>CM038146.1:125065754-125665754 GCA_021437245.1 Aegilops speltoides
CGCGTGATCCGCGTCTTCAGGGACACCACAAAGCGCGCAGGGCCCTGTGGCCGACCCATTGCGCTTAGCTACATTAATGGAGGTAGGAAGGCGATCATGGCACAATTGCGAGAGGAAAACCTTGATTTTAAGCGGGATTCGAGCCTTTCAGAGCCTCGTGGTAGCCTGGAAGGCCGGACCGCGCGCCAGCTCTCGATATAGAGAGTTGACCGAGAACTTGCCAGAACCCGTGAGCCTCCAAGACACCGAATCTGCATCGGACGACAGATGCACTCCGGCGATGAGAGCTCGCAGGCGATCCCAACTATCCACCTCAGGCCGTGAGAGCTCCCTTCTTAAGAAACTAGAAGGCGGGGAAGAGCTGAGGGCCGTGGCAACCAATTGGTTGGGATCGACGGCGATTGAATAAAGATCGCGAAACTCCGACCAAAGGGGTTGGTGGTCGATCCAAAGGTCAAGCCAGAATCGCGTGGAGCGACTATTATTAACCTTGAATTTCGCCCATCTGGCAAAGCACGGTTTTAAGGATAGGATGGAGTTTCAGAAAGGAGACCCATGAGTTGCGACCTCAAAAAAGTTCCCACCAGGGAAGTATTTGGCACGCAGGAGGTCCATCTAGAGGCCAGTCTCGCCCTGAGACAGCTTCCAAATCCATTTGCACATGAGTGCAGTGTTCATCAACTTCAAGTTGATGATCCCAAGCCCCCCTGGGCTTTGGGCCGGTAGACAGCCTGCCACTTTACCATATGGTACTTACGTTTCGTCCCCGCCCCTTCCCAAAAGAAGCGAGCCCTAGGAGTGTCCAGTTTGGTGTGTACCCCGTCAGCCAGCAGGAACAGACCCATGACAAACATAGGCAGGGACAAAAGGCTGGAGTTGGTTAAGATAAGTCTTGCCCTGAAGACATGAATCTCCCTCTCCATGGGCAGACTCTACCCGCCACCTTATTGCAGAGAGGTTCCCAATCTGAGATCAAGCACTTTTTCTTAGCGATCGGGAGACCAAGGTAAGTAAACAGTAGTTTCCCAAGCTTGCAATTTAGCAAGTTAGCTACGCGTGAACTTTCGGCCGCGTCCATCCCTATGGACACTACTTCACACTTGTGGAAGTTAATTTTGAGCCCAGACATAATCTCAAAACACAAGAAAATAGCCTTAACCGTTGCGATGCTGTGCAAGTCTGGCTCAAAAAGAAGGAGCGTGTCATTTGCATATTGCAGGTGCGACACGCCCCCCGGGATCAAGTTGCTAACCACTCCCCTGATGTGGCCAGCAGCAAGGGCTTGATCTAACATGGCGCCCAAGGCATCAGCCACAAAGTAGAAAAGCAACGGTGAAGCCGGGTCCCCTTGACGCAGCCCACGATTGTTGTGGAAGACGTTCCCTACTTCTCCATTCACCGCAATCGTTGTTTGGCCCCCGAGACCAATTGCATCATGCGGTGAACCCACACCGACGAGAAACCCCTGTTCAAGAGGACTTGTCGTAGAAAATCCCAGTTCACTCACGCCTTCTCGAAATCTAGTTTCAGAAGAATGGCTGGCTGACGTGGGAGTTTAAGAGAATGAACAATCTCCTGGAGGGCGAGCGGCCCCTCCAAAATACTGCGGCCCCTGATGAAGGTCGACTGGCTCCTACTAATGATACATTGAGCTAACGGAGAAAGACGCGTGGAACAAGCCCTAGCGCAGATTTTGAACGGAACGTTAATGAGAGCTATGGGTCTAAATTTTCTAATACAGTCCGCACCCTGGACTTTGGGGATCAGGGAAAGAACCCCAAAGTTAAGGCGGGAGATATCCATGCAACCCCGCATGAACCCGTTACATACGTCGAAAATAGGCCCCTTAAGCACAGGCCAGAAGTGCTTAAACATCGCCACCGGCCAACCATCAGGGCCCGGGGCAGTGTCCGATTTCATCCCAAGGGCCGCCACATCAATCTCCTGAGGAAGGAAAGCCAGCCCCAGGCCCTCGTTTTCCTCGTCTGAGACCCGCAACACGGGGTTCCAGACGTCTGCCCGCAGTTGAGTGCGCGACTCCTCCCTGGAGCCCATCAGCTGGATGTAGAAATCGTAGATGTGGCGGACTATGTCCTGTTGTCGCAAGAGGAGCCCCTGCTCGGATTGCAACCTCAGGATGGCACACTTTCGTCGCCGACCGTTAGCGTAAGCGTGAAAGTACTTGGTGTTTGCGTCACCCTTCGGCGTCCACTTGATACCACTACGCCTACGCCAATATTCCTCCTCAGCCTTAAGGAGGGACTCGACTTGAGCTTCCAACACGTAACGCCGAGCCTGTTGGGGAACGTAGTAATTTCAAAAAAATTCCTACGCACACGCAAGATCATGGTGATGCATAGCAACGAGAGGGGAGAGTGTTGTCCACGTACCCTCGTAGACCGAAAGTGGAAGCGTTAGCACAACACGGTTGATGTGGTCGTACGTCTTCACGATCCGACCGATCAAGTACCGAACGCACGGCACCTCCGAGTTCAGCACACGTTCAGCTTGATGACGTCCCTTGAACTCCGATCCAGCTGAGCTTCGAGGGAGAGTTCCGTCAGCACGACGGCGTGGTGACGGTGATGATGTTCTACCGACGCAGGGCTTCGCCAAAGCACCGCTACGATATTATCGAGGTGGAATATGGTGGAGGGGGCACCACACACGGCTAATAGATCTCAAAGATCAATTGTTGTGTCTAGAGGTCCCCCCTACCCCCGTATATAAAGGAGCAAGGGGGAGGGGGCGTCCGTCCAGGAGGAGGCGCGCCAGGGAGGAGTCCTATTCCCACCGGGAGTAGGACTCCCTCCTTTCCTTGTCCAAGTAGGAGAGGGGGAAGGAAGGGAGAGAGGAGAGGAAGGAAAGGGGGCGCCCCCCTCCTTGTCCTATTCGGACTAGAGGATGAGGGGGCGTGCGGCCTGCCCTGGCCGCCCCTCCTCTTCTCCACTTTGGGCCCATGAGGCCCATTAACCTCCTGGGGGGTTCCAGTAACCCCCCGGTACTCCGGTATATATATCCGATAACTCCTGAAACCATTCCGGTGTCCGAATATAGTCGTCCAATATATCAAACTTCATGTCTCGACCATTTCGAGACTCCCCGTCATGTCCGTGATCACATCCGGGACTCCGAACTATCTTCGGTACATCAAAACACATAAACTCAACCGTCATCTAACTTTAAGCGTGCGGACCCTACGGGTTCGAGAACTATGTAGACATGACCGAGAGATGTTTCCGGTCAATAACCAATAGCGGAACCTGGATGCTCATATTGGGTCCTACGTATTCTACGAAGATCTTTATCGGTCAAACCGCATAACAACATACGTTGTTCCCTTTGTCATCGATATGTTACTTGCCCGAGATTCGATCGTCGGTATCTCAATACCTAGTTCAATCTCGTTATCGGCAAGTCGCTTTACTCGTTACGTAATGCATCATTCTGTAACTAACTCATTAGCTACATTGTTTGCAAGGCTTATAGTGATGTGCATTACCAAGAGGGCCCAGAGATACCTCTCCGACAATCGGAGTGACAAAACCTAATCTCGAAATACGCCAACTCAACATGTACCTTTGGAGACCTGTAGAGCTCCTTTATAATCACCCAGTTATGTTGTGACGTTTGGTAGCACACAAAGTGTTCCTCCGGTAGACGGGAGTTGCATAATCTCATAGTTGTAGGAACATGTATAAGTCATGAAGAAAGCAATAGCAACATATTAAACGATCAAGTGCTAAGCTAACGGAATGGGTCAAGTCAATCACATCATTCTCCTAATGATGTGATCCCGTTAATCAAATGACAACTCATGTCTATGGTCAGGAAACACAACCATCTTTGATCAACGAGCTAGTCAAGTAGAGGCATACTAGTGACACTATGTTTGTCTATGTATTCACACATGTATTATGTTTCCGGTTAATACAATTCTAGCATGTATAATAAACATTTATCATGATATAAAGAAATAAATATTAACTTTATTATTGCCTCTAGGGTATATTTCCTTCAGTCTCCCACTTGCACTAGAGTCAATAATCTAGATTACACAGTAATGATTCTAACACCCATGGAGCCTTGGTGCTGATCATGTTTTGCTCGTGGAAGAGGCTTAGTCAACAGGTCTGCAACATTCAGATCCGTATGTATCTTGCAAATCTCTATGTCTCCCACCTGGACTTGGTCCCGGATGGAATTGAAGCGTCTCTTCATGTGCTTGGTCCTCTTGTGAAATCTGGATTCCTTTGTGAGGGAGTCCTGGACTAGGGGGTGTCCGGACAGCCGGACTATCAATATCCGCCAGACTCCAAGACTACGAAGATACAAGATTGAAGACTCCGGCTCGTGTCCGGATGGTACTTTCCTTGGCGTGGAAGGCAAGCTTGGCAGTACGGATATGTAGATCTCCTACCATTGTAACCGACTCTGTGTAACCCTAGCCCTCTCCGGTGTCTATATAAACCGGAGGGCTTTAGTCCGTAGGACAACATACATCTCAACAATCATACCATAGGCTAGCTTCTAGGGTTTAGCCTCCTTGATCTCGTGGTAGATCTACTCTTGTACTACCCATATCATCAATATTAATCAAGCAGGACGTAGGGTTTTACCTCCATCGAGAGGGCCCGAACCTGGGTAAAAACATTGTGTCCCTTGTCTCCTGTTACCATCTGCCTAGACGCACAGTTCGGGACCCCCTACCCGAGATCCGCCGGTTTTGACACCGACACTTTGCCAAGGCAATTGCACCAGTATTGTCACAGAAGATTTTCATTGGTCCCGATGCACTAGATATGACACCTAGATCGGATATGAACTCCTTCATCCAGACTCCTTCATTTGTCTTCCGGCAACAGTGTACTCCGCTTAGCATGTAGATCCCGCCACAATGCTTTGTTTAGAACTGCACCAACTAACAGCTCCACCGTTCAATATAAACACGTATCCGGCTTGCGATTTAGAATCGTCCGGATCAGTGTCAAAGCTTGCATTGACGTAACCATTTACGACTAGCTCTTTGTCACCTCCATAAACGAGAAACATATCCTTAGTCCTTTTCAGGTATTTCAGGATATTCTTGAACAGATCTTCGTATTCGGCAACTTCGCCCTGCGGGCCAATTCTCTTGGCCATCTGGAGCAGATCGAAGCTACGCCCGCCGTCGGTCGATTTGAAGCTTAAACTTCACGGCCGATGTCCGCGGAGACTTGATCTTCGACGGACTCGAGCCACACCGAAGCGTGCCGCCTTTGTGACGATGGGCATGATCTAGCTCTGCCGCGAGCGAGTGCCTTGGTGGCGCTGACACGGATCCGCTTCGCCATTAGCCCGAGCCGATCGCCCAGATCGAGGGCGGTGGATAGACGCCGCCCTGGGGGCTTCAACATCCACGGCGATGGAGCCGAACACCAACCTTGTCCCCCGCGAAACTCGTGATTCCGAGGCGCCGGACTCCTCACCGGACTCCGAACCTCCTGCGCCCCTACCAATCGATCCGGATTGGGCGCCGGTTATGGAATTCACCGCCGCGGACATCTTCCAACACTCGCCTTTTGGCGATATCCTGAATTCACTAAAGCATCTCTCTTATCGGAGAGTCTGGCCGACTATGGCGGGATGGTTGGGGTACGGACGACGAAGAAATTCAGAGCCCACCCACCACCCACTTTGTAGCCACTGTCGAGGATTTAACCGACATGCTAGACTTCGACTCCGACGACATCGATGCTATGGACGACGATGCCGGAGACGAACAGGAACTAGCGCCTATAGGGCACTGGAAGGCCACCTCGTCATATGACGTATACATGGTGGACACCCCAAAAGATGGGGATGGCGAAGAAGCAGCGGAGGCAGATTCTCTAAAGAAGCAGCCCAAACGCCGACGTCAGCGGCGCCGCTCTAAATCCCGCCACAGCAAGAATGGAGATTCCAACACAGGAGATAATAATACTCCGGAGAGTGCCGAAGACAATCCCTCCAAAGAAGACTCAGCGCAGAGGATGCGTACAAGCCCCCACGAGAGGGCGGCATTTAAGGGGTTGAGGATGATAACTATATGCCTCCCTCCGAAGCTGAAGTAAGCCTCAACGATGACGAATTCGTCGTACCCGAGGATCCAGTCGAACAAGAGCGCTTTAAGCGCAGGCTCATCGCCACAGCAAACAGCCTAAAGAAAAAGCAGCAACAGCTTCTAGCTGATTAGGACCTGCTGGCCGACCGATGGACCGAGGTCCTCGCGGCCGAAGAGTATAAACTCGAACGCCCCTCCAAAAGTTACCCAAGACGCAAGCTGCTCCCCCATTAGAGGAGGAAGCATACATACCTTCATCACCAGCGAACGATATGGCTGACCGACCACCCCGTGGTCGTGACAGAGAGGCATCTAAGCCCCCAGCCAAGACCATACCCCGGCATCGCTCCAAGAGTACGAAGCCAAGAGGGAACACATCGGACTTGTGAGACATACTGGAGGATAAAGCAAGGCAATCCAGATCCATCTATGGATCACGTGGGCGCCCTACGACCCACGACGAATACCGTCGTGCCGGATACAATAACCCCGGCCGGGCCGAACACAGCAGACAGCGCTCTCTCGAGCTGCGTCGCGATATCGCTCAATACAGGGGCGCCGCACACCCGTTATGCTTCACTAACCAAGTAATGGATCATCAGATCCCCGGAGGGTTTAAACCCGTAAACATCGAATCTTACGATGGCACAACAGACCCCACGGTGTGGATCGAAGACTACCTTCTCCACATCCATATGGCCCGCAGCGACGATCTCCATGCCATCAAGTACCTACCACTCAATCTTAAAGGACCAGCTCGGCATTGGCTTAACAGCTTGCCCGCAGAGTCAATTGGGTGTTGGGAAGACCTGGAGGCCGCGTTCCTTGATAACTTCCAAGGCACATATGTGCGACCACCAGACGCCGATGACCTAAGCCACATCATTCAGCAGCCAGACGAATCGGCCAGACAATTCTGGACACGGTTCTTGACAAAGAAAAACCAAATCATCGACTGTCCGGATGCAGAGGCCCTCGCAGCCTTCAAACATAACATCCGGGACGAATGGCTAGCCCAGCACCTAGGGCAGGAAAAGCCGAAATCCATGGCAGCCCTCACATCGTTAATGACCCGCTTTTGTGTGGGAGAGGACAGCTGGCTAGCCCGCAGCAACAATCTCCGTAAAAACTCTGGCAGTCCGGATACCAAGGACAACAATGGCAGGTCACGTCGAATCAAAAACAAGCGCCGCGTTAACGGTGACGATAAGGAGGATACGGTAGTCAATGCCGGATTCCGAGGCTCTAAACCCGGTCAGTGGAAGAAGCCATTTAAAAGAACCACTCCGGGTCCGTCTAATCTGGACCGAATACTCGACCGCTTATGCCAGATACATGGCACCTCTGAAAAGTCAGCTAATCATACCAATAGAGATTGTTGGGTGTTCAAGCAGGCTGGCAAGTTAATTGCCGAAAACAATGATAAGGGGCTAAATAGTGACGACGAGGAAGAGACCCGGCCGCCGAACAATAGAGGACAGAAGGGTTTTCCCCCACAAGTGCGGACGGTGAATATGATATACGCGACCCACATACCCAAGAGGGAGAGGAAGCACGCACTACGGGACGTCTATGCGATGGAGCCAGTTGCCCCAAAGTTCAACCCATGGTCCTCTTGCCCGATCACTTTCGATCGAAGAGACCATCCGACCAGCATACGCCATGGCGGATTCGCCGCATTGGTTTTAGACCAAATCATCGATGGGTTCCACCTCACGGGAGTCCTGATGGGCGGCGGTAGCAGCCTGAACCTGCTTTATCAGGATACAGTGCGCAAAATGGGCATAGACCCATCAAGGATTAAACCTACAAAGACAACCTTTAAAGGTGTCATCCCAGGAGTGGAAGCCAACTGTACAGGCTCACCACACCGAAGTGGTCTTGGATCCCGGACAATTTCGGCGAAGAGTTAATCTTCGACATAGTCCCGTTCGCGGCGGCTATCACGCTCTGCTTTCGGACGAACTGCGTTTGCAAAATTCAACGCGTGCCGCATTATGCATACCGAAGCTCAAGATGCCAGCCCTCGTGGAGTAATCACGGTCAATGGAAATACTGAAACGCTCCCTCCGAATGGAGGAACATACAGCGCTCTCGCGGCGAATACGAGCAGCCTTCTCGGGCAATTCTCAAGTCCGGCGGTTAAAAAGCGAATACAGACAAAGCGCGCCCGAGCAATACCAACTAAGACCACTGGCGCGATCGAGAGCATCGCCAGAGTAATGCGGCCCCAACCCTCGCCAGCGCATGATCACAAGAATAACACTTCGCGTACATCATTACGCTTTGGAGATACCATGGGTGCAGGGAAAGGGGCACGATCACAATGGACCCAGAGTGCGGCTCGACCACACCAGGGGCTCACAAGTGCGCCTCCTTTCTTTTTTATTTTTTCTTCCTCTTTTATGTACACAGGACCCTATTAACTGAAGCCACATCCAGCCGGCGAACCCGCCGAACTCATGATGCAACAGTCAGGGACTAAAGAAGGCCGCGACGAACATTCAGGTGGTCTCAATTACGAGCACTAAATTCGATTATATACACCAAGTCTGCAGCTCATCCCAAAAGGGGGACATGTTTATTGAGTCCAAATCCCTTGCTTATCGCACTACTTGTATCAGTCCGCTCTACTAGCAGACTCTCTTTTATAAATAATGCAACACCTTTTTATTGCGATTGCGTTAGCTTTTATATATATGTTCATTATATGACATCTTGCACCCGTATATTTTTGTACGGCCGAATACGCCAGGGGCTTCTGTTCCCCACATTATGGTGTGATTAAGTCCGAACACTTTCACAAGTGCGGCACCCCGAACTTATAGCATTATATGAATCGGCTCCGAATCATGTCTTGGGTAAATAGTTGGGTTTGCCCGGCTCCCATGTTTTGGTGCCTTACGCTCCGTTCCGTCGGCTAAGGTAGCACTGGGAGAACCACTGCGATTGCGCCCCGGTTGAGCCGGGCTAACGCCTCAGTGGAGAAAGCTAAAACTGACTGGCATGATAAGGCGAGAGACTGGTCGCTGTTCGAGAGGTTTTTTCGGGTCCTTAAAGACTCACGCCGCTTCGAGCGAAGTTCCGGACGATGTCCGAAGAAGGCGTGGATAGCGCCCCGGATTCGGTCTTCCGATACCGGGGCTTCACCAAATTTAAAATTATAGAATTCTATGGCTAAGTGAGAGTGTTCAAGCATTATAAGTCCGGTTGCCTCGTTCGTTGTGTTGAGCGCCTCCCTCGATGGACCCAACAATGGGAACAAGAGTGCTCATGTTTATCCCGAACACCCCAGCACTCGCAGCTTGGGGGCTGAAGCCAACGACTTGCCATCTCTCAGATTTTATGAACGGCCGCACATAAGGTAATATTTTAAATTAAACAAGCGTTGCTCATGGCGCATATGAACGAAGTTTTCAGCGCACATGATAAATATACAGCGAGTTCACTCAAAAATTACATTTCGGGAGCACTCATCTGCAATATCGTAGGCTCCCTTCAGAACAATCTTATAGTACTTCTCCGGCGTGCGATACTCCTTGCCCGGATGCGGTGGGTCCGTGAGAAGCTTCTCCGCATCCAATTTGCCCCATTGCACCTTTATGCGGGCAAGGGCCCGACGAGCGCCTTCAATGCAGGCGGAGCGCTTAACTACATCCAGCCTGGGGCATGCATCCACCAGCCACCGCACTAGGCCAAAGTAGCTCCAGGCATGGCCTGTCCAGCCACAATGGGACTATGAGGCCCTTCATGGCCTCCTCACCTACATTGTGGAGTTCGACCAACCGCTTCACTGGTCGCTTGGGGGCACGGATGGCCGCCTCGCCTTGAGACCGAAGACCTTCTCCGTCGAGCTCCCTCCTCGCCACGATAGAATGCGGCGGCATCAGACGCACTACGCGGCAGATCTGCAAACGCCCCTGGAGAGCTCCGGATTCGGGTAAGTGTCAGGTAGTTCACATTAACATGCCTGCTTTGCATGAAAAATGCCTTACCCGCCGTTATCTTCTTTATGTCCTCAACCTTCTGAAGGGCCTTACGGGCCTCGGCCTTGGAGGACTTGGCACTTTTAAGAGCCGAGGCAAGCTCGGACTCTCGAGTTTTGGAGTCACACTCCAAACTCTCATGCTTTTCCATGAGAGCCTGGAGCTCTTGCCGAACTTCCGCCACCAGTGCCTCTTGCTTTTCTTGCTCAACCTGCCTGTGGCGCAAGATTATGCTCGTCATGACACGGCATCCTTCAGGGCTTCCACCTCGTTAGTGGCCCCTGCAATATACATATTATCCTTGTTAATTTTATTTGCAACCAAAATCCTTTTCTGTAAGGTACTTATTCAAAGAGGTGTTACTCACTTTCTTTTTCCTCGAGCTGCTTCTTCGCATGGCCGAGCTCTTGCTCGGACCACTCGAGGTCCTTCTTCAGCACATCGACCTCCGCCGTTAAAGCGGCAGAGGCCAGCAGCGCAGCGTGCAAACCCATATTGACATATTTTTAGCAACCTCAAGATATCTTGTTAGATACTCACCGGCTTTTCTTTCCGAACACCAAACTGAGCATCAGGGGCTACTGTCTATGCGGTATTACATTACATAATTTTAACTTCTTACCTCAAAGCCTGTTAGAAGGCTGCTGCAGGCTTCGGTCAGCCCGCTCTTAGCGAGTTGAACCTTTTCAATCACCGCACTCATAATAGTGCGGTGTTCTTCCTCGATGGAAGCGCCTTTAAGCGCCTCCAACAGGTTATCCGGTGCCTCCGGTTGGACGGAGGCCGCTGGCGTCACGGTCCTGCCCTTCCTTTGAAGGGGCCGCTTGCCGGAATCTGGAACCACTGCGGGTTCCGATATAGAGTCCGACAGAAAGTCCGGGAGGTCGCCTGACGGCGCCTCCGGAGCCTCCTCCTGATGGGTCCCTCTTTGGGATCCCACCTCGGCGTCCTCGTCGGCGCGTGGGGTAGAGGCAGTCGGGATGGAATTCACATCCGACGAGGCCAATGACCCGCTCGATGAGTCGGGGAGATCATCCTTGGCCGGACTACGGACAGAATGCGGCGTTAGAAGGATACTCTGCGACATAAAAGAAATTACACATGAAGGATCCGGATACTTACGATCCTGCCAGACGCCTGGCCCTTGGAGGCCACTCATCCTCGCCAACGCTGATGTTGGCGAAACTGTCCGGGGGGATAGTTCTCCCCTCTGACCCTTCGCCTCCCGATTGGGGAAGCCTTCCTCTTCTTCTCTCCCTCCTCCGGGAGAGAGTACTCCTCCTCCTCATCTTCAGGGGAGGAGTCCTCGTCGTCGTCAGACGCCTGATTGCGGGAACTCTTTCGAGTCCCCACGGCCACCTTCTTGGCCTTCTTCTCCGGCACCACGTGCGGTGCCGGAACCAGCAGCCCCGCTAAGCGGGCATCCACTGGGTCTTCTGGCATGGGAGCCGGGCTGACGAGCACTTCTCCATCCATTCCTGTCAAAGGAAGAGGCAGAATGAAACCTCACTAGAGTCAATCTAATTATCACAAGTGTCCCGTAATGGGGTTGAATCACTTACCTCGTCAGTTGGACACTGCGAGCTGAATCCGCGATCTTCCGTTGCGGATGCGGGGGCTTCGGCGCCCTTGAACAGCACCCTCCAAGCGCCTTCGTATGTTGTATCGAAGAGCCCGCTTAGCACCTGGTGCTGTTCCGGATTGAACTCCCACAAATTGAATGCCCGTTCTTGGCATGGGAGGATCTGCCGGATGAGCATGACTTCGACCACGTCGACGAGCCTGAGCCTATTGCTCACCATCTTCTTGATGCAAGCTCGTAGTCCTGTCACCTCCACCGGATTGCCCCACTGCAAGCCCTTCTCTTTCCAGGAGGTGAGCTGCGTGGGGATACCAGATCTGAACTCGGGGGCCGCCGCCCGTGTGGGTTTGCGCGGCTCGGTGATGTAGAACCACCCCGATTGCCACCCCTTGACGGAATCCACGAAGGTCCCTTCGAGCCAAGGGACGTTGGGCAATTTGCCCAACATGGCGCCTCCGCATTCCGCTTATGCCCTTTCACAACCTTCGCTTGACGTTGAAGGTCTTGAGCCACAAGCGAAGTGGGGCTGGATGCGAGGAAGGTTTCGCACACGACGATAAACGCCGAGATGTTGAGGATGAAGTTCGCGCGGATCGTGGAAATCCAGGCCGTAGTAAAACATGAGCCCCTGACAAATGGATGGAGCGGGAAGCCCAGTCCAGCGGAGGAAGTGGGGGAGGAAGACGACCCTCTCATGAGGCCCTGGGGTAGGGATGAGCTGCCCCTCGTCGGGCAGCCGATGCGCGATATCGCTGGAAAGATATCCGGCGCTGCGCAGCTTGGTGATGTCCTCCTCCTTAGCGGTGGAGGCCAACCATTTACCTCCCGCTCCGGACATATTCAGAGAAGGTCGAGGCGAGATGAGCGAGCTCGGGCGTTGGAGCTTAAGTTCGCAGGGATGGATAAGCAAAGGAGGAAGAAGGCGTAGGTGAGAAGGTGAATCCTTATCCCTTATATATAGGCGGACGAAACTATGCGTCCCCCACCGGCCTGGTAAAACTCGCTTATCTCCCAAGCGCCACCATCAATGGCGCGGTTGGGTTACCCACGCACGTATTGATGAGAATCCCGGAATAAGGGGAACACGATCTCTGCTTCGACAAGACGTGCCAAGGGAACCGCTTCGCTAAACGTGCTGAGGTGGTATAGTAAAAACCGATTCAAACAAAGGCTTGGTAGTGGTGTGATGTCACACCGCATAATACGTCAGCAGATTGAGCTAAGTGTACATTTTATTCTCTCTACGGTGGAATGTGGAATTTATTTTGCAGAGCCGGACACTATCCTGGTGTTCATGATCTTCTCTGGATTATTCAAGGGAGGAACCCGCCTTGCAATGCCGAACTTTATGCACGCTGGACTTATCGTCATTGAAGACTGGTTCAGGGCTACCGAGGGAGTCCCGACTAGGGGTGTCCGGACAGCGGACTATCAATATCCGCCGACTCCAAGACTACGAAGATACAAGATTGAAGACTCGCTCGTGTCCGGATGGTACTTTCCTTGGCGTGGAAGGCAAGCTTGGCAAGACGGATATGTAGATCTCCTACCATTGTAACCGACTCAGGTAACCCTAGCCCTCTCCGGTGTCTATATAAACCGGAGGGCTTTAGTCCGTAGGGACAACATACACCTCAACAATCATACCATAGGCTAGCTTCTAGGGTTTAGCCTCCTTGATCTCGTGGTAGATCTACTCTTGTACTACCCATATCATCAATATTAATCAAGCAGGGGCGTGGGTTTTACCTCCATCGAGAGGGCTCAACTCAGGTAAAAACATTGTGTCCCTTGTCTCCTGTTACCATCCGCCTAGACGCACAGTTCGGGACCCCCTACCCGAGATCCGCCGGTTTTGACACCGACACTTTGCCAAGGCAATTGCACCAGTATTGTCACAGAAGATTTTCATTGGTCCCGATGCACTAGATATGACACCTAGATCGGATATGCACTCCTTCATCCAGACTCCTTCATTTGCTGCTTCCGAAACAGCTGTGTACTCCGCTTCGCATGTAGATCCCGCCACAATGCTTTGTTTAGAACTGCACCAACTAATAGCTCCACCGTTCAATATAAACACGTATCCGGCTTGCGATTTAGAATCGTCCGGATCAGTGTCAAAGCTTGCATTGACGTAACCATTTACGACTAGCTCTTTGTCACCTCCATAAACGAGAAACATATCCTTAGTCCTTTTCAGGTATTTCAGGATATTCTTGACCGTTGTCCAATGATCCACTCCTGGATTACTTTGGTGCCTCCCTGCTAAACTTATTGCTAAGCATACATCAGGTCTGGCACACAGCATTGCGTACATGATAGAGCCTATGGCTGAAGCATAGGGAACATCTTTCATTTTCTCTCTATCTTCTACTATGGTCGGGCATTGAGTCTGACTCAACTTCACACCTTGTAATACAGGCAAGAACTCTTTCTTTGCTTGATCCATTTGAACCTTTTCAAAACTTTGTCAAGGTATGTGCTTTGTGAAAGTCCAATTAAGCGTCTTGATCTATCTCTATGGATCTTGATGCCTAATATGTAAGCAGCTTCACTGAGGTCTTTCATTGAAAAACTTTTATTCAAGTATCCTTTTATGCTATCCAGAAATTCTATATCATTTCCAATCAACAATATGTCATCTACATATAATATCAGAAATGCTACAGAGCTCCCACTCACTTTCTTGTAAATACAGGCTTCTCCAAAAGTCTGTATAAAACTATATGCTTTGATCACACTATCAAAGTGTTTACTCCAACTCCGAGAGGCTTGCACCAGTCCATAAATGGATCGCTGGAGCTTGCACACTTTGTTAGCACCTTTTGGGTCGACAAAACCTTCTGGTTGCATCATATACAACTCTTCTTCTAGAAATCCATTCAGGAATGCAGTTTTGACATCCATTTGTCATATTTCATAATCATAAAATGCGGCAATTGCTAACATGATTCGGACAGACTTAAGCATCGCTACGGGTGAGAAAGTCTCATCGTAGTCAACCCCTTGAACTTGTCGAAAATCTTTCGCAACAAGTCGAGCTTTGTAGACAGTAACATTACCATCAGCATCAGTCTTCTTCTTGAAGATCCATTTATTCTCGCTGGCTTGCCGATCATCGGGCAAGTCAACCAAAGTCCATACTTTGTTCTCATACATGGATCCCATCTCAGATTTCATGGCCTCAAGCCATTTTGCAGAATCTGGGCTCATCATCGCTTCCTCATAGTTTGTAGGTTCGCCATGGTCAAGTAACATGACTTCGAGCAGGATTACCGCATTCACTCGGTGTGGATCTTACTCGTCGACCCCACGAGGTTCGGTAGTAACTTGATCTGAAGTTTCATGACCAATATCATTAGCTTCCTCACTAATTGGTGTAGTCGTCTTAGGAACCGATTTCTGTGATGAACTACTTTCCAATAAGGGAGCAGGTACAGTTACCTCATCAAGTTCTACTTTCCTCCCACTCACTTCTTTCGAGAGAAACTCCTTCTCTAGAAAGGATCCAAATTTAGCAACAAACTCTTGCTTCAGATCTGTGATAGAAGGTGTACCCAATAGTCTCCTTTGGGTATCCTATGAAGACACATTTATCCGATTTGGGTTCGAGCTTATCTGGTTGAAGTTTCTTCAAATAAGCATCACGGCCCCAAACTTTAAGAAACGACAACTTTGGTTTCTTGCCAAACCATAGTTCATAAGGCGTCGTCTCAATGGATTTCGATGGTGCCCTATTTAACGTGAATGCGACCGTCTCTAAAGCATAACCCCAAAACAATAGCGCTAAATTAGTAAGAGACATCATAGATCGCACCATATCTAGTAAAGTATGATTACGACGTTCGAACACACCATTACGTTGTGGTGTTCTGGGTGGCATGAGTTGCGAAACTATTTCGCATTTTTTCAAATGTAAACCAAACTCGTAACTCAAATATTCTCCTCCACGATCAGATCGTAGAAACTTTATTTTCTTGTTACGATGATTTTCCACTTCACTCTAAAATTCTTTGAACTTTTCAAATGTTTCAGACTTATGTTTCATTAAGTAGATATACCCATATCTACTCAAATCATCTGTGAAGGTGAGAAAATAACGATACCCGCCGCGAGCCTCAATGTTCATTGGACCACATACATCAGTATGTATGATTTCCAATAAATCTGTTGCTCGCTCCATTCTAGAGAACGACGTTTTAGTCATCTTGCCCATGAGGCACAGTTCGCAAGTACCAAGTGATTCATAATCAAGTGATTCTAGAAGTCCATCAGTATGGAGTTTCTTCATGTGCTTTATACCAATATGACTCAAATGGTAGTGCCACAAATAAGTTGCACTATCATTATAAACTCTGCATCTTTTGGTTTCAACATTATGAATATGTGTATCACTACTATCTAGATTCCATAAAAATAGACAACTCTTCAAGGGTGCATGACCATAAAAGATATTACTCATATAAATAGAACAACCATTATTCTCTGATTTAAATGAATAACCATCTCGCATCAAACAAGATCCAGATATAATGTTCATGCTTAACACTGGCACCAAATAACGATTATTCAGGTCTAAAACTAATCCCGAAGGTAGATGTAGAGGTAGCGTGCCGACTGCGATCACATCGACTTTGGAACCATTTCCCACGCGCATCATCACCTCGTCCTTAGCCAATATTCACTTAATCATTAGTCCTCGCTTGAGTTGCAAATATTAGCAATGTAACCAAGATCAAATACCAGTGCTACTTGGCGCATTAGTAAGGTACACATCAATATCATGTATATCACATATACCTTTGTTCACCTTGCCATCCTTCTTATCGCCAAATACTTGGGGCGGTTCCACTTCCAAAGGACTACCGCTTGCGGAGAAGCAATCAGTCTCAGGCTTAGGTCCAGACTTGGGTTTCTTCTCTTGAGTAGCAACTTGTTTATTGTTCTTTTTGAAGTTTCCCTTCTTCTTCCCTTTACCCTTTTCTTGAAACTGGTGGTCTTGTTGACCATCAACACTTGATGCTCCTTTTTGATTTCTACCTCCGTAGCCTTTAGCATTGCGAAGAGCTCGGGAATAGTCTTGTTCATCCCTTGCATATTATAGTTCATCATGAAGCTCTTGTAGCTTGGTGGCAGTGATTGAAGAATTCTGTCAATGACACTATCATCAGGAAGATTAACTCCAAGTTGAATCAAGTGATTATTATACCCAGAAATTTTGAGTATATGTTCACTGACAGAACTATTCTCTTCCATCTTGCAGCTATAGAACTTATTGGAGACTTCATATCTCTCAATCCGGGCATTTGCTTGAAATATTAACTTCAACTCTTGGAACATCTCATATGCTCCATGACGTTCAAAGCGTCGTTGAAGTCCCGGTTGTTAGGGAACGTAGTAATTTCAAAAAAATTCCTATGCACAAGCAAGATCATGGTGATGGCATAGCAACGAGAGGGGAGAGTATTGTCCACGTACCCTCATAGACCGTAAGCGAAAGCGTTATGACAACGCGGTTGATGTAGTCGTACGTCTTCACGATCCGACCGATCCAAGTACCGAACGTACGGCACCTCTGAGTTCAGCACACGTTCAGCTCGATGACGATCCCCGGACTCCGATCCAGCAAAGTGTCGGGGATGAGTTCCGTCAGCCCGACGGCGTGGTGACAATATGACCGAGGTGGAATATGGTGGAGGGGGCACCGCACACGGCTAAGGAACGATCTTGAAGATCAACTTGTGTGTTCTAGGGTGCCCCCCTGCCCCCGTATATAAAGGAGGGAGGGGGGAGGTGCGGCCAGCCCCCTAGGGGTGCGCCTGGAGGAGTCCTACTCCCACCGGGAGTAGGACTCCCCCCTCTTGCCATGGTGGAGAAGGAAAGGGGGGAGGGGAAAGAAGACAGGGGGTCGCCCCCCCTCCTTGTCCTATTCGAACTAAGGGGGGAGGGGGCGCATGGCCTGCCCTGACCGGCCCTCCTCTTCTCCCTCATGGCCCACTAAGGCCCATTAACCCCCGAGAGGGTTCCGGTAACCCCCAGGTGTTCCGGTAAAATCCTGATTTCACCCGGAACCATTCCGATGTCCAAACATAGGCTTCCAATATATCAATCTTTACGTCTCGACCATTTTGAGACTCCCCGTCATGTCCGTGATCACATCCGGGACTCCGAACAAACTTCGGTAAATCAAAACTTATAAACTCATAATAAAACTGTCATCGTAACGTTAAGCGTGCGGTCCCTACGGGTTCGAGAACTATGTAGACATGACCTACAACTATTCTCGGTCAATAACCAATAGCGGAACCTGGATGCCCATATTGGCTCCTACATATTCTACGAACATCTTTATCGGTCAAACCGCATAACAACATACGTTGTTCCCTTTGTCATCGGTATGTTACTTGCCCGAGATTCGATCGTCGGTATCCAATACCTAGTTCAATCTCGTTACCGGCAAGTCTCTTTACTCGTTACGTAATGCATCATTCCTTAACTAACTCATTAGATACATTGCTTGCAAGGCTTATAGTGATGTACATTACCGAGAGGGCCCAGAGATACCTCTCCGACAATCGGAGTGACAAAACCTAATCTCGAAATACGCCAACCCAACATGTACCTTTGGAGACACCTGTAGTACTCCTTTATAATCACCCAGTTACATTGTGACGTTTGGTACCACCCAAAGTGTTCCTCCGGTAAACGGGAGTTGCATAATCTCATAGTTACAGGAACATGTATAAGTCATGAAGAAAGCAATAGCAACATACTAAACGATCAAGTGCTAGGCTAACGGAATGGGTCATGTCAATCACATCATTCTCCTAATGATGTGATCCCATTAATCAAATGACAACACATGTCTATGGTTAGGAAACATAACCATCTTTGATTAATGAGCTAGTCAAGTAGAGGCATACTAGTGACTATACGTTTGTCTATGTATTCACACATGTATCATGTTTCCGGTTAATACAATTCTAGCATGAATAATAAACATTTATCATGATATGAGGAAATAAATAATAACTTTATTATTGCCTCTAGGGCATATTTCCTTCAGTCTCCCACTTGCACTAGAGTCAATAATCTAGATTACACAGTAATGATTCTAACACCCATGGAGTCTTGGTGCTGATCATGTTTTGCTCGTGAGAGAGGCTTAGTCAACGGGTCTGCAACAGATCCGTATGTATCTTGCAAATCTCTATGTCTCCCACCTAGACTTGGTCACGGATGGAATTGAAGCATCTCTTGATGTGCTTGGTCCTCTTGTGAAATCTGGATTCCTTTGTCAAGGCAATTGCACCAGTATTGTCACAGAAGATCTTCATTGGTCCCGATGCACTAGGTATGACACCTAGATCGGAAATGAACTCCTTCATCCGCACTCCTTCATTTGCTGCTTCGAAGCAGCTATGTACTCCGCTTCACATGTAGATCCCGCCACGACGCTTTGTTTAGAACTGCACCAACTTACAGCTCCACCGCTTAATAAAAACACGATCCGGTTTGTGATTTGGAATCGTCCGGATCGGTGTCAAAGCTTGCATCGACGTAACCATTTACGACTAGCTCTTTGTCACCTCCATATCGAGAAACATATCCTTAGTCCTTTTCGTATTTCAGATGTTCTTGACCGCTGTCCATGATCCACTCTGGATTACTTTGGTACCTTCCCCGCCAAGCTTATTGCTAAGCACACATCGGTCGGGTACACAACATTGCATACATGATAGAGCCTATGGCTGAAGCATAGGAACATCTTTCATTTTCTCTATCTTCTGTTGTGGTCGGGCATTGAGTCCGACTCAACTTCACACCTTGTAGTACGGCAAGAACCCTTTCTTTGCTCGATCCATTTTGAACCTTTTCAAAACTTTATCAAGGTATGTGCTTTGTGAAAGTCCTATTAAGCGTCTCGATCTATCTCTATAAATCTTGATGCCCAATATGTAAGCAGCTTCACCGAGGTCTTTCATAGAAAAACTTTTATTCAAGTATCCCTTTATGCTATCCAGAAATTCTATATCATTTCCAATTAATAATATGTCATCTACATATAATATCAAAAATGCTACAGAGCTCCCACTCACTTTCTTGTAAATACAGGCTTCTCCAAAAGTTTGTATAAAACCATATGCTTTGATCACACTATCAAAGCGTTTATTGCAACTCCGAGAGGCTTGCACCAGTCCATAAATGGATCGCTGGAGCTTGCACACTTTGTTAGCACCTTTTGGATCAATAAAACCTTCTAGTTGCATCATATACAACTCTTCTTCCAGAAATCCATTCAAGAATGCAGTTTTGACATCCATTTGCCAAATTTCATAATCATAAAATGCAGCGATTGCTAACATGATTCGGACAGACTTAAGCATTGCTACGGGTGAGAAAGTCTCATCGTAGTCAACCCCTTGAACTTGTCGAAAACCTTTTGCAACAAGTCGAGCTTTATAGACAGTTACATTACCATCAGCGTCAGTCTTCTTCTTGAAGATCCATTTATTCTCAATGGCTTGCCGATCATCGGGCAAGTTAACCAAAGTCCATACTTTGTTCTCATACATGAATCCTATCTCAGATTTCATGGCATCTAGTCATTTTGCGGAATCTGGGCTCATCATCGCTTCCTCATAGTTTGTATGTTCATCATGGTCAAGTAACATGACTTCTAGAATAGGATTGCCGTACCACTCTGGTGCGGATCTTACTCTGGTAGACCTACGAAGTTCAGTAGAAACATGATCCGAAGTTTCATGATCAATATCATTAGCTTCCTCACTAATTGGTGTAGTTGTCACAGGAACCGGTTCTTGTGATGAGCTACTTTCCAATAAGGGAGCAGGTACAATTACCTCATCAAGTTCTACTTTCCTCCCACTCACTTCTTTCGAGAGAAACTCCTCTAGAAAGGATCCGAATTTAGCAACGAAAATCCTGCCCTCAGATCTGTGATAGAAGGTGTACCCAACAGTCTCTTTTGGGTATCCTATGAAGACACATTTCTCTGATTTGGGTTCGAGCTTATCTGGTTGAAGTTTCTTCACATAAGCATCGCAGCCCCAAACTTTAAGAAACGACAACTTTGGTTTCTTGCCAAACCACAGTTCATGAGGTGTCGCCTCAACGGATTTTGATGGTGCCCTATCTAACGTGAATGCGCCGCCTCTAAAGCATAACCCCAAAACGATAGCGATAAATCGGTGAGAGACATCATAGATCGCACCATATCTAGTAAAGTACGATTACGATGTTCGGACACACCATTTCATTGTGGTGTTCGGGTGGCGTGAGTTGCTAAACTATTCCGCATTGTTTCAAATGTAAACCAAACTCGAACTCAAATATTCTCCTCCACGATCGATCGTAGAAACTTTATTTTCTTGTTACGATGATTTTCCACTTCACTCTGAAATTCTTTGAACTTTTCAAATGTTTCGACTTGTGTTTCATTAAGTAGATATACCCATATCTGCTTAAATCATCTGTGAAGGTGAGAAAATAACGATACCGCCATGAGCCTCAACATTCATTGGACCACAAACATCGGTATGTATGATTTCCAATAAATCGGTTGCTCGCCCATAGTTCCGAGAACGGCGTTTTAGTCATTTTGCCCATGAGGCACGGTTCAAGTACCAAGTGATTCATAATCAAGTGATTCCAAAAGCCCATCAAGATGGAGTTTCTTCATGCGCTTTATAATCGATATGACCTAAACGGCGATTACCACAAATAAGTTGCACTATCATTATCAACTCTGCATCTTTTGGCTTCAACACTATGAATATGTGTATCACTACTATAGAGATTCAATAAAAATAGACCACTCTTCAAGGGTGCATGACCATAAAAGATATTACTCATATAAATAGAACATCCATTATTCTCTGACTTAAATGAATAACCGTCTCGCATCAAACAAGATCCAGATATAATGTTCATGCTCAACGCTAGCACCAAATAACAATTATTTAGGTCTAAAACTAATCCCGATGGTAGATGTAGAGGTAGCGTGCCGACCGCGATGACATCGACTTTGGAACCATTTCCCACGCGCATTGTCACCTCGCCCTTAGCCAATCTTCGCTAATCCGTAGTCCTGTGCTTCGAGTTGCAAATATTAGCAATGTAACCAAGATCAAATACCCCTGTACTACTGCAAGCATTAGTAAGGTACACATCAATAACATGTATATCACATATACCTTTGTTCACTTTGCCATCCTTCTTATCCGCCAAATACTTGGGGCAGTTCCGCTTCCAATGTCGATCGCTTGCGGTAGAGAAGCACTCGTTTCGTGCTTAGGTCCGGACTTGGGTTTCTTCTCTTGAGCAGCAACTTGTTTGCTGTTCTTCTTGAAGTTCCCTTCTTCTTCCCTTTGCCCTATTTCTTGAAACTGGTGGTCTTGTTGACCATCAACACTTGATGCTCCTTCTTGATTTCTACCTCCATGCTTTTAGCATTGCGAAGAGCTCGGGAATAGTCTTGTCCATCCCTTGCATATTATAGTTCATCACGAAGCTCTTGTAGCTTGGTGGCGATGATTGAAGAATTACATCAATGACACTATCATCGTGAAGATTAACTCCCAGTTGAATCAAGTGATTATTATACCCGCACATTTTGAGTATGTGTTCACCGACATAACTATTCTCCTTCATCTTGCAGCTATAGAACTTATTGGAGACTTCATATCTCTCAATCCGAGCATTTGCTTGAAATATTAACTTCAACTCTGGAACATCTCATATGCTCCATGACATTCAAAACGCCGTTGAAGACCCGGTTCTAAGCCGTAAAGCATGGCACATCGAACTATCGAGTAGTCATCGCTTTGCTCGCCAGACGTTTAACGTTGTTAGTTGCATCAAGAATAAAGTTCGGCACCAGCGGTGCTTCCAGACGTAATTCTTCAGGCAGCAATGAGGATAATCCTCGAGTTACGGACCCGATCCGTGTAATTGCTACCATCATCTTTCAACTTTGCTTTCTCAAGGAACGCATTAAAATTCAACGGAACAACAGCACAAGCCATCTATCTACAACAAACATAGACAAGCAAAATACTATCAGGTACTAAGTTCATGATAAATTTAAGTTCAATTAATCATATTACTTAACAACTCCCACTTAGATAGACATCCCTCTAATCCTCTAAGTGATTACGTGATCCATATCAACTACACCATGTTCGATCGTCACGTGAGATGGAGTAGTTTCAACGGTGAACATCAATATGTTGATCATATCTACTATATGATTCATGCTCGACCTTTCGGTCTCCGTGTTCCGAGGCCATATCTGTTATATGCTAGGCTCATCAAGTTTAACCTGAGTATTCTGTGTGTGCAACTGTTTTGCACCCGTTGTATTTGAACGTAGAGCCTATCACACCCGATCATGACGTGGTGTCTCAACACGAAGAACTTTCGGAACAGTGCATACTCAGGGAGAACACTTCTTGATAATTTTAGTGAGTGATCATCTTAAAATGCTACCGTCAATCAAAGCAAGATAAGATGCATAAAGGATAAACATCACATGCAATCAATATAAGTGATATGATATGGCCATCATCATCTTGTGCTTGTGATCTCCATCTTCAAAGCACCGTCGTGATCACCATCGTCACCGGCGCGACACCTTGATCTCCATCGTAGCATCGTTGTCGTTACGCCATCTATTGCTTCTACGACTATCACTACCGCTTAGTGATAAAGTAAAGCAATTACTGTATGCTTGCATTTCATACAATAAAGCGACAACCATATGGCTCCTGCCAGTTGCCGATAACTTCGGTTACAAAACATGATCATATCATACAATAAAATATAGCATCACGTCTTGACCATATCACATCACAACATGCCCTGCAAAAACAAGTTAGACGTCCTCTACTTTGTTGTTGCAAATTTTACATGGCTGCTACGGGCTGAGCAAGAATCGTTCTTACCTACACATCAAAATCACAACGATAGTTCGTCAAGTTAGTGTTGTTTAAACCTTCGCAAGGACCGGGCATAGCCACACTCGATTCAGCTAAAGTGAGAGAGACAGACACCCGCCAGTCACCTTTAAGCACGAGTGCTCGTAACGGTGAAACCAGTCTCGCGTAAGCGTACGCGTAATGTCGGTCCGGGCCGCTTCATCTCACAATACCGCTGAGCCAAAGTATGACATGTTGGTAAGCAGTATGACTTGTATTGCCCACAACTCACTTGTGTTCTACTCGTGCATATGACATCTACGCATAAAACCTGGCTCGGATGCCACTGTTAGGGAACGTAGTAATTCCAAAAGATTTCCTACGCACACGCAAGATCATGGTGATGGCATAGCAACGAGAGGGGAGAGTATTGTCCATGTACCCTCGTAGACCGTAAGCGGAAGCGTTATGACAACGCGGTTGATGTATCGTACATCTTCACGACCAGACCAATCCAAGTATCGAACGTACATCACCTCCGAGTTCAGCACACGTTCAGCTCGATACGATCCCCGGACTCCGATCCAGCAAAGTGTCGGGGATGAGTTCCATCAGCACGACGGCGTGGTGACGATGATGATGTTCTACCGGCGCAGGGCTTCGCTTAAACTCCGCGACGATATGACCGAGGTGGAATATGGTGGAGGGGGGCACCGCACACGGCTAAGGAACGATCTTGAAGATCAACTTGTGTGATCTAGGGTGCCCCCTGCCCCCGTATATAAAGGAGGGAGGGGGGAGGTGCGGCCGACCCCCTGGGGGTGCGCCTGGAGGAGTCCTACTCCCACCGGGAGTAGGACTCCCCCCCTCTTGCCTTGGTGGAGAAGGAAGGGGAGGAAAGAGAGAGGGGGCGCCGCCCCTTCCTTGTCCTATTCAGACTAAGGGGGGAGGGGGCGCACGGCCTGCCCTGTCCGGCCCTCCTCTTCTCCCTCATGGCCCACTAAATGCCCATTAACCCCCAAGAGGGTTCCGGTAACCCCCCGGTGTTCCGGTAAAATCCTGATTTCACCCGGAACCATTCTGATGTCCAAACATAGGCTTCCAATATATCAATCTTTACGTCTCGACCATTTCGAGACTCCTCGTCATGTCCGTGATCACATCCGGGACTCCGAACAAACTTTGGTACATCAAAACATATAAACTCATAATAAAACTGTCATCGTAACGTTAAGCGTGCGGACCCTACGGGTTCGAGAACTATGTACACATGACCTACAACTATTCTCGGTCAATAACCAATAGCGGAACCTGGATGCCCAAATTGGCTCCTACATATTCTACGAACATCTTTATCGGTCAAACCGCATAACAACATACGTTGTTCCCTTTGTCACCGGTATGTTACTTGCCCGAGATTCGATCGTCGGTATCCAATACCTAGTTCAATCTCGTTACCGGCAAGTCTCTTTACTCGTTACGTAATGCATCATTCCGTAACTAACTCGTTAGATACATTGCTTGCAAGGCTTAGAGTGATGTGCATTACCGAGAGGGCCCAGAGATACCTCTCCGACAATCAGAGTGACAAAACCTAATCTCGAAATACGCCAACCCAACATGTACCTTTGGAGACACTGTAGTACTCCTTTATAATCACCCGATTACATTGTGACGCTTGGTAGCACCCAAAGTGTTCCTCCAGTAAACGGGAGTTGCATAATCTCATAGTTACAGGAACATGTGTAAGTCATGAAGAAAGCAATAGCAACATACTAAACGATCAAGTGCTAGGCTAACGAAATGGGTCATGTCAATCACATCATTCTCCTAATGATGTGATCCCATTAATCAAATGACAACACATGTCTATGGTTAGGAAACATAACCATCTTTGATTAATGAGCTAGTCAAGTAGAGGCATACTAGTGACTATATGTTTGTCTATGTATTCACACATGTATCATGTTTCCGGTTAATACAATTCTAGCATGAATAATAAACATTTATAATGATATGAGGAAATAAATAATAACTTTATTATTGCCTCTAGGGCATATTTCCTTCAGTCTCCCACTTGCACTAGAGTCAATAATCTAGATTACACAGTAATGATTCTAACACCCATGGACTCTTGGTGCTGATCATGTTTTGCTCGTGAGACCGGTCGTAGTTCATCAAGTTAGTGTTGTTTTAACCTTCTCAAGGACCGGTCGTAGCCACACTCGGTTCAACTAAAGTTGGAGAAAGTGACACCTGCCAGCCACCTATGCAAAAAGCACGTCGGTAGAACCAGTCTCGCGTAAGCGTACGCGTAATGTCGGTCCGGGGCGCTTCATCCAACAATACCGCCGAACCAAAGTATGACATGCTGGTAAGCAATATGACTTGTATCGCCCACAACTCACTTGTGTTCTACTCGTGCATATAACATCTACGCATAAAACCAGTCTCTGATACCAATGTTAGGGAACGTAGTAATTTCAAAAAAATTCCTACGCACACGCAAGATCATGGTGATGCATAGCAACGAAAGGGGAGAGTGTTGTCCACGTACCCTCGTAGACCGAAAGCGGAAGCGTTAGCACAATGCGGTTGATGTAGTCGTACGTCTTCACGATCCGATCGATCAAGTACCGAACGCATGGCACCTCCGAGTTCAGCACACGTTCAGCTCGATGACGTCCCTCGAACTCCGATCCAGCCGAGCTTCGAGGGAGAGTTCCGTTAGCACGACGGTGTGGTGACGGTGATGATATTCTACCGACGCAGGGCTTCGCCTAAGCACCGCTACAATATTATCAAGGTGGAATCTGGTGGAGGGGGCACCGCACACGGCTAATAGATCTCAAAGATCAATTGTTGTGTTTAGAGGTGCCCCCCTGCCCCCGTATATAAAGGAGCAAGGGGGAGGGGGCGGCCGGCCAGGAGGAGTCGCGCCAGGGAGGAGTCCTATTCCCACCGGGAGTAGGACTCCCTCCTTTCCTTGTCCAAGTAGGAGAGGGGGAAGGAAGGGAGAGAGGAGAGGAAGGAAAGGGGGCGCCCCCCTCCTTGTCCTATTCGGACTAGAGGGGGAGGGGGTGCGTGGCCTGCCCTGGCCGCCCCTCCTCTTCTCCACTTTGGGCCCATGAGGCCCATTAACCCCCTCGGGGTTCAATAACCCCTGTACTTTGGTATATATCAGATAACCCTTGAAACCATTCCGATGTCCGAATATAGTCGTCCAATATATCAATCTTCATGTCTCAACCATTGCGAGACTCCTCGTCATGTCCATGATCACATCCGGGACTCCGAACTTTCTTCGGTACATCAAAAGACATAAACTCATAATGTAATTGTCATCTAACTTTAAGCGTGCGGACTCTACGGGTTCGAGAACTATGTAGACATGACCGAGACACGTTTCCGGTCAATAACCAATAGCGGAACCTGGATGCTCATATTGGCTCCTACATATTCTACGAAGATCTTTATCGGTTAAACCGCATAACAACATACGTTGTTCCCTTTGTCATCGGTATGTTACTTGCCCGAGATTCGATCGTCGGTATCTCAATACCTAGTTCAATCTCGTTATCGGCAAGTCTCTTTACTCGTTACATAATGCATCATTACATAACTAACTCATTAGCTACATTGTTTGCAAGGCTTATAGTGATGTGCATTACCGAGAGGGCCCAGAGATACCTCTCCGACAATCAGAGTGACAAAACCTAATCTCGAAATATGCCAACTCAACATGTACCTTCGGAGACACCAGAGAGCTCCTTTATAATCACCCGATTCACGCTATGACGCTTTGGTAGCACACAAAGTGTTCCTCCGGTAGACTGGAGTTGCATAATCTCATAGTTGTAGGAACATGTATAGGTCATGAAGAAAGCAATAGCAACATACTAAACAATCAAGTGCTAAGCTAACAGAATGTGTCAAGTCAATCACATCATTCTCTCAATGATGTGATCCCGTTAATCAAATGACAACTCATGATTGTGGTCAGAAAACACAACCATCTTTGATCAACGAGCTAGTCAAGTAGAGGCATACTAGTGACACTATGTTTTTCTATGTATTCACACATGTATTATGTTTCCGGTTAATACAATTCTAGCATGAATAATAAACATTTATCATGATATAAGGAAATAAATAATAACTTTATTATTGCCTCTAGGGAATATTTCCTTCAGAGCCCAATGCTGCTCCGAGAAGCCCTGCAAGTCCGCAATCGCGTCCATCTGGGCCAGATCCGCGGTCATGCAATCACGGAGCATTTTATCCTCGCGGCCTTGGTTGGCCCCCAAGCCTTTGAGAGCCGCACGCATGCCCGCCCCTGCGGCAATCCAAAGCTCCATAGGTCCACGCGGGGACCCGATCCGGGCCACGCATGTCGCCCATTTGGAAAGGAAGATTTGCTCGAAGCCCGGAGACTCAAGCCATGCGGTTTCAAAGAAGAAACGTGGGCTACATTTCAGCCTGTCCTCCCCTGAGGAGAGGATTAAGGAGATATGGTCCGACCCAATCCTGGGTTCGGCTTGAAGGGAGCACAGTGGAAATAACACTTCCCACTCCGCGGACATGAAAATCCAGTCCAGCACCGACTGAACCGGCGTTAACTGCTTATTAGTCCACGTGTATCGAGCCCCTACGCGGGCCACTTCCCTAAGGGCCATTGCCACAATCGCATTATTAAACATGGACACCCTTGTCCAGTTGATAATCCCATTGTTCTTGTCCGCTCCCGAGCGGATCAAGTTGAAATCGCCCCCCACAAGCAGTGGTAAATTGAGCGCACCCAAGGTCGCAACCTTCACCTGGAGTTCCCCCAAGAACTCCTGTGAGCGTGAGTGGTCGGCCGAGCCATAAACCACGATGACCTCCCACTCATGCAGGGACGCGCGGTGGCGAATGTGGGCAGAAATGAAAAACCTGCCAACATCCCACGCCACCACCTTGCAACATACTTGGCTGACACCAAGCAACATACCCCCAGAGTGGCCCAGCGCGGGCACCCAATGCCACGCAAAACGCTCTAGGGGGTCGATAGCTAGCAAATCCTGGCGGGGGAAATCCGCCTTGATGGTTTCCTGTAAGCCCACTACATCGATCCCCTCTTGGCGAATGTATTCCTTCAGCTGGGTCCGCTTCCCAGCGTGGCCGAAGCCTCAAATGCTCCAAAAGATGAAACACGTTAGATTATGCGATTACGGAGACGGATACCCCTAGTGTTAACTGCTTTGGCCACACGCCGTGTCTTGGCAGGACAGCGGGTTGGGGGGACGGCGCAGCCCCTACTGCCGTGTCCCCCTGGACGGGCCGCGCTACAATCTCCAGAGAAGCCCCTGCTTCATCTGTCGATGGCGCCACGCAGGCAGCAGCTGTCTGAGCCAACGCTGTCTGCGTGATTTACTTCGAGCGAAGGAGAGAAAGCAGCTCTCGAGCCTCGCCCTCGATTGACATGTCAACTCCACAGTCCTCTAAGATACCACCTAAACGCTCATCTGAATAATGGTCGAAAATCGTAAAGCGGGGCAGGGGATTACCTTCAAGTTCCATGTTCTTCTACGCCAGAAGGAGTTGGGCGCGTTGGAGCGAGGGGAGGTTGCCCTTGGCGCCTTTAGAGCGCGAGCTGGCCCGCTCCAGAGACGATGGCGTCGTCGCCACCACCTTGGAACACTTGGCCATGGAGATGGGCGTCGTCTTGGTCACCTCCTCCCGAAGCGCATCCGAGGTGTGGGGAGGAGCGGTCGCCGCAGTCCCGCCAGCCTTCCCACCAGGGGAAGCCAGCGCCATCACCACCGGACGAAGCGAGGCAGGCGCGCCCGCACCGACCGACGGGGGGCTCGCCGGCGCCACCGTGGGAGTCTTGCGACCCGCCGACTTCTTGGGAACCCGCTTTCCACCTCCGACGTTGCCCTCCGGTCGCCTGGGGTGGAGGAGAGCGCGCCTCGAGCACGCGCACCCCTCCCCCGTCCGCAGCCACCGGGGAGAAGAGCATCGAGCGGCCCCCCGAGTCGCAGGAGGCCGAGACGCCCTTGTCACCGTCGAGGCCGAGCAACATATTGGAGCCATACTGGTTGAACGATGTCTCGTTGCTGCCCACTCCAACCTGCCGCTCGCCTTTGTCAGTCGCACCCCCCTGCTGGAGCGACGGCCATCGAATCCTTGTCCTAGAGACCAAGCTTGTCCCACGACGCCGCATTAATCAAGTCATCGCCCATGCTCGTGTCCTGATCCTTTTTCCTTGCCATCCGGGCCCTTGTCCAAGCCAACTGGGGGAGGGGGAGGGGGCGCAGCGCCCTGCAGATCAGCCGGCTTGGCCTCCATCCTGATGGTATAGCCCTCACTGTTGAACCAGAGCTGGACGTAGCCGCGCAACTTGGACGGAGAGCGACAGGCGAAACGCATCCGCACCGGCCCGAGTCCCGCCAGCGACGCCTGATCCACCTCCATGGGACGGCTAATCATGACGGTCCCGGCCATGAGGCGATCCACAAGATGGTGCTTGGGAGGCACGCCCTACAGCTTGACCCACACATCTGGCATAATCTCGGCCTTGGGCTCCTCCGGAAGCGATTCCTTGATGTCCGCCGTGATGTTGTTGAGGGAGAGGAAGAGCTTGCCGCTGCGAGTCGCCATCCGCAGCATGGCCTTGTTGGGGAAGACGACCGAGAACAAGTTGTCGCCGATCGCCGTCACCTGCCAGTCCTACCCCCCCTCGAAGAGGTAGGGGAGTTCCGCCTCCAGGATGGGCACCGACAGCAGCCCGGGCGCCGCGGAGATGACGGCCGCATCCGCCACCAACTAAGCGCGCACCTCCTCACCCTTAGACTCCACGAAAGGAAGGCAGAAGAAACCCTCGCCGGGGATGGCGTTGCCCATGATCTGCAACATCAAGGTCCGCCTCCGTGACGGGCAGTGCGTCGAAGAATGGCCTTCCTCATGGCAGACAACACAGAGCGGCTTGAAGGTACACATGTTCTGGTAATGGCAACAATTTAAGAAACTAGTTGAACCGTTGCGCCAAATGGCGCAAAGACCTGCTGAAGACATGTTGTCGATGAAAATAGTTTTATGCTGTAAGAACCTTCAACTAAAGCCATGTTCACGATGGAAATAGTTTCCTTTACTAAGGATAGGCCATGTATATAGAGTCGGTTTAGTTGTGGTGTGATAAATCCATATGCGCCTTGAAACAAAAAACATGGTTTAATTTGCAAAGCCTCACGTGTTTGAAGTATGAATAAGAGCTACGAACTATTTTTGTGCGATTCAAATACATTTCCAGAGTTTTTATTTCTTAGTACATGTTGTCTAAAGTAACATTTGCCCAGAGAGATAGAAGCATACCCCTCTCTCATTATTTAGATATATTAAAACTGAGCACCCTCTCAGCCCTCTCAGGCCATCAGCATTTTTAATCGTTGGATCGTCACTTTTAGTCGTTTTTGGCCGTCGGATTTGCTCTTAATTGCATCCAAATCGCGCGTGCAGGCTTCATGACGAGCGCTAGCCTTCTCGGGCCGCTGCTCCCGTGGTTTTTTTGGCCATCGTAGATTCAATTGGGCCTACTGGGCCTGTACTCTGATCCCGTCCAGAGCAAAAGTGGAGAACCCAAAACACTGGACGCTCGGGTCTCTTTAGCTCGCAGCCGACCCCGAGTAACCTAGGTCCGCCGCCGTCCAGAGAGCGCACAACCATCTCCTCCTCGATCCTTCCCACTGCCGCCTCCATGTTGCTCTGTGTTGGTCGAATCGAAGGGGAGAGTAGATGAGAGATGAGAAACAGACGATGAAGGGATGACGAGTCGAGCTCAAACAAGGCGCCCAGGACGCCGTCGGCCGCCCCTCGACTTCGGCGATGTTCGACGGCCACGTATGATCTCGATCTCTTTCCCTCTCCCTCTCTCGCTTCCCCTGTTTCCCTTTCCATCTTCGATTAGGACGAGGTTACGCACCTTGAATGATCGAGCGGCAATTGCATGGGTTCATGTGTGTGCGTGCGCGTGTGTGTGATTCCCACGACAGTGGTGGTTATTTGCTATGTCGCTGCAGGTTTGGAATGGTGGGAGGCTGCGCGGTTGGTGCAGAACTATGGGGGATTTTCGGGTGTCAGCTGTCACGCTTAAAGATGGACTTTCAATCTAACTTGTAGTGTCGGATTTTATTTGAAGGGTAAGAAATCTGATATTTTTCAGGGGCTCAAGCTTTGCTGTAGAGTTCTCAACCTATGAAAACATATCGTTACTCTTGGAGGTGGTCATCAATATTTCACTGCTTGGACCCTTGATGCCAATCTCGAAGAGTTGATCATTTATGTCATTGCATTGCAGCTGGAATGTAAGGTTGGATTCTTAGTGGAGGCAGATGAGCTACAACTAAGGCACCTTTTCTTAGACCTTCTGAGTTTGATTTTTTTTAAGATGGTTGCACATATAAATGGTTGCTTTAATCTGAGAAGTGATTGTATTTAAAAAATGATCTTAATTCTTTGTGTTCCGAGTCATGGTGTGAAACAATCCTGAACAATACTAACCTCAATATCAAGAATATTTATAAGTTTTATGTGATGTGTTTATTTACTGTAGGTGTTTGGTGACGAGAGATGCGATGAACATTCTGAACACATTACTTGCGAAAAAAATTGGTTCTTATGAGGGATGAACAATTCTTTGGCATATCTGAAATTTCGATGGCAAAGTGGCACCGGAGTGTCTTATTTCTGCACCTTCAGGATGAATATCCTTACACAGAAATGAATCTAGCTGGACATATTTGCATGCCCGAACAGCTTCTGCGGAAGGAAAAGGAAAAGCTGGCAAGCGAGCTAATGGAAATTGCCAGAGAAAAAACAGAAAAAAAAGGCAGCAAGAGGAACATTAGCCAACGCCAAAAGCCAGAGTGACAGCAATCAAGTCACCAGATATGATAGTGGTCCTTTTAAAGAAACGCTGTTCTGCCTTCCCCTGGGTCTCTGAGCAGAAGCAAGCAGGAGGACAGCGAGCAGCGCTCTTCTATCATGCACGTCTTCTTCACTGTAATGGTAGCAATAGCACGTTCATAGGTTGATGGTATATTTCCCTTGTATTAGTTCTTAATTTCTTTCTACACATAAAACTGAATTCGAAAAGAATCAAATGTTGGTCCCTTACTAAATTTGTGTTTTACATGTTAAAGCTTCATTATCTGAAGCCATGCTCGCATGGTAATTCTTTTTTGAGATTTTTACAGGTTCCCTATACGAACTACTGTATCCTAAAAAATACAATAAAAACATATGTGTAAGCAGTGTCACCGTCTTTGCATCTCCTATGTTCAGGAGGCCTTCACCTCATCCGAGGATGTTGGCGCTCCGTGTCTATGTGTGTGTTACTTTATTTTAATATTGCAGCTGCACGATGCTCAATATCGAGGTTATCATTTGTCGTCGAGGCAACAAAATGATTATACGGATTGTTTGTTTATCCATGTTTCTATCTGCAATTTTTTATATAAGACTATTATTTTTCATCGATTTATTTTTTGCTACCTCCATGTGAGCAGAGAGAAGGTATTCGACTTTCATGGTTCAAAGGACTGATGTTTTCACTTTTATTGTCGCACAAATGGTCTATCTCTTATGAACTAAAAGAAATTTAGGTCCAACAACCAAGCTTATTTTATAGCTGCTATAAATCAATTGAGCTGACTAGGAGGCATTCCATTAATTATCACTTGTATGGATGCAAGGAATTCCATAATGATATTCCATATTCCACTAGAAGAGTACTTCAAGAAAACAACATTTTTTGTTGTTGGAATTCTGTGCATAATAGAAGTTGCTTGCCTTAGAATGTTGTGAATTTCTGTTGTGTCCGTTTTTTGCATGATCTCTTCACATGAATGGGGATTGATGCCACAACGATATTCTTCACTATTTGTGTTCTATCAAGCATTCCTACTATTGTGTAGTAGTAGTTCTATTATTTCAGAGTCCGCCATCTATGAGGTGCATCCTCAATCACCGGCAGTATCATCACACAATGTTTTTTCTTACTCTTTGTGGTACATGTTACGCCTTCTTCATCCGGCAATAACATCCTAGGAGTTATGCTTATCCACGAGGTTTGCCTTTTCATCTTCAAATTTGCGTAGATTTTCCTTCCCTACAATCCCATTGTCTTGCGACGAGCACCTCTTGGGTATTTGCTTTGTTCGTAACATAGTGTTTGTAATCATTTTTGGCTTGCTGATGATGTTTGCCGCAGTTAATTTGTTGCAGGTACAATCGCCAAGTCCTTGGGGACTGGATCTGGGTTTTTCTGGTTCCAGAATTCCTTGGCGAAGAATTCCCAATGATTGCTAGCCAGGATAGCTCAGTGGAATGTCATATCCTGTCCAATATCCAAATATATGTTAATATGGTCGCTTGGGTTTCATGCTTATGTTTTCTTAATGATTCATGCCATGCTACTACCGGCTATTATCGTTGTTGTATATATCCTTCAGCTTCTTTAGGTGGTAAATCCATATGTGGAAATGTAAGCAGACTGTTGTCGTAGTTGTTCCCACAGTCTTAATGCATGCAAAGGAGAAATGATTATTGACCATGTCTAGAGTATGCTTGATTGTGGGTCTTTTACAAATTTGGATAACTTGTAGTTGATAATTCAGTATGATGTTAAGAACTTCCTTGCATGAGTTCGAGAAACTGAATTTGCCATTCCATCACATGTGGACCAATATTAATGCCATATATTAGATTATATCAACATTACTTCAACCTACAAAGAATCAATACATGAATTCGAAGTTAGGCAATTAGGCTTACGAGCTACCTTTTAGATTAAGCTTCTGTGTATAAATGTACTTCACACTTGAATGCAAAAAGAGCACCATAGTAGGGATGATAATGCAGTTTTCCTTAGGCACGGTCCACGTACTTTATGTTGTTGTTTATATATATGATACTAGGGTATTACTACTTAGTGCTTCTATGTACCATACATCCAAAATTTGATGTATGATATGTCAGATATCACTTCATTAATTCGTAATGTTGTTTCTCCGGATCTATGTATTACTTAGTATGGCTGAGTAATGTAATAAGTACTTTATAACTTTTTGTACCATTAAAATTTTAATCACAAAATTAATACATGTCTTTGCGCACTTTATTTATGCATAATATTTAAGAATACTATTATTATTCTATCGCAAAAACAGACGGGCGCGGCAACGCGCGCCATCAATGATCTAGTGATTATTATTAGAAGGTATTAAATTCGAAATAAACAATTTCATTTACTTGAAGCACTTGAAGAAAGAGAACTTGGACATACTTTTACGCAATGCTCATTTAACCTGTGGAGGACTACGCAATGCTCACTTAACCTGTGAAGGACAAAAATATTCCACCATCTCTGAATGATGAACTAAACTAAATAAGAAATATATTAAGTAAATTCATTCAAAGTAGAAAAGGGATTTTACATCAAATAAGGCATTACAACAAACATGATGTTATCTTAGTAAAAGAAATTACATCATTAGAAGAGAAAAGGGAAGAAAACCAAACATGAGATTGAGATTAATACATCTCGGAGGAGGCCGTAGACATCACTGTGATCATTTTACGGCCTGGGAAGCAAGGATCCATGGTTTTTATATGCCTTGTCCGGCTGCTGGGGTAGATGACATGAAAACATCTTCTCTACCATCTCGATGGCTTAGACCCAGGGAGCCCTCCCCAGCTTCCATCAATGGATTTTTATAGTTAGGGTTAAAGACTGAGAGACCCTATGCATGTTCAAATATGCGAGTAGCATATCCTATACAAATCAAGAAAAAGAAAAGAGAAGACATCACAAAAACAAAATTTTGACAAATTATCTCTATTGTAAAATTGAGGGAGTAACTCATTATTCGAGAGAACTGGCCATTGACAATTCAGTTACAATTATCAAAGAGAACTATAAATTTCTTACTTAATTACATCATTCTTCACATAAGCTTCTCACTGAGGAAATTTCTTGACTGGAAGGTCACATTTCAAGCCATCGCACTTATAAAACCCAGCCCTGTTGTCATTTAAATTGCAAATTAATCATCAATAATGCACAATAATTTATGACCCACAAACGATTTGGAGCCTAAAGAGGAGAAAACATCGATGCAAATAAATACACATGTAGTAAGATGCATTGCAATAGTCGTATTACTTGAATTTGTAAGCTGACCAGCAAACACATAGTACACAAAAGAGACAAAGCTTTAACCATAATTGGTGCTTAACCTTCTTGCTCCTGCTAATGATTTTGGCCATGAAGGCATCAGAGTAAGGGGAGGAAGAACGGGACAGCGCCTGCCAGAAGTTGCCGATGGGTGTTGACGGCCTGGCCAAGCCATCTCCCTCCATGATAGGTGGCATTCGGCGGAGAGGTGTAAATATGACGAGATGTGAAAATAAGCTCGAGGAAATTAATATGGACCAGCAAACTGACAAAAGCAGAATATAACATAATTATATTGCAGAGTGTACTAACATAATTATATTCCGGATTAAACTAATAGCACAACAATTTACAGGGTTAGAATGCAGTGCACATATATATCTTAGTGGCGCAAAAACTATTTAGCCAACTTCACTAACAATGTAGAAATCGGCTTCAGTGTACTAACATAGTTATTTTGGATATAAGCAATCAACCACGGATTTAACATTAGAGATATCTGACCATTTTAAGTAATGAAAAAAGAGCCATATAGCAAGATAGCACAACATGGAGCTGCATTGACCAGCCCCTTTTAAAGAAAGGCTTTAGGATCAGAAGCTGTGTAGTTGATCAACTTGGAAATATAAAAGCATTTCCTTCAAATCAGTACAGCACCTCCGACAAATGCAATGTGGTAAGAAAGCAATGAACATATACACTGCTCCACACTTAGTTTTGTATGTAAAAAGAAAGCCATGCCAGATGATTTTTTTGGATCACAGAAATCCAGCCTGAATACATCTGAATGATATAATCAATTTTCGAAATGTTTGGCAGGCACAAGAAAAACACACGAGTAAAAATAATAATAACCTAGTTTGGAACTTGTATGCAGAGCTGGGGAAATGAGAAAGTTGGAGGTAGTGTTATTGTGGAAATCCACATAGACCTGAAAAGAAGTTATCCAACCAATTAGATAAAAGACCTTGTTTTGAGTATACGTGCACTTAAACCTTTCATTAACAATCGTTTTGTTGTTGGTCTGCACCATATGAACCCAAAGTAAGTTTTCCCTTTTACTTTTGTTTTTTCATGCAAATGTGTAACAGAGAGAGGGTCTGAAAAGAGAGATAGTTCAGAGGAAAGAGAGCACGGAAGGGAAGGGGAAATTGATGCGTGAGAGAATTAAATGACCAATAGTTCTGTACATTCAGCAAGATATAGATGACAACATTCGATGAAAAGAAATCACATGATCCTATAGAGCGCAATCAAACCATTCCTAACTCAGTTTAGTATAAAAGTACTACACTACTAAAGGAGAGCTAGTTCTCACATAGGAACAAAATAAGATCAATCACGCAGGGTCCGACATTCATATAGATACAGAAATATGTATACAACATCACGACACTTGCAAGTTAACTTAGAGAGACATACACAAACAAAAAAAGGAACACATGATGGATTATTTTGGGCTACAACAAAACCTGAAGATTTTTCACCACAACTGTTCACCCGATAGTACAGTATTCTGCTAGAGCAACACAAGGAAATCCCTTCTTTTACCACCTATATCTAAATAATAACATGATATTCAAATTTTCAGTACCACGTCCACAGTATGGTTGTCAAATCAAAAAGGATTGTTAAAGACTTCAACTCAATATTTTTACCAAAACATGCATACAAGGCATAATAGTGATTCAGTATATTTGCTAGAAGATACTGTAATGTAAATTTATAAGAGAATGTAGTATAAACACAACTGAAAATTCTGTAACATAGTTTAGAAGATACCATATTAACAGCGAGTACAATATAAAAAAGAGCCACTGTAAGGCATAATTGTGATTTAGTGTTGGTTTTCAAATAAACGCGAACAATGCTACTACCACCACAAATTAAGGCTCGCAATATAAAACAGAGCAATTGACCAAGTATTTATTTTGTGAGTGTCGAAGCATGATAAATGTGAGCGGAAATCCTGTCTTATGAATGAGCAGTTCGATTTTCTCACATGATATAGTACCTCATGCACCCGTGACTGGATTACTGCTTGTTGGGGGGAAAGAAAGCACAGCGAAGCTTCAGAAATACCACTATAGGGATCACCATATTTTACAGATAAAATTTTCAATGTTAGCCTGTCCACAAAGTCGGCAGAAAAATATCAGTGTTGCCTCCAAAATTGTACCAGCAACTATACAATGTTATACATAGAACCTAAAAAAACATCAGGAAATAAGTACCCAAATATAATAACAAACAAATAAACCTACTCGAGAAATCGTTCCCCATGGTACCTATATGCCTTGCTTAAGATAAAAATAACCTGCCTAAGAAATTGTTTCACACGGCACCTAAAATCTAAATCCAATGGGTTGTGGCCAAACTTATCTGCACCACCAAACCATTTTAAAAGGTCAAACAAGCAGTTCCAACGGGCCATTTAGCTCACTGGCAAGTCCAACCTCTACATAACACCTAAGAGATTCAAGACAAAAGCTAGCTCAACATTCCTCGCAGCTAATAGAAACACCATGAGAGAACTGTTCTGCAACAAAAATGAAAATAGCAACCATAGTTGCAGTATCAGGGTTCTGAAAACTGCTTTGTTTTTCTAGAACCAAACCAACATTGTTTTTAATATCATGCAAAAGCTCTTCTTTTGTGTTTTTTTTACACACATAAAACCTGTCCAAATATATGTTTTCGGCCTTCAGTGCCATTATTAAGAACACCACAACTACAAAAGCTTCTGCCTTTGCACAACACTTTCCTCCCGACTTCACTAAATCATAGAAGAATATAATTTTTATAATTGACAATATTAACAGTCTCCAGCTATAGTAGCAGGGTCGAATTCTCTCAACTATATATTGCGAAAAGGGTTGTATTAGTCTCCGGCTTGGCTGGTTTTACCTTGAACAGAATTGCGATTTAGAAAAGCAGCATGGGTTTTCTGAAGAAGCTCTTGTACCCGGTCAACAGTCCCATTGCCTGATCGGAGTGAGGGAGAAATGCAGGTAAGAAGAATGAACAAGCATCCTGAAGTGAGAGTAGTAAATAACCAAGAAATGAACCAATAAAAAAACACAAAGAACAATCACTATCAGACCCATTAATTTGTCCATATACATGATTTAGAGTATAACTTGGAAATGAAAACTATCTAGGCAGATTAGAGATAGAGCTCACCTTGTTTTTTCCTCTTCCTCAAGATCCTTCCTCTTCTGTTCTTCGTTCGATCTGCACACATCTTGTTTAGAAAAACATAAAACAAGATATCCAAATTAGATTAAAGAACCAAGGGAAACAACAGGGGAACCTGCATGAGTTTTTCTTCTACATCTTCCATGGATGAAGAATCTCACAGAGAATGTTGAGATCCATCTTGGCCTCACCTTCTGCCGAGGACGACAACGACGAAGGCACCATAGACCACCGCTTCGCCAGCATCACCGCCTGTTGCGGCTGCTGCTCCCCTCATCCCCCGCGGCGCCACCACTGGAACATGAGAGGAGGTGAGGAGAGGTGACGGCCTCTATCACCCCACGGCACCGGCGACCGCCAACTCCAGATCGGGGAATTGGGAGGAAACGAGGAGATGAGAGGAGAGGTGGCGGCCAAGCTCACTGAGGGAGTCCCGGACTAGGGGGTGTCCGGATAGCCGAACTATCATCTTCAGTCGGACTCCTGGACTATGAAGATACAAGATTGAAGACTTCGTCCCGTGTCCGGATGGGACTTTCCTTGGCGTGGAAGGCAAGCTTGGCGATACGGATATGTAGATCTCCTACCATTGTAACCAACTCTGTGTAACCCTAACCCTCTTCGGTGCCTATATAAACCGGAGGGTTTTAGTCCATAGGACGAACTACAATCATACCATAGGCTAGCTTCTAGGGTTTAGCCTCTCTGATCTCGTGGTAGATCTACTCTTGTACTACCCATATCATCAATATCAATCAAGCAGGAGTAGGGTTTTACCTCCATCGAGAGGGCCCGAACCTAGGTAAAAACATCGTTTCCCTTGTCTCCCGTTACCATCCGCCTAGACGCACGCCGGGACCCCTACCGAGATCCGCCGGTTTTGACACCGACATTGGTGCTTTCATTGAGAGTTCCTCTGTGTCGTCATCTTTAGGCTCGATGGCTCCTCCGATCATCAATAACGATGCGGTCTAGGGTGAGACTTTTCTCCCCGGACAGATCTTCAGACGGCGGCTTTGCATCTGGGCCAATTAAGCAGGCCATCTGGAGCAGATTGAAAGCTACGCCCCTGGCCATCAGGTCAGATTTGGAAGTTCGAACTACATGGCTAACGTCCGCGGAGACTTGATCTTCGACGGGTTCGAGCCACAGCCAAGCGCGCCGCACTGTCACGATGGGCATGATCTAGCTCTGCCGCGAATAGTGCCACGAGGCCGCACGATGTCCGCCCGACCCTTAGCTCGAGCCGATCGCGCCGATCGAGGACGGGTGGCTGGACACCGCCTCGGGGCTGCGATCTCTGGCGATTGAGCGAACACCATCCCCGCCTTTGAAAGGCTCGTAACTCCAAGGTGCGGACTCCTCTCCGGACTCCGAACCTTCCGCTACCGCTAATCGAATCGATTGGGCGTCGATCATGGAATTCACCGCCGCGACATCTTTCAAAGACTTTCGCCCTTTGGCGACATCCTGAATTCACTAAAGTCTCTCTCTTTATCAGGAGAGCCCTGGCCGGACTATGGTCAGGAAGGTTGGAATGCGGACGACAAAGAAATTCAAAGCCCACCCACCACCCACTTTGTAGCCACTATCGATGATTTAACCGACATGCTCGACTTCGACTCCGAAGACATCGACGGTATGGACGACGATGCAGGAGACGACCAAGAACCAACGCCTCTGAGGGCCTTTGAAGGCCACCTCGTCATACGACATTTACATGGTGGACATCCCAAAAGATGGGAATGGCGATGGAACAACGGAGGATGACCCCTCCAAGAAACAGCCTAAGCGCCGGCGTCAGCGGCGCCGCTCTAAATCCCGCCACAGCAAAAACGGTGATTCCGGCATGGGAGACAATAACACCCCGGAAAGTGCCGAAGACAACCCCCTCCAGCAGGATTCAGCGCAGGAGGATGGAGAAGCCAGCCCTCATGAGAGAGCGGCAGACAGAGAGGTAGAGGACGATAATTACATGCCTCCCTCCGAAGACGAGGCAAGCCTCGACGACGACGAATTTGTCGTGCCTGAGGATCCCGTCGAACAAGAGCGTTTCAAACGCAGGCTTATGGCCATGGCAAGCAGCCTCAAGAAAAAGCAGCAACAGCTTAGAGTGACCAAGACTTGCTAGCCGACGATGGACTGAAGTCCTCGCGGCCGAAGAGTATGAACTCGAACGCCCCTCCAAGAGCTACCCAAAACGCAGGCTGCTACCCCGATTAGAGGAGGAAGCACCTAAACCTACATCACCAGCGCATGATACGGCCGACCGGCCACCTCACGGCTGCGACAGAGAGGCCTCTCGGCCCTACACTCAAGCTGCACCCCGGCGCTGCTCAAAAAATACCAAGGCGCGGGAAAATGCGCCAGACCTGCGGGATATACTAGAGGACAAGGCAAGGCAAACAAGATCGATCTACGGATCGCGTGGGCGCCCCACGATACCTGATGATAACCGTCACGCCGGATATGGCAATTCCGGCCGGGTCGAACATAGTAGACAAAGCTCATCTGAGCTGCATCGTGATATAGCCCAATACAAAGGCGCCGCACACCCACTATGCTTCACAGACGAAGTGATGGATCATCAAATCCCCGAGGGTTTCAAACCCGTAAACATCGAATCATACGATGGCACAACAGATCCCGCGGTATGGATCGAGGACTACCTCCTTCATATCCACATGGCCCGCGGTGATGATCTACACGCCATCAAATACCTCCCACTCAAGCTTAAAGGACCAGCTAGGCATTGGCTTAACAGCTTGCCAACGGAGTCAATTGGTTGTTGGGAAGACCTAGAAGCCGCATTCCTCGACAACTTCCAGGGCACATATGTGCGACCACCAGACGCTGATGACCTAAGCCACATAATTCAGCAGCCAGAGGAATCAGCCAGACAATTCTGGACACGGTTCCTAACCAAGAAAAATCAAATCGTCGACTGTCTGGATGCAGAGGCCCTTGCAGCCTTCAAACATAACATCCGCGATGAGTGGCTTGCCCGGCACCTAGGACAGGAAAAGCCGAAACCCATGGCAGCCCTCACAACACTCATGACCCGCTTTTGCGCGGGAGAGGACAGCTGGCTAGCTCGTAGTAACAACATGACCAAGAGCCCTGGTAATTCGGATACCAAGGACAGCAACGGCAGGTCACGTCGCAACAAGCACAAGCGCCGCATTAATGGCGATAATACTGAGGATACGGTAGTCAATGCCGGATTTAGAGGCTCTAAACCCGGTCAGCGGAAAAAGCCATTCAAAAGAAATACTCCGGGCCCGTCCAATCTGGACCGAATACTCGACCGTTCGTGCCAGATACACGGCACCCCCGAAAAACCAGCCAACCACACTAACAGGGGTTGTTGGGTGTTCAAGCAGGCAGGCAAGTTAAATGCCGAAAACAATGACAAGGGATGCATAGCGACGACGAGGAGGAGCCCCGGCCGCCGAATAATAGAGGACAGAAGGGCTTCCTCCTGCAAGTGCGGACGGTGAACATGATACACGCAACCCACATACCCAAAAGGGAGCGGAAGCGTGCACTAAGGGACGTATATGCGATGGAGCCAGTCGCCCCAAAGTTCAACCCGTGGTCCTCCTGCCCGATCACTTTTGATCGAAGGGACCACCCCACTAGCACCCGCCATGGCGGATTCGCCGCATTGGTTCTAGACCCAATCGTTGACGGATTTCACCTCACTAGAGTCCTGATGGACGGCGGCAGCAGCCTGAACCTGCTTTATCGGGATACGGTCGCAAAATGGGCATAGACCCTCAAGGATTAAACCCACAAAGACGACCTTTAAAGCGTCATACAGTGTAGAGGCCAACTATGCAGGCTCGATTACACTTGAAGTGGTCTTGGATCCCGGATAACTTCGAAGCGGAGGAGTTAATCTTGACATAGTCCCGTTCCGCAGCGGCTATCACGCCTTTGCTCGGACGAGCCGCATTTACAAAGTTCAATGCGGTGCCGCACTATGCATACCTCAAGCTCAAGATGACAGGCCCTCGAGTCATCACGGTCAGCGGAAACACGAACGCTCTCTCCGAGCGGAGGAGCATCGGCAGCTCTCGGCGGAAGTACAAAGCAGCCTCTCAAGGCAATTCTCGAGTCCGGCTATTAAGCGTCCGGACACCGTCAAGCCGCCGGAGTAACCAACAACAAGACCGCTGCACGCCCCGAGCACGCAGCGTAACAATCGGCTAACTCCGGCCCTCGCAAAATCGCGAAACTAGTACTACGCGTACATAATTATGCTCTGGAAATACCATGGGCATAAGGCGAGGGGCACGACCACGGCAGGCCCATAATGCGGCTCAACCGCACCAGGGGCTCCCAATTGTGTCATTCTTCTTTTTTCTCTTACTTTCAGGACTTCTTTCTCAAGAAGCCCTGTCCGGCAGTAGAATCGCCGAACACATGATGCAACAGCAAGGGAAGCAGAAAGCTACGTCGAGTGTCCAGGTGGTCTCTATAACGAGCAGTATACTTGTTTTACATATCATCACGCAGCTCGCTCCTGGAGGGAGACATGTCAAATAGTCTCGTCCCTTGCTTATCGCACTATTTGTATCGTTCTGCTTTTACCGCAGCTTTTTTGAATAAACAATGCATAGCTTTTGCCTATTATTGCATTCCTTTTTTTATCTATACATGTTCGCTCATGACATGTTGCATCCGTAGCATCCGTACGCTTTGGTACGGGCAAATACACCAGGGGCTTAAGTATCCCAAAATATGGTGTGATAAGTCCGAACACTTTCACAAGTGCGGCACCCCGAACTTATAGCATTATATGCATCGGCTCCGAATCATGTCTTGGGTCAATAGTTGGGTTTGCCCGGCTCCCATGTTTTGGTACCTTACATTCCGTTATATCGGCTAAGGTAGCGCTGGGAGAACCACTGCGATTGTGCCCCGGTTGAGCTGGGCTAAGCACCTCAGTGGAGAAAGCTAAAACTGACCGTCATGATAGGGCGAGAGCCGGTCGCTGTTCGAGAGGTTTTTCGAGTCCCTAAAGACTTATGCCGCTTAGAGCGAGGAGTCGGCTTTGTCCGGCCCAGGCGTGGATAGCGCCCCGAACTCGGTCTTCCGAATACTAGGGGCTTCGCCGAAATTTAAAATTATAGAATTCTATGGCTAAGTGAGAGTGTTCAAGCATTATAGTCCGGTTGCCTTGTTTGTTGCGTTGAGCGCCTCCCTCGAAGGACCCCAAGAATGGGGAAAAAAGCGCTCAAGTTTATCCCGAACACCCCAGCACTCGTGGCATGGGGGCAGAAGATAATATTTTAATACACGACCGCACAGAAGGTAATATTTTAAATTCACAAGCGTTGCTTAGCGCATATGAACAAGTTTTCAAGCATACAGGATAACAAATGCGAGTTTACTCAAAAATTACATCTTTGGAGCATTCACCCGCTATAAGGCGGGCACCCTTCAAGACGCCCGCATAATACATCTCGGGCTTGTGATACTCCTTGCCCGGCGGTGGAGCGTCCGTCACAAGCTTCTCAGCGTCCATCTTGCCCCAGTGCACTTTAGCACGGGCAAGGGCCCTATGGGCACCTTCGATACAGACGGAGTGCTTGATGACTTCAATCCATGGACAGGCGTCCACCAGCCGCCTCACCTGCCCGAAGTAGCTCCCAGGCATGGCTTCCTTAGGCCACAGCCGAACTATGAGGCCCTTCATGGCCTGTTCGGCCACCTCATGGAGCTCGACCAGCTGCTTTGGCTGGTCGCTCAAGGGCACCGGGTGTCCGGCCTCAGCATACTGAGACCAGAACACCTTCTCCGTCGAGCTCCCCTCCTCGGCCCGATAGAATGCGGTAGCATCGGACACACTGCGGGGCAGATCTGCGAATGCTCCTGGAGAGCTCCGGATTCGGGTAAGTAACAAGTAATTCACTTTCACGTGCTTGCTTTGCATGAAGAATGCCTTACCCGCCGCTATCTTCTTCATCGCCTCAATTTCCTGGAGGGCTTTTTGGGCTTCGGCCTTAGCGGCTTTGGCGCTCTCAAGAGCCGAGGCGAGCTCGGACTCTCGAGTCTTTGAGTCACGCTCCAAACTCTCGTGTTTTTCCACGAGAGCCTGGAGCTCTTACCGCACCTCCGCCACCCGCGCCTCCTGCTTCTCTCGCTCGGTGTGCTCCGCGGCCGCATTGATTTCGACCTTGGACACCGCCCCCTTCAGGGTCGCCACCTCATTCGTGGCCCCTGCAATCCTCATGTTATTCCTGTCATTTTTCGCAACCACACCTTCTATACATTCTCATAAGGTATTACTTACCTTCCTTGTCCTCGAGCTACTTTTTGGCAAGGCCGAGCTCGTTCTCGGACCGCTCGAGGCTCTGCTTCAATGCATTGACCTCCATGATCGGTCTGGCAGAGGTCAGGCGCAGCTTGCATTCCCCATATCGACATACTTATGTTAGACTCCTGCGTACATCTTTTTAGATCCTCGGTTAAACTTTTCTTTCCGAACACCAAACTGAAATGTCGAGGGCTCTGTCTATGCGATAATATTTTTACATATCTTAAATACATACCTCAAAGCTGTTAGAAGGCTGGCACGAGCTTCATCAGCCCGCTCTTGGTGGACTAAACTTTCGGATCACCACACTCATAACAAAGGCGGTGCTCCTCGTCCATGGAGGCTCCATTAAGCGCCTCCGGCAAATTATCCGGTGCCTCCGGTTGGGCGGAGGTCACGGTGTCGCGATCTCGCCCTTCTTACGAAGGGCCGCCTGCCGGACTCGGGAACCAATGAAGGTTCCGGTGCGGAGTCCGGCCCAGGGCCGGACTTAGAGCCCTTTGGGGTTTGATCCCCTTGTGCCCGAGTCAGGGAGGTTGCCTTGCGGCGCCTCGGGACCCCTCCTCTGGCTGGGCCTTTTGGGACCCCACCTCGGCGTCATCCGCAGCGCAAGGAGAGGAGACGGCCGAAAGTGAAGTGCTATTCACGTCCGACGAAGCTAGGGAGCTGCTCGTTGAAGTGTCGAGCCCGTCCTTGGGCGGGCTCCAGGGTTATATTCGGCGTTAGGAGATTCTATGTGACAAATGAAACGCCATGAGTTATTCTGGTATACGGACACTTACAAAGTCGCCAGGGGCTTAGTCCTCGGTGGCCACTCCTCTTCATCGTCGTCGGCGTTGGTGGAGTAGTCTGGACCCCCGTTGGGGCGGCCTTCCTTTTCTTCTCTCCCCCCGCTGGGGGGAGAGGCCTCTTTTTCCTCCTCGTCTTCGCGGGAGGAGTCCGCCTCGGAGTCGTCGGATGATGAGTCCGACAACACCTGGCGCCGGGAACTCCTTCGAGTTCCCATGGCCTTCTTCTCCGGCACCACATGATGTGCCGGAACCAGCAGCTGTCGTGGGAATGACTCCGACAGTAAGAGAGGGGTAGGATAACGGAGCATGATCTATCGAGATGCATATGGGTGACACGGTGGTTTTAGCGAGTTCGGGCCTCTCACGGTGGAGATAACAACCCTACGTCTCGTGCTCTGGAGAGGCTTTGTTTTATCTGAGTATATATCCGGAGATTACAATGTGTGTGTGAGAAAGAGGAACAGATCCCCATGCCTGAGCTAAGTCCTGAGACTAATGGTGAAGAGAGAGAGAGAGGTGGAAGAAAAAGCCCCCCAAGTCTAGTGGTGGGGGGTGGCTTATATAGAGTGCGCCACCCCCTCACCTCCTATGTTACAAAGTGGAGTATCAATGCCATAATACATGGCCACTACAAAACCGGCATGCTGACTATTGGTCTTCGCATATCCGAGTGAGTTACACTGCCGAGTGGAATGAGCTCATCGAGTGGAGTGTTGTGCTCCGAGTGGTTGTTGCCGTCCGAGTGACTTTGAAGTTGTGGTACGTCTGGACGGTGATCTGGCCCAGGGGCCCAGTACAAAGTGTATGGTGTCCATGGGTAGGGTCTTTAGGTCAGGCCTGTTACCCTACCCCCAATACATGTCCTCGTCATTAGCCCCCGAATCGGTCGAGGTTGGCGGGTCGAGTTGAGGTGAATTCCCGGATGAGTCGAGTGCTACGGAGGCACTTATGAACTTCCTCTGGTCACCGGTGGTCTTATCTCCAGCGTGTTGCCTTGGCGGATTCAGGCATCGCACGGTGTCCGAGTGAAATGAGCTCAATCGGGTCCACGGAGGCGTTGAACTCATCTTATAGCAATTTTTGGGTGATCTGGAGCTGGTCCTGCATCGAGTGGCGATTACTCGAAATCTCTTCACGCTGGAACGTGTCTTTTTTTTGTTTGGCGTCACTCGGACCGGGCGGACCGTTCAGTGGATACCATTCGATGGGGGCACGCTGAGTGCACCCACCGGTGTAATCCTCGAGGCTGCCGTCGATCAGGCGGTCGGCGGGGAGTCTTAAACTGTATTTTTGTTGTTGTTTGGCCATCACTCGGACCGGGCGGACCGTTCCGAGTGGATACCAACAGTCGGCGGGGAGTCTTACAGCCTGTCTTTTTTTTTTGTTGTTCATCACTCGGACTGGTCAGGTCGTACCGAGTGGAGATTACTCCAGTGGGGGCACGCTGAGTGCACCCACTGGGTGTAGTCCCCGAGACCGCCGTCGACTGCGGGCAGTCGGAGGAGGTCTGAGAAAACTAAAAATCTTCTTAGCGGGTACCAGTCGAACTTGTTCCTCTCCGACTCGGAGGTCGAGTAGTACTTGAGGATCTAGTATTAGTCTAGCTTGTTTCTCCTCGACTCAGAAGTCGAGTAGTACTTGAGTGATCTGAGCTGGTCTTGACCGAGCAAAAAATGTTTCTTTCTGAGTTCTCTTCTGTCGTGCGCGATGGAGGGACGACACCTATGGGGCCGGGGCCCCTTCGTGTGTTGATGCGAGGCGGAGGTCTTGCGGAGAGCGGTCGAGCGACGTCTTGTGGGCGAGGATTTTACCCAGCCGGACGCGATGGTCGCGTAATACCCTACTGCTGCATTGTGTTGTATTTTATCTTGCTCGAGGAATACGAGCGTATGGTGGTGTGGTGCGTGGATCCAGCCGAATCCCAGGCGCTAGAGTTGCCAAGGGTTCGAACCTACGCGAGAGTGGCGGATGATCGGAACCTCCTTTACGTTGTGCATGGGCCTCCTTTTATAGGGCAAGGGGTCACCGACAGTGTCAGCGTAAGGTAGAGGGTAAAACGTAAAAAGAGGTGGTAGTTGGAGCAGTCTGGGAGCAAGTCAGCTCTGATTGCTTGAGCAGTGGATTCTACCTACTTTTGACAGAGGGGACAAGAGCATTAAATGCCCGTCGCCGTCGCCCCAAAAGCTCCGCCCTTGCGTCTCCGTTTGCCACGGCGATGGAGCCACCACCGTGGAGTGCCACCGCACCCTCCATGCAGCCCACCCACCGCCACGCGTCTCTGGAGAGGGCTGAGGCGGCGCGTGGGCGAGATGACTGGAGTGAGGGCATGCGGCACAGCCCTCCCGGCAAGTACCTTGCCGGGTCTTGATCTTCCGGGCCCGGAGCTCGTCGGGCTTGTAGCTTGTCGCTCCCGGGCCCTCGCCGACGCAGCAGCTGGCGCCAAGGCGTGTCTTCGTGATATAGTCTTCTAGTCTCCCGGCGAGCTCCTCTCGCCCGGGACCTTCATGGGTGATATAATCTTGAGCACAGAGCGGCCTTCCCGGCAAGCTCCTCTTGCCGGGGTCTTGAGCTTCTGTCTTGTACACTTTGTTCTTGAATGGCTTGGTGTGGAGTGGAAATGATCTCCGGCAAGCATATGGTGAGTCTTGCCGCGGGAAGCTGCAACTGCCCGTGCACAAGTTGGGGTACTGAGGTACCCCTACCTTAGTACACCGGCAGAGCCCCGGCTGGGCCATACACGGTGCCGAAGCGCTGTTGGGCCAGGCCCAAGATGCTGCAGGCACACGAGGCCCATGGTGTGCCGACTCCACTTCCGCCTCTGCCGCCTCCCGTCAACAACCGCGCGTCGATTCTTGGCGTCGTGGGACAGTGGGCGGCGCATGCGATCTTTAAAGCGTCCACCCGTGATCGTGGCGCGAGCGGGTCGCTTCACCCGTCGCTCGGCTCCACTTTTCCGCCACGCAGCCCTCATGCACGGGGTGCGTGGGCGGCGAAATGGGAGGGCCGTCCTGGCGAGGAGGCGAGTCGGCCCGCTCCTCGGGCCTTCTTGCTTCTGATTGGTCGGCGGGCGGTTGAGCCCCACCTCGCCTCTTTAAAAAGGCGGAAGGGGAGCACTATGGCGCACTCATCCTATTCTCCTTCGTCTTCATCTTACATTCTTCTTGCCGCCATGGAAGGAGAATCCGGCTCTTCGGCAGTGGCGGCGAGGGTCGCTTCTAGGCAGCGCACCGCTCCCATCTCGCTCCGTGGTGGTGGAGCCGCCACGAGAGGGAGAGGGAGGCGTGGCATGATCGAGGCCGGGGCGTGGCAGGCGGTCGAGGAGAGGCGGTCGCGGTGAGGAGCTCCCGTCTCCTCGGCGTCTCGACCACTGCGCGGTCCACACCGGAGATGACCCTGGGAGTTCTTCATCAAGCCGCGGGCACCTCGTCGTCGCCTCCGGTTGCGGCCCGTTCATGACGCAATGGGGCGGATCCGCCCGACGTGATGGAGTTACGCATGAGGGCTGCGGGATCAGCGGCACTTCGGGTGAGTGTCGTGTCCCCAGCCCGGCGTGATGTTCTTCGGCCGAGGGTGGAAGGCGTTCGCCGGATCCATAGCTTGACGGCGGGTTCACCCTCCATTTCAAGTTCTTGGGCGGTGACCTCCTCGCCGTCAAGGTCTTCGGCGACTACGGGACCCGGTGCGCTGCTGTGTGGACAGCTCCTCGGATAGCGAAGGCTCCTCCCGGCGAAAGTGACGAGGAGGAGAGGCAGCGGCGAGGGGATGGCGGGCCCGACTAGGCGTCGGACACCGCTGCCTCGCGCGCCACCGGCAACCCCATCTTCTGGGTTGCGGCCTCCTGACTCCCCGGGCCGTCTTCTTGGCGGTTGGCGTGGGAGGCTGCGGAAGAGGAAGAGGGGAGTGGCGGCAAGGCCGCTACGTCGCGGCTGCAGAGCGAGTAGCCCTCGAGGCGTCTTGGCGTCCCACTACCCCGTCTTCAAGCTCGCCTCCTCGCCTCCGACTCCGCCAAGCTCTGGCGGCCCCGGAAGTTCTCTTGGTGTCTTCGGCGCCCGTGGCTCTCCGTGGGCCCGAGGGACTTGTCGGCTGGCTCCGTCGGCCTTCCCCATGCCCGTCACCTTGCGCAGCTCACAGGGCACGCAGCGGCGTCACCGCCACGCTCTCCTAGGCGCTCCTTTCGCCCTTCTCCGACAAGCTCTTCTTGCCGGGGCCTCCTTCCCCGGCAAGCTTATCTTGCCGGGGGCTCCTTGACCTACCTCCTGAACTCCTGAACAGAGAAACAGGAGAGGGATCACGGGCACCTTATCTTTTTAAATTGTAAGCCCTCGGGCATTAGCTGCATTTAAGAACTTGTAATCCTCTCTATCATGTTTTTCATCCTCTATGGACTTGTACTAAATTGGATGCTTTTAATGAAAAGAGGGGAAAGCTTGCCGGACTGAGTCTTTTACTTGATTGCGTGCCTTGTGTGTTCTTACGCTATCGGGGAGCTTGCGGGGCGAACACGCTTGCGAGCAGCGGGACAGCCATTGGCGGTGTCGCTTCGACAAGCAACCTCGCCGGGCGATTCTGGCGCTTACCTTCTGAGCATGCTCGAAAGCAAGATAAGGGTGCAGCGGCACACTTGTGTTTGTTGAGCGGACTCGGAAACAAACCAAGTACGCAACTGGGCCGCGACTCGGCTCCTCCACGTACGGGTTTTTACAAGACACGATCGTTCAAAGACGCAGCCCCGCATCTCCGGTCCATAAGAGGATGCATGACGAGGATGGAAAAACTTATCGATCTTCAGACGCCCAAAGAACTCTGGCTTGCGGAGGCGAAACTTAGTGCTCGCAGCCCCAGTGAGGCTGGCCCGCCGAGGAGGAACTTTGGCACTCGCAGCCCGGCGACCACAGCTTGCCGGGTTCAGTCTTGGTGTGGTCTTTCGGTTCTTCCTTGTTGCTGCAATTTCAGTCATGAACACAGCTGAGGTAGCTATGCAACAGCTTTATGTATACGCATGTGTATATAAATCTTGACTATACAATCTGATGCGAGCTTTGCCCTTCGTATGTTTGTACTCTACGCCCTCGGGGAGCTTGCCGGGGCGAACACGCTTGCCGCGGGACAGCCCGCTGGCGGTGTCGCTTCCGGCAAGCAACCTTGCTGGTCGATTCACGACGCTTAACTTGCTGAGCAGGCTCGGAAGCAAGATAAGGGTGCAGCAGCACACTTGTGTTTGTTGAGCGGACTCGGAAACAAAACAAATGCAATAGCCAGCCCCGACTTGGCTCCTCTCGCTCAAGTCTCTCATCGGAGGACACCTCACGGCAAGGCTCGCCACGTTACACCCTCTACCTTCGCCTTTTGTGCACTTCCACCCCTCGCTTCTAGGGAACTTGCGGTAACCGGCGCTTGCTGAGTCTGGGACATCGGCAGCCCGCCGGTGGCGTCGCTTCCGAGCAAGCAACCTTGCCGTGTCTAGTTCGCGGCAACTTAACTTGCTGAACAGACTCGAAGCGAAACAAAGGCGCGAAGCTGGTCGCGGCTCACTTTTAACTTCGTTGAGTGTGCTCGAAGCAAGAGAAGGGTGCGACTATTCACAAAGCGGCTCCTCGGCGCCACAGCTCAGCGCTGAAATGAGCGAGTGTCACGAGGATATAACAAGTAAAAGCATGGAATCAAGAAGTGCTCGCACGAAGGCTCGGCGACTTAGCTTTTCTTTTCTTGTTTCTTGGCGCTTGCGGCGGAGCTCAGCGGCGTCCTCGGCGACAACGCAGCACTCCGGGGAGGTGCGTTTGCCGGAACGAGCACCAGAGCTGTCCTCACCGGGCTTACTGCGCCCCGAGGAGGTACGCTTGTCGGAGGGAGCACCAGAGCCGTCCTTGCTGGACTCAGAGCTCGATGGTGCGTCCTCGACGACATCGTAGTGTTCCAGGGAGATGCGCTTGCCGGAGCTGAGGGGGAGCGGGAGTGAGCGGTGAGAGGGGCTGGATATACTCGGACTCCTAACCGCGCTAGGAGGAGCAGAATCCTGCCTTGACCTCTTCCGCTTAGCTCGTGCATGGACAGCAGTCCGGAGCATCCCGCGAGCCCCCTGCTTGTTCTTGCCCCAGCATGCGGATACCACCTCTCGTGGTACGGCGCTGCTGGGTTGTTGTGCGCTGAGATGGACGTGGATCCACGGAGACCGAGGCGCGGTCGTCCGTCCGATCCCTGGATCTGGTGGCGCCGCGAGTGCCCTCGCCGGCGTCCGCCCTTCCGCTGGCTTCTCCTCCGCCCACCGCTGGCTCCGGTGGCGGCGGGGAAGATGGAGATGGGTCTGCGACCCTCGAAGCTCTCGTCTTCGGGGCCATGGTGCAGTTGTTGATGAAATTGCCGGCGATGTTGGAGAGGTTGATGAAGAAGCGCCGCGGACGCGGATCAGTCCGCACAACCTCGACGCCCCTACCGCGCGCGCGAGAGATGTCGTCTTGCGATGGAGGGGCGACACCTATGGGGCGGGGCCCTTCGTGTGTTGATGCGAGGCGGAGGTGCGCGGAGAGCGGATCGAGGCGGCAGCGGCGAGATTTTACCCAGCCGGGCGCGATGGTCGCGTAATACCCTCTGCTGCATTGTGTTGTATTTTATCTTGCTCGAGGAATACGAGCGTATGGTGGTGTGGTGCGTGGATCCAGCCGAATCCCAGGCGCTAGAGTTGCCAAGGGTTCGAACCTACGCGAGAGTGGCGGATGATCGGAACCTCCTTTACGTTGTGCATGGGCCTCCTTTTATAGGGCAAGGGTCACCGGCAGTGTCAGCGTAAGGTAGAGGGTAAAACGTAAAAGAGGTGGTAGTTGGAGCAGTCGGGAGCAGTGCAGCTACGATTAGCGAGCAGTGGATTCTACCTACTTTTGACGAGGGGGACAAGAGCATTAAATGCCGTCGCCGTCGCCCCAAAGCTCCCGCCCTTGCGTCTCCGTTTGCCACGGCGATGGAGCCACCACCGTGAGTGCCACCGCACCCTCCATGCAGCCCACCACCGCCAGCGTCTCTGGAGAGGGCCGAGGCGGCGCGTGGGCGATGACACAGGTGTGAGGGCACGCAGCACAGCCCTCCCCGGCAAGTACCTTGCCGGGGTCTTGATCTTGCCGGGCCCGGGAGCTCGTCGGGCTTGTAGCTTGTCGCTCCCCGGGCCCTCGCCGGGACGCGTACAGCGCCAAGGCGTGTCTTCTGTGATATAGTCTTCTAGTCTCCCCGGCGAGCTCCTCTCGCCAGGACCTTGCATGGGTGATATAATCTTGAGCCTGGAACGGCCTTCCCGGCAAGCTCCTCTTGCCGGGGTCTTGAGCTTCTGTCTTGTACACTTTGTTCTTGAATGGCTTGGTGTGGAGTGGAAATGATCTCCGGCAAGCATATGGTGAGTCCTGCCGCGGGAAGCTGCAACTGCCCGTGCACAAGTTGGGGTACTGAGGTACCCCTACCTTAGTACACCGACATCTTCCAGTGGGGGCACGCTGAGTGCACCCACTGGGTGTAGTCCCCGAGCCCCTGTCGGACTAAATGAGTCGGGCAGAGGGTTTAAGCGTCGTGGTAGACCTCCATGCAGTGGGCACGGCAAATATCTTTTAGTCTGAAATTGAGTGAATAGAATGCATCTTCAGACGCTTGACATGGTAAACAAGCTCAACCTGGAGCTGAGTCGGTCAGAATGATTTTCGTGCACTCGACACGAAATAAATTCAGCCTGGAACTCGGTCAAGTAGGTGAATCTTCGTGCTCTCGACACGGTGAATGAATTCGGCTTGGAAACTGCCGACTGTAGAAAAAGTTGGACAATTGTATCCATAGAGGAGCTTCATTTTCACCCTTTTGCATGAAAAGGGTATTTGTCCGAGTGGACGTGCTTCCTGACTGATCGAGGTATGTTGACTGCAAGGAAAGACTTACTGGCACTTATATGTATCCCGCAGGAGATAGACTAGTGGTCTGACATGGACGCGCCATGAAACCCGAGTGACAAGGCTAGTGTGTAGGCTGACTCTCTGGGGAGAGGCCACTCATTATCCACAGGGAACACCAAAGACGTGCCATCTCTCGAGTCCAAGTTTGTGGCGGCGACGCTTGGAACCTAGGATAGGGCCAAGTTATCCGTGAAGGGAGCGTTGTTTTCACCCTTTGCGATCTTGAAGATGACTTTAGGTAATGATTTGGGCGATCGTCCGAGTGGACGATACTACCCTTATAGATTTTCGGCAGATCGGGCAAGTATGGTCGAAAGATATTACGATGTGATCAATGGGTTGATTGAATGGGCGAACCCCGAGGCGGCATGGCGGCGGCTGTCGTAGCCCCCAGTGATGCTCGAAAGAGGCAAGCTTGCTACAGAATGTGATATGAGGTTTGATCATATGAGTAACTTAGTCGTTCCCGTGTTGGGGGTGTAGAGGTAAAGACATGTCCAACTGATGGTGACGCGCGAGGTGGTTAAGGGGCGATGATGTGTACAACCGAGTGACGACGCGCGGGGCGGTCGAGTGGTGAAGACATGCACAACCGAGTGGCAACACGCGGGGCGGCCGAGTGGCGAAGGCATGTACAACCGAGAGGCGACGCGTGGAGCGGCCAAGTGTTGAAGACGTGCACAACCGAGTGGCGATGTTGCGGGACGGCCGAGTGAAGATACACGAGGTGGCCGAGTGAAGGATTACGTATCCAGCCAACGGGTGAAATTGTCTTCGAAGGATTTAGCCAGATGCTTTCGAAGTTAATGTAGCGACGAGGTTGATGTAGTGTGGTTGTGACGCAACAAGACCGGCGTGACAACTGAGTCTGAGTAAGAATGAAGATGGCGCGCAGAGTGTCTGGGTGATTATAAAACTTGTCAAAGTGGTGGGTCGAATGCACTTGTTGAAGTGAAGGATCTAACTGGTGATGAAGCACTCGACCACTCAGGAGAGTGTCATTCCAAATGAGTTGCAGCCCCCGAGTGCGGGGTAGCTCCCGAGCGTACTACAGGCTTCAACAACGGACATGTCGGAATACGGGAAATATAGTGTTGAATGGATAATTTGCAATCCATCGAGTGGGACTCGGGTAAGGATGAGGAGAAATTTCCGAGGGATGCTCGAAAGAGGCAAACTCGCAAAAAGAGGGACGTGTGAAGTTTAATTATAAAAGGGACTTATCTGTCTCATGCCTGACGAGGTCTATATTATCGATGAAGAGGATTCCATAGAGGGGTTGGCCGGATGTGCTTGAAGCCAACAGAGCGACAAGGTCAGTGTTGTGGTGCGCTAGGACCAGTATGGTGACCAAGTCCGAGCAGCGATGAAGTTGGCGCGTAGGGCCGTCGAGTGATCACGTAACTTGTGTAAAAAATGGCACAAGTCAACAAAATAATTTCTTGAGGAAATTTGATGTGTGCTGAAATGATTTGTGTGAATAACACCCATAGACACCCGCTGGGAGTGCAAGGGGCTTGCTGGTTAACCAGCAAGAGTCTAAAAGAGCAAAGGATTCGTTCAAACTTGTCGAAGCGAGAGATCCTACTGAACTCGTTGGAATACTGGCTAAAATAAAACAGAAGTGTAGTGTTTAGACTAAGTTGCAGCCCCGGAGGACCGATGCAAACTCGGAATGAAGAACGACACATGGTGTTCATGAATGATTTATGCGAAAAAATGGAAGTTGGACTCGGGAGTCACATAACCAGTACTAAGCAAGTATGTGAAAATAAGCAACCGAGAGTAGAGGTACACTCAGTGGCGTGGCCTCCGAGTGAACGTGATGTGTGAATTACGGGATACTCGGGAAGACGGAAATAACAGAATGTAAAATGACTTAGCTGTTTGAAGGCGCACGAGTGGGCGAGTGGTGATGAGGCGACCAACCGAGCGGCGACGCACGGGGCGGCCGAGTGGTGACGAGGCGATCAACCGAGTGGCGACGCGCGGAGCGGCCGAGTGGTGATGAGGTGACCAACCGAGTGGCGACGCGCGGAGCGGCCGAGTGGTGATGAGGTGACCAACCGTGTGCGGCGACGCGCGGAGCGCCGAGTGGTTATGAGATGACCAGCCGAGTGGCGGCGCGGAGTGGCCGAGCGGTGATGAGGTGACCAACCGAGTGGCGGCGGCGGGCGCCGAGTGGTGATGAGGTGACCCATCGTGTCTTGGCGCGCGGGCGGCCGAGTGGTTATGAGGTGACCAACCGAGTGGCGACGCGCGGAGCGGCCGAGTGGTGATGAGGTGACCAACCGATGGCGACGCGCGGGGCGGCCGAGTCGAGGAAGTTGAGGAAGACGTGCTCAACTGAGCGACGACGCGTGGGGCGGCCAAGCAGGCAAGTTGACGAAGAAGTGCCCAACTGAGCGGCGGCACACGGGGCGGTCGAGTGGGCAAGTTGATGAAGACATGCCCAACTGTCCGACTGTGTGACATCCGAGTGACACGCAGGCGGCCGAGTGCTGGCGGACTGTCCGAGTGGATGTCGACTGGAGCGCATGTTGTCCGAGTAAATCCTCAACCAATTGAACGGCCGAGCGAATCCGTCCGAAAGATTAGCACAGTGCCCTGTCTTGGTGACTATGCGTGGGGCGGCGAGTGCAGATGATACGTCCAGTTGAGCGCTAACGCACGGGCAATAAGCCGTCCGAGTGGTGCGCCTCGTTCCATCCGAGTGCGTGAGAGGCGTGAAATCAGCTGCCGAGCAATCGACGGCAGCGGGAGAAGGTGCCGTGCGCGGGTGCGCGACGACGTTTCGGCAAACGAGGCCGGAGACGACGACGTGGCAGACGTTGCTCGTGACCGTGCATGTGCGCTTGATGAAGGCGTCGTGTGTGAGGTCGGAGACGACGACGGGACGAGCGACCCTGCAAGTTAGTAGCATGCACAACCACGAATATTTTTTGCTGGATCAGTACGCCCCTGCCAGTCAGCATGTTAGCAGGTACAACCACAAAATTAATGGCGGGGCGGTTGCACATGCATGCATGCATGCGCTAATTACTGGCGCGGGAGTAGTGGAGTTTTTGCTGCAGTAATTAGGAAACTGACGCTGGAAATACTCACCTGATGAGCCATTTAATGAGGCAATTACCTTAGCGAAACAGTCAGGCCACGTTCCTCAGTTTCCTTTTTTCTTTATGACGAGGAGGTGGATTTGGTGCAGAGCTCGATCTGTTGGTTGTGGAGCAATAAATCACAAGTAATTAGGTGTGATTGCTTGGCCGACCAATACATTGAAGGAGTTGCCCACGTTCTGGACGTGTACGCAGAATCTGCATGCAAGAGAGCGCTAATTAAGTGAGAGTTAGGGCGTGTTCGGTAGCCCTCCTCCACCTCAAACTCCTCAACTCCACATCCTGTAGCCAGCAGCCAGCTTCTCGTATAAACTCCCAGAGTTAGCCGAGCGTTCGGGAGCACAGATTCTCGTATAAACTCTCAAAGTTGGTCAACTATTCCATCTAGCTCTCCCGTGCCCCGCTGCCTTCCACATGCCGCTCCTGCGCGTCCGCCGCGGCGCACTCTGGGACGCGTTGTGGGAGTGCGGGCTGCTGTGCGCCGTCCCGAAGGAGAGGTGGTCCTCCACGTGCCAGCTGCTTCCCCTCGGGCTCAACTCCGTCAAGGGCGAAGCGTGCTTCAGGTCGGGCCAGCGAGGGGAGTGTCCGACGGCGTGGTCTCGGTGGGGCGGCGGCGGACGGCGACTTGCGGAGGAGCTCGGGCTGCTCCTTGCGGCGGCTATGTTTTTTGCGGGGCAGGAGGACGAGAGGGGATCGATTGGGCCGGCCCTCTGTTCGCTCAGACGCTCGCATCCTCGTACCGGTTCGTCAAATGACTTGGCGGTGGCAGTCTCAACGTAATTTCACTCAACTCCCGCTTCCCAGTTTTTCTGGAGCCCAGGTTTTCCAACTCCAGGACTCCGTCAAATTTGCACTACCAGATTAGCCGGCTTCTCCCTCGCAAAACCAGGAGTTAGACCGTTCGGCAGCACTCCGCACGTGGAGTCAAGGAGTTGAGAAGCCAGAGGGCTATCGAACAGGCCCTTAGAGCCATTCATGTACTCCCTCCGTTCGGAATTACTTGTCGCAGATACATCCATTTCTGCGACAAGTAATTCCGAACGGAGGGAGTACTATGTAATAAACGTTTCCCACGGCTATTTATCCCTGCATGCAGGAAATACATGGGAAGGAATTAAGGGAATAAATGGGCAGGAATTAAGGTTAGAAGGAGTGGCGACGCGCGGGGCGTCCGAGTGAAGCAGACGCATCTCGTGGATTGGCGATGCTCGGGGCGTCTGAGTGTTGTAGATATGTCTGCGCAGGTGACGACGCTAGGACATCGAGTGACCATGCATGCGTGATCGAGTGATGCGGGCGTGACCGGTTGAGCGATGGTGTGCGGCGGCCGAGTCAATCGCGACGTTAGTCGATAAAAATGCATCTGAATGAATCTGGATGTTTAGTAATCCAAATGAAAAACTCATCTGCCTGTCATCGTGTTATTCGCCTGAATGAAACGTCCGTCCGAGTGAACTGCAGTCGGTGGATTACGATGGGGCAAGTGATCCTGCAAGTTAGTAGCAAGTATAGCTACGAATAATATTTTTTTGGTCCCAACGCTCCTGCAAGATAGCCAGTTAGCAAGCATAGCCACGAAATTAATTATCGGGCGGTTGCACAGGCATGCATGCATGCACCAATTACCGGCGCGTGAATAGCAGGAGTTTTGGCTGCAGTAATTAGAAATCTGGTGCAGGAAATACTCACGTGATGAGCCGCTTAATGACACAATTACCTTGGCGAAACGGCCACCCCACGTTCTTCTGTTTCCTTGCGCGACGAGGAGGTGGGCTACGCTTCATGCGTTAACGCACTAAGCGGCGGCGTGGTTGGTTCCTTGCTCCCGACGACAGCAGCGGCGAGCGGGACTTGAACGCCGCCAGAGGGGCCGATCCAGCGGATGGACGCGCCAGAGGCTCGGGGTCGTCGTAAGAAACCGCGTCCGCGTCACCGGAGTGATCGCGAACACTGCGATCGCCGCAGCCAACAGACGGTGTCTTTGGGCTCGACGGAGAAGATGAAGAAGACGGCGGAGGCGTCTTTGGTGGCAGCCCCGGTCGGTCCGGTCGAGCGGGCGATTCGCCTCGCGCTCGGTGTCCTCGGTGGCATCGGGGTCGTCGCCCGTGAACCCGAGGTAGCGGCGCTGGTCGTCGGCACCCATGGAGGCGGCACGGTCGGAGAGCTCGGCGAAGAGGAGCCGCACACCGCCTGGTGGCGGCGTGTCCGTCCAGCGGTACCGGTCCTCGAAGATGAAGCCCGCAGTGTAGAAGGAAATCGCCTGATGGACGCGTTTGTGAATGGTAATGCACGCTCGCAGTGTCGGGTGAAGATGTATCTTCTCCTCCCCTTTGCGGTGCTTCAGTTGTTCGTATGAACCGCATGAACAAAAATTAGATGAATGAAAACCATCTCGCATCATGGCTCGATAGACGCCATGCCCCATGGTGGGCGCCAACCGTGGGGAATGACTCACAAAGAAGAGAGGGTAGGATAACGGAGCATGATCTATCGAGATGCATATGGGTGACACTGTGGTTTTAGCGAGTTCGGGCCTCTCACGGTGGAGATAACAACCCTACGTCTCGTGCTCCGGAGAGGCTTTGTTTTATCTGAGTATATATCCGGAGATTACAATGTGTGTGTGAGAAAGAGGAACGGATCCCCATGCCTGAGCTAAGTCCTGAGACTAATGGTGAAGAGAGAGAGAGAGGTGGAAGAAAAAGCCCCCCAAGTCTAGTGGTGGGGGGTGGCTTATATAGAATACGCCACCCCCTCACCTCCTATGTTACAAAGTGGAGTATCAATGCCATAATACATGGCCACTACAAAACCGTCATGCTGACTATTGGTCTTCGCATATCCGAGTGAGTTACACTGCCGAGTGGAATGAGCTCGCCGAGTGGAGTGTTGTGCTCGAGTGGTTGTTGCCGTCCCGAGTGACTTTGAAGTTGTGGTGCGTGCGACGGTGATCGCCGCCCAGGCCCAAGACAAAGTGTATGGTGTCCATGGGTAGGGTCTTTAGGTCGGCCTATTACCCTACCCCCAATACATGTCCTCGCCAAGCCCGTCGATCAAGCGTCCACTGGTCTTCGGCAAGGGAGCCGGACGCTTAACTCTGCCGGGCGTCTTTTGCCGAACTGTCAAAGGTAAGGGAGTTTAGATCCCGCATAGAGTCAAACTATGGAAAACAAGAGTCCCGTAAAGGGCAAAGTAGCTTACCTCACCGGCTTGACGCCGCGAGCAGTATCCGCGATCTTGATGGCGGATGCGGAGCCTCGGGCGCCTTTGAACAAGCACCTTCCGGCATCTTCGTGCGTAGTGTCAAGAGCTCGCTCAAGGTTTGGTGCTATGCCGGATCAAACTCCCACAAGCTGAAGGCCCGTTGTTGGCACGGGAGAATCCGGCGGATGAGCATGACCTGGACTACGTTGACAAGCTTGAGCTTCTTGTTCACCAAGGTTTTGACGCAGGATTGGAGTCCGGTCAGCTCTTCTGAATTACCCCATGTCAGGCCCGTCTCTTTCCAAGAGGTGAGCCGTGTAGGCAAGCCATATCGGAATTCGGGGGCCGCCACCCATTTAGGGTCACGCGGCTCGGTGATGTAGAACCACCCCGATTGCCACCCCTTTATGGTCTCCACGAAGGAGCCCTCGAGCCATAAGACGTTGGGCATCTTGCCCACCATGGCACCTCCGCACTCCGCTTGGCGGCCGCCCACTACCTTCGGCTTGACATTGAAGGTCTTCAGCCATAAGCCGAAGTGGGGCTGGATGCAGAGGAAGGCCTCGCACACGACGATGAACGCCGAGATGTTGAGGACGAAATTTGGGGCCAGATCGTGGAAATCCAGGTCGTAGTAGAACATGAGCCCCCGGACAAATGGGTGAAATGGAAAACCTAGTCTGCGGAGGAAGTGGGTAAGGAACACCACCCTCTCATGGGGCCCGGGGGTGGGGATGAGCTGCCCCTTGTCGGGGAGCCGATGAGCGATGTCGCTGGACAAGTATCCGGCCTTCCGCAGCCTCTTGATGTGCCCCTCCGTGACGGAGGAGGCCATCCACCTGCCTCCCGCTCCGGACATGGCTGGGGAAGGTTGAGGCGAGATGTGCGGACTTGGGCGCTGGAGCTCGAGTCTTGTGAAATGGATAAGCAAAGGAGGAAGAAGGCATAGGTAAAAGGTGGATCCTTATCCCTTATATGGATGGACGAAACTATGCGTCCCCACCACTGGTAAAACTCGCTTATCTCCCAAGCGTCGAATCAATGGCGCGGTTGGGTTACCCACGCCCGTATTGATGAGAATCCGGAATAAGGGACACGATCTCTGCTTTGACAAGACACGCCAAGAAACCGCCTCGCTAAACGCGTTGAGGTGGAACAAGAAAACGATTCGAATAAAGGCTTGGCGTGGTGTGATGTCACGCCATGGAATACGTCAGCAGATTGAATTTGTGTAAATATTATTCTCTCTACGGTGGTATGTGGAACTTATTTTGTAGAGCCGACACTATCCTTGTGTTCAAAATCTTCTATGAAGTATTCGAGGAGGAACCCGCCTTGCAATGCCGAAGACAATATGCGCGCGGACTCGTCGTCATTGAAGCCTGGTTCGTGGGCTACCGAGGAGTCCCGGACTAGGGGTGTCCGGATAGCGAACTATCATCTTCGGCCGGACTCTGGACTATGAAGATACAAGATTGAAGACTTCGTCCCGTGTCCGGATGGGACTTTCCTTGGCGTGGAAGGCAAGCTTGGCGATACGGATATGTAGATCTACCATTGTAACCGACTCTGTGTAACCCTAACCCTCTTCGGTGCCTATATAAACCGGAGGGTTTTAGTCCGTAGGACGAACAACAATCATACCATAGGCTAGCTTCTAGGGTTTAGCCTCTCTGATCTCGTGGTAGATCTACTCTTGTATTACCCATATCATCAATATCAATCAAGCAGGAGTAGAGTTTTACCTCCATCGAGAGGGCCCGAACCTGGGTAAAAACATCGTGTCCCTTGTCTCCTGTTACCATCCGCCTAGACGCACAGTTCGGGACCCCCTACCCGAGATCCGCCGGTTTTCACACCGACACTCACCTTGACATCTTCCAAGCTCCTCCCGTGCGCACCATCTTTAGCCGTCAGGATCTCATCCATGAAGATGCTGCTTTTCCATATCGCCGACCTCGCCTCCACCCCGTGAGGCATTCGCTGCCCGGTCTTCGGCCTTGCTGCTCCACCCCACACCGCTGGCCTCTTGGCCCTCCCTTGCTCTCTCCCATCCGACGCCGTGCCTCCTCTCCTCTTCCTCTCTTTCTCCCTCCTCTCTCTCCCTCTCATCTTCTCTCTCCTACAGATCTAACTGAGTGCCACCGATGTCGCCCTTTGCCTGCAGGTCGGCGCCGTGGTGGGGATCTGGGAAGGAGGGGGCGGAAGGGAGGAATGGTGCGGCGGCTGTGAGAAGGAGCGGGTGGCTGTGGATGGGGGGCTAGGGTTTGGTGCGGTTATGTCCAATGGGCTCCTCGCCCCAACCACGGGACGCGCGGCGCGCAAGGAAAGGTTCACCCGCACGAAGATGACCCGCTGCTGAGACAGCCAATGCAAGCTTGAGACGAGCCCACTCGTCATTGGGCAAGGAAAATGACTGGGAGGTAAAAAACGATTTAACTGCAAGTGAAGATCCAACGGTGCAGCGAGCCAGAGGGGCAGATCCGACGGTCGACAAAGCTTGCAATCGGGGGAGCATTCTGGAGGTGAGTTGGCTAGCTTCTGTTTTGTTTTAAATTGCATTGACAATGTTTCAATAGCTTATTGTGTTTTTTATTTGACTCCTCTCCCTTTGAAGTTTTGACATTCTATCCTTATTCATCTCCAGCTGACCAAGATGTTGTCCAGTACATGTGTAGAGAGCTTCAGAACTATGGATTCCTCTTGTGCAATCCCCAAGTCGTTGTGGGATGTGTGATAGAAGATTGATGAGCCAATCCTTGTTTTTTTTGAGGAATTTGATGAGCCAATCCTAATAATGTAGCTTACTTCTATATCTTTTGTGGTAAAAAAAAATGTTGTTCTTTCCTGGTTTTATTTTCTCAATATCCTATTGTCTATTTTTTGGGTCGAGCTTAAAGAAACATAACATGTAGTGATGTCTTAGGCATGCGATATGTTGTTGTTACTGCTGGAAGATATTCACCGGTGTTTTCCCTATAATGGGCAATACTGGAGTAACCAACTCATCTACAATCTTTTTTTTAACTGTAGTGTTATATGTGCAACAATATTTTGTACTTTTTCTATACATTTTGGTAGTTATAAATGATACCCCCCTGTTTGGTCTTGGCAAGAACATATGCTTAGCTTGATTTTATCCCCATGTTAGGTCTTGGTAAGAATAGATGCTCAATGTCAGACATATCGAGTTTGAAGTCTAAACCATGCAAAATAAGCTCACACACAATGTGGATAATGAAAGCAGAGTGGAATGAACGATAAAGAGAAAGATGTCGCTTTAGGAGATGGCATCTAAGGACACATGACGATTGCATTTGAGCGAAGGAGTAGGGGAGATGACCAGTTTGTTGCTATATGAATGTAGACCACATGTTCGTTCCTATATGAGTGTAGACCACATGCCATGATGTTCGACACTTAAGTCTTAATTAGATAAATTGTTTGATTATTTTATTTTATTTTCTCCCGTTGCAACGCACAGGCATTTTTCCTAGTGATATTAGAAGGGTTGTGCGCGCTTTGCTGCGCCGTTCATATTGTTGGGTTTCTAAAAAAAATCACTCAATTTCAGAATATAAAGTGTATTACTTTTTGGATAGTCCAAATTTTTAAGTTGGATAAAATTTATAGAGAAATATATCAAAATTCATCACGAAATGAATTTCCATACTTTCTTTGTTTAATATTGGGGATGTCAATATATTTGCTCTGAACTTGGTCAAAGTTAACGAAATTTGACTTTCTAAAAAACTAGTACCCCTTATATTTCATAAGGGATAAAATATTTACTATAACTGATAAAATATTTAGTTTGACGAGTGGGGGAGGTGATAGAATGTGTTTTATTTTTATTTATAATGCGGTGATTTGGTGGGCCTTTCGTGGTGTCATTTTGTGTTATCGGTTAACCAACCTATATTTATGTGTGAAAATACCTATATTTATGTGTGAAAATTTTTGTGTCGGTGGTTGCATTTACTATGCTACAATGTCACATGGTGTCGTTTCTTTTTTAGATGGTGGGAGGATGAACATGTCTATTTGTTTTTATAGGTCGGTTGCTGCTGATTGATTTCAAAAATCGTTGGCTCAGTCAAAATCGTAAACCAAATCAAATTGAATTAATTGAATGAAAGAGCTTCAAAATTAAGAAACATGGTGAATTAAAAGAATTAAATAGGAGAGCTTGAGAAATTGTTGACCCAGTCAAAATCGAATGATGCAATTCTAAATTAAATACCTTAATTAATCGTGAGGACTTAAATATGAGAAAGCATAGTGTATAATATAAAAGAATTGAATGATGGAGTTTTGAGAAATAGTTGACCCGGTCAAAATTGGGTGACCCAATTCTAATTGAAGAGCTCAATTGAATGTGGGGTCTTTAAAATTAGGGAGCTTAATGTTATAGAGTATAATTAAGTAAATCTATTATAAGACTGCTCACAGTGGGGAGTAACATAGAGTAGTAACTTGCCGATGTTACTAGTCTATGTTACTACCTCCATAGTGGGTAGTAACATATGAGTGGTATCATGAAAGAGTTCATTTATTAGGCTATAGACTCATTATGTCTTGAAATGTGTGATGTTACAGTAACTAGCTAAGTTACCACAAACCCCTATCTCCTCATTAATTAGCTGCCACATAAGCAATCTTGTATTGAAATGTGTGATGTTACTAGTCAAGTTACTCCCATTGTGACTAGTCTAAGGAACATTGACCATTGTATTTTTTAGTTTGAAAAATATTCTGTAATAAAAAAGGATAATAAGAAAATTTCAAAAAAGGAGAACTAATTAAAAAAATGATTTTTAGTTTCCCATCCTCGTGGCCTTTCTATCTTTCTAATTAGTTTGAAAGTTAGTTGCCCCCAACTCGAGGGATTGGTTCAGCCAGTATAGAATTCCGAGAGGCAGAATTTACAAGTTGGATTTACACCCAGGGAAGCGACGGGGATACCCACTGGGAATGAGACTACCTAATGATCCCTCGGTGTTCAAACTTGCTTGGTTCCAGTCTATGAGCCCTTGCTACCAGACTATGAGTCCTTGCTTCAAGTGAAATTACCCAACTGGTCATGCTCAGATAATGATGGCGAACAAATCCAAACCATTCCATCCTCCACATGACCAGGCTATTTTTTAATTAAGCTCGAGCATAAGCAATTATTTGGTCATCGCCAATTTGGATGGATGGGTAGATTTTGGACACAGACAAGCATACCCTAGTCTTCGGAGACCAGCCAAACGGGCAGGTATTGGTTGCAAACTGCATGGCAGACATGTTTATTAATTAAACTAGCTACATATCTCACAACAAGAAAGTTCTCAGCTCTCTCATCCTATTTAATCGAGTTTATGCGCACTTGGATCAGATATTGTGGTTGCTTCTTTCAATTTGCACCAGGTATGGAAAAATCAATCGCTTTGCACCTACGAGGCCACTCTAAACTTAGCACTTGGAACCAATTAAAATGAAAACCAACCTGGAGCAACATCCCAGTCCACAGCCATAAGTTGCCGCCGTGGAAGGCACTTAGCCCAGAATCCACAGCACTGAGGGCGGGAAGAGATAGCATGTGCGGTGCTGACCAACATGGCAGCCTCCATGGCCCAATTGTTTGGTTTTCCTCCTACTTGATGCAAAGTGAATTTGGAATGGCTCCACTATAGCAAAGCGATTGGTTTTCATATAGCTGGTGCAAAGTGAAGAAGCAATGACAATACCTGGTCCAAAAGTTCAATAAACTCTCTACTTTGCGAGGTTCTCATAAGTTTCGTTCCCGAGCTCTCTCTTTCTCTTGTTATCCATCTTCCTTGTTATTAACAATCCAGCAAAAAAACCACCTACTGTTGCAGCACAAATCATCCATGTCCTCCGCACTTCCTTCTGGACAAACTCCCTACGAGCATTTGAAGAGCTGGAAAGATGCCATAATTAGCATTCCTTGCCCAAAAAAGGAACTGAAAAATAGGTTTTATGAGGAACAAATATTATATAGATGTGTATACCTCTCAATGATGCGCGTAAGGATATCATTACTCAATGAGGAAACCTTGGTTGCTCGAACCACCTCATACAGTGCATCTAACTATACAAATTCAAACGAAATAGTTTGATCAATAGTGAAACATAAAATCTTCTTAAGACAGGTAGGTAAGCTGAAGCAAGGATTCGTAGTAATAACCCAGTGTCTTTTGCTTGATGTTATTTGTCATTTAATGCTGATTATCCATTTATAAATAATTTTGTGTTCGGTGTTTTTTGGTAGCTGCCATTATTGTGTAGGCATGTATTTCTCTTATGAACCGGTTGTAGTATTTATCTTCAGGCTGCGTTAGCATGGACTTCTTGGCTCGATTTAGTACGCTGGTTGATGTCAGTCAACTTAACTAAAGAACGCGATTCTTTTCAATGACAGTAGCATTCTTCTAGAGTTTCCTCGTATGATCTATGTATACCTAAGGTGCCGCTCAAGATTAAGATCTTCATGTGGTTTCTGCATAGAGGGGTCATCCTAATTTGGCAAAACATATGTGGCAGGGGCATAAAAAATGTTGCTTTTCTGATCAAGAGGGAACAAAATAACATCTCTTTCTTTTGTGTCCATTTGCCTGCCTTCTTTGGCTACGATTCATGTAGCTTTCAACTTACCTCCACCTAGTAGTATATTGAATTTGTTTGAGAACTGATTGGGTGGGATTCGTAAGGCACACATCCTTGTGGGAGTGTGCACTTTTCTCTGGGCAATATAGAGATGCCGTAATGACCATGTTTTAATAGAATGAAGATACCAATTTTTCCGAAGGTCGCCTTCCAAGCTACAAGATGGATCGGTACGTGATCCTTAATTCAGCGTGCGGAAGAGCAAGAGCATATGTAGTTTGGGTGCAACCGATGCGAGAAGGTAGCACGGGCTCAACCAATTTGGATGGCGATCTATTAATGGCCTATGTGTGTAGGCATGTATTTCTCTTATCAGCCGGTTGTAGCACTTATCTTCAGGTTGTGTTTGCGTTGTACCGGATGACATGACTTATACCCTATTTATCTTTAATAGATATGGTTGTGTGCATCGCAATGATGCCGAGGCTGGGGGTTAAACCTTCATTTTGAAAGAAAAAAACTTAGACGTAACCCAGTAAATGGTACCAGTAAATAATTTGAGTTCTTCATCACTAGAATCGATACTCGACAAATATTAAACCAATATGCTCAGAATTGAGACTTTGCACACCGCTGAGCAAAAGAGCTATACTCATTGAGACAAATCTTTGGAGAAGGGTAGGGTATAACTCAACAATTTTATTTTTGCAAGCTAAGGCCCGAGATTAGACATAGCAACTGGTAAGTAAAACTTGGAGCACATGACTGCATTTGCCTATGAGTTTGGCAATTTCTAATGCATATGAACGCTTGGAGCACTATCGATTTCGCTGTTGTCAGCAGCTATGCAATTCCGAACAACAAAAATAAGGAAAAAGTTCAGTTAATTATGAAGTGACCCAAATAAAATGCGCGTCCAGTTGAGCATTATAAACGAATTAAACCTGAACGACCTAGGGCGTAAAAATCTCGCTGGAAGCTAGGTTAGGTTAGGGAATCAAAAACTATCTTTGGCCATTGGCTAACAATTTGAGCAATATAATTCAGGTGGGGATCGGAATCAAGATTCCTTAGACTAGACAACCAGAAATAGGGAGCGCCTTGCGGCAGATCTGAAAGAGGATCCATGGGGCGAAATTGGAAAAATAACCTCGTCTAGTGAAGACTTGGGAGGCAAATCAGCTCGAGTAGAGGAATGCAACGGACGGCTGTGTGAGGGCCGGAGCGCGACCGGTACTCCCTCTACCCCTGAAAGCCTAGCGGCGGCCGCCGCTGGGATTGCACTGCAGAAGGCGGACCCGCGCAGCACCGTCGATGCCATCCCCTTCTCTGTCGAGGTTTTTTTTTTGTTGAGACAACCCTCTCTGTCGAGGTGTAATGGTGTTCTGTATCTCTCGGATCCTTCTTTCCTAGTAAAATTTTGAGCCGTGTATTGGTTTGGTTATAAAGGGGGAAAACCCTATTTGCCGCTCTCTGCGGCAAAATGTCGGGGTTCCGCACAGGGTATCGAGCGAGCGGAGGCGGGTGGGCCGGCCTGTTTTAAGCGTTATCGGTTTTGGGAACCTTCTATATCGTTCCTAGCCGGGTTTTTTCCGGTTTTGGGAACCTTCTAGAAGGTTCCTGAACCGGTTTTCTTTTTCATTTTCTTTTTCGTTTTCATTTTTTCTTCTTTTATTTTTCATTTTTTTTCTCTTTCTTTTTTCTTTCTTCTTGCTATTTTGTTGTTGATTTTTTTTCAATTTTCAACAAATGTTTCAGAATTTTTTTAAAAAGTGAAAATTTGAGATTGTGTTCATTCTTTTAGAAACTGTTCCCGTTTCCAATTTTTTGTTCCGAAATTTCGTAAAAGTTTAGAATTTCGAAAATTGTTCGCTTATTTTGAAAAACTGTTCGTCTTTTAAAATTTTGTTCACAAACTAAAATATGTTCGGTTTTAAGAAATATGTTCCCGTTTTAAAAACTTGTTCAAAACATATTTCATGTTTCAAATATTGCTTGCAAATTCGAAAAGTGTGCGTGTTTTTAAATCAAATTTTTTTAAAATTCATGTTTTCAAAAAAAGTTCAGTTTTTGAAAAAAAATCTCAAAATTTAAAAAACTTATTGTTACACCAAAAGGTTCAAAACTTTCAAAATTCAGAAAATGTAACGGATTTCAATTTTTTGTTCACATATTCAAAAAATGTTCGCGCTTCCAAATTTGTTCGGAATTTTTAAAAAAAATCACGCTAAAGTTGCGACTTTTCAAAAAAGAATTGAGAAATCATAAAAAATATGTGAATTCAAAAAATGTTTAGAAAATCATAAAAATTTTACAGATTCAAAAAATGATGGTGGTTTTGCACAAATGTTTGCAAAAATATAAAAAAAATCACAATTTGGAAAAAATGGTCGTGAAATTATATCATGTTCATGATTTTGGAAAAATGAAAGTGTATTGAAAACATAATCGGGAATCTGAAAAAAATGTCCATGACATTTTAGAAAATGTTCACAAAAATAAAAATAAATATTTTTTTTTTAAGATTTGTTCCCCAATTTTTTTTTAAAAGTTCATCGACTCTAAAAGTGTTTGTTGAGTCAAAAATATTAATGAATTCGAAACCAGTTCATGCATTTAAATTTTTTTGTAAACAAAACTAATGTTCATGATTTTTTGAGAAAATACAAAATTTCAAAAGAAAATGTTTGTCGATTCGGAAAACTGTTCACTGATGCAAAAGTATTTTATGTCTAGGATTTAATTAGTTTTACGAAAGTCTTTATATGTCTTGGCGTTGGCAGTAGTTCGTGGTCAATGAGATTTGTTTTTACAATTTTAAACATTCCCTTGCACAACATAATGACAAGTGTGGCATGCACTGGCAAACTCGTAGCCTTGGGATTTACCACACCGAATGCATTGTGATCACGTGTACATCGCGACCATCATCGGCTAGGGTGAGAAAAAAAATGACAACATGGTGAGCCACTATGGTAAAATAGAGTACGCTCATATATCAGGATACTGAGTTATACTTATTTGGTTAGCCATAATTTTTTGTCTTCCGTTGCAACGCACGGACAATATTTGCTAGTTTTTAAAACGTGGAATTATTGGGCTTTAGCATACTATCATTTACAATCATTCCTAGGAAAACCCGAGAGGCTCATATTGTTCATTCATGCATGCAAGGGGGCACATAAGGTGAGTTATCACACACACACACACACACACACACGCACGCACACGCACGCATGCACACACACTTCCACGCATGGTCGCCGCACGTGCGGACAAAGAGGTGAAAGGATCGGTCCCGTCCGACTCCTGAAGCGGCGAAATGTTGTGCCGCGCTCGCCCCACCGGCAATGCGCTTGCGGCGCCAAGGCCATGTTGCGAACCTCGCCACGCCGCCGACCCAACGCCAGATTTCGCCCATCTGGCGACGCGCTTGTCGGCCCCACACCATGCTGGCCATCCTGTGACGAGCCCGCCGGCCCCGCACCGTGCTGGCCGCCAAGCGCCGCGCTTGCCGGCCCTCGCTCACACCGCTGGCAACACACACCGCCTCATCACCTGCGCCTCTTTGATCTGCATCATCTACTCCCTCCGTTCCTAAATATTTGTCTTTCTAGGGATTTTAAAAAGTGACTACATACGGTACAAAATGAGTGAATGTACACTCTAAAATATATCTACATACATTTATATTTAAAATGTCTAGAAAGACAAATATTTATAAACCGAGCGAGTACATGGGAGTGCATGTCATGGGCCAGTTACCATTTCATTAACATAATCACCTCATTAACCGGCCAATTAGGTGTCAGTTACCTAACGGTGATTGATGTCCCCGTCTTTCCCGCGAATTAATGGCTTAATTGCCCACCTTTCGATTTCCACACTGATTAATCTGTGCATGCATGCACGGCCATCCGTGATCTTTACTGCCTGCAAAATAGCATCCATGCGTGGACACTTTAGGCCTTTCCCAGTGCTCCACCGTGGACAGGTACTAAGCATGTCACATAAGCAAAAAAGTGACATGGCACAACATTTAAGGAGGGGAGAGAGTACTTTGGTGACCTCAGGAAAAACCAATGCCAAGCGCGAGAACCTAGGCAACCCACTTAAATGAAACAATTTGGCCAATGCATGAAAGACTTTAGGTGCTAACTCATTAAATAAAGTGTGCTTAGCAACAACAAGTTAAGCACCTATGCATTAGGGACTTGAGTTGCTAAGGTATTTAATACACTTAGCACCTCATCTAAGCACCTTTGCATTGGGAGAGGTCTTAGTCCAACAAAAAATATCCGTGCATGTACCTGTACTTGCTAACTTGCAGGCTTGCTGAGACGAACAAGGTCGCCTGACCGACTCACTATTTATTCCACTCGGCGGATGGCGTTGTGACAAGATTACAACCAGTTGTGGTTCACTCGACCGATTCACCTTTTCACCTGGCTAGCTAACGAACAGGTTCACTCTAGCCCAAGGATGATTTTTACACTTTGAACAATTAACGTGCAGGTTACTCGGTTGGTTGGCTTCAGCATGCAGCCACCAGCGCCATCCACCCTCGTCGTCGTCTCCGGCTTCGTCTGCGAGGCCGTCGTCAAGCCTCCACGCACGGACACCGGCGCCGTCCGGCTTGTCCTAGTCTCCAGCCTCATGTGCAACGTCATCGACGAACCCCCACATACGGCCCCTCCCTCCGGGGGCTGGCGGCACTCCTCTTTGATGACGATGAACCCGGCGGAACAAGTCCCCAGCCGAGTGGCTGAGGATTAAGGACCTTATCCTCTCCGATTATTTTATAGTTTAGCTCACAAATTACTCGACAGTCGCTTAATAGTTCCTTTTCTGTTCGAACTCAGGTTCACTCGGACGGGACTTAAACTCACCGGAACGCATGTTCAGATGAATTTGCTCGGATGGTAAATAGACCACTACGGCAGTCGGACACAGACGTTTTAGTCCAGCAACCACTTGGTTGGAAATGTCCTCACAATTCGTCTGTCACGCGGGACGCCACTCGGCTAGACATGTCTACGTCACTCGGCCGCCTGCGCGTCGCCGCTTGTTGGGGTACGTCTTCAACAACTTACCCACTCGGACGCCCCGTGCGTCGCCACTCCGCGGGACGCGTCTACATCACTCGGGCGCCCCGCGCGTCGCCGCTCCGCGGGACGCATCTACATTACTCAGACGCCCCGTACCTCGACACTCCGCATGACACGTCTACATCACTCGGACGCCCCGCGCTTCACCACTCCGCGGATACGTCTGCTTCACTCGGAGGCCCTGCGCATCGCCACTCCGTAGAACGCATCTACTTCACTCGGACGCCCCGTACATCGTCACTCCGTTGAACGCGTCTACATCACTCGGACGCCCCGTACCTCGCCACTCCGCGGGACGCGTCTACTTCACTCGGAGGCCCCGCACATCGCCACTTCGCGGGACGCGTCTACTTCATTCGGAGGCCCCGCGCATCGCCACTCCGCGGGACGCGTCTACTTCACTCGCATGCCTCGCGCATCATCACTCCGCGGGACGCGTCTACTTCGCTCGGACGCCATACACATTATCACTCCGCTAAACGCGTGTGCACCTCTCAGACGCCCCGTGTGTCTTCACTCTGCAGGACGCATCACCTTCACTCGGACGCCCCGTGCGTCACCACTTTGATGGATACGTCTTCATCACTCGGCCACCTCGCACGTCGCCACTCGTCATCACCACTCGGCCGCCCCGCGCCGTCTCCACTCGGTTGGTCACCTCATCATCACTCGGCCGCCCCGTGCGTCGCCACTCAGTTGGTCACCTCATCACCACTCGGCCGCCCCGCGCGTCGCCACTGGGTTGGTCACCTCATCACCACTCGGCCGCCACTCGCGTCGCCATTCGGTTGGTCACCTCATCACCACTTGGCCGCCCCGCGCGTCACCCCTTGGTTGGTCACCTCATCACCACTCGGTCGCCCCGTGTGTCGCCATTCGGTTGGTCACCTCATCACCACTTGGCAGCCCCGCGCGTCACCCCTTGGTTGGTCACCTCATCACCACTCGGCCGCCCCGCGCATCGCCGCTTGGTTGGTCACCTCTTCACCACTCGGCCGCCCCATGCGTTGCCTCTTGGTTGGTCACCTCATCACCACTCGGCCGCCCAGCGCATCGACACTTGGTTGGTCACCTCACACACTCGGCCGCCCAGCGCGTCGCCACTTGGTTGGTCACCTCATCACCACTCGGTCGCCCAGCGCGTCGCCACTTGGTTGGTCACCTCATCACCACTCGGCCGCCCCGCGCGTCGCCACTGGGTTGGTCACCTCATCACCACTCGGACGCCCCGTGCGTCGTCATTCGGTTGGTCACCTCATCACCACTCGGCCGCCTCGCGCGTCATCCCTTGGTTGGTCACCTCATCACCCCTCGGCCGCCTCGCCGGTTGCCGCTCGGTTGGTCATCTCATCACCACTCGGCCGCCCCACACGTCGCCTCTTGGTTGGTCACCTCATCACACTACAGAAAAAAGACACATCCGTGACATTTTGGGCCGAATGAAATTTTTTCTGTCATACTTATGACACTTCTATGACGATAATTGTGACAAAACCTAGTATCATCATAGATGTGGTGGGCTCCTACTTCTATGACAAAAAATCATGACAGAAAATGGGCTTTTCATCCTGGGCGGGCCGAAGACGCAGCTGCATGAAATTCTTTGGGTCGTCCCCGAGGAAAAAACCATGATAGAAGCGAGGGCGAGGAAAATTTCGGAGAGTTCCCGATTACGGTGGGTGGTCGGGGGCCGAGCGATGCACGTTTCTCTCATACACGTGCGTGCATGTGTGCGAGGCGTTGGGCTCTAACTGAACCCGAGCGCTTGCACTAGCTACGTTACTGAACCAGAGTGATTCCTTCGTTACTGCTGCTAACTGAAGCCGATCGAACGACCCTGCTGCCTCCTTCCCTTGATGAACAGTGAGCGTTGCTGGGGGTTTGGATGAACAGTTCCCGGTGGGGGTGGATGAACAGGCCCCCGTTGATGAGGAGCGGCCCTCGAGGCGAGGGTGGATCCGTTGTTGGCCTGATCTTTCACGGCACAAAACTCCATCACAGCAAGAACTAGATGCGGGTTTACAAAGATGTTCACAAACCTCGCAAAAACAACACGACAACCCCTCGATCTGAAGGAATAACGTGGACGAATCATATAGGTTCAGCTTGTAATCTTCTACGTGTCGAGTCGCACGAACTCACATGCCAATAGAGACTTTTGACAAGATTTCTCAAATCTTGATAATGGCCGACGGCCGAAAAACACACATGTGCCTAATTCATCTCCAAATAACCTCAACTTGTAATTATCATACTATGGCTATTTATAACAGTATAGCCGACTCAACACGAGTACGCTACAAGAAAGAAAGATAAACAAAACTCTCCTAAAATTATCAACCGACTAAGATTTGTCAAAAATAACCGGCTATTGGATGCGCTTCTCATGCAATCTACTGGTGGCCCCCAACCGACGGTCTTCAAGGAAAAACAGCTCCATGCAACTTTAGCTCTAAATAATGGATGGTCGTACTTCTCCTTGCATGGCACGAGTATACATAAGAATCTTGTCTGCACTTCTTTCCTTTTAAACCAGGGAGCTGCACCTCTACCTCTCCAATTAGAGTCCCACATAAAACGCTCGTATTCATCCGTGCGTGTAGCATTATTGCACATAAAATCATCTAGACATGTCCAAACTGAATCAGGATTTACCTCTGGCGGCCTCGATAACTCAAACAAATTAATTGTATCTCTTATTTTACAGGAGCTCTGAACAAGACCTGAACATCATGAGTTTAGAGCTGAACCAGCTAATGCTTTGGCATTGTACGTGCATGTACTAGCATATGCATGCGCCCCTTGGTCCATGTTAAGTATATGTTAGGTAGCAGTGGCCGAACCAACTTGCATGCGTTTAAATCCTCGAGCAACTGCAATATCAACACGCCTCCCTCCCTTCAAGCGAAAGCGTCCTCGGTTTCAAGTCAGTCTCTTCAGCAACAACTTTTTCTGCCGGCTGAATGTGCACCGAAGAAAATTCAGTAACTGTCCTCACTGTCTTTGCTTCTTGTTGCTCTTTCATCTTCTGCAGACGTTCTTTTCTCCAAGTCCTGAACAACTTATTCTTCATCGCCATGAGAACATATTTGCTATCCCGTTCAACAGTGTACGTGTTGGTGAGATAATCATATGCAGCATTATTTTTCCTATACCATGGCTCTCCCAAAAGCATATGACACGAATCCATCGGTACCGGTATAATATCGCACAAAACCTCACAAGAAAATTTCCCGACCGAAAACAGTACCATAGTTTGGTGTGTGATGTCGAGCTTGTCGTAGCACCTCCTCAATGTGTACGGTCGTGGATGTGGTATCATCGGTAGCTGCAGTTTCTCCACCATATCGATGTCGACTGTGTTGATCGAACTGTCATGGTCGATGGTCATGGCGCAGACTTTGTCTCCCACTTTGCAGTAGGTATGGAACAGTTCACCGCCATAGCCTTTCTCCTCCAGCAAAAAGTCACTGGATAGCCTCCAATAGCTCCTCCTTGATGACGGTGCGCCGACTGTCTCCTCTGAAGTGCCGTGAACAACGCCGGTCTCCCACTTGATGAGGAGCGGCCCTCGAGGCGAGGGTCGATCCGTTGTTGGCCGGATCTTTCACGGCACAAAACTCCATCGCAACAAGAACTAGATGCGGGTTTACAAAGATGTTCACAAACCTCGCAAAAACAACACGCCAACCCCTCGATCTGAAGGAATAACATGGATGAACCGTATAGGTTCAGCTTGTAATCTCCTACGCGTCGAGTCGCAGGAACTCACATGCCAATAGAGACTTTTGACAAGATTTCTCAAAATTCGATAATGGCCGACGGCCGAAAAACACACATGTGCCTAATTCATCTCCAAATAACCTCAACCTGTAATTATCATACTATGGCTATTTATAACAGTATAGTTTACTCCACACGAGTACGCTACAAGAAAGAAAGATAAACAAAACTCTCCTAAAATTATCAACCGACTAAGATTTGCCAAAAATAACCGGCTGTTGGATGCGCTTCTCATGCAATCTGCTGGTGGCCCCCAACCGACGGTCTTCAAGGAAAAACAGCTCCGTGCAAATTTAGCTCTAAATAATGGATGGTCGTACCATGCACGAATATACATAAGAATCTTGTCTGCACTTCTTTGCTTTTAAAACAGGGAGCTCCACCTCTATCTCTCCAATTAGAGTCCCACATAAAATCATCTAGACGTGTCCAAACTGAATCAGGATTTATCTCCAGCGGCCTCGGTAACTAAAACAAATTAATTGTATCTCTTATTTTACAGGAGCTCTGAACAAGATCTGAACCTGACGTGTTTAGAGCTGAACCAGCTAATGCTTTGGCATTGTACGTGCATGTACTAGCATATGCATGCGCCCCTTGGTCCATGTTAAGCATATGATAGGTAGCAGCGGCCGAACCAACTTGCATGCGTTTAAATCCTCGAGCAACTGCAACACCAACATGATCGGAGCTAGGACTGGCCGTATCACCCGTGGTGTTGCCTCTGGATGAACAAAACCCCGATCGATCGAGCCGGTTGGGGCTGGATGAACATGACCCTGTGGAGGGCTGGATGAACAGGACGACCCCGTGGAGGGCTGGATGAACAATAGACGATGGAGGGCTGGATGAACAATAGCCCGTGGAGGGGTTGTTGAACAGGAGCCTGTGGAGAGGGTTGGTTGAACAGTAGCCGGTGGAGTAGCGCACGGTGGAGGTTGGATGAACAGGAGCCCGTGGATGAACAATCCGTGGAGGCCGGAGGAGGTCAACGGTGGATGAACAAGAGTCTGTGGAGGCCGGAGGAGGTCGACGGTGGAGATGAACAGATCCGTGGAGTCCTTTTGCGGTATGCCACACCCTCCCGATGAACAGGACCCCGCTTTGACTATAGCGCCCAACACAAGTCCGCTTCCTCCGCTTTTGCAAGACGCCACACCCTCCCGATCAACAGACCCGTTTCACCGTAGGAGGTCAACACAAGTCCGTTTCCTCCGTTTTGCGGTACGCCAGACCCCTCCCGATGAACAAGATCCCGTTTCGAATGTGGCCGGTCGAACACAAGGCCGTTTTCTCCGTTCTGCGGTACGCCAGGCCTCGTTTCCATCGGCTATTCCATCCAAGCTCTCCCGATGAACATGACGACACATTCCGTGAAGGAAATATGCACTAGAGGCAATAATAAAGTTATTATTTATTTCCTCATATCATGATAAATGTTTATTATTCATGCTAGAATTGTATTAACCGGAAACATAATACATGTGTGAATACATAGACAAACACAACGTCACTAGTATGCCTCTACTTGACTAGCTTATTAGTCAAAGATGGTTATGTTTCCTAACCATAGACATGTGTTGTCATTTGATTAATGGGATCACATCATTAGGAGAATGATGTGATTGACATGACCCATTCCGTTAGCCTAGCACTTGATCGTTTAGTATATTGCTATTGCTTTCTTCATGACTTATACATGTTCCTGTAACTATGAGATTATGCAACTCCCGTTTACCGGAGGAACACTTTGGGTGCTACCAAACATCACAACGTAACTGGGTGATTATAAAGGAGTACTAAAGGTGTCTCCAAAGGTACATTGGGTTGGCGTATTTCGAGATTAGGTTTTGTCACTCCGATTGTCGGAGAGGTATCTCTAGGCCCTCTCGGTAATGCACATCACTATAAGTCTTGCAAGCAATGTAGCTAATGAGTTAGTTACGGAATGATGCATTACGTAACGAGTAAAGAGACTTGCCGGTAACGAGATTGAACTAGGTATTGGATACCGACGATCGAATCTCGGGCAAGTAACATACCGATGACAAAGGGAACAACGTATGTTGTTATGCGTTTGACCGATAAAGATCTTTGTAGAATATGTAGGAGCCAATATGGGCATCCTGCTATTGATTATTTACCGAGAATAGTTCTAGGTCATGTCTACATAGTTCTCGAACCCGTAGGGTCCGCACGCTTAACGTTACGATGACAGTTTTATTATGAGTTTATAAGTTTTGATGTACCGAAGTTTGTTCGGAGTCCCGGATGAGATCACAGACATGACGAGGAGTCTCGAAATGGTCGAGACATAAAGATTGATATATTGGACAACTATATTCGGACACCGGAAGTGTTCCGGGTGATTTTGGAGAAAACCGGAGTGCCGGAGGGGTTACCGGAACCCCCCGGGGAAGTATTGGGCCTTAGTGGGCCTGAGGGGAGAGAGAGGGCAGCAGCCTAGGAGGTGGCCCCCCCCCCATGAGGAGTCCGAATTGGACTAGGGGAGGGGGCGCGACCCCCCCTTTCCCTCTCCCTCTCCCTCTCTTTCCTTCCCCCTTCCTCCTTCCTAGTGGGACTAGGAAAGGGGAGTCCTACTCCCACTAGGAGGAGGACTCCCCCCTCCTTGGCGCGCCCCCTAGTGCCGGCCGGCCTCCCCCCTTGCTCCTTTATATACGGGGGCAGGGGGCACCCTAGATACACACAAGTTGATCTACGGATCGTTCCTTAGCCGTGTGCGGTGCCCCCTTCCACCATATTCCACCTCGGTCATATCGTCGCGGAGTTTAGGCGAAGCCCTGCGCCGGTAGAACATAATCATCGTCACCACGCCGTCGTGCTGACAGAACTCATCCCCGACGCTTTGCTGGATCGGAGCCCGGGATCGCCATCGAGCTGAACGTGTCTGAACTCGGAGGTGCCGTGCGTTCGGTACTTGATCGGTTGGATCGTGAAGACGTCGACTACATCAACAGCGTTGTCATAACGCTTCCGCTTCGATCACGAGGGTACATGGACAATACTCTTCCCTCTCGTTGCTATGCCATCACCATGATCTTGCGTGTGCGTAGGAATTTTTGAAATTACTACGTTCCCCAACAAAGGGCATCCGAGCCAGGTTTTATGCGTAGATGTCATATGCACGAGTAGAACACAAGTGAGTTGTGGGCGATACAAGTCATCTTTTACAAAGATGTCATACTTTGGTTCAGCGGTATTGTTGGATGAAGCGGCCCGGACCGACATTACGGCACGCTTACGCGAGACTGGTTTTACCGCCGTCCTTTGCACACAGGTGACTAGCGGGTGTCTGTTTCTCCAACTTTAGTTGAACCGAGTATGGCTACGCCCGGTCCTTGCGAAGGTTAAAACAGCACTAACTTGACGAACTATCGTTGTGGTTTTGATGCGTAGGTAAGAACGGTTCTTGCTAAGCCCGTAGCAGTCACGTAAAATTTGCAACAACAAAGTAGAGGACGTCTAACTTGTTTTTGCAGGGCATGTTGTGATGTGATATGTTCAAGATGTGATGCTATATTTTATTGTATGAGATGATCATGTTTTGTAACCGAAGTGCCATATCATGTTCTTGCTAAGCCGGTGACGATGGTGATCACGATGGTGCTTCGGAGATGGAGATCACAAGCACAAGATGATGATGGCCATATCATATCACTTATATTGAGTGCATGTGATGTTTATCCTTTATGCATCTTATCTTGCTTTGATTGACGGTAGCATTTTAAGATGATCTCTCACTAATTATCAAGAAGTGTTCTCCCTGAGTAGGCACCGTTGCGAAAGTTCTTCGTGTTGAGACACCACGTGATGATCGGGTGTGATGGGCTCTACGTTCAAATACAACGGGTGCAAAACAGTTGCACACGCGAATACTCAGGTTAAACTTGACGAGCCTAGCATATACAGATATGACCTCGGAACACAGATACCGAAAGGTCGAACGTGAATCATATAGTAGATATGATCAACATAGTGATGTTTAGCATTGAAACTACTCCATCTCACATGATGATCGGACATGGTTTAGTTGATTTGGATCACGTAATCACTTAGATGACTAGAGAGATGTCTGTATAAGTGGGAGTTCTTAAGTAATATGATTAATTGAACTTAAATTTATCATGAACTTAGTACCGATAGTATTTTGCTTGTCTATGTTTGTTGTAGATAGATGGCTCGTGTTGTTGTTCCGTTGAATTTTAATGCGTTCCTTGAGAAAGCAAAGTTGAAAGATGATGGTAGCAATTACACGGATCGGGTCTCAGAACTCGAGGATTATCCTCATTGTTTGCACGAAGAATTACGCCCCGAAGCACCGCTGGGTGCCGAACTGCTTCTTGATGCAATTGACGACGTTAAGAACGTCTGGCGAGCAAAGCTGATGACTACTCAACAGTTCGATGTGCTATGCTTTACGGCTTAGAACCGGTCTTCAACGACGTTTTGAACGTCATGGAGCATATGAGATGTTCCAGAGTTGAAGTTAATATTTCAAGCAAATGCCCGGATTGAGAGATATGAAGTCTCCAATAAGTTCTATAGCTGCAAGATGGAGGAGAATAGTTCACAAGGAACACATACTCAAAATGTCTCGGTATAATAATCACTTGATTAAACCGGGAGTTAATCTTCGATGATAGTGTCATTGATGTAATTCTTCAATCATCGCCACCAAGCTACAAGAGCTTCATGATGAACTATAATATGCAAGGGATGGACAAAACTATTCCCGAGCTCTTCACAATGCTAAAAGCCGTGGAGGTAGAAATCAAGAAGGAGCATCAAGTGTTGATGGTTAATAAGACCACTAGTTTCAAGAAAAGGGCAAAGGGAAGAAGAAGGAACTTCAAGAAGAACAGCAAACAAGTTGTCGCTCAAGAGAAGAAACCCAAGTCCGGACGTAAGCACGAGATCGAAAGTGCTTCTACCGCAAGCGCATCGACACTTTGAAGCGGAACTGCCCCAAGTATTTGGCGGATAAGAAGGATGACAAAGTGAACAAAGGTATATGTGATATACATGTTATTGATGTGTACCTTACTAATGCTCGCAGTAGTACCTGGGTATTTGATACTGGTTCTGTTGCTAATATTTGCAACTCGAAACAGGTGAGGGAAATATGCCCTAGAGGCAATAATAAAGTTATTATTTATTTCCTTATATCATGATAAATGTTTATTATTCATGCTAGAATTGTATTAACTGGAAACATAATACATGTGTGAATACATAGACAAACATAGTGTCACTAGTATGCCTCTACTTGACTAGCTCGTTTATCAAAGATGGTTATGTTTCCTAGCCATGGACAAAAGAGTTGTCATTTGATTAACGGGATCACATCATTAGGAGAATGATGTGATTGACATGACCCATTCCGTTAGCCTAGCACTTGATCGTTTAGTATGTTGCTATTGCTTTCTTCATGACTTATACATGTTCCTGTAACTATGCGATTATGCAACTCCCGTTTACCGGAGTGTCGGGGCGTATCTCTGTGGCCTCGAGCACCTATGGGGCACTGGGGGCCCCTTCTAGTCTGGCAAGGGAGCGGAGGGCGTGCGCAGAGCAGATCGAGGTCGAGCGCACGGGGGAGACGGGCAATTTTTACCCAGCTTCGGGGCTCTCCGGAGAGATAAAACCCCTACTGCTGCTTTGGTGACTTTATTCGATCTTGCTCGAGTATGCGAGCGTATAGCGGTGCTGTGGGTGTCGAATGAACCGAACCCCTTCTACGTGTGCATGGGCCTCCCTTTTATAGTCTGAAGGGGGTACCCATAGGTGGCAGCGTAGGAAGAGGGGGTAGAAAGGTAAAAACGCAGGTTGGTGCAATAAGCAGATTGCTGTGCCCCCCCTACCTAACTCGACGGCAGGGACAAGGGCATTAAATGCCCGTCTGGTCGCCCCAACAAAGGTAAAGAAACGACCGTTAGGTGAGCCACCGGTTGCCACGATGGCGCTTCTGTCAGCTCTGTTTGCCACCTCGCTCCGCATGGCTGCGTAGTGCCTTGCCACGTGCCCTTGGGATGGCCTTGTGATGACACGTCGCCGGGGGCGCTGGAGTTTGGGTGGCAGCCTTGCCGCGGCAAGTGCCTTGCATGCCCCCTTTTCTTGTTGTGCCGGCAAGCTTGCCGGCCGCCGGGCCTTGCCGAGGCGCGCGGGGCGCCGCGGCAAGTCTTCTGGTGATGCCCTGGTTGGCCTTCCCGGCAAGCTCCTCTTGCCGGGGCCTTCGTGTTCTCGGCTAGTACTTTGTTCTTGAATGGCAGTAATAAAGAATGGTGGAGGGCCTTGGCGGGCGCCCGGCAAGCCTTGCCGCGGGGTGCTGCGATTGCCCGTGCACAAGTTCGGGGTACTAAGGTACCCCTACTTTAGTACACCGACAGAGCCCCGGCTCGGGCCATACACGGTGCCGAGCGTTGTTGGGCCAGGCCCAAAACAGTGCACGGGCACGCGTGGCCTGGGTCCACACGGAATTGGGCTCCGTGTCCACCGTGCTCCCCCGCAATGGCACGCGTCGATTGCGGCATCGTGGGAGACGTGGGTGGCGCTTAATTCCAGAAAATGCGTAACGTTCGCATCCTCTGTTTATAAGCGGAGGGAACGGGGCCGTTCCCCCACTTTCGCCACTTGCGGTTCCTTCCTCCGAAAGCTCCGACGCTCTCTTCCATCTCCTGAATCGAGAAGAAACAGCGCTCCGCCGCCCCTCGCCGCCGTCGCCGCCATCGCTTTCGCCTTCCCCCGCTGCCCCTGCCATTTTGGTTACGGGAACAATTTCAGTCAGTGCCATGATAAGTCATTCTTGTAATATAATTTAATTCTGGATACTGCTTGCCGCGTTATTCCCTTTATCCTGTTGCATCCCTTGTACGCTTTTTACCCTACGCGTTGAGGGACCTTGCCGGCGCAAGCACACCTGCTGAGTGCGGAACATCAGCAGCCTGTGGTGATGCTGCTTCCGGCAAGAAATCTTGTCGGGACTAGTCGCAGCCCACTCGCATTGTTGAGCAGGCTCGGAAACAACGCTAGGGCGCAACTTAGCCGCGAGTCGATTCCTCCGCGCACAGGTTTTCCGTACAAGGCACGAACGTTCAAGGGATATAACTTGAAAATTTCAGAACTTAGCTTTTTTGTCTTCTGCGCCCCGGCAAGGCTAGATTCCTTTGAACGACGCCTGGTCCATACTTTTACCTTCTCTCCCCCCCGGTGAACTTGTGGGCGGAGGAAACTCCTGTCTATGAGAAGAAAGAAGAGAAAATAATGGTAAGGAACCTTGAGGTTCACTATTGCTTACCGGGGGTGTGTGCTGCACAAAGTGTCAGATACAGATGCAAAAAGAAGAAAATGCATTAAATTTGACAAGATGTGCGAAGTAAGCAAACTTTATTTATGCACGGGGGCTGCGCCCGGCTTCGTACAAAGGGTTACATGCGACAGCGGCAATGCTTGTACAAAAGAAGGTGGTTGCCGGAATGGGTCCGGCAACCACGCCTTATGGGTAAAACTTGCGAAGATGCTCTATGTTCCAGGAGTTGCTCACCGGAACGCCATCTTCGGTCTCAAGGCGGACAGCACCGGGCCTAGTGACTCGTTTCACCCGGTAAGGGCCTCCCACTTCAAGCGCCAACTTGTTTGAATTCTTGGCGGATTGAACTCGCCGAAGAACAAGGTCGCCTTCCTCGAAGCTTCTGGCGTTAACCTTGCGGCTATGATAGCGGCGCAAAGCTTGCTGGTAACGAGCAGCTCGCACAGCAGCCTGAAGACGATCCTCCTCGAGGAGCAGCGCGTCATCTTGTCGCAGCCGCTCTTGCTCAAGCTCATCATAAGCGAGCACTCGTGGTGACCCGTATACGAGTTCCGTGGGGAGAACTGCCTCTGCTCCGTAGACGAGAGCAAAGGGTGTCTGGCCGGTGGCTCGATTTGGCGTCGTCCTGATCGACCAAAGAACCACCGGCAGCTGCTCGATCCAATTTCTTCCGCACTTGTGCAGCCTATCGAAAGTTCTGGTCTTGAGCCCGCGCAGCACTTCAGCGTTCGCCCTCTCCGCTTGACCGTTGCTTCTCGGGTGAGCGATGTATAAAGCAAATCTTGGTGCCAAGATCTTGGGCGTCTTGCAGAAGGTGTGGCTCGTGAATTGTGTGCCATTGTCGGTGATGATCCTGTTGGGGATTCCAAACGGCAAACAATTGACTGAAGAACTTGATCACGATGTCTTTGTCACCTTCCTCACTGGTTCCACTTCAGCCACTTTGTGAACTTGTCGATTGCAACGCATAAGTACTCAAAGCCCCGACACTTCGGGAAAGGGGCCGAGGATGTCGAGCCCCCAGACCGAAAATGGCCAGGATAAAGGCATTGTTTGGAGAGCTTGAGCTGGTTGGTGAATCTGTTTGGAGTGGAACTGGCATGCTTCACACTTGGTTACATGCGTAGTTGCATCTTGGAGGGCTGTCGGCCAGAAGAAGCCTTGCCGGAAAGCCTTGTCGGCAAGTGCTCTTGCGCCAATGTGGTGACCACATATGCCTCCATGTATCTCCGCCAACAGCTGCCGTCCATCTTCCCGGGAAATGCACTTCAATTTCACTCCGTTGAATCTTCTTCTGTAGAGTATGTCATCGACAAACTGGTACATACTTGATTGCCGGGCTACTCTCTCCGCTTCTTCTTGTTCCGGGAAGTTCCCTGCTTGAAGGAAATGGACGATCTGCTGCGTGCCCATGCCGGAGCCCGAGGCTCGGCGACAAGGACTAAAGGCGCAAATGCTGCTGCGGAACATCCGCTTCCACGGCAAGGATCTGGGATCCCGCGGGCGTGATGCTCCCGACAAGCGTGTCGGGACACTTTCTTGGGAGCGCCGCTTCAACGAACAGGCCGGGCTTGTCGAGCAGTGTCGCTCCTCAAGACTTTTCGTGTTGATTCTGGGACCTTCTTGGCGGCGGCTTCAGAAGCTCTGCGGAAAGTAGTCGCCGGTAACCAACTTTCTTTTCTTGCTTTGTCCAGCTTGATGGTGTCACAGACGGCTGAGTTAGCTTGAGCACAAAATCCCTGGTTCCACAGAAACTTGAGTCTTGGCGCACTTTGACAAAGCCATCTGCAATGTCATTACGAGCTCTTGGAACATGTTCCATTTGCAAGCCGTCAAAATGTTCTTCTAGCTTTCTCACTTCATCAACGTATGCTTCCATCAACGGACTCTGATAATCTTTGTTAACTTGGCGGACGACAAGCTGTGAGTCACCCCTGACAATAAGCTTCCTGATCCCAAGTTCTGCCGCGATCCTGAGTCCAGCAAGCAAGCCCTCATACTCTGCAGTATTGTTTGTTGCTTGCTCCTTGGGAAAGTGCATCTTGACCATGTACTTGAGGTGCTCTCCGGTGGGTGTGACAAGTAGTACGCCCGCACCGGCGCCTTGCAGCGAGAAGGCGCCATCAAAGTACATGATCCATTCTTTGTCTGCTTCCTTGACGGGGATGCTCCCCTCCGGAGTTTCTCCATCGGGTGTCGGCGTCCATTCTGCTATAAATTCTGCCAATGCTCGGCTCTGAATGGTTGAAGTACTTTCAAACTTGAGGCCAAAGCTTGACAATTCCAGGGCCCACTCGACAATCCTCGCTTTGCTGCTTCGGATTCGCAATATCCTCTTCAACGGAAAGCGAGTGACCACCGTGATCTCATGTGCTTGAAAGTAATGGTGCAGCTTCCTCGAGGCCATGAGGAGGCCTAAAAGCAACTTCTGCACACCAGAGTACCTTGATCTAGCCCCCTGCAGGAGGGAACTGACAAAGTAAACTGGGCGCTGCACCATCTTCTTCGCTTCTCTTCTTGTGGCCACAGAGACCCATCCTTGCCGAACCGTAACTTGCGGATCGGGGCTTGTCGGGCCGAGCTTGTCGGGAAGCCCCACCTTGTCGCCGGACTTGCTTGCCGCGTCATTGCTCATCATCTGCTCTCTCCGCCATTCAACGCAGCACTAACCACTTGATTGGTTGCCGCCAGATATAGCAAAGAACTTCTCTTGTGGCTTAGGTGCGACAAGTGTTGGAGTGGAGGACAAATATTTCTTCAAGTCTGCAGCGCAGCCTCCGCTCGAGTCCATTTCATCGAGCCCGCCTTTTTCAAGATTTTGAAGAACGGCAGGCGCTGTTCAACAGACTTGAAATGAACTCGCCGAGGGCAAGAACGCAGCCGCAAGCCTTCAGATGTCCTTGACTCGCTTTGGTGCTTCGATTTGCTCGATGGCCTGATCTTGTCGGGATTGGCTTCAATCCCCTCAGGACACAAAGAATCCGAGAAGCTTGCGGAAGGAACTCCGAACACGCACTTCTCGGGATTCAACTTGAGGTTGATCTTGCGATATTTGTGAAGGTCTCGTCCCAAATCTTGGATCAAAGTCTCTTTGTCCTTGCTCTTGACCACTATGTCATCCATGTAAGCTTCTACATTTCGTGTAGTTGTGGCTCAAAAGCATGGCTGACCACTCTATAAATGTTGAACCAGCATTCTTTAGTCCGAAGGCATCCGTACAAAGCGAAGACGTGCCACATGGAGTAATGAATGCGGTCTTCTCTTCATCCTCTTCAGCCATGAAGATCCGATGATATCCCGAGTATGCATCAAGGAATGAAAGCGGATCACATCCCGCCGTGGAGTCGACAATCTGGTCAATGCGCCGCAAGGAAATGGATCCTTGGGACAAGCTTTGTTAACATCGGTGAAGTCAATACAAAGCCTCCACTTCCCGCTTGCTTTGCGCACGACTCATCGGATTGGCTAACCACGTTGGATGGAGTACTCCTCGGACCAGGCCTGCCTTCCAACTTCTTGATCTCTTACGCAATGAACTCTTGACGCTTCTACCGCTTGTGTTTCGACTCTCGCTTGACGGGCGTGCGTGAGGGCGGCAAGGTGGTGCTCATTTACTTTCAGGAACACCGGGATATCGATGGTTGCCATGCAAACACATCGACATTCGCCCAGAAAGCAACGAAAGCGCTTTCCTATTTAGGATCAAGCGTGGCACCGATGGTGAAGGTACCACCAGGCCGCCCTCCTTGGCGCCACTTTCTTGGTCTTTGGTGAAGCTGTTTTTGCCTTCTCGCACTTGTCGGTGGAGCTCGATGGTGCGTCCTCGACGGCAGCGCAGCACTCCGGGGAGGTGCGCTTGCCAGAGTGGGCATCGAACTATCCTTGCGGACTTGGCTTTCTTCTTCCCCGGGGAGCTTCAGTGACAAGTGGCTCGCGCTTCGCGCGGCCGCCGCTTCCAGTAGATCTTGTCGGCGCAGATGAGCGCATCCCTCTTGTCGCCTTGGACGAGATAACACTCATCGGACCGGGCATCTTGAGCACATTGTATGCATAGTGAGAGGCCGCCATGAATTTGGCGAAAAGCGGGTCGGCCGAGTATCCTGTTGTAGGGTAAGGGATATCAACCACATCGAACGTGACCCTCTCGGTCCACGAAGTTCAGTTCGCTGCCCGAGCGTCACCGCAATGTGATCTTCCCTTTGGCTTGCTCCTTCCGGATTTATTCCTTGAAAGGCACCAGTTTCTTGAGCTCATTGTCGGGGATCCGGAGCTTCTTGAGCACCGCGGAGGAAATCAAGTTCAGGCCGGCCCGCCGTCAACCAGCATCTTCGTGACCTTGAGGTTGCGAATTGTTGGTGAAACCAACATCGGCAAGCACCCGACCGCAGTGATGCGGTCAGGTGGTCCTCAACGCCGAAAACGATGGGCGTCTTGGACCACTTCAGAGGCTCGTGCCTCGACGGACGGCTCGGCATGCATTCACTTCTCGCACCCAATCGCTTGAGTTGGCGGTGCGAGGTGTGCGAGGCGCCGCCGTCGATGCACAACACTGTCGCCTTCAAACTCTTGATCATCGATCTCATCTTCCTCCATCTCTTCGTCCTCATCTTCATCTTCATCCTTGTCGCGGCCGCGGGGAGGCCTGTCTCCTTGCCGCGGCTTAGCCTTGCCGCGGTGCCCTCCCCGGGCGGGAAGCTTCTTGCCGGATCCTCCGCCACCTCCCTGGGCTCTCTCCTTGTCGCGGCGCTCATACTCAGCTTTTTGCAGCTCCGCCATCTGCTCTACTTTTTTGCAGGTTTGGAGGTCATGGCCTTTGGTGCGGTGGATCTTGCAATAACGCTTGCCGAACCATCTCGCTTGTCGGCGGTTGCTGACCTCGCCGAGTCGTCGATTTTGGCCTTGTCGAGCCGCCTCCGTTGCGGAATGCTCAACAGCTAGTACATCCTTAGCTTTTCTTTTCCTATTGTTCCGCCTCCGGTTCTTCCTTGCCGGGGCGGCATCCTCACTGTCAGACCCTTCTGCTCCGGCAACCTCTCCCGGGATTTTCCTCCCCTCCTCAGCCCGTGCACACTTGTCGGCAGAGCGTAGAGCTCGCCGACATCTCTGATCTTGCACGTCGCCATCTCCTCCTCATCCTGCGTTACGACGTTTCGATGAAACGCTACCGATAACCGCGGCAGGGTGGACGTCTGGGATGTTGCGCTGCACCTGGCTGAATCTTTGTATGTACTTGCGCAGGGGCTCCCCCTCCTTTTGGACGAGCAAGTGGAGGTCACTCTCCTGGCCATGAGGCTTGTGGCCACCCGTGAAGGCGCCGACAAACTGATGACACAGGTCCGCCCATGAAGAGATGGAGCCGTCCGGCAAGTGCATGAGCCACGATCTGACGTTGGGCTTGAGTACCAGCGGGAAGTAGTTGGTGAGGTTCTTCTCGTCGTGCCCTCTGGCAGCCTGCACCACGATGGTGTAGATGCTGAGGAACTCCGACGGATGTATCCTGCCATCATACTTCTCGGGCACGTCTGGCTTGAAATTCTTTGTCTTGGGCCACTGGACTTGCCGCAGCTCGCGGGTGAACGCGGGGCAACCTGCCGCGTACGGCAAGTCGCCTGGTTCTCCGGCGCTTGGCGTCGGACAATGGCCCCCTTGGCTGGTCGATTGACGTCGCGCTTCTCTTGGCGCCAATGCGAAAAGGAAGGTCTTCGTGTTGCCGTTTGGAGTACGTGGCGCTGACCGCGGCGAAGTTCGCGGGTCCGACGACGTGGTGGAGTCGCCGCCGGGTTGGTCCGCGAGCCGGGCGATCTCGCCTTGGGCTGGAGTGCACGGAGGTGGCACCCCAGTAGTCTTGTCGGCGTCGCTTGTGCTCGGGCGCTTTGCCGGGCTTCGATATGCTCGGTCGCCGGGCTTGTCGCCGTTAAGCGGCCGATGAGGTCTGTATATGGTCATCCTCCATTCGCCGATCTTGTGCGGCGCCGGAGGGTAGTCTAGAAGCAGCCGGGCTCGCCGCTGCTTCTCTCGCCGTCTTGGGTGGCGGTGGTGAGGGCGCGAGGAGCGGATGTGCTCGGACTCCCAATGGATTGGGAGGTACAACACCCGTCCGGGCGATCAGTACCTCGCTTCGCCAAAGATGCGGGCGTGCATGTTGACCGAAGCGCCCCGCGACCCACCAGCTTGGCCTTGCTCCAACGCGAGCATGGTGCTAGGAGCACCGGGCGTTGTCGACCTTGCACCTCTGGGAAGGGCGCTGCATCTGCTTATCGCCGACGCTATGGGCCTTGTTTTTGATCTGGTGACGACGCGAGACCCACCGGGCGCCCGCTCCTCCGCCGGGCGCCCACTCCACCGCCTGCTTGCTCCAGCGGTGGTGGCGGAATCGATGTAGACGGAGCGCCACCTCCGGCTTCTTCTTCGGTGGCATGTTGACGATGACGTTGATGTAGCGCGTGGAGACCGGATCGATGCTCATGACCTCGACGCCCTACCTTGCGCGCCAAAGATGTCGGGCGATTCTCGTGCTCGAGCACCTATGGGGCACTGGGGCCCCTTCTAGTCCGGCAAGGAGCGGAGGGCGGCGCAGAGCAGATCGAGGTCGAGCGCTGGGGAGACGGGCATTTTACCCAGCCGGGGCTCTCCGAGAGATAAAACCCCTCATCGCTGCTTTGGTGACTTTATTCGATCTTGCTCGAGTATGCGAAGCGATAGCGGTGCTGTGGGTGTCGAATGAACTGAACCCCTTCTACGCGCGCATGGGCCTCCCTTTTATAGTCTCAAGGGGTACCCACAGGGCGCGTGGAAGAGGGGTAGAAAGGTAAAACGCAGGTTGGTGCAATAAGGACAACAAAGGCCCCTACCTAACTTTGACGGCAGGGACAAGGGCATTAAATGCCCGTCTGGTCGCCTAACAAGGTAAAGAAACGATCCGTTAGGTGAGCCACCGTTGCCACGATGGCGCTTCAGTCGCCTCTGTTTGCCACCTCCTCCGCATGGCTGCGTAGTGCCTCGCCACGCGCCCTTGGGATGGCCTTGTGATGACACGCCGGGGCGCTGGAGTTTGGTGGCAGCCTTGCCGTGGCAAGTGCCTTGCCGCTGCCCTTTTTCTTGTTGTGCGGCAAGCTTGCGCTTGCGCCGCTGGCCTTGCCGGGGGCGCGCGGCGCCAAGCAAGTCTTCCGGTGATGCCTTGTTATCTTCCCGCAAGCTCCTTCTTGCCGGGCCTTCGTGTTCTCGGCTAGTACTTTGTTCTTGAATGGCAGTAATAAAGAATGGTGGAGGGCCTTGGCGGGCGCCCGGCAAGCCTTGCCGCTGGGTGTTCTGCGATCGCCCATGACAAGTTCGGGGTACTAAGGTACCCCTACTTTAGTACAATCGACACGGAGGAACACTTTGGTACTACCAAACGTCACAACGTGAATCGGATGATTATAAAGGAGTACTACGGTGTCTCCGAAGGTACATGTTGAGTTGGCATATTTCGAGATTAGGTTTTGTCACTCCGATTGCCTGGAGAGGTATCTCTGGGCCCTCTCGGTAATGCACATCACTATAAAGCCTTGCAAGCAATGTGACCAATGAGTTGGTTACATGATGATGCATTACGAACGAGTAAAGAGACTTGCGGTAACGAGATTGAACTAGGTATTGATACCGACGATTCTCGGCAAGTAACATACCGATGACAAAGGAACAACGTATGTTGTTATGCGGTTTGACCGATAAAGATCTTCGTAGAATATGTAGGAACCAATATGGGCGCCTAGGTCCCGCTATTGGTTATCGACCGAGAATAGTTCTAGGTCATGTCTACATAGTTCTCGAACCCGTAGGGTCCGCACGCTTAACGTTACGATGACAGCTTTTATTATGAGTTTATAAGTTTTGATGTACCAAGTTTGTTCGAGTCTCGGATGTGATCACGGACATGACGAGGAGTCTCAAATGGTCGAGACATAAAGAGTGATATATTGAAGCCTATGTTTGGACATCGGAATGGTTCCGGTGAAATCGATTTTTCCGAACACCGGGTTACTGGAACCCTCCCGGGGTTAATGGGCCTTAGTGGGCCAAGAGGGAGAAGAGGAGGGCCGGCCAGGGCAGGCCGCGCGCCCCCTCCCCCCTAGTCCGAATAGGACAAGGAAGGGGAGGCGGCGCCCCCCTTTCCTCTTTCCCCTCCCCCCTTTCCTTCTCCACCAAGGCAAGAGGGTGGAGTCCTACTCTCGGTGGGAGTAGGACTCCTCCACGCGCACCCCTAGGGGGGCGGCCACACCTCCCCCCTCTCTCCTTTATATACGGGGGTGGGGGCACCCCATTGACACACAAGTTGATCTACAGATCGTTCCTTAGCCGTGTGCGGTGCCCCCCTCCACCATATTCCACCTCGATCATATCGTCGCGGAGTTTAGGCGAAGCCCTGCGCCGGTAGTACATCATCATCGTCACCATGCCGTCGTCGACGGAACTCATCTCCGAGCTCGGCTGGATCGGAGGCCGAGATCGTCATCGAGCTGAACGTGTGCTGAACTCGGAGGCTCCGTACGTTCGGTGCTTGGATCGGTCGGATCGTGAAGACGTACGACTACATCAACCGCGTTGTGCTAACGCTTCCGCTTACGGTCTACGAGGGTACGTGGACGAACACTCTCCCCTCTCGTTGCTATGCCATCACCATGATCTTGCGTGTGCGTAGGAAAATTTTGAAATTACTACGTTCCCCAATAGTGGCATCCGAGCCTAGGTTTTATGTGTTGATGTTATTGTTGGAAATATGCCCTAGAGGCAATAATAAAAGTATTATTATATTTCAATGTTCATGATAATTGTCTTTTGTTCATGCTATAACTGTATTATCTGGAAATCGTAATACACGTGTGAACACTTAGACCCAATGTGTCCCTAGTGAGCCTCTAATTGACTAGCCCGTTGTGATCAATAGATAGTCACGGTTTCCTGACTATGGACATTGGATGTCGTTGATAACGGGATCACATCATTAGGAGAATGATGTGATGGACAAGACCCAATCCTAAGCATAGCATAAAAGATCGTGTAGTTCATTTGCTAGAGCTTTGCCAATGTCAAGTATCTCTTCCTTCGACCATGAGATCGTGTAACTCCCGGTTACCGTAGGAGTGACTTGGGTGTATCAAACGTCACAACGTAACTGGGTGACTATAAAGGTGCATTACAGGTATCTCCGAAAGTATCTGTTGGGTTGACACGGATCGTGAAGGAAATATGCCCTAGAGGCAATAATAAAGTTATTATTTATTTCCTTATTTCATGATAAATGTTTATCATTCATGCTAGAATTGTATTAACCGGAAACATGATACATGTGTGAATGCATAGACAAACAATATGTCACTAGTATGCCTCTACTAGACTAGCTTGTTAATCAAAGATGGTTATGTTTCCTAACCATGAACAAAGAGTTGTTATTTGATTAACAAGGTCACATCATTAGTAGAATGATCTGATTGACATGACCCATTCCATTAGCTTAGCACACGATCGCTTAGTATGTTGCTACCGCTTTTATCCATGACATATACATGTTCCTGTAACTATGAGATTATGCAACTCCGTTTACGGAGGAACACTTTGGTGCTACCAAACGTCACAACGTAATCGGGTGATTATAAAGGAGTACTACAGGTGTCTCCAAAGGCGATGTTGGGTTGGCGTATTTCGAGATTAGGTTTTGTCACTCCGATTGTCGGAGAGGTATCTCTGGCCCTCTCGGTAATACACATCACCAAGCCTTGCAAGCATTACAACTAATGAGTTAGCTGTGAGATGATGTATTACGGAACGAGTAAAGAGACTTGCGGTAACGAGATTGAACTAGGTATTGGATACCGACGATCGAATCTCGGGCAAGTAACATACCGATGACAAAGGGAACAACGTATGTTGTTATGCGGTCCGACCGATAAAGATCTTCGTAGAATATGTAGGAACCAATATGGGCATCCAGGTCCCGCTATTGGTTATTGACCGAGACGTGTCTCGGTCATGTCTACATTGTTCTCGAACCGTAGGGTCCGCACGCTTAAGGTTTCGATGACGGTTATATTATGAGTTTATGTATTTTGATGTACCAAGAAGTTTGGAGTCCGGATGTGATCACGGACATGACGAGGAGTCTCAAATGGTCGAGACATAAAGATTGATATATTGGAAGCCTATATTTGGAGTTCGGAATGGTTCCGAGTGAAATCGAGGATTTTACCGGAAAATCGGGGTTACGGAACCCTCCGGAGGCTATTGGGCCTTAGTGGGCCTCAAGGAGAAGAGGAAGGGCGGCCAGGGCAGGCCGCGCCTCCCCTAGTCCGAATAGGACAAGGAGAGGGGGCGCCCCCTTCCCTCTTCCTCCCCCAATCCTACTCCAACTAGGAAGGGGAGTCCTACTCCCGTGGGAGTAGGACTCCTCCTGCGCCTCCTCTAGGCCGGCCGCCCCCCTTGCTCCTTTATATCACGGGCAAGGGGCACCCTAGAACACACAAGTTTGATCTACGGATCGTTCCTTAGCCGTGTCGGTGCCCCTTCCACCATATTCCACCTCGGTCATATCGTCGCTGCTTAGGCGAAGCTGCGCCGTAGAACATCAAGATCGTCCACCACGCCGTCGTCTTGACGGAACTCTCCTCGACACTCGGCTGGATCGGAGTACGAGGGACGCCATCGAGCTGTCGTGTGTCAAGAACTGGGGCGCCGAGTAACGGCGTCGGGATCGGTCGGATCGCGAGGAGAACGATGACTACTTCCTCTACGTTGTGATCGCTTCCGCCTTGGTCACGAGGGTACGAGACAACACTCTCCCTCTCGCTATGCATCACCATGATCTTGCGTGTGCGAGGAATTTTTTGAAATTACTCGTTCCCCAACAAAGGGCATCCGAGCCTAGGTTTTTATGGTTTGATGTTTTGCACGAGTAGAACACAAGTGAGTTGTGGGCGATACAAGTCATACTACCTACCAGCATGTCATACTTTGGTTCAGCGGTATTGTGAGATGAAGCGCCCGACCGACATTACGCCAGACGCTTACGAGACTGGTTTCACCGCCACGAGCACTCGTTGCTTAAAGGTGATGGCGGGTGTCTGTCTCTCTCACTTTAGTTGAACTGAGTGTGGCTACGCCGGTCCTTGAGAAGGTTAAACGAGTCTATTTGACGAAGTATCGCTGTGGTTTTGATGCGAGGTGAGATTGGTTCTTGCTTAAGCCCGTAGCAGCCACGTAAAATTTGCAACAACAAAGTAGAGGACGTCTAACTTGTTTTTGCAGGCATGTTGTGATGTGATATGGTCAAGACGTGATGCTATATTTTATTGTATGAGATGATCATGTTTTGTAACCGGTTATCGGCAATCGGCAGGAGCCATATGGTTGTCGCTTATTGTATGAAATGCAATCGCTTTGTAATGCTTTACTTTATCACTAAGCGGTAGCGATAGTCGAGAAGCATAAGATTGGCGAGGCGACAACGATGCTACGATGGAGATCAAGGTGTCGCGCGGTGACGATGGTGATCATGGTGGTGCTTGCAGAGATGGAGATCACGAAGCACAAGATGATGATGACCATATCATATCACTTATATTGATTTGCATGTGATGTTTATCTTTTATGCATCTTATCTTGCTTTGATTGACGGTAGCATTATAAGATGATCTCTCACTAAATTATCAAGAAGTGTTCTCCCGAGTATGCACCGCTGCCAAAGTTCGTCGTGCCCGACACACCGCGTGATGATCGGGTGTGATAAGCTCTCGTCCATCTACAACGGGTGCAAGCCAGTTTTGCACACGCAGAATACTCGGGTTATACTTGACGAGCCTAGCATATGCAGATATGGCCTCGAACACGGAGACCGAAAGGTCGGCGTGAATCATATAGTAGATATGATCAACATAAGATGTTCACCATTGAAAACTACTCCATTTCACGTGATGATCGGTTATGGTTTAGTTGATTTGGATCACGTGATCACTTAGATGACTAGAGAGATGTCTGTCTAAGTGGGAGTTCTTAAGTAATATGATTAATTGAACTTAAATTTATCATGAACTTAGTACCGATAGTATCTTGCTTGTTTATGTTTGATTGTAGATAGATGGCTCGTCTTTGTTGTTCCGTTGAATTTTAATGCGTTCCTTGAGAAAGCAAAGTTGAAAGATGATGGTAGCAATTACACGGATCGGGTCCGTAACTCGAGGATTATCCTCATTGCTGCACTGTAAGAGTTACGCCTGGATGCACCGCTAGGTGCCAGCCTCTTCTTGAGCAACACCGATGTTGTGAACGTCTGGCGAGCAAAGCTGATGACTACTCTATAGTTCGAGGTGCCATGCTTTACGGCTTAGAACCGGACTTCAACGACGTTTTGAACGTCATGGAGCATATGAGATGTTCCAGAGTTGAAGTTGATATTCAAATGAATGCCCGGATTGAGAGATATGAAGTCTCCAATAAGTTCTATAGCTGCAAGATGGAGGAGAATAGTTCGTCAAGGAGCACATACTCAAAATGTCCGGGTATTACAATCACTTGACTCAACCGGGAGTTAATCTTCCGATGATTGTGTCATTGATGTAATTCTTCAATCACCGCCACCAAGCTACAAAGGCTTCGTGATGAACTATAATATGCAAGGGTTAGTAAAGACTATACCGAGCTCTTCGCAATGCTAAAGGCTGCGGAGGTAGAAATCAAGAAGGAGCATCAAGTGTTGATGGTCAATAAGACCACTAGTTTCAAGAAGAAAGGCAAAGGGAAGAAGAAGGGAACTTCAAGAAGAACAGCAAGCAAGTTGCTGCTCAGAGAAGAAACCCAAGTCTGGACCTAAGCTCAAATCGAGTGCTTCTACCGCAAGCGCATCGTCATCGAAGCGGAACTGCCCCAAGTATTTGGCGGATAAGAAGGATGGCAAGGTGAACAAAGGTATATGTGATATACATGTTATTGATGTGTACCTTACTAGAGCTCGCAGTAGCACTGGTATTTGATATCGGTTCTTGCTAATATTTGCAACTCAAACAGGACTACGGATTAGCGAACACCGGCAAGGACGAGGTGACGATGGCGTGGGAAATGGTTCCAAAGTCGATGTGATCGCGATCGACACGCTACCTCTACATCTACCTTCGGATTAGTTTTAGACCTAAATAATTGTTATTTGGTGCTGCGTTGAGCATGAACATTATATCTGGATCTTGTTTGATGCGAGACGGTTATTCATTTAAATCGAGAGAATAATGGTTGTTCTATTTATATGAGTAATATCTTTTATGGTCATGCACCCTTGAAGAGTGGTCTATTTTGATGAATCTCGATAGTAGTGATACACATATTCATAATGTTGAAACCAAAAGATGCAGAGTTGATAATGATAGTGCAACTTATTTGTGGCACTTGCCGTTTAGGTCATATCGGTATAAAGCGCATGAAGAAACTCCATCTTGATGGACTTTTGGAGTCACTTGATTATGAATCACTTGGCACTTGCGAACCGTGCCTCATGGGCAAGATGACTAGAACCCGTTCTCGGTACTATGGAGAGAGCAACAGATTTGTTGGAAATCATACATACGATGTATGTGGTCCGATGAATGTTGAGGCTCATGGCGGATATCGTTATTTTCTCACCTTCACAGATGATTTAAGCGGATATGGGTATATCTACTTAATGAAACATAAGTCTGAAACATTTGAAAAGTTCAAAGAATTTCAGAGTGAAGTTGAAAATCATCGTAACAAGAAAATTAAATTTCTACGATCGATCGTGGAGGTGAATATTTGAGTTACGAGTTTGGTCTACATTTGAAACAATGCGAATAGTTTCAAACTCACGCCACCCGAAACACCACAACGTAATGGTGTGTCCGAACGTCGAATCGTACTTTACTAGATATGGTGCGATCTATGATGTCTCTTACTGATTTACCGCTATCGTTTTGGGGTTATGCTCTAGAGACGGCCGCATTCACATTGAATAGAACACCGTCAAAATCCGTTGAGACGACACCTTATGAACTATGGTTTAGCAAGAAACCAAAGTTGTCGTTTCTTAAAGTTTGGGGATGCGATGCTTATGTGAAAAAGCTTCAACCTGATAAGCTCGAACCCAAATCGAGAAATGTGTCTTCATAGGATACCCAAAGGAGACAGTTGGGTACACCTTCTATCACAGATCCGAAGGCAAGACATTTGTTGCTAAGAATGGATCCTTTCTAGAGAAGGAGTTTCTCTCGAAAGAAGTGAGTGGGAGGAAAGTAGAACTTGATGAGGTAATTGTACCTTCTCCCTTACTTGAAAGTAGTTTGTCGCAGAAACCGTTTACGAGACATCTACACCAAGTAGTGAGGAAGTTGATGATGTTGATCATGAAACTTGAGATCAAGTTACTATAGAACCTCGTAGATCAACCAGAGTAAGATCCGCACTGAGTGAATGCGGTAATCCTGTTCGGAAATCATGCTACTAGATCATGATGAACCTACGAACTATGAAGAAGCGATGGTGAGCCCAGATTCATAAAATGGCTTGAGGCCATGAAATCTGAGATGGGATCCATGTATGAAAACAAAGTATGGACTTTGGTTGACTTGCCCGAGGGTCGGCAAGCAATAGAAAACAAGTGGATCTTCAAGAAGAAGACCGACGACGGTAATATTATCGTTTCTACAAAGCTCGACTTATGCAAAGGTTTTCGACAAGTTCAAGGGATTGACTACGATGAGACCTTCTCACCCATAGCGATGCTTAAGTCCGTCCGAATCATGTTAGCAATTGCGCATTTTATGATTATGAAATTTGGCAAATGGATGTAAAGACCGCATTCTGAATGGATTTACGGAAGAAGAGTTGTATATGATGCAACGGAAGGTTTTATCGATCCAAAGGAGCTAACAAAGTGTGCAAGCTCCAATGATCCATTTATGGACTGGTGCAAGCATCTCGAGTTGGAATAAACGCTTTGATAGTGTGATCAAAGCATTTGGGTTCATCTGAGACTTTTGGAGAAGCTGTATTTACAAGAAAGTGAGTGGGAGCTCAGTAGCATTTCGATATTATATGTAGATGACATATTGCTGATCGGAAATGATATAGAATTCTGGATAGCATAAAGGGATACTTGAATAAGAGTTTTCAATGAAAGACCTCGGTGAAGCTGCTTACATATTGGGCATCAAGATCTATAGAGATAGATCAAGGCGCTTAATTGGACTTTCACAAAGCACATACCTTGACAAAATTTTGAAGAAGTTCAAAATGGATCAAGCAAAGAAAGGGTTCTTGCACGTGTTACAAGGTGTGAAGTTGAGTAAGACTCAATGCCCGACCACCGCAGAAGATAGAGAGAAATGAAAGATGTTCCTATGCTTCACCCATAGGCTCTATCATGTATGCAATGTGTGTACCAGACTGATGTGTGCCTTGCTATAAGCTTAGCAGGAGGTACCAAAGTAATCCAGAGTGGATCATCGACACGCGGTCAAGAACATCTGAAATACCGAAAAGGACTAAGGATATGTTTCTCGATATGGAGGTGACAAAGAGCTCATCGTAAACAGTTACGTTGATGCAAGCTTTGACACCGATCCGGACGATTCTAAATCGCAGACCGGATACGTATTTACACTAAGCGGAGGAGCTGTCGGTTGGTGCGAGTTCTAAACAAAGCGTCGTGGCGGGATCTACATGTGAACGGAGTACATAGCAGCTTCGAAGCAGCTAATGAAGGAGTGCGGATGAAGGAGTTCATATCCGATCTAGGTGTCATACCTAGTGCATCGGGTCCAATGAAAATCTTCGTGACAATCTTGGAGCAATTGCCTTAGCGAAGGAATCCAGATTTCACAAGAGGACCAAGCACATCAAGAGACGCTTCAATTCCATCCGGACTTAGTCGGTGGGAGACATAGAGATTTGCAAGATACATACGGATCTGAATGTTGCGAGACCGTTGACTAAGCCTCTTCCACGAGCAAAACATGATCAACACCAAGACTCCATGGGTGTTAGAATCATTACTATGTAATCTAGATTATTGACTCTAGTGCAAGTGGGAGATCAAGGAAATATGCCCTAGAGGCAATAATAAAGTTATTATTTATTTCCTTATTTCATGATAAATGTTTATCATTCATGCTAGAATTGTATTAACCGGAAACATGATACATGTGTGAATGCATAGACAAACAATATGTCACTAGTATGCCTCTACTAGACTAGCTTGTTAATCAAAGATGGTTATGTTTCCTAACCATGAACAAAGAGTTGTTATTTGATTAACAAGGTCACATCATTAGTAGAATGATCTGATTGACATGACCCATTCCATTAGCTTAGCACACGATCGTTTAGTATGTTGCTATTGCTTTTATCCATGACATATACATGTTCCTGTAACTATGAGATTATGCAACTCCCGTTTACCGGAGGAACACTTTGGGTGCTACCAAACGTCACAACGTAACTGGGTGATTATAAAGGAGTACTACAGGTGTCTCCAAAGGCGTATGTTGGGTTGGCGTATTTGAGATTAGGTTTTGTCACTCCGATTGTCGGAGAGGTATCTCTGGGCCCTCTCGGTAATACACATCACTGAAGCCTTGCAAGCATTACAACTAATGAGTTAGTTGTGAGATGATGTATTACGAACGAGTAAAGAGACTTGCCGTAGCGAGATTGAACTAGGTATTGGATACCGACGATCGAATCTCGGGCAAGTAACATACCGATGACAAAGGAACAACGTATGTTGTTATGCGGTCTGACCGATAAAGATCTTCGTAGAATATGTAGGAACCAATATGGGCATCCAGGTCCGCTATTGGTTATTGACCGAGACGTGTCTCGGTCATGTCTACATTGTTCTCGAACCGTAGGGTCCGCACGCTTAAGGTTTCGATGACGGTTATATTATGAGTTTATGTATTTTGATGTACGAAGAAGTTGGAGTCCGGATGTGATCACGGACATGACGAGGAGTCTCAAATGGTCGAGACATAAAGATTGATATATTGGAAGCCTATATTTGGAGTTGGAATGGTTCCGGGTGAAATCGGATTTTCTGGGAAAACCGGGGTTACGGAACCCTCCGGAGGCTATTGGGCCTTAGTGGGCCTCGAGGGAGAAGAGGAAGGGCCGGCCAGGGCAGGCACGCCCCCCCCTAGTCCGAATAGGACAAGGAGAGGGGGCGCCCCCCTTCCCTCTTCCCTCCCCCAATCCTACTCCAACTAGGAAGGGGGAGTCCTACTCGGTGGGAGTAGGACTCCTCCAGCGCCTCCTCCTCTAGGCCGGCCGCACCCCCTTGCTCCTTTATATCCGGGGGCAGGGGGCACCCTAGAACACACAAGTTTGATCTACGGATCGTTCCTTAGCCGTGTGCGGTGCCCCCTTCCACCATATTCCACCTCGGTCATATCGTCATGAAGCTTAGGCGGCTCTGCGCCGATAGAACATCAAGATCGTCCACCACGCCGTCGTCTTGTGGAACTCTCCCTCGACACTCGGCTGGATCGAGTCTGAGGGACGTCATCGAGTTGTCGTGTGTCAAGAACTTCAGGCGCCGAGTACGGCGTCGGGATCGGTCGGATCGCGAGGAGAACGTCGACTACTTCCTCTACGTTGTGATCGCTTCGCTTGCAGTGCGTAGACAACCTCTCCCCTCGGTCTCACGAGGTACATAGACAACACTCCCCTCTCGTTGCTATGCATCACCATGATCTTGCGTAAGCGTAGGAAATTTTTTGAAATTACTCGTTCCCCAACAGATCGAGATCGGATTTGTCACTCCGTGATGACGGAGAGGTATCTCTGGGCCCACTCGGTAATGCATCATCATAATGAGCTCAAGGTGACCAAGGTGTTGGCCACGGATCATGCATTACGGTATGCAGTAAAGTGACTTGCCGCAACGAGACCGAACAAGGTATTGGGATACCGACGATCGAGTCTCGGGCAAGTAACGCATCGATTGACAAAGGAATTGCATACAGGGTTTGATCGAATCCTCGACATCGTGGTTCAACCGATGAAATCATCAAGGAGCATGTGGGAGCCAACATGGGTATCCAGACCCCGTTGTTGGTTATTGCCCGAGAGTCGTCTCGGTCATGTCTGCGTGTCTCCCGAACCCGTAGGGTCTACACATAAGGTTCGGTGGCGCTAGGGTTAGTAGGAAGTCCAAGTATGTGACTACGAATGTTGTTGAGTCCGGATGAGATCCGGAGGTCACGAGGAGTTTGGAATGGTCCGGAGGTAAAGAATAATATATAGGAAGTGGTATTTCGCCATCGGGAAAGTTTGGGGTTTCCGGTAATGTCTGGGACCACCGGAAGGGTCCCGGGGTCCACCGGTGGGGCCACCTATCCGGAGGGCCCGTGGGCTGAAGTGGGAGGAACCAGCCCATAGTGGGCTGGTGCGCCCCTAGGCCCACCCTGCGCCTAGGGTTGAAACCCTAGGGGTGGGCGCGCACTTGGCTTGGGGCACTCCACCCCTTGGCCGCCGCCCCGGAGATTGGATCTCCAGGGCAGCCCTCCCAGGGGCCTATATAAAGGGGAGGGAGGGGCTGCTGTACCCATCTCCAAGGCGCAGCCCTCCCTCCCAACACTTCTCCTCCTCCGTGGGCGCTCGGCGAAGCCTGCCGAGATCTTGCTTCTCCACCATCACCACGCCGTCGTGCTGCCGGTGGAGCTGTCTTCCTCAACCTCTCCTTCCTCCTTGCTGGATCAAGGCGGAGGAGACGTCGCTCGTCCCGTCACGTGTTGTTGAGCGCGGAGGTGCTGTCCGTTCAGCACTTGGACATCGGTGATTTGAATCACGTTCGAGTACGACTCCATCATCACCTTGCAAGCTTCGCGACGCGATCTACAAGTGGTATGTAGATGCAATCTCTCTCCGTTGCTCGGTTCTTAGATGAACTCATAGATGGATCTTGGTGAAGCCGTAGGAAAATTTTAATTTTCTGCAGCGTTCCCAACAGTGGCATCATGAGCTAGGTCTATCGTAGTTCTCTAATGCACGAGTAGAACACAATTTGTTGTGGGCGTTGATCTTGTCATCTTACTTGCCTCTACTAGTCTTTTCTTGCTCAGCGGTATTGTGGGATGAAGCGGCCCGACCAACCTTACACGTGCGCTTCGTGAGACCGGTTCCACCGATGACATGCACTAGTTGCATAAGGTGGTCTGGCGGTGTCTGTCTCTCCACTTTAGTTGGAGCGGATTCGATGAACAAGGCCCTTATGAAGGGTAAATAGAAGTTGACAAAATCACGTTGTGGTGATTCGTAGGTAAGAAAACGTTCTTGCTAGAACCCAATCGCAGCCACGTAAAAGATGCAACAACAATTAGAGGACGTCTAACTTGTTTTTGCAGCGATTGATCATGTGATGTGATATGGCCAGAAGTTGTGATGAATGATGAATTGTGATGTATGAGATCATGTTCTTGTAATAGGATTCACGACTTGCATGTCGATGAGTATGACAACCGGCAGGAGCCATAGGAGTTGTCTTTATTTTTTTGTATGACCTGTGTGTCATTGAAGAACACCATGTAAACTACTTTACTTCATTGCTAAACGCGTTAGTCATAGAAGTAGAAGTAGTCATTGGCGTGACAACTTCATGAAGACACGATGATGGAGATCATGGTGTCAAGCCAATGACAAGATGATCATGGAGCCCGAAGATGGAGATCAATGGAGCTTTTATGATATTGGCCATATCATGTCACAACTATATAATTGCATGTGATGTTTATTATGTTTATGCATCTTGTTTACTTAGGACTGACGGTAGTAAATAAGATGATCCTTACAAAATTTCAAGAAGTGTTCTCCCCTAAGCGTGCACCGTTGCTACAGTTAAATAAACTTCTAAGCACCACGTGATGATCGGGTGTGATGGATTCTTACGTTCACATACAACGGGTGTAAGACAGTTTTACACAGCGAAAACACTTAGGGTTAACTTGACGAGCCTAGCATGTGCGGACATGGCCTCGGAACACGGAGACCGAAAGGTCGAACACGAGTCGTATGGAAGATCGATCAACATGAAGATGTTCACCGACGATGACTAGTCCGTCTCACGTGATGATCGGACACGGGCTAGTCGACTCGGATCGTGTAACACTTAGATGACTAGAGGATGTCTAATCTAAGTGGGAGTTCATAATTTGATTAGAACTTTATTATCATGAACTTAGTCTAAAACCTTTGCAAATATGTCTTGTAGATCAATGGCCAGCGCTAATGTCAACATGAACTTCAACGCGTTCCTAGAAAACCAAGCTGAAAGATGATGGCAGCAACTATACTGACTGGTCCGGAACACGAGGATCATCCTCATAGCTGCCAGGAAGCAATATGTCCTAGAAGGACCGCTAGGTGGCGCTCCCGTCGAAGAACCAAGGCGTTATGAGCGGCAGGCAATCTCGTCTTGATGATTACTCCCTCGTTCGATGCGGCATGCTCTACAGACTTAGAACCGGGGCTCCAAAAGCGTTTTGAGCATCACGGAGCATATGAGATGTTCAAGAGCTGAAACTAGTTTTCCAAGCTCATGCCCGGTCGAGAGATATGATGTCTCCGAAAAGTTCTACAGCTTGTAAGATGGAGGAGAACAGTTACATCGATGAGCACATCCTGAAGATGTCCGTTGCACAATCGTATGACCCAGTTGAACATTAACCTCCCGATGAGGCGGTCATTGACAGAATCCTCGATCGCTCCCACCAAGCTACAAGAGCTTTGTGATGAACTACAACATGCGAGGGGATGGAAAAGACCATTCTGAAGTGTTCTCGATCTTTGAAGTCGTGAGGCTGAAATCAGAAAGAACATCAAGTGTTGATGGTCAATAAGACCACTAAGTTCAAGAAGGGCAAGGGTAAGAAGAACTTCAAGAAGGGCGGCAAAGATGTTGCCGCGCCCGTAAGCTTTATTCTTGGGAAGAAGTCAAAGAATGGACCCAAGCACGAGGCCGAGTGCTTTTATTGCAAGGGAAGGGTCCTTTGAAGCGGAACTGCCCCAAATACTTAGCGGATAAGAAGGCCGCAACACCAAAGGTATATTTGATATACATGTAATTGATGTGTACCTTACCGAGACTCGTAGTAACTCACGGGTATTTGATACGGTGCCGTTGCTCATATTTGTAACTCACAAGCAGAGCTGCGGAATAAGCGGAGGCGGCAAGGGCGAGGTGACGATGTGCGTCGGGAATGGTTCGAGTCGATGTGATCGCCGTCGACACGCTGCCTCTACATTTACCTACGGGATTAGTTTTGAACCTTAATAATTGTTATTTAGTGCCAAGTTTGAGCATGAACATTGTATCCGGATCTCGTTTGATATGAGATGGCTACTCATTTAAGTCGAGAATAATGGTTGTTCGATTTATATGAGAGATATGTTTTATGGTCATGCTCCGATGGTCAATGGTTTATTCTTAATGAATCTCGGCGTAATATTACACATGTTCATAGTGTGGATGCCAAAAGATGTAAAGTTGATAACGATAGTCCCACATACTTGTGTACTTGCCGCCTTGGTCACATTGGTGTCAAGCGCATGAAGAAGCTCCATGCTGATGGACTTTTAGAGTCTCTTGATTATGAATCGTTTGACACATGCGAACCATGCCTCTTGGGCAAAATGACCAAGACTCCGTTCTCGGAACAATGGGCGAGCAACCAACTTGTTGGAAATCATACATACCGATGTAATGCGGTCCAATGGCGTTGAGGCTCATGGAGGATATCGTTATGTTCTCACTCTCACCGATGACTTAAGTAGATATGGGTATGTCTACTTAATGAAACACAAAGTCTGAGACCTTTGAAAAGTTCAAGGAATTTCAGAGTGAGGTAGAGAATCAACGTGACCGAAAGATAAAGTTCTTCGATCGGATCGTGGAGGAGAATATTTAAGTCACGAATTTGGCACACACTTAAGGAAATGTGGAATCGTTTCACAACTCACGCTGCTGGAACACCTCAGTGAAACGGTGTGTCCGAGCGTCGTGTCGCACTCTATTGGATATGGTGCGGTCTATGATGTCTCTTACCGATTTACGCTATCATTTTGGGGATCGCTCTAGAGACAGCTACATTCACTTTAAATAGGGCACCGTCTAAATCCGTTGAGGCGACACCGTATGAATTATGGTTTGGGAAGAAACCTAAGCTGTCGTTTCTAAAAGTTTGGGGATGCGATGCTTATGTCAAGAAACTTCAACTGAAAAGCTCGAACCCAAGTCGGAAAATGCGTATTCATAGGATACCCTAAGGAAGCTGTCGGGTATACCTTCTACTTAAGATCCGAAGGCAAGATCTTTGTTGCCAAGAACGGATGCTTTCGGAAAAAGAGTTTCTCTCGAAAGAAGTAAGTGGGAGGAAAGTAGAACTTCGATGAAGTACTACCTCTTGAGCGGGAAGGTGGTGCAGCGCAGAAACCGTTCTGTGATGCCCACACCAACTCAAGAGGAAAACAATGATGATGATCAAGGTACTTGGATCAAGTTGCTCTTGAACTTCGAAGGTCCACGAGGACACGTTCCGCACTGAGTGAATGCGGCAACCTGTCATGGAAATCATGTTGTTAGACAACAATGAACCTTGAACTATGAAGAAGCGATGGCGGGCCCGGATTCCAACAAATGGCTTGAGGCCATGAAATCCGAGATAGAATCCATGTATGAAAACAAAGTATGGACTTTGACAGACTTGCCCGATGATCGGCGACGATAGAAAATAAATGGATTTTTAAGAAGAAGGCGGACGCGGATGGTAATGTTACCATCTATAAAGCTCGACTTGTCGCTAAGGGTTATCGACAAGTTCAAGGGATTGACTTCTGACGAGACATTCTCTCCGTGGCGAAGCTAAAATCCGTCCGAATCATGTTAGCAATTGCGCATACTATGATTATGAGATATGGCGGATGGACGTCAAAACGGCATTCCTTAACGGACATCTTAAGGAAGAGCTGTATATGATGCAGCCGGAAGGTTTTTTCGATCCTCAGAATGCTAACAAAGTATGCAAGCTCCAACGATCCATTTATGGACTGGTGCAAGCATCTCGGAGTTGGAACATTCGCTTTGATGAGATGATCAAAGCGTTTGGGTTTATGCAGACTTATGGAGAAGCCTGCGTTTACAAGAAAGTGAGTGGGAGCTCTGTAGCATTTCTCCTATTATATGTAGATGACATACTCTTGATGGGAAATGATACGAAATTTCTAGACAGCATTAAGGCCTACTTGAACAAGTGTTTTTCAATGAAGGACCTTGGAGAAGCTGCTTATATATTAGGCATCAAAATCTATAGAGATAGATCGAGACGCCTCATAGGTCTTTCACAAAGCACATACCTTGATAAGATTTTGAAGAGGTTCAAAATGGATCAGTCCAAGAAGGGGTTCTTGCCTATGTTACAAGGTGTGAGATTGAGCTCGGCTCAGTCACCGACCACGGCAAAAGATAAAGAAGAGATGAGTGTCATCCCCTATGCTTCAGCCATAGGATCTATTATGTATGCCATCTGTGTACCGACCCGATGTAAACCTTGCCGTAAGTTTGGTTGCAAGATACCAAAGTAATCCCGCAAGGAACACCGGACGATGGTCAAGAATATCTGAAGTACACGAAAAGGACAAAGGACATGTTTCTCGTTTATGGAGGAGCGAAGAGCTCGTCGTAAAGGGTTACGTCGGCGCTAGCTTCGACTCGGATCTGGATGACTCTAAGTCACAAACCGGATCGTGTATATGTTGAATGGTGGAGCGATGGCTGGTGCAGCTGCAAGCGAAGCGTCGTGGCGGGATCTCGTGTGAAGCGGAGTACATGGCAGCCTCGGAGGCAGCGCATGAAGCGATTTGGGTGAAGGAGTTCATCACCGATCTAGAGTCATACCCAATGCGTCGGGGCGATCAAACTCTTCTGTGACAACACTTGGAGCTATTGCCCTTGCCAAGGAGCCCAGGTTTCACATGAAGACCGAGCACATCAAGCGTCGTTTCAACTCCATCCGTGAAAATGTTCAAGATGGAGACATAGAGATTTGCAAAGTGCACACGGATCTGAATGTCGCAGATCCGTTGACTAAACCTCTCTCGCGTGCAAAACATGATCAACACCGAGAACTCTATGGGTGTTCGATTCATCACAATGTAACTAGATTGGTGACTCTAGTGCAAGTGGGAGGCTGTTGGAAATATGCCCTAGAGGCAATAATAAAAGTATTATTATATTTCAATGTTCATGATAATTGTCTTTTGTTCATGCTATAAGCGTATTATCCGGAAATCGTAATACGTGTGAACACTTAGACCCAATGTGTCCCTAGTGAGCCTCTAGTTGACTAGCCGTTGTGATCAATAGATAGTCATGGTTTCGACTATGGACATTGGATGTCGTTGATAACGGGATCACATCATTAGGAGAATGATGTGATGGACAAGACAATCCTAAGCATAGCATAAAAGATCGTGTAGTTCGTTTGCTAGAGCTTTGCCAATGTCAAGTATCTCTTCCTTCGACCATGAGATCGTGTAACTCCGGTTACCGTAGGAGTGCCTTGGGTGTATCAAGCGTCTGGCGTGGCTGGGGACTATAAAGGTGCATTACAGGTATCTCCGAAAGTATCTGTTGGGTTGACACGGATCGAGGCGGGATTTGTCACTCCGTATGACGGAGAGGTATCTCTGAGCCCACTCGGTAATGCATCATCATAATGAGCTCAAGGTGACCAAGGTGTTGGCCACGGGATCATGCATTCAGTGCGAGTAAAGTGACTTGCGATGCGAGACCGAACAAGGTATTGGGATACCGGCGATCGAGTCTCGGGCAAATAACGTACCGATTGACAAAGGAATTGCATACGGGGTTTGATCGAATCCTCGACATCGTGGTTCAACCGATGAAATCATCGAGGAGCATGTAGGAGCCAACATGGGTATCCGGACCGCTGTTGGTTATTGCCCGAGAGTCGTCTCGGTCATGTCTGCGTGTCTCCAACCCGTAGGGTCTACACATAAGGTTCGGTGGCGCTAGGGTTAGTAGGAAGTCAAGTATGTGACTACGAATGTTGTTGAGTCCGGATGAGATCCCGGACGTCACGAGGAGTTCGGAATGGTCGGGAGGTAAAGAATAATATATAGGAAGTGGTATTTGACCATCGGGAAAGTTTGGGGTTTCCGGTAATGTCTGGGACCACGGAAGGGTCCTGGGTCCACCGGTGGGGCCACCTATCCGGAGGGCCCGTGGGCTGAAGTGGGAGGAACCAGCCCATAGTGGGCTGGTGCGCCTCTAGGCCCACCCTAGCCTAGGGTTGAAACCCTAGGGGTGGGCGCCCACTGGCAGGGGGCACTCCACCCCCTTGGCGCCGCCCCACGGAGATTGGATCTCCGGGGCAGCCTCCCAGGGGCCTATATAAGGGGGGAGGAGGGGGCTGCTGTACCCATCTCCAAGGCGCAGCCCTCCCTCCCAACACTTCTCCTCCTCCGTGGCGCTCGGCGAAGCCTGCCGAGATCTTGCTTCTCCACCATCCTGCCGTCGTCTTTGCCGGTGGAGCTGTCTTCCTCAACCTCTCCTTCCTCCTTGCTGGATCAAGGCGGAGGAGTCGCTCGTCTCGTACATGTGTTGATCGCGAGGTGCTGTCCGTTCAGCACTTGGACATCGGTGATTTGAATCACGTTCGAGTGCGACTCCATCATCACCTTGCAAGCTTCATACGCGATCTACAAGTGGTATGTAGATGCAATCTCTCTCCCGTTGCTCGTTGCTTAGATGAACTCATAGATGGATCTTGGTGAAGCCGTAGGAAAATTTTTAATTTTCTGCAACGTTCCCCAACAGTTATATGCACGAGTAGAACACAAGTGAGTTGTGGGCGATACAAGTCATACTGCTTACCAGCATGTCATACTTTGGTTCGGCGGTATTGTGAGATGAAGCGGCCCGGACCGACATTCAGCGTCGCTTACTGGCGAGACTGGTTTCACCGTTCTGAGCACTCGTGCTTAAAGATGGCTGGCGGGTGTCATCTCTCTCACTTTAGCTGAATCGAGTGTGGCTCGCCCGGTCCTTGCGAAGGTTAAAACAACACCAACTTGACGAACTATCGTTGTGGTTTTGATGCGTAGGTAAAAACGGTTCTTGCTAAGCCCGTAGCAGCCACGTAAAATTTGCAACAACAAAGTAGAGGATGTCTAACTTGTTTTTGCGGGGCATGTTGTGATGTGATATGGTCAAGGCGTGATGCTATATTTTATTGTATGAGATGATCATGTTTTGTAACCGAAGTTATCGTCATTGGCGAGGAGCCATATGGTTGTCGCTTTATTGTATGAAATGCAAGCATACTGTAATTGCTTACTTTATCACTAAGCGGTAGCGATAGTCGTAGAAGCAATAGATGGCGTAACGACAACGATGGTATGATGGAGATCAAGGTGTCGCGCCGGTGACGATGGTGATCACGACGGTGCTTCGGAGATGGAGATCACAAGCACAAGATGATGATGGCCATATCATATCACTTATATTGATTGCATGTGATGTTTATCCTTTATGCATCTTATCTTGCTTTGATTGACGGTAGCATTTTAAGATGATCTCTCACTAAAATTATCAAGAAGTGTTCTCCCTGAATATGCACCGTTGCCAAAGTTTGTCGTGCCCAGACACCACGTGATGATCGGGTGTGATAAGCTCTCGTCCATCTACAGCGGGTGCAAGCCAGTTTTGCACACGCGGAATACTCAGGTTATACTTGGCGAGCCTAGCATATGCGAGATATGGCCTCGGAACACGGAGACCAAAAGGTCAGCGTGAATCATATAGAAGATATGATCAACATAATGATGTTCACCATTGAAAACTACTCCATCTCACGTGATGATCGGTTATGGTTTAGTTGATTTGGATCACATGATCACTTAGATGACTAGAGATGTGTCTGTCTAAGTGGGAGTTCTTAAGTAATATGATTAATTGAACTTAAATTTATCATGAACTTAGTCCTGGTAGTATTTTGCAAATTATGTTGTAGATCAATAGCTCGCGTTGTTGCTTTCATATGTTTATTTTGATATGTTCCTAGAAAACTGTATTGAAAGATGTTAGTAGCAATGATGCGGATTGGATCCGTGATCGAGGTTTATCCTCATTCTTTGCTGTGAAGAATTATGTCCTTGATGCACCACTAGGTGACAAACCTATTGCGAGGAAGCGGATCGAGGCGTTATGAGCGTTTGGCTAGCTCAATATGATGACTACTTGATAGTTTAGTGCACCATGTAGCGGCTTAGAATCGGGACTTCAAGGCGTTTTGAGCGTCATGGACCATATGAGATGTTCGAGAATTGAAGTTGATATTTCAAGCAAATACCGAGTTGAGAGATATGAAGTCTCCAACAAGTTCTATAGCTAAAAGATGGAGGAGAATCGCTCAACTAGTGAGCATGTGCTCAGATTATGCAGGTACTTCAATCGCTTGAATCAAGTGGGAGTTAATCTTCGGATAAGATAGTGATTGACGAATTCTCTAGTCACCATCACCAAGTTAGTAGAACTTCGTGATGAACTATAGTATGCAAGGGATGGCGAAAACGATTCCCGAGCTCTTCGTGATGTTGAAATCGGCGAAGGTAGAAATCAAGAAAGAGCATCAAGTGTTGATGATTGACAAGACCACTAGTTTCAAGAAAAGGGCAAAGGAAAGAAAGGAACTTCAAGTGGAAAGACAAGCAAGTTGTCACTCCTGCGAAGAAGCCTAAAGCTGGACCATAGCACGAAACTAAGTGCTTACACTGCAAAGGAAATAGTCCTTTGGAGCGAAATGCCACGAATATTTGGTGGATAAGAAGGATGGCAAAGTGAACAAGGGTATATTTGATATACAAGTTATTGATGTGTGCCTTACTAGTGTTTATAGTAGCCCTGAGTATTTGATACTTGTTTGGTTGCTAAGATTAGTAACTTCGAAACAGGAGTTCTGAATAAGCAGAGACTAGTTGAAGGGAAGTGACGATGAGTGTTGGAAGTAGTTCCAAGATTGATATGATCATCATCGCACACTCCTATACTTTCGGGATTAGTGTTAAACCTAAATAAATGTTATTTGGCATTTCGTTGAGCATGAATATGATTTGATCATGTTTATTGCAATCTGATTATTCATTTAAAATCGAGAGAATAATTGTTGTTACATTTACATGAATAAAACCTTCAATGGTCATACACCCAATGAAAATAGTTTGTTGGATCTCGATCGTGATGATACACATATTCATAATATTGATGCCAAAAGATGCAAAGTTAATAATGATAGTGCAACTTATTTGTGTACTTGCCGTTTGGGTCATATCGGTGTAAAGCGCATGAAGAAACTCCATAAAGATGGATTTTGGAATCACTTGGTTATGAATCATTTGATGCTTGCGAACCGTGCCTTTTGGGCAAGATGACTAAAACTCCGTTCTCGGAACAATGGAGCGAACTCTTGACTTGTTGGAAATAATACATACTGAGATGTATGCGATCCAATGAGTATTGATGCTCGTGGCAAATATCGTTATTTTCGACCTTCACAAGATGATTTGAGCGAGATATGGGTATATCTACTTGATGAAACATAAGTGCGAAATAGTTGAAAGGTTCAAAAGAATTTCAGAGTGAAGTGGAAAATCATCGTAACAAGAAAATAAAGTTTATGCGATCTGATCGCGAGCGAATATTTGAGTTCTGAGTTTGGTCTTCAATTAAAACAATGTGAAATAGTTTCACAGCTCACGCCACAGAACACCACAATGTTATGGTGTGTCGAGCGTCGTAACCGCACTTTATTGGATATGGTGCGATCTATGATGTCTCTTCTTGATTTACCAATATTGTTTTGGGGTTATGCATTAGAGACAGCTGCATTCACGTTAAAGGGCACCATCTAAATCCGTTGAGGCGACACATATGAACTGTGGTTTAGCAAGAAACCCAAGTTATCATTTCTTAAAGTTTGGGGTTGCGATGCTTATGTGAAAAAGTTTCATCTGATAAGCTCGAACCCAAATCGGAGAATGCGTCTTCATAGAATACCCAAAGGAAATTGTTGGGTACACCTTCTATCACAGATCCGAAGGCAAGATATTCGTTGCTAAAATGGATCCTTTCTAGAAAGGAGTTTCTCTCGAAAAGAAGTGAGTGGGAGGAAAGTAGAGCTTGATAAGGTAATTTGTACCTTCTCCCGAATTGGAAAGTAGTTCATCACGAAATCAGTTCGATGATTCCTACACCAATTAGTGAGGAAGCTAATGATGATGATCATGAAACTTCAAATCAAGTTACTACGAGAACCTCGTAGGTCTTCGATGTACATCCGCACTGAGTGATGCGGTAATCCTATTACGGAATTCATGTTACTAGACCATGATAAACCTACGAACTATGAGGAAGCGATGATGAGCCCAGATTCCACGAAATGGCTTGAGGCCATAAAATCTGAGATATGATCCATGTATGAGAACAAAGTATGGACTTTGATTGACTTGCTCAATGATCATCAAGCCATGTTAAATAAATGGATCTTCAAGAGGAAGGCGGACAGCGATAGTAGTGTTACTATCCACTAAGCTCGACTTGTTGCAAAAGGTTTTCAACAAGTTCAAGGGTTGAATACGATGAGATTTTCTCACTCGTATCGATGCTTAAATCTGTCCGAATCATGTTAGCAATTGCCACATTTTATGAAATCTAGCAAATGGATGTCAAAACTGCATTCCTTAATGGATTTATTAAAGAAGAGTTGTATATGATGCAACGAGAAGTTTTTGTCAATCCTAAAGATGCTAACAAAGTGTGCAAGCTCCAGCAATCCATCAATGGACTGGTGCAAGCATCTCGGAGTTGGAATATACGCTTTGATGAGTTGATCAAAGCATATGATTTATCTGAGACTTTGGAAAGGCTGTATTTACAAGAAAGTGAGTGGGAGCACTACAGCATTTACGATAAGTATATGTGAATGACATATTGTTGATCGAAATAATGTAGAATTATTACGCAAAGCATAAATGAGTGTTTTAAAGGAGTTCTTTAAAAGAAATACCTCGATAAAAGCTACTTACATATTGAGCATCAAGATCTATTGAGATAGATCAAGGCGGCTTGATAAGATTTTCAATGAGTACATTCCTTGGCAAGATTTTGAAATAGTTCAAAATGGAGCAGTCAAAGAAAGAGTTCTTGCCTGTGTTGCAAAGGTGTGAAATTGAGTAAGACTCAAATCCCGACCACGGCAGAAAATAGAAAAGAGAATGAGAGTCATTCCCTATGCCTCAGTCATAGGTTCTATAAAGTATGCTATGTTATGTACCAGACCTATTGTATACCTTGCTCTAAATTCGGCAAGGGAGTACAATAGTGATCTAGGAGTAGATCACTGGACATTGGTCAAGAATATTCTTAGTGGGGACTAAGGAAATATTTCTCGATTATGGAGGTGATAAAAGAGCCCGTCGTAAAGAGTTACATCGGTGCAAGCTTTCACACCAATCCAGATGACTCTAAGTCTCAATCTGGATGCATATTGAAAGTGGGAGCAATTAGCTAGAGTAACTCCGCGAAGAGCATTGTAGACATAGAATATTTGCAAAGAACATACGGCTCTGAATATGACAGACCCGTTGACTAAACTTCTCTCACAAGCAAAACATGATCATACCTTAGTACTCTTTGGGTGTTAATCACATAGCGATGTGAACAAACCCTTTGGGTGTTGATCACATGATGATGTGAACTATTGGTATTAATCACATACATATGTGAATATTGGTGTTAAATCACATGGCGATGTGAACTAGATTAATGACTCTAGTGCAAGTGGGAGGCTGAAGGAAATATGCCCTAGAGGCAATAATAAAGTTATTATTTATTTCCTTATATCATGATAAATGTTTATTATTCATGCTAGAATTGTATTAACGGAAACATAATACATGTGTGAATACATAGACAAACATAATGTCACTAGTATGCCTCTACTTGACTAGCTCGTTTATCAAAGATGGTTATGTTTCCTAGCCATGGACAAAAGAGTTGTCATTTGATTAATGGGATCACATCATTAGGAGAATGATGTGATTGACATGACCCATTCCGTTAGCCTAGCACTTGATCGTTTAGTATGTTGCTATTGCTTTCTTCATGACTTATACATGTTCACGTAACTATGAGATTATGCAACTCCGTTTACGGAGGAACACTTTGGGTACTACCAAATGTCTAGCGTAAGCTGGATGATTATAAAGGAGTACTACAGGTGTCTCGAAGGTACATGTTGAGTTGGCATATTTGAGATTAGGTTTTGTCACTCCGATTGTCGGAGAGGTATCTCTGAGCCCTCTCGGTAATGCACATCACTATAAAGCCTTGCAAGCAATGTGACCAATGAGTTGGTTACATGATGATGCATTACGTAGCGAGTAAAGAGACTTGCGATAGCGAGATTGAACTAGGTATTGGATACCGACGATCGAATCTCGGGCAAGTAACATACCGATGACAAAGGAACAACGTATGTTGTTATGCGGTTTGACCGATAAAGATCTTACGTAGAATATGTAGGAACCAATATGGGCATCGAGTCCGCTATTGGTTATTGACGAGAATAGTTCTAGGTCATGTATACATACTTCTCGAACCCGTAGAGTCTGCAACAACGTTACAATGACAGTTTTATTATGAGTTTATAAGTTTTGATGTACTGAAGTTTGTTCGGAGTCCCAGATGTGATCACGGACATGACGAGGAATCTCGAAATGGTCAATACATAAAGAGTGATATATTGGAAGCCTATGTTTGGACATCGGAATGGTTCGGGTGAAATCGGGATTTTCTGGGAACAGAAATTCTGGGAACCCTCGGGAGGGTTAATGGGCCTTAGTGGGCCAAGAGGGAGAAGAGGAGGGCGGGCGGGGGCAGGCGCGCCTCCCACTAATCCGAATAGGACAAGGAAGGCGCCCCCTTTCCTCTTTCCTCCCCTTTCCTTCTCCACCAAGGCAAGAGGGGAGTCCTACTCCCGGTGGGAGTAGGACTCCTCGGCGCACCCTAGGGGCGGCGCACCTCCCCTCCCTCCTTTATATCTGGGGCGTGCACCCCATAGACACACAAGTTGATCTCTGGATCGTTCCTTAGCCGTGTCGGTGCCCCCCTCCACCATATTCTACCTCGATCATATAAATCATGAGTTTAGGTGAAGCCCTGCGCGGTAGTACATCATCATCGTCACCACATCGTCGTCTTGTGGAACTCATCTCGGAGCTCGGCTGGATCGGGCGGAGATCGTCATCGAGCTGAGCGTGTCTTGAACTTCGGAGGCTCCGTCGTTCGGTGCTTGGATCGGTCGGATCGTGAAGGCGTCGACTACATCAACGCGTTGTGCTAACGCTTCGCTTATGGTGTCACAGTGCGTGGACGAACACTCTCCCTCTCGTTGTTATGCCATCACCATGATCTTGCGTGTGCGTAGGAAAATTTTGAAATTACTCGTTCCCCAACAGCAGGGACTACGGTTAAGCAAAGATTGGCTAAGGAGGAGGTGGCGATGCGGCGTGGGAAATGGTTCCAAAATCGATGTGATCGCGATTAACACGCTACCTCTACATCTACCATCGGGATTAGTTTTAGACCTAAATAATTGTTATTTGGTGCCGGCGTTGAGCATGAACATTATATCTGCATCTTGTTTGATGCGAGGCGGTTATTCATTTAAATCGAGAGAATAATGGTTGTTCTATTTATATGAGTAATATCTTTTATGGTCATGCACCCTTGAAGAGTGGTCTATTTTTATTGAATGTCGATAGTAGTGATACACATATTCATAGTGTTGAAACCTAAAGATGCAGAGTTGATAATGATAGTGCAACTTATTTGTGGCACTGCCGTTTATGTCATATCGATTAAAAAGCGCATGAAGAAACTCCATCTTGATGGGCTTTTGGAATCACTTGATTATGAATCACTTGGTACTTGCGAACCGTGCCTTATGGGCAAGATGACTAAAATGCCGTTCTCTGGAACTATGGGCGAGCAACTTATTTGTTGGAAATCATACATCTTGATGTTTGTGGTCCAATGAATGTTGAGGCTCATGGCGAATATCGTTATTTCCTCACCTTCACGATGATTTGAGCAGATATGGGTATATCTACTTAATGAAACACAAATGCGAAACATTTGAAAAGTTCAAAAAATTTCAGAGTGAAGTGGAAAATCATCATAACAAGAAAATAAAGTTTCTCGATCTGATCGTGGAGGAGAATATTTGAGTTCTGAGTTTGGTTTACATTTGAAACAATGCGGAATAGTTTACAAACTCATACACGGAACACCTACAGCGAAATTGTGTGTCGAGCGTCGTGTCGTACTTTACTAGATATGGTGCAATCTATGATGTCTCTTCTTGTTTTACCTCTATCGTTACGGGGTTATGCTTTAGAGGCGGCCGCATTCACGTTGAATAGGGCACCATCAAAATCCGTTGATATGGCCTTATGAGCTGTGGTTTGGCAAGAAACCAAAGTTGTCGTTTCTTAAAGTTTGGGGCTGCGATGCTTATGTGAAGAAACTTCAACTAGATAAGTCGAACCTAAATCGAATGTGTCTTCATAGGATACCCAAAAGAAACTATTGGGTACACCTTCTATCACAGATCGAGGGCAAGATTTTCGTTGCTAAAATTGGATCCTTTCTAGAAGGAGTTTCTCTCGAAAGAAGTGAGTGGGAGGAAAGTAGAACTTGATGAGGTAAGCTGTACCTGCTCCCTTATTGGAAAGTAGTTCATCACAAGAACCGGTTCTGTGACTACTACACCAATTAGTGAGGAAGCTAATGATATTGATCATGAAACTTGGATCAAGTTTCTCTTGAACCTCGTGGAGTCTACGAGTAAGATCCGCACAGTGATGCGGTAGTCCTATTACGGAAGTCATGTTACTTGACCATGATGAACCTCACGAACTATGAGAGTGATGATGAGCCCAGATTCATAAAATGGCTAGAGGCCATGAAATCGAGATGGGATCCATGTATGAGAACAAAGTATGGACTTTGGTTGACTTGCCGATGATCGGCAAGCCATTGAGAATAAATGGATCTTTAAGAAGAAGATGGCGCTGATGGTAATGTAGCGTCTATAAAGCTCGACTTGTTGCGAAAGGTTTTCGACAAGTTCACGGGGTTGACTACGATGAGACTTTCTCACCGTAGCGATGCTTAAGTCTGTCGAATCATGTTAGCTATTGATGCATTTTATGATTATGAAATTTGGCAAATGGATGTCAAAACTGCATTCTTGAATGGATTTACGGAAGAAGAGTTGTATATGATGCAACGAGAAGGTTTTGTTGATCCAAAGGTGCTAACAAAGTGTGCAAGCTTCAGCGATCCATTTATGGACTGGTGCAAGCATCTCGGAGTTGGAATAAGCGCTTTGATAGTGTGATCAAAGCATATGGTTTTATCTGAGACTTTTGGAGAAGCTTTGTATTTACAAGAAAGTGAGTGGGAGCTCTGTAGCATTTACGATATTATATGTAGATGACATATTATTAATTGGAAATGATATAGAATTTCTAGATAGCATAAAGGGATACTTGAATAAAAGTTTTTCAATGAAAGACCTCGGTGAAGCTGCTTACATAATGGGCTTCAAGATTTATAAAGGGATACTTGAATAAAAGTTTTTCAATGAAAGACCTCGGTGAAGCTGCTTACATAATGGGCTTCAAGATTTATAGAGATAGATCAAGGCGCTTAATAGGACTTTCACAAAGCACATACCTTGATAAAATTTTGAAAAAGTTCAAAATGGATCGAGCGAAAAGGGTTCTTGCCCGTGCTACAAGGTGTGAAGTTGAGTCGGACTCAATGCCGACCACAGCGAAGATAGAGAAAATGTAAGATGTTCCTATGCTTCACCATAGGCTCTATCATGTATGCAATGTTGTGTACCAGACACGGCGTATGCTTAGCAATAAGCTTGGCGGGAAGGTACCAAAAGTAATCGGAGTGGATCCTTGGACAGCGGTCAAGAACATCTGAAATACGAAAAGGACTAAGGATATGTTTCTCGTATATGGAGGTGACAAAGAGCTAGTCGTAAATGGTTACGTCGATGCAAGCTTTGACAGCTGATCAGGACGATTCTAAATGAAGCTGGATCGTATTTTATTAAGCGATGGAGCTGTAAGTTGGTGCAGTTCTAAACAAAGCGTCGTGGCGGGATCTACATGTGAAGCGGAGTACATAGCTGCTTTGGAAGCGACAAATGAAGGAATGCGGATGAAGGAGTTCATTTCGATCTAGGTGTCATACCTAGTGCATCGGGACCAATGAAGATCTTCGTGACAATCTTGGTGCAATTGCTTTGGCAAAGGAATCCAGATTTCACAAGAGGACCAAGCACATCAAGAGGCGCTTCAATTCCATCGGGACCAAGTCCAAGTGGGAGACATAGAAATTTGCAAGATACATACGGATCTGAATGTTGCAGACCCGTTGACTAAGCCTCTATCACGAGCAAAACATGATCAGCACCAAGACTCCATGGGTGTTAGAATCATTACTATGTAATCTAGATTATTGACTCTGGTGCAAGTGGAAGACTGAAGGAAATATGCCCTAGAGGCAATAATAAAGTTATTATTTATTTCCTCATATCATGATAAATGTTTATTATTCATGCTAGAATTGTATTAACCGGAAACATAATACATGTGTGAATACATAGACAAACACAACGTCACTAGTATGCCTCTACTTGACTAGCTTATTAATCAAAGATTGTTATGTTTCCTAACCATAGACATGTGTTGTCATTTGATTAATGGGATCACATCATTAGGAGAATGATGTGTTTTACAACACCCATTCCATTAGCCTAGCACTTGATCATTTAGTATATTGATATTGATTTCTTCATGACTTATACATGTTCTTGTAACTATGAGATTATGCAACTCCGTTCTTGGAGGAACACTTTGGGTGCTACCAAGCGTCTAGCATGCTGGGTGATTATAAAGGATTACTACGGTGTCTCCAAAGGTACATGTTGGGTTGGCGTATTTGAGATTAAGTTTTGTCACTCCGATTGTCGGAGAGGTATCTCTGGCGTTTGGTAATGCACATCACTATAAGCCTTTCAAGCAATGTAGCTAATGAGTTAGTTCGGAATGATGCATTACGTAGCAGTAAAGACTTGCGATAGCGAGATTGAACTAGGTATTGGATACAAGCGATCGAATCTCGGGCAAGTAACTATCCGATGACAAAGGGAACAGCGTATGTTGTTATGCGGTTTGACCGATAAAGATCTTCGTAGAATATGTAGGAGACCAATATGGGCATCGAGATCCGCTATTGATTATTGACGAGAATAGTTCTAGGTCATGTCTACATAGTTCTCGAACCCGTAAGATCCGCAACAACGTTACGATGGCGGTTTTATTATGAGTTTATAAGTTTTGATGTACGAAGTTTGTTGAGTCCGGATGAGATCACGGACATGGCGAGAGTCTCAAAATGGTCGAGGCATAAAGATTGATATATTGGACAACTATATTCGGACACGGAAGTGTTGGGTGATTTGGAGAAAACCGGGTCTGGGAGGGTTCTGGAACCCGAGGAAGTATTGGGCCTTAGTGGGCTGAGGTGAGAGGGCAGCAGCCGGAGGTGGCGCCCCATGAGGAGTCGAATTGGACTAGGGGAGGCGCGGCCCCTTTCCCTCTCCTCTCCCTCTCTTTCCTTCCCCTTCCTCCTTCCTAGTGGGACTAGGAAGGGAGTCCTACTCCCACTAGGAGGACTCCCCCTCCTTAGCGCACCCCCTAGGGCAGGCCGGCCTCCCCTTGCTCCTTTATATCACGGGGCGGGGGCACCCTAGATACACAAAAGTTGATCTGGATTGTTCCTTAGCCGTGTCGGTGCCCCTTCCACCATATTCCACCTCGGTCATATCGTCGCGGAGTTTAGGCGAAGCCTGCACGTTAGAACATCATCATTGTCACCATGCCGTCGTCTTGTGGAACTCATCCTGACACTTTGCTGGATCGGGCCGGGGATCGTCATCGAGCTGAGCGTGTGCTGAACTTCGGAGGTGCCGTCGTTCGGTACTTGGATCGGTCGGATCGTGAAGACATCTGACTACATCAACGCGTTGTCATAGCGCTTCGCTTCGGTCTCACAGTGCGTGGAGAATACTCTCCCTCTCGTTGCTATGCCATCACCATGATCTTGCGTGTGCGTAGGAATTTTTGAAATTCTGTGTTCCCCAACAGTGGCATCAAGCCAGGTTTTATGCGTAGATGTCATATGCGAGTAGAACACAAGTGAGTTGTGGGCGATACAAGTCATCTTGCTTACCGGCATGTCATACTTTGGTTCAGCGGTATTGTTGGATGAAGCGGCCGGACCGACATCGCAGCGTGCGCTTCTGCGAGGCTGGTATTACCGCCATGCTTTGCACCACGGTGACTAAGCGGCTGCGATGGACGGCGAGGCCTAGGAAGGGGCAGGGGAAGGCAGCGGCGATGGATGCTTACGCATAGAGGAGTATGAGGTTCCTTTGGTTGGTACTGCGGTGTGAGGCTGCCGTCGCCCTTGAGAATAACGGGGGTATGGGTGAGTAGAGAATGGCTGGGCGGTGGGAGTAGTAGGGGCGGTGAGGCCTTCCGGCATCCTGGCCCGGCCATGGGAGGCGAACCAGCAGCACACGACCGGCGCTGGTTTGGGCGGTGGAGCAAGAAGACGGAGGTTGAAGAAGCACTCGACCGTTGGATGGACATCGTCACGGTCCTTGGAGCTAGAATCGTTCATATTGACTAAGTTGACAAAGCCCTCTGTCCCGTCAACTTAGTAGGCCCTAAGTCAGCCTCCACCAAGGTGGGTCCCAACTAGCGGGGAGTATTTTTTACGCATAATAAGGAGGCACTTCCGATGGTTAGAGCTGATTGCAGGGGGCGTTTTTTAGCAAAATCGGTGGCCCGTCCGATGGGTCCTAGCGATCGAAACATTTTTTGCATAATATGGTGGCCCATCGGTGGGTCCCTGCTTTGTCAGTGGAGGAATCATTATTTTCCGGCGTAACAAGGAGGCACTTCCTTCTGCGGCCGTGGACCCGGTATCGGCCTCTCCGCGTCTGATACACTTCGATGGAAGTCGTTCCTTGACCATGTTGACCATGCCGTGTTCCGTTGCATGCATGGGTCCATGGTCGTGGTGCGACCTTGTCGACCTCTCCGTATAGTCATCTTCTAATGACTCTCGATTGTTGACCACACCGTGTCGGCGCACCAAGGCGGTGGGCGATGGTGAGGCCCAGGTGGAATGACCGAGAGATGGGGAAGGCGGTGCGGTGGAGTCCTGAGATGGAAGGAGTGGGAAACTTAGTTGGTTGGTCTTGTGACGGCATAACCCATGATGCCGCCCATGGGAGGCAGGAGCAAACGAGAGGTTGAAGAAGAACGCGGGTGTTGGATTAACATCAACGGTCCAGCTGCTAGAATCATTTGTTTATTAAGTTGACAAAGCCTGCGTACCGTCCGCTTAGCGGGCCCACAAGTCAGCCACCGTCAGCGAGGTCCCGGTGTCAGCGGGAGAATAATTTTTTCGCATAACAAGGAGACACTTCCTTCCGTGCGAAGATACAACCGGTGGGTCCCATCTATCAAGTGGAGGAAACATTTTTTCAGCTTAATAAGGAGGAACTTTCCTTGCGTGCGACCATGGACCTCGTGGGTCCTAGCCGTCGAGCTCTCCACGTCTGATCCTCTTCTGCGACTCTCGTTTGTTGACCACGCCGCGCGGGCCTTGTGGCGGTGGGCGATAGCTAGGCCGGTAGAACGACTTCGAAGATGGGAAGACACATAGTGGAGTCATAGATTGAGAGGAGGAGAAGGGTTATAACTGGTTACAGTGCGGCGTGGGGCTGCGATCGGTGGAGAATAACGGGGAGGTGTGGAGGGTGGAGGGATAGCTTTGGCTGGTGGTGGGGTGGCGCTTGGGCGATGTGTGCTAAGCGAGCCGCTAGCGGCCGGAGGCGGACCAGAGCAGTCCCGGCGGCTGGAGGAAGAAGGCGAGAGATTGAAGGTGCATGCGGCCGTTGGATATAAATCCGGTGGCTGTGGATGTCATAATCATTTGTTGACCAAGTTGACAGCATACAATGTGAGCTTGACCTATTGGCCCACATGTCGACCTACAAAATGTGGCATATATTTAACCCATGTTTTCTAGAATGTACAGTCCATTTGCTAGGCTGGGTGAACAAATAATTTCGCGTCAATGCGGTCCATTTATATTTTCTAACAAATCCCAGCCCATTTGCACTTCCTTGAAATACACGAATTAGCTGGGCTCGTTATATATATAATGTTATGTTAGAAGGAGCAATTAATATCAAAAATAAATCGGAGGCACATTATATATATATATATATATATATATATAACAAATTAGCGAGTTATTGCTCAAAATAAAAATAGCGTTATTATTACATTGGTCCTTAAAATCTTCACAAGCCTTTATGCATAATCACCAGGATTTTTCTTGCTGTGAGTCAAAAACAACCAAGATTTTCCTTACCAACCACATTAAAAATTTACTTTTATAAGTTAATAACACGTGGGATGTTTTCATAATGTATATATAAGTCTCTATAAAATATACGATAATAGTAATAATATAAATATATATAATGTGGTTAGAAGGGAAAACATAAATTGGACACAACATTATTATTCCTATATATAGATAAATAGAACAAAGACCTGCGTTTTATTTAAAAAATACATTGGGCTGCCGATCTTTAAGAAAAAGCCCATAGGGTGGTATGGACCTCAAAAAATAAGTTGAAACCACCGTCTCCGTATGTCGTGAGCTACGCATGTTAAAATACAAAACCTAGGCCTAGCTGATACTTGTTCGCCCTCTGGAAAAAAATGATACCAGATCCCCAAGCGAACGGGATTAAAGAGGGGGCCGGCGGCACGACTGAAGAAGCACATCAGGAGCAAATTTTTTTTCTTCAGTGGATGGCTCTCGATGGCATTTTTTTACTTGCCTTTGCACCATACAACTTGTATTTTTAGCCTCCCAGTCCGTGGTGGACCAGCAGCCCATTTGCTGGGCGGGCCAACCTACAGAAACCAGCACTCGATTTTTCATCAAGCCCCAAAACAACACATTACTATGTTTGTTTTGAGGCTGGCTGTCTGACGAGGGGTTGAGTGGGGAAGGGGAAGAGCGAGCAAAAAGATTAAAAAGAGCTGATCTTGCCGTTGCTATCCTAACAAAGCAGGTGCAATTCTTCTCGGGAAGAAGGTGTGCCGTTGACACCCACACGTCACATACCCCACAGTAGGCATACTAACAAGTTCACACACAAGTACAACAGAAAAGGTAAACATTCATATCAAACTCAGGTTCACAGGACACGTTCATATTCATAGCCAACATTCACTTTCAACAACTCAAAAGATTCATATATACACAAGTTCAGCATGTCTATGCATCCAAATGATTGATAGATCACACAACAATATTCATAGACAATTCACAAAAAGATTCAGATATACACATATTCGGTATGTTTATGCATCCAAATGATTGAGATCACAACCAATATGATCCATGGGCGAACTTTAAATACCTAGGGTGCAGGTGGTAAATGGTGTTGATCAGTACTTCTTGCTAAAATTAATGTTATGCGAGTAAACTTTTGAGTACATAAGAGCAGCATAGACAATCTGAACTTTGCTTATGCGTTTATCCTCAAAAGTGGCCTCGTCTTGAGAAGGTTTGAAAACTTGGCGATACTTTCATCCAACTAGTTCTTGGCTCATCTTGGTCTGTGCTTCGCCAAAATTCTACATTGCAGGAGCGAGAAAGGAGGCGGTTGAAAATGAACCACCCAAATTTGTTGTGTAGTTCAAGCTGAAATGGGGCATACAGGCGTCTTGATTGATTAAGTGCTAGATGAATATCTGCGTCAACCAACATGCGGAATCTTTAGACTCCATGCCATCTGAGTTCTCTACCATATCGGCGATAACCAAAAGGCACAAGTTGGGACCAAAAGGCTGGGCTTGTGTTTTTACGGGCTATCGTAAGCAATATTTTAGCGTTCACTCTCCTAATACTTGGAGTTTGACAACTGGTTGACGCCGGTTGGTACTCAAATGAATATAGGCACTTCTTGTCAACATCGATGCTTGTCTGAGTGAACTTTGGAGTACATAGGAGCAGCATAAGTATCTGTCCATCTTATCTTTTTATGCAGTTCTACTAAAATCACCCAATGCAATGATTTGCCTGCGAGTTCAGGCTCCAAGTTACTCCTTTATAAAATCGGCAAACAGTAGCACAATACCAAATTACCAATACACGACAAGCACAATAATGAGGATAAAGACCAGTACCAATCTGTGTGAGGTAGCATATCAATTACTATTTCCTTTGGTTGGAAGCGAGATAAGCGAAGCGGTGAACAAAAGGGAAGAAAGCGAGCCCAGTTAGCAAGGCGGCGGGAAAGGGCGAAAGATGTCGGCGCAATGAAGCACCCAAAGTTTTGTGCGGTTCCACCAAAATCGAGCATCCTGTTGGCACATATATTGAGAGAGTGAGATTAATGTAATAGTGGGACTAGTTGATGAAACATAACAAATAGAAGAACCCTCATTATCTTAATGGGTAAAGTTAGCAACATAGTAGTCTTGCTTAAAGAGGTATTAGTTTATTTAATCGGTGCCAACTAGCTCAACACTTAAAATCATTACCATGTATCATTGTCGAATTGGTAGGTGCGACATATGCCAGCGGGTGGCTAATCATTGTGGGAGCCAGTAAGACATCGCCGGTGCCTGGAAACGGGATAAGGCGAAGACATGCACGCCGACGAATCTTACCCAGGTTCGGGGCTCTCCTAGGAGATAACACCCCTAATCTTGCTCTGCGGGGTCTCCGCATGATCACTAGATCAACAAGTAGCTACAAGATGCTCCTTGAGCTTTTTAGCTAGGGGAAGAAGAAGGACAAGGCTAGCTCTCCTCTTCTCTCTATGTGGTGTGTAAAACTCTAAGAAATCAACCATTTACATGGGTGTCCTGGGGGGTTTATATAGGCCTAACCCCCAGGGGTACAATGGTAATCCGGTTGGACATGGGTCAGATAAATGGGTGTTTGTAGTCATGGCTTCTCCACCGATCATTTGGGGCCCGCCGGTTGGTGAGCCCTGGCTTTGCTGCCGGTCTCTTGGCCGATAGGCTGTGCCCACAATCGAGGGTCTTGTCGGCTTCTAGTTACTGTAGCCTCGCTCTTGGTGACTATGGCTTTGTCGGGTTAAGCATGGCTATAGTACTGCCGCCTGGTGGGCGTTCACTGTAGCCTTACCCCATCTCGTCTGGTTAATGGCGCGCAAACTTCCAGGGCAGGGTAGGTCAGCTGCTGGGAGTCGGCCTCCCCCCAAGCCGGCTGGTCAAGTCCTGCCGCCCTCTGGTATCTCTCTGGCAGGAGGGCCCGCCGCCTATGGGCCGTATAGGCATCCTATCATGGGTGACTTCATGGTCGGTGTGCATGATGCCACGCCCGGACGAGATATAGCTGCCCGTCACGGTGCACTATGGTCACGCTCGCTCCGGGATTCGGGGGTGGCATCCTTCACTGTAGCCACGCCCTATCTCGTCGCCCTTATGTGGGTGCAAACTTCAAGGGTATAGGTCAGGCCGTCTGCTAGGAGTCGGCCACTTTAGTGGCCGGCTGCTAGAGTCAGCCTACTTTGAGGGGCTCATAGAGCCTTGCTGCCTTCTAGTAGCCGACCGATGGGACAGCTGTCCAGGAGAAGGCGGCCCTGCGTCTTGGATGTTTGAGGGCCCAGTCAGCCCGATGTTTTTTGAAGTGCCAGGGGGAGCCGGTTGGGCTACCCATGGTCATTACTATGACATTAGTCCCGAAGCTGGTGGGGCTTCACGGCTGAAAGGGAATGAAAGCCAAGCAGCTTCCTATCTTGAAGCCGCGCGGCTAGTAATCGGCCACAACGATCGCGCCATTTGGAAAGTTTTGTAGTCGAAGGCGGGAACGGATGGCGGCGGCGGCGTTGGGCGACCGCCCGTGTCTGCGCGCCATCTGGCACCTATCGGCTGGACCAGCCTGCCCATTATCATCGCCTGACAGGGGCGTCGCTGCGGTGAGGCCCGCCACTTCCGCCTCGTACGCCGCGGATCCTCTGTGGCGGCGTCGGTTAGCATTCGATGGTAGTTATCGCCGCCCGTTAAACGCAATAATCCTGGTCATGGGGGTGGCGCGATTAATCACGCCCCCCTTCCGCCCCTCGGCCGTCGCTCTCTGGCTATAAATAGGGAGGAGGGCGGCGAGCGCTGCGCTTCGCCTCCTACTCCGCCATCTTCTTCCTTTTCTCCTCCGCTGCTGCTTGTTGTCGCCGCCCGCCGCGCACCTCCGGCCATCTTGCTGCACCGTGGTTACGCCGCCCTTGAGCTGCGTGCTCACGCCGTTCGCCTTCTTCGTCAAGCTTCTCATCTTCATGGCGGCGAGGCTGGGGCGACTCAACGTCCATGAAGACCACATCGACTTCGCCGCCAAGATCGGCGGTTGCCCGGCAAGGACTTCGTGAGTGCGCCTCGCGGCGGGAGGAGGCGAGCACATCATCTTGGTCACATTGCCCGCGCAGCCTCGGCTGCCGGTGGCGGCTTCTTCCGGGCCTTTCTTGATTTCTACAACCTCGAGCCGCACCACCTCACTCCGAATATGGTGGTGCTGCTATCCGCCTTCGTCACCCTGTGTGAGGGCTATCTCGACATCCTCCCCACCATTGAGCTTTGGGGTGAGTTCTTCTACTCGAAGCTCGGCACCGTCGTCAGGCGTGGCGGCCTTGATCTTGTGTTGGGTGCTCCCACTCGAGGCCGCCCTCACATGATATGTCGAGATGGCGGGCGCCGAGACCCAAGCAGTGTGCACCAAGGAGATGCCTCACGGAGGTAGCTCACTTGGTGAACTACTTTTCAAACTGCAAGCTCTCGGAGGAGGAGTGGCGGTTCTGAAGGAGCCGTACTCGTGCGAGAATCCACCGCCAATGGTAAGTCTTCTTCTCTTCTTTTATCTTGAGATGTCGAGTTCTCCTTGGCGGCTTGACCAATCGGCTATAAAGCAGGCCGCGCTCCTCAGCGGCAACTGTCACACCACGCATTTTGTAACACTTCATTTGCATTATTAAAGCATGAAAATTTGGACCAACAAAAACTTTTTGCTATATTTGGCTTTTATTTGGTGTGGGTTTCTCTATGTGGTTTTCAAGTGCTCTTAATAGTCAACTACTCCACCTTCTATACTTCATCTCCTTACCCCAAAGTTACTGTCCAATGATCATTCCATGTGTGTAGAGCAATATAGTATTTTCTTACAAAATAATTTGGCCAAAAGTATTTTCTAAAATTAGCTTTCAAAAACCCTTGAATTAAGACTTGCCTTTGCAAGTACTTGATTTGAGGTGTGAAAAATCTTTCAAAAGTATATTTGAAACCTATTAGATATAGGATACCCGAAACAACAAAAGATAATTTTAAAAGCTATTTCTCTATTTTATTTAAAAGCTTTTCTTAAGGCTAGAAATGGTCTTTAATAGGAAAAAATTACTTTATTGTTTCAAAAATATTTGACAAAAATCAGGAAACTTCGGTGGACATATATTTTCCATATATAAGAGTTTCAACATATGGTTATGATCAAAATATTGGACAAAACCTCCCAAAACCATTTACGCCCATTTCAAGGATTTGAAAAATTTCTCTGAAATATTTTCACAAAAATCCAAGAAAAATCCAGCAAGTCACAAATGCATATTGTGATCACCTTGCAAAGCCTCATGTCAATTAAAGTCATTTTGGTTCACCAAAATGCCCCAAAACTCCCTCTGTGACCAGAACCATATTTGAACAAGTTTGTACTACCAACTTTCTCCCTTGACCCCAACTTTTGTGAGCATGTTCACATGACCAAATGAGGCCACTACACAAGTGGTGCATCAAGGAGAAGTGTTATGCTCAACTAGATCTACTCAAGTCTATTTACGCTCATTTCTAGGGTTCACAAAAGTTGCATTGGAAACTTTGCCCAAATAATCTCCAAATTGGTGGAAGGCTATATTTATATGAGTCATTTCACCTTGTGGAGTCTCGTGGCAATTGGAGTCCATTTGCTTGCTCAAAACTCTATCAAACACCTTCGACTTTTTGCAAAAACCCTTTGTTTTGACCCTTCCACTATTCTTGGTGAGCTCAAATTTTACCACAGCCCCTTCTAGTCATATTTTACCTCCATGGGTTCTCCTAGCTCAAACTTCGATTGTTGGGGGATGAAAATCACTCTCTCCCTCTCTGGACAGCCATTTTCTCCCTCTTCCTCACCTCCCTCCTCCATCCGGTGGCCATCCAGGGCATCAATGCCCCTCCCATTTGTTTACTTCCCTAGAGCCCCTAGACACTAGTGGCCAAGCCAAGCCCAGCGGGAAAAATGGCCATGCCGGCCATATACTGCCTTCTGGAGCCAGCGCTCGAGTCGCCCCCTGCTTAGCCGCCCCTTCAACCGCTTCCAGCCACCTCGGCCCTCCCCTCCGCCAACCGTCGCCTCGGCGTCGCGACCTCCTGGCGATGTTCCCCTCCTCTCCTCCTCCCGCGCCTCGCGCTTCTTGGCAAGGGCCGCCCGGCGCACCGTGGCGTGATCACCTGTGCAGTGCCTCGGCCCCTGCTCCTCTATCTCTTCTTCCCAGGCGTAGTCGACCCCCACGAACACCCAGACACAACCCAGCAGGCCCCGTGACCCGTGGCAGCGGCAACAAGCTCGCCGGTGCAGGTCCATGGTGGACCACCGTCTTGGCTATCTCGCTTCGCCCGGGCCGCTCTAGTGGCATTCGCCTCCTCCTCACGCCTCGAGAACGCCCGCACCACCCAATCACCCCGGAGAGCCTCTGCGCTCGGGATCGACGGAGCTCCGCGCCTCGGGTCGCCCGTCGATCTCGAGTGCAGGCTCCCTCCGCCCCTTCTCTCCGTCGTCTGAACTCTCCTCACCTCCTGATCCTTTCCCTCCGTTTCCCCTCTCATTTGCAGCCGGAAGCTTGGCCGGGCCGTCGACACCAAGCTCCTCCGCCCGCGAACCTCGTCGCGGCGAACCCCACCCGGCGACCAACTCGGCACCACCGAGCGGTGACCACGGCGAGAGTCCAGCCGTCTTTGTCAGCTCGACCCGCCGTGCCTGCGTCGCCGCCCGGTGAAACACGCCCGGCCCTCTGGTCAGCAGTCGGAGATGACGGCCGGGCCCTTTGTCATCCTCACCTCTCTCTCGCCCCTCTCTCTCCCAGACAGTGGGCCCCACCGTCGGGTTTAAAAACTGGCGTCGTCTTGTAGCCTAGCTCGGTGGGCCCGGCTTCTTGGTGGGCGGCCCTGCCTGCTGACTGTTACGGCCCGGCGAGACGCAGTGCCCCTTTCTCTTTTTCTTTTTGTCACTTTTCCAAAAATTCCACGGGACACAATATTTGTCCAAATGGATTAATTCAATTTCTAAAATCCCAAAATATTGCTACATATTTAATGGTGTAACTTCCATTCAAATCCAACCAACCTTTCTTCATGAAAATATTTAAATGTGATTTTTAGCATTTAAATGTGCCTCTGAAAATCCATATCTCTGTTCCACCACTCCAAATCCAAAACTAGCAAGTTTCCCTTCTTAGATTTCCATCTAATATTTTACAAAAGAGTTGACATTTTTACGAGCACTTTGATTTTTACTTTTTATTATTGCCTTATTTTCGTTATTATTTTGCGACGATAGATTGCGTTCTTGTGAAGGAGTTGGACGAAGACTTTGAAGACCCGAAGACTTTCTTTGAGCGAGGCAAGAGCCCTTTGACCATGTCTATGAAACCCTTTTTATGCATGTCATATAGCACTTATTATTGTTGCATCGGAATCATGAAGGATGGGTAACCACTTTGGTGGGTTGCCTCCGTTACTTTTCTCGTTGACACTTGCATTGTGCATGACCCTACCTTCTTATGAGGGTTATGCCGATGGGAGATGAAACAGGATGCTAAAGTAGTTGCTACGCAAAAGGGTCGGGTTTATGCATGGTGAAGGAGACAAAGCTTTTCAAAAGACTTTTCAAAAACCCGTCGGGTGCCACTTATGCGAGGAGATGATGAAATGGGTAACCACTTGTTGTGAAGTGGTGTGCGAGGCAGAATGTGGGTGTTGTTTTGAAAGCGGATTAGATTTAAGATTTTTATTGACCCAACCTTACATCGTAACCACTCTACCCTTATATGGGAAAGGGCATCATTGAGTACCTAGACCGATACTAGCTTGGAGCCCGCATTACTAGTGACGAGTTGGTGCTCTCTCTTGGGACGAAGTCGTGCCGGTAGAGGACCATGACTGTTTTCACGAGGCACGGACACACGTTGGTACCCGTGCGGTGGTATGTGATAAATATGGGGCGAGGCTCCAAGAAAGTGTTTTGTGAAATGTTGGGCACGGGGTTCTTGCCAATCAAGTGGACTCCATGTTAGTGTCGTCTAGGGAAGGTAGTGATCGGTGCTTACCGGGTACTTGAGTCTGCTTGAATTAAGTGGATGACCGGAAGTTCCCGGATCTAGTGGAGTGCAGTGTGCAACCTCTGCAGTGTAAAACTATTGAATAGCCGTGTCCACGGTCAAGGACAGTTGGGCGGTGCTGCTTAAACTACGTCCAGAGTTTTCAACTGTGTGTGTGTGTGTGTGTTGATAAAACTACTTGGGTCAAGACAAGGTACTTGACACGATTGAGATGGGTTGGTGCCCACTCTGTTTATGATAAATGGGTTGGTGCCCACTATATTTATGTTGATATCTGTAACCAGTCCTCATGGTTACTTGGACTCTCTTGATGCATGCTTTATAGGATGTTGAACATGTCATTACACTCAAAACTAGCTTTCTGCAAAAATTTACCTATGTCATGCATTGTTGTACCTTGAACCAAAACATGGGTTGCTTGCGAGTACATTCAAAGTACTCATTGGCTTGCCCTTGGTTATTTAATTGACGGGCATGGAAGAACCGGAGTTCAAAGAAGAGTTCTTTGGAGCGATCATGCGAACTAGGGCGTTTCGGTCGAGAATGCTGTAGGGTTAAGGCAGATGGCATGGGTTCTACTTATCGTCGAAGATTTCCGCTGCTTGTGTTTCATTTGATGTTCAGCCCTTAAGGCTTTATCAATGTAAGACTTGACCATAATGGTCATAATTTGTGTAAGGCGGTATGTATGGATGTAAGACACTTGTTATTCAACTTACGTGTGTTCGGTGAGCATTGATCTCGGGATCCTTTGTACCGTGCATTCGATGATCACGACTTATGAGTCGGGGTCCCCACTGAGCTGATATCGAGCCATCTGTTGTAGGAAGCCTTAGTTAGCATGGGTGTTAGTTAAACTTGAGACCATCTAAACCTCTCTTCTTTTCTGAAGCTTACCCCACCCAAGATTCATTTCCCTTATTGACCTCTCCCATTCAACCTTTGTAGATGGCTGCCGTACCCGAAGACTTCCTGACCACCAGATTTCCCGTGCTTCTCGAGGATAGCCTCAAGAAGTGCCAGTACCACCGAGCCCCCATTTTCACCTACCATGAGCATTGGATCAATGACACCAAGACAGAGTATCACGTGGAAGTGATCGTGAAGGCCAACGACTCTCCAACAAGCTGGTTCTTCGAGGGACCCCAGATGGCAACACTAGTTCTTGCCGTCGAGACAGCAACCCTCAAGGCACTCACCGCCTCCGAGACCTTCTTCGGAGATGGCGGGCGAGTTGGCAACCCGCTTCTTGCCTTATCGGAAGGAAGGCGAGATGAAAACAATGCACCAGCTCCACCATTAGAAGAAGGACTTCCACTCGATTCGGACCTACTTCAGCCTTTGTGCGATAGTTTGGCACAACACTTGTACGGAATCAATGGAACTCGAAGGAAGCTTCATGAGACCAAGGCACTTCTTCGCCAAGCCCAAGAGAAGGCGGATAGGATCAAGAAGGAAGGTGCTCCCCTGGACAACCCTTGATCGCATCTGAGGCGGAAGACCCGGAGGATGGAGAACCACCACAGCAACACCGCATGGCGCAAGGGATTACATGGGCTCTTCACCCCACCGACAAAGCAACACCGTGTTGAGCTCCTCCACTCCCCACCCCTTCAAGCAATGAAGGAAGCCGTGCTCTTGATGAGGAGGAGGAAGACCCGGAAGAGCCGGACTACGACCGAGCATTCCACCACTTAGGCATCATTCACAACTTGGATATGCCCGTTAGTAACCCTCTGTAGGATAGGTCGTGTACCCCTATCTTGAAGTCGAGTCCATGTAATGGTTCTTATGAAACCATGTAGTGTTGTGTTTGCTTTTGGTATGTTTGATGGACGTCATACTTTCCTTCGGGAACTTGTGAGCGACTACATCCCCCATTTGGTTTTTAATGAATGTGTTTTGTTCTTGCATGAAAACCATTAGTGTCATACCAACCCCTTACTAGGCATCCCATCTATATTGCTTTCCCCATCTTTCCCCAATTATGAAACCTTGACCACTCCAACAGGATGCTGTTGTAACACGTCTTGGTACCTCTACCCAGCAGAAGAAGCGGAGGATTCTGCTGAAGCGGGAATCGGCCGGGACCAAGCCCAGGGCAGACTCCACCCCACCACCTCCTCCAATCATGGACATGGCTCGGCTTCTCCAAGCCTTAGGAGAGCCAAGCCAACTCTGCAGCCCTTGGTGATTGCTCAAGCTGTCAATCGCCGGCCCGGCGGGACACGGCAATGGGCGGTCCACGTTGGTGGAGTTCAAGAAGCATCGCCACCCACCTTCGTCGAGGCTGCTGAACCCTGGATCACGAGGCAGGGGTCCCACCATTGAGGACTTGTTGGACCTAGTCGGCTGCCTTGCAGGCGTGAGAGGGTGGCATATCTTTCCTTGTCTCGAGGCGCGGAGCTTGGTGGGATGGATTCAAGGCCATGCATCTTGAGCAAAACATCACTTGGAATGACTTCAAGGCAGAATTCATGGGGCCCACATTCCTTCGGAATCATGGCCATCAAGCGTGAGTTCGAGCCACGAAGCAAGGTAGTAGCCTTGTCAAGGAGTACATCACGAAGTTCGGTGTTCTCTCAAGGTATGCTCCGAGGATGTCGGCGATCTTTGCCAAAGGGCGCTTCATGGAAGGCCTTAACGGACTACTGCAATACTACGCTTGTTATGCATGACTGCCCGGCCTTTCTGATCTGGTGAACAAGGCACTCATGCTTGAGGACAAGCGGCGTGCTTTGGATGATACCGTAAGCGCAAGATGATCGGCAAGGTAGCTCCGGCAACGAAGCCTCGCCCATGGCAGCCAGCCCGGTCAAGCCAACCTATCGGCACCAAGAGCTCCTGCACCCGCACCAACTATCCACCTCAGCGGTATGCCAACCCGGGCCAGCTTACAACAACCCCAATAACAATCTTTGGCGGGAGCAGCAACACCAACCAAGTCACTTGCCGGATGTGGACAGCGGGACATTACTCAAAATTGCCCCAACAAAGCCCGGCCCGCGCCCCAATCACGAGAACCGAGGACAAGGCCGTGGAATGCCACCAGGAACCAAGCTCCCGCAACCTGCCCAACAATGGCAAGGTTGTGTGAATCATGTCCTTCGAGAAGAAGCCGGAAGACCGGACGTCGTGTTGGAGTGCGTTCCTTGTCAATTCAGCACACCTGTTGTCTTGTTTGATTACGGAGCCACGCATTCATTTGTCACCCAAAGTTTGCATTAAAAGTGGCATGACCCTACACCTGAATAACCCTATGGTGGTACAAACCCCGGGCGAGAGATGAGAGCCAAGATAGGATGTAAAGGAGTCGGGATTGTTATCAATGGGGTGAACTTCTTAGCGAGATCTTATCATCTTAAGATCGCAAGGCTTGGATGTGATCTTAGGAATGGATTGGCTCATCAAGCACCAAGGATTGTTAGATTGTGCCAACGATTACATCCTTTGTGACTAATGACCAAGGAGTCAAAGTTAAATTTGCCTCCAACCCTCCTACTCAAGCCAACCAAGTCAATTATCGACGAAGTTGGGTTGGAGCAAGTCTTGATAGTATCACGAATACCCGATGTTTTCCTGATGAGCTCAGGGAATGCCTCTGACCGAGACATTGAATTCATCATTGAGCTCGTGCGGGCGGGACCCATCTATAAAGCCTTATAGAATGGGATCGGAGGAGTTAGCGAGTTGAAGAAACAAGCTGGAAGAGTAGTTGAGGAAGGATTTATCCGCCCTAGTGCCTCCCCTTGGGGATCGCCTATTCATTTGTGGCAAGAAGGGCGGTACCATCCGCTTGTGCATTGACTACCGCTCCCTCAATGAAGTTACAATCAAGAATAAGTACCCACTTCCCAAGATTGAAGATCTGTTTGATCAACTCAACGGGGCCAAGGTGTTCTCCAAGATCGACCTCGGATCTGGGTACTACCGGTGAAGATCGAGACCCCAAGATATTCGAAGGCGGCATTTGTAACGGATATGGCATGTATGAGTGCGGTCATGTCCTTTGGATTGACCAATGCCCGACTTACTTCATGTATCTCATGAATAAGGTCTTCATGGAATACTTGGACAAGTTTGTCGTTGTCTTCATTGATGACATTCTTGTCTTCTCGAAGGCGGAAGAAAACCGGCGACACTTGAGGATGGTCCTAGACAAGCCGAGAGCACCAAGCTGTATGCCAAGTTCAGCAAGTGTGAATTTTGGCTGCGTGAAGTTGGATTCTTGGGTCATGTTTTAAGCGAAGAAGGATTGTCGGTCGATCCGCTAAGATTGAAGCCGTGGTGAGTGGCAATCCCCAAGCAATGTGAAGGAAGTTAGAAGCTTCCTCGGACTCATGGGATATTACCGCAAGTTCGTTGAAGGATTCTCAAGCATTGCCCGACCCATGACTCAGCTCTTGAAGAAGGACAAGAAGTTTGAATGGGCCTTGAAGTGCGAAGAGCTTCGAGGAGCTGAAGAAGAGACTAACCACCGCCTCGATTCTAGCCACACGAGATATACGAGGAGTTTGTGATATATTGTGATCGTCAAGAACGGGATGGGAGGTGTCTTGATGCAAGAAAGCGAGTCGTAGCTTACCTTTCAAAGGCAACTCGACCTCATGAAAGAACTATGCTACTCATGATCTTGAGTTAGCGGCCGTGGTTCATGCCACGAAGGCGTGGCGACATTACCTCTTAGGGAAGCGGTGTGAGATATACACGGATCACAAAAGCACGAAGTATATTTTCACTCGAAGGAATTGAACATGAGGCAAAGAAGATGGCTAGAGTTGATCAAGGATTACGACCTCGGTGTTCAATACCACCACAGGAAGGCTAATGTGGTTGCGAGATGCATTAAGCGGAAGGCTTGTTCCTTGAATGCTATGTTTAGGGACAAGCTACCGCCTTGTATGAAGAACTTGAAAGCTTGGGTTGGGCTGGTTGCACCGAGTTCTTAGCCAACCTTGAAGTCAAGCCTACCACGATGGATGATATTAAGGAAGCTCGGAAGGGACATGAATCTATTGAAGGCATCAAGAGGAAGATCAAGGCGAGGCAAGGCCCGAGTTCTCGGAGGATGAGGAAGGAATTGTGTGGTTTGGGAATCGCATTTGCGTGCCCAACAAAGTTGAGCTCAAGAATCGATCTTGCAAGAAGCTCATGACACCCGTATTCCATCCATCTGGAGGAACCAAGATGTATCAAGACACGAAGGGAAGACTTTGGTGTACGGGATGAAAAGGGAGATTGCCACCTATGTTGCAGTGTGATGTATGCCAAAAGTCAAGGCTGAGTGTCGGCGACCTCTTTGGATTGCTCCAACCACTCAAGGTTCCAGTGGAAATGGGATAAAGTCGGAATGGATTTCATCCTTTGGACTACCTAGGTCGAACAAGGGACATGACTCCATCTGGGTCATAGTCGATCATTTGACCAAAGTAGCCCACTTCATTCTGTTAAGACTACCTATAGTGGCGACCAGCTAGCAACTCTATACATCAGCGAATCGTAAGCCTTCATGGTGTGCCCAAGGAGATTGTGTCGATCGAGGAACCCAGTTTACCTCAAGGTTACGGAAGAAGTTCCAAGAGGCCACAGGAACCAAGTTGTCCTTGACCTTGCCTTCCACCCAGAGCCGGAGGCGGACGAGCAGTGAATCGGATACTCGAAGACATGCTCCGAGCACATGTCTTAGCATATGGAGCTAAGTGGGAAGATTGCCTCCCTTTGCGAATTCTCCTACAACAGCAGTTATCAGTCAAGCCTTGAGATGGCACCATTTGAGGTGTTATATGAATGGAAGTGCACACCCCCTCAAGCTGGTGGGAGGCCGGAGAAGGACTTGTCTTTGGGCCGATATCCTCCGTGAAGCGAGAAGAGCAAGTTCAGCTAGTCGGAAGGCGGCCGAAGACCGCCAAGTCAAAGCGGAAGAGCTATCTTGATGCTCGTCGCCGACTAGTAGACTTCAAGTCGGAGGCCATGTATACTGCAGTAACTCCTCTTAAGGGAACAAAGCGTTTCCATGTTAAGGAAAGCTCGCACCAAGGTTTATTGGTCCCTTGAGATCACCGCCTGACGGGGAGAGGTGGCTTACCGTTGGAGCGCCACTGAACTATCCGATCTGCTAGCGTATTCCACGTGTCACAACTCTGGAAGTGTCTCCAAGTTCGGACAAGCTGATCTTTACAAGGGCGTCAATCACCAAGCCATTGACCTTGACCTGATTTGACTTACCGTGAGAGGCCCATCGCATTACGGATGAGTCTGGCGACACACTCGAACCGCACCATCAAGTATTTCAAGGTCCAGTGGAGCAATCACTCTGAAGCAGAAGCAACTTGGGAGCGTGAAGACTACCTTAGATCCGAGTCTCCATATCTCTTTAAAGCCTAGTTTAGGAATCTGGGGGACGAGATTCTTGTAAAGGTAGAGTCTGTCACACCCTGCATTTTGTAACACTTCATTTGCATTATTAAAGCATGAAAATTTGGACCAACAAAAACTTTTTGCTATATTTGGCTTTTATTTGGTGTTGGTTTTCTCTATGTGGTTTTCAAGTGCTCTTAATAGTCAACTACTCCACCTTCTATACTTCATCTCCTTACCCCAAAGTTCTGTCCAATGATTATGCCATGTGTGTAGAGCAATATAGTATTTTCTTACAAAATAATTTGGCCAAAAGTATTTTCTAAAATTAGCTTTCAAAAACCCTTGAATTAAGATTTGCCTTTGCAAGTACTTGATTTGAGGTGTGAAAAATCTTTCAAAAGTATATTTGAAACCTATTAGATATAGGATACCGAAACAACAAAAGATAATTTTAAAAGCTATTTCTCTATTTTATTTAAAAGCTTTTCTTAAGGCGAAATGGTCTTTAATAGGAAAAAATTATTTTATTGTTTCAAAAATATTTGATAAAAATCAGGGAAACTCAGTGGACATATATTTTCCATATATAAGAGTTTCAACATATGGTTATGATCAAAATATTGGACAAAACCTCCCAAAACCATTTACTGCCCATTTCAAGGATTTGAAAAATTTCTCTGAAATATTTTCACAAAAATCAAGAAAAATCCAGCAAGTCACAAATGCATATTGTGATCACCTTGCAAAGCCTCATGTCAATTAAAGTCATTTTGGTTCACCAAAATGCCCCAAAACCCTCTGTGACCAGAACCATATTTGAACAAGTTTGTACTACCAACTTTCTCCCCTTGACCCCAACTTTTGTGAGCATGTTCACATGACCAAATGAGGCCACTACACAAAGTGGTGCATCAAGGAGAAGTGTTATGCTCAACTAGATCTACTCAAGTCTATTTCTGCTCATTTCTAGGGTTCACAAAAGTTGCATTGGAAACTTTGCCCAAATAATCTCCAAATTGGTGGAAGGCTATATTTATATGAGTCATTTCACCTTGTGGAGTCTCATGGCAATGGAGTCCATTTGCTTGCTCAAAACTCTATCAAACACCTTGACTTTTTGCAAAAACCCTTTGTTTTGACCCTTCCACTATTCTTGGTGAGCTCAAATTTTTACCACAGCCCTTCTAGTCATATTTTACCTCCGATGGGTTCTTCTAGCTCAAACTCGATTGTTGGGGGATGAAAATCTCTCTATCCCTCTCTGGACAGCCATTTCTCCCTCTTCCTCACCTCCCTCCTCCATCCGGTGGCCATCCAGGGCATCAATGCCCCTCCCATTTGTTTACTTCCCCTAGAGCCCCTAGACACTAGTGGCCAAGCCAAGCCTTGGGAAAAATGGCCATGCCGCCATATACCCGCTTCTGGAAGCCTTCTGATCGCCCAGCTATGCCGCCCCCTTCCAGCCGCTTCGGCCACCTCGGCCCTCCCCTCCGCCAACCGTCGCCTCGGCGTCCGCGACCATCATGGCGCTGTTCCCTCCTCTCTCCTCCTCCCGCGCCTCCGCGCTAGCAGAAACAAGGGCCGCCCGGCGCACCGTGGCGTGCTCACCTGCAGTGCCTCTGGCCCCTGCTCCCTCTATCTCTTCTTCCCACAGGCGTGGTCGACCCCCACGAACACCCCAAACACAACCCAGCAGGCCCGTGACCCGGTGGCAGCGGCAACAAGCTCGCGGCGCCTGAGTCCACAGTGGACCACCGTCTGACTATCTCGCTTCGCCCGGGCGCTCGGTGGCATTCGCCTCCTCCTCACGCCTCGAGAACACGCGCACCACCCAATCACCCGGAGAGCCTCATGCTCGGGATCGGCCGGAGCTCCGCTGCCTCGGGTCGCCCGTCGATCTCGAGTGCAGGCTCCCTCCGCCCCTTCTCTCCGTCGTCTGAACTCTCCTCACCTCCACGATCCTTTCCCTCCGTTTCCCCTCTCATTTGCAGCGGAAGCGGCCGGAGCCGTTGACACCCGGCTCCTCCGCCCGAACCTCGTCGCCGTCGAACCCCTGCACTCCGTGACCAACTCGGCACCACCCGAGCAGCGACCACGGCGAGGAGTCCAGCCGTCTTGTCAGCTCGACCCGCCGTGCCTGCGTCGCCGCCCGGTGAGCACGCCCGGCCCTCTGGTCGCAGGTCGGAGATGACAGGCGGGCCCGCTTTGTCATCCTCACCTCTCTCTCGCCCCTCTCTCCCCAGCAGCTGGGCCCCACCCGTCGAGGTTTAAAAACTGGCAGCGTCTTGTATGTTGGCTCGGTGGAGGCGGCTTCTTTGGTGGGCAGCTTCCTGCGGCTGATACGGCCCGGCGAGGCACAATGCCCTTTCTCTTTTCTTTTCGTCACTTTTCCAAAAATTCCACAGGACACAATATTTGTCCAAATGGATTAATTCAATTTCTAAAATCCCAAAATATTGCTACATATTTAATGGTGTAACTTCCATTCAAATCCAACCAACCTTTCTTCACTGAAAATATTTAAATGTGATTTTTAGCATTTAAATGTGCCTCTGAAAATCCATATCTCCTGTTCCACCACTCCAAATCCAAAACTAGCAAGTTTCCCCTTCTTAGATTTCCATCTAATATTTTACAAAAGAGTTGACATTTTTGAGCACTTTGATTTTTCTGTTTTATTATTGCCTTATTTTCTCGTTATTATTTTGCGGCGATAGATTGCGTTCTTGTGAAGGAGTTGGACGAAGACTTTGAAGACCACGAAGACTTTCTTTGAGCAGGCAAGCAGCACTTTGACCATGTCTATGAAACCCTTTTATGCATGTCATATAGCACTTATTATTGTTGCATCGGAATCATGAAGGATGGGTAACCACTTTGGTGGGTTGCCTCGTTACTTTTCTTATTGACACTTGCATTGTGCATGACCCTACCTTCTTATGAGGTTATGCCGATGGGAATGAATAGGATGCTAAATTAATTGCTACATAAAAAGGGTGGGTTTATGCATGGTGAAGGAGACAAAGCTTTTTCAAAGACTTTTGAAAACCCGTCGGGTGCCACTTATGCAGGGAGATGATGAAATGGGTAACCACTTGATGGCGAAGTGGTGTGCGAGGCAAGTGTGGGTGTTGTTTTCAGCGGATTAGATTTAAGATTTGTCGTGACCCAACCTTACATGTATAACCACTCTACCCTTATATGGGAAAGGGCATTATTGAGTACCTAGACCGATACTAGCTTGGAGCCCGCATTACTAGTGGCGGGGGAGTTGGTGCTCTCTCTTGGGGCGGGGTGCGTGCGGTAGAGGCGGCCATGACTGTTTTCACGAGGCACCGGACACACGTTGGTACCCGTGCGGTGGTATGTGATAAATATGGGGCGAGGCTCCAAGAAAGTGTTTTGTGAAATGTTGGGCACGAGGGTTCTTTGCCAATCAGTGGACTCCATGTTAGTGTCGTCTAGGGAAAGGTAGTGATCGGTGCTTACCCAGTACTTGAGGTACCTGGTTAGTGGATGACACGGAAGTTCCCGGATCTAGTGGAGTGCAGTGTGCAACCTCTGCGAGTGTAAAACTATTGAATAGCCGTGTCCACGGTCAAGGACGATTAGGCGGTCTTTGCTTAAACTCGTCGAGTTTTCAACCGTGTGTGTGTGTGTGTGTGTGTGTGTGTGTGTTGATAAAACTACTTGGGTCAAGACAAGGGACTTGACACGATTGAGATGGGTTGGTGCCCACTCTGTTTATGATAAATGGGTTGGTGCCCACTATATTTATGTTGATATCTGTAACCAGTCCTCATGGTTACTTGGACTCTCTTGATGCATGCTTTATAGGATGTTGAACATGTCATTACACTCAAAACTAGCTTTCTGCAAAAATTTACCTATGTCATGCATTGTTGTACCTTGAACCAAAACATGGGTTCCTTGCGAGTACATTCAAAGTACTCATTGGCTTGCCACTTGGTTATTTAATTGACGGGCATGGAAGAACGGAGTTGAAGAAGAGTTCTTTGGAGCGATCATGCGAACTAGGGCGTTTCCCGTCGAGAATGCTGTAGGGTTAAAGCGAGATGGCATGGGTTCTACTTATCGTCGAAGATTTCCGCTGCTTGTGTTTCATTTGATGTTCAGCCCTTAAGGCTTTATCAATGTAAGACTTGACCATAATGGTCATAATTTGTGTAAGAGCGGTATGTATGGATGTAAGACACTTGTTATTCAGCTTACGTGTGTTCGGTGAGCATTGATCTGCAGGATCACTGTACCGCGTGCATTCGATGATCACGACTTATGAGTCGGGGTCCCCACCTGGCCGGCCTTGCGGGCGAACATCGATTCCTCACGGCGGGAGGAGAAGCGATGTGGGCGACCCGACTTAGAAGCGGCCGCCTTGAGCAGCGATGCCACGGGAGGAGGTGGCGTCTGGCGGACTCGGGACTCGAGCGGCCTCGAGGCTGGCGGATAACGATGAGGAGAGGTGCGCCCAGCATCACCAGCCGACATCGACCAGCGAGGCCTGAGCTCGTCTGCCTTGCCCGGCTGCGGGGGCGCCTTGCAGCGCGGGCCCGCGCCGTCCACGAGGCGGAGCTACTGAGGTGGCGGGGTGGGCGCGGCCCACAGTATTTTAGGCTAGTTTATTATATACCTATGGATTTTAACGGGCGGAAAAATCAGCCCAAAACATGTATCGATTGATCCAGCAACGGAACAGAGCCACGCCCTCGTCTCATCCATCGCAGGTCTGCAGCCGCCTCGTGCCCTCGTCTCGACGCCATCCAACCCTCGCCTCACCGCCGCCGTTCCTCGCGACCTCGTCGGTCGCTGGCCGGACCGGCGGAGCCCAGCCCGCCTCCCCTTCCCACCCGACGCTCGCTTGGCCCTGCCGCCCGCCCACCCTGCCTTGACCCGGGCCGCCTATGGCCTGGCCCTGTCGCCCGTCCGCCCCTGCCTCCGCCGGAGTCCGGCCCTCTGCCTACCTCTGGTAGCGGTCGTCGGTGCAGCTCCAGCCTTCGATGCTTGATCTCGTGGCAGCACCACAACAACCAGCAAGTGTGCAAATCGATTTAAGGTACCGAAACCCCCTAATTTTTTATTTAGGGTTTGCTTTTTTACACTATGCTATCATGAATTTATGAACACATGCATAATTTTCACATCATTTGTGCCTCAATTAGCTTTATTGATAGAAACTAATTTTATTGCAGAATTTTGAAGAATGAAGAGGCGGAGACATTGTTTCTCTTTTCGAGAGAGAAGCTATGAAGATAGGGAAGAAGAAGAAGGCCAGAAACATAGTCTTTTGAAACTTCTCAAGGTATGTATTATGGTCCATATAGTATGCACTATGTATGCTTCTTTATGCAAAACTTAGACTTAATTGAGAATTTTAGTGTGTTTGTAAGACAATAATGATCTATTTCTATGTGATATTGGTAACTGGTTAGAATGTCCACATGTCATATTTGTTGTAAAAAAAATTAGGGGTCGGACCACCACGATGTCAAATGCTAGCTCCATATGGCCGTCCATGTTCAGCAGGCGGCGAAGAATAAAACTCGGCCGTGGCAACCAAGCGGGGCGGCGGCGCGAGCAACCGCTTCCGCAAGGTGGTGAAGGAGCCACGGATGGTTTCAGCGTAAGTGCCGATTCCCTCACGCATTCTTTCTTCCTTCTCGCCAATGTTCTTGATTTTCTTTGTCTTGCATAGCATAAGCTCCACTCTCTCGGGCGGTATGTCGCTGCCACCGTGGTGAGGCGGGAGGCTCCACCAGCACCCACCACGTGGACCCTCGCGCCCGAGCTTGACGATGACGGAAGAACTGCGGTAAGCGCGTGAGGAGGCGGGGCGGAGCAGCAAAAGCAGCTACCGCCAAAGCGGCGCGATTGGCGGCAGGCGCAAGCCGATGCATGACAAGGCCCGGCGGATGCATAACCGCGACCTGGCGGAGAAGCCTTGCGCAACCAGCCCCTGCGATTCGTCATTCCCCTCTGCGCCATGGCGCTGAGGTCCCGCGGCGCCGCTAGAAGAAACCAGCGGCGACCAGCGATATGGAGAGGAGAGGTAGCGCTGTCGCCCGGAGAAGAGTGACTACTGCGCGCCGGCTGCGGCGGACCAAAGCGGCCAGTGGCGCGCCACCGTGCCGCCGGTTGGGCGGCCGGTGTGGCGGACCTCGTGGTCGATCTCCGGCTGCCTTGATCTTGAGAAAAGCGGCCTCGGCACCGTACCCGAAGGCGAGGCTCAAGCTTCGCCGACCAGGCTGGAGGCGGCGGCGTCGCTTCACTGGCCCGGGCCGGGGCCAGGATAGCCATCTTGAGCAGGCGGCATAGGACGTCCGGACTCGGCTTCAGGCGCAGGCCGCCGCCTTGAAGAACTACAACCAGGAGTTACTGGCGACGCGGACGGCCATCCGCGTAAGCTTCTTACTTTTTGCTTTTTGCTCTTGTATTCTTCCGTGGGGGCGTCGGTACCTCACTGAGGTCTAACCCCAAGTTCGAGTCGGCTGCTGGCGGCGGCTGGAACTCTAAGTGAACTCGGTGTTAACTTGTCTTTATCTGCTGGTCTATCCTTTTGTAGGATTATCATAACCTCCAGCGCCGCCTTCAACTCCCATGTCCGGGATCGACCCGAAGACCGTGACCTTTGAAAGCTAGAGTAAGTGTTTAGCCTTCTATCTCTCATGAGCGTCGGTGCACCAGGTGTAGTCCACGAGATTAGGACATTCTGAGACATCGGGCGGACTTTTCTGGCGACTTCCTTCTTCTGTTTATTCTTGTTTGCCATCTCCTTGAGGCCAGCGCCGCCTGCCTTCTAGCTGGTGAGGCCCAGACCATGATCGTGCCAAGGAGACCGAGTCGATCTGCAGCGGCTCGAGGCCGACCGCTTTGGCCAAGAAGGCTGGTGACCAGGAGGTGAGTCATAAAGCGGCTCTAAAGGTGGTGAAGGACAGCAAGGCCGCCCTCAAGCAGTACAAGACCAAGGTGGCCCAGGGCCGAGTCGGCGGCGGAACAGCAGCTACACTACATCGAAGACATGGTTGTGATAAACTGCCTTCCTCTTCATCCCTTTGTTGGGCCTTTGTTGCTTGGTCCGACCTCGACTTTGCATTTTCTCTTTTCTTCTTTCTGTGAGTACTTCCCGGCTACTCTGTTGCCGCCCGACCAGTCATCGAGGCCCACCACAACACAAAAGGCAGATTGGTGCTGAGATTGCACGGATGCTCGACAAGCGCGAGGAGCAGCTCTTGGCCATCAAGCTCTCCTTCAGACGGCCCACCGGATGCTCCGCGGCCTTCAGCGCGTTGGAGCTCAGGTGCTTTCCGCCCTCTGGCCTGACGAGGAGATTCCCCTAGTCTGGTTGGAGGTGGCGATTAACGCTTCGGCGTGGAAGGCCTCGGCGGCGAGCGGCGCCGGTGAGGCGTTGGAGTTCGTCCGAGCGTGGTATCCTGGGCTGGACCTGGCCCAGTTGGCCATGTTCCGACAGGAGGCCTACGAGGAGCTGGCAGTGGTGCGACCGGCTATCATTCATCATGCTGCGGCGATCGCCGAGTACACCAATACTAGCGTCTTCATCCCGAGCTGAATGATGGCGGTATTGCTGCCGTGGGACTGGTTTAGGCTAAACCGGCGGATGGTGAAGACTTCGGCGGAGAGATCGACTCGGCGGCGAGGTGAAGGAGGAGGAAGAGGGCGGTGAAAGGCGCGCGCCGGATGATGGAGCAGCCGGCCAGCCTCGGCGACCGTGGCTCCGACAGCGAGACGCGTCTTGAACATGCCGCTTCTGCTGGCGATGATCAAGCCGAGACTTCGCCAGACCGGCCACTCCTCCGCTAAGCGCTGCTGTCTCCATTGACTTGCCCAGCTCTGTTGCACCCTTGGCACGAGCCACCATTTTTATCTTTGTCTTCCTGCTCGTTAGTCTTTGGAACAATGTTTGTTAAATTTGCGTGATTCCACCCACGGGGTGTATTCAAACTAATGTTGAATCTTGAACCTCTAAGGCCTTTTGTGTAAATATGATCTTGCATCGTTTGACTTCCATATGCTTGCTTTAAATCTTTTTCGGCTGTTTCCTTTGCCGCCCTCCTTAGTCACCGCCTTCGGCGGACAACTTCTCTGCGGTCCGTGGCTGGGAAAGTACTGGGCGTGTGGGAGGCAAGTACTTTAACTTTCTTAGATTGTGGCAAGGTGAGTGGGAAGCCAGCCAGCCGGCTGCTTAGTAGTCAGTTGGCAGGGTGGGGAGCCGGCTTGTGTTATGTAAGCCCATTGGTCCTTAGCCGTTTTTCGTGTGGGCATCTTTTCCTGCCTTTAACTCTTAACAGTCGAACAGCCGATTCTATGAACTGCGACTTTTGTCAAGAGAGGGCTTAGGTGCCGACACACTACTTGTCTGACTGCAGGTGGTGCTTAACATAATTCAAGGTGGCAAGTCCTCGGGCCGACTGGTCAAACCCGGTGCCGGACAAAAGAACAAATGTAGTAACACATTTATAGGCATGATACTCATCATATAGATCAAAGAGGTAGTCCCATTGCTCCTCGAGGGACCCGATGTCTTGTACTTAATACAAAAGATAGCATGGTACATACTGCATTTAACTGTAAAATCTGCGAACAAGATTGGTGTTCCATGGTCGTTCCGACTCCTTGCCGGAATTATCTCTCTTGCGTGCCTTGGGTTTCTGGGCGTCGATCAAGTAGTAGGAGTCGTTGCCCAAAGCCTTGCTGATGATGAAGGGGCCTTCCCAAGGGGCCGAGAGCTTGTGCTGGCCAGCTGTTTCTTTGGATCGGCGAACCTAATTAAGCCCTCTTGTAAGGATCTTGGCTTGACCTTCTGATTGTGGTAATGGCGCAAACCCTGCTGGTAGATGGCGGACCGGCTGAGTGCTAACAGCCGACCCTCTTCCAGCAGGTCGACGCCGTCTTCTCGTGCTTCCTTTGCCTCCGCTTCCGTGTACATGGTGACTCGAGGTGAGTCAAACTCGATGTCAGTTGGGATGACAGCCTCGGCACCATACACTGGAGTGAAGCCGGTTGACTTGTTCGGGGTGGTATGCAAGCTCCAGAGGACGACCGGCAGCTCTTAGAGCCAGCAGCCGGCTGATCGCTCTAGTGGCTCAACCAGTGGGGGCTTGATGCCGGACAGGATGAGGCCGTTTGCTCGCTCTACTTGGCCATTTGACTGCGGATGGGCAACAGATGCTAAGTCGATCGGATGCCACATAGCCGCATAAAGCGTGCCAATGCTCCTTTGGCAAAATTCCTGCCGTTGTCGGTGATGATCTTTGTGTGGTATGCCATACGGGTGGTGATGTCTGCGATGAATGTCTGTGATCGGCCCATTCAACTTCTTGATTGGCTTTGCTTCAATCCATTTGGTAAACTTGTCTATGGCAACAAGCAGGTGTGTCATGCCGCCGCGTGCCGTCTTGAATGGGTCCACCATATCCAGCCCCCAGACGGCAAAGGGCCAGGTGAGGGGGATTGTCTTGAGTCGGAAGCGGCGGTGTTGCTTGGAGCTGAAAACTTGGAACCCTTTGTAGTGTTTGACCAACTCTTGGCGTCTTCAAAGTAGTTGGCGAGAAGAAGCCAAGGCGGAAAGCTTTGGCGGCAGTGATCTTGAGGCAGCGTGGTGGCACTTTTCATATGATGGATGTCTTTGAGGATTGCAATGCCCTTCTCGGCTCGACCGCAGTATTTGGAAGACTCCAGTCTGCTAGCCCTAACGAGCTCTGTTCACTATTGTATGCTCCAGCTCGGTGTTGAACTTATCTTGATGAGATCTCATCGATCGGGAGCTCTTTGTTTACGAAAGTTGAGGATGGGTTGGGCCCATGGCCAGACCACGACTTCTTCTATTGCCAACATGGCTACGCGACTAGGGCATGTAGGTTGGGAGGTGGAAGGTTGGGGTCGACCACCTTTCTTTGTGCCATTAGGTCCCGAATTATTCTGCTGCAGTCCCGGGCAGACTCTGAAGTCCCGTGGCGGAGTGCGTCTGTGCAGTCCTGGGCCGCCTACCAAGTGCTGAGCACTTTCTTTGGGTTCCCAAAGTCGGATCCGGCGCATCGAGTCGGCGGCACGAAGATGAGGTCGATTACGGAGATGGCTTGCGGATGGCTTGCGAGGCATTGAAGGGAGGCGCGATGACCCACAAGTGTAGGGGATCTATTGTAGTCCTTTCGATAAGTAAGAGTGTCAAACCCAATGAGGAAGCGGAAGGAAATGATAAGCGGTTTTCAATAAGGTTTTCTCTGCAAGCCTTTGAAATTGTAGGTGATAGATAGTTTTGTGATAAGATAAATTGTAACGAGTAATAAGTAAATAAAGTAAATAAAGTGCAGCAAGGTGGCCCAATCCTTTTTGTAGCAAAGGATAAGCTGGACAATTTCTTATAATGAGAAAAGAGCTCCAGGACACATGGGAATTATTGTCAAGCTAGTTTTCATCATGTTCATATGATTAGCGTTCGGTACTTTGATAATTTGATATGTGGGTGGACGGTGCTTGGGTACTGCCCTTACTTGGACAAGCATCCCACTTATGATTAACCCCTATTGCAAGCATCCACAACTACAAAAGAAGTATTAAGGTAAACCTAACCACAACATTAAACACATGGGTCCAAATCAGCCCCTAACGAAGCAACACATAAACTAGGGTTTAAGCTTCTGTCACTCTAGCAACCCATCATCTACTTATTACTTCCCTATGCCTTCCTCTAGGCCCAAATAATGGTGAAGTGTCATGTAGTCGACGTTCACATAACACCACTAGAGGAAAAGACAACATACATCTCATCAAAATATCGAACGAATACCAAATTCACATGACTACTAATAGCAAGACTTCACCCATGTCCTCAGGAACAAACGTAACTACTCACAAAGCATATTCATGTTCATAATCAGAGGAGTAATAATATGCATTAAGGATCTGAACATATGATCTTCCACCAAGTAAACCAATAAATATCAACTACAAGGAGTAATCAACACTACTAGCAACCCACAGGTACCAATTTGTGGTTTGGATACAAGATTGGATACAAGAGATGAACTAGGGTTTTGAGAGGAGATGGTGTTGGTGAAGTGTTGATGGAGATTGACCCCCTCCCAATGAGAGGATTGTTGGTGATGGCGTTGGTGATGATTTCCCCCTCCCGGAGGGAAGTGTCCCCGGCAGAACAGCTCCGCTAGAGCCCTAGATTGGTTCCGCCAAGGTTCCGCCTCGTGGCGTGAGTTTCATCCGTAAGCTTGCGATTCTTTCCACGGTAAAAGCTCTCATATAGCGAAGATGGACACGGGGGCCCACGAGGCCCAAGAGGCAGTAGCCCCCCACCCTCTGGCTAGGGTGTGGGCCCTTGATGTATTTCTTTTGCTCAATAATTCTTATTAATTCCAAAAACATGTTTAAGTGGAGTTTGAGGATTTTTGGGCGGTCAGAATAGGTTTCAATGTTTGCTCCTTTTCGGCCGAATTCCACTACGGCATTCCCCTCTTCATGGTAAACCTTGTAAATTAAGAGAGAATAGCCATAAGTATTGAGATATAATGTGTAATAACAGCCCATAATGCAATAAATATTGATATTAAAGAATGATGCAAAATGGACGTATCAACTCCCCCAAGCTTAGACCTCGCTTGTCCTCAAGCGGAAGCCGAAATCGAAAAATATGTCCACATGTTTAGAGATAGAGGTGTCGATAAAAATGAAATACGGACATGAGGGCATCATGATCATTCTTATAACAGCAACATATATAGATTTTATCATATGATTTCTTATACTCAAGTAATGATCAATTCACAATGTCAAGTATGGTTCAGAAATTTCAATGAGAACTAACAAACTATAATCTCAGTCATTGGAGCAATCGCAATTTATCATATCATCAAAAAGAATCAACAATAGAGATTTTCAGCAAGTCCACATACTCAACTATCTTGTAGTCTTCTACAATTGCTAACACTCACACAATACTTGTGGTTATGGAGTTTCAGCCGGACACTGAGAAAGATAGGGGCTTATTGTGTTGCCTCCTAACGTATTCACCTTTAGGTGATGTCAACAATAATAGTCCATACTAACTTACATCCAATTGGATATATATATATATATCATGATCTTTCAAACACGAGGAGCTTGCCAAAGATAAAATGAAAATGGGAAATGTGAGGATCACCTTGACTCAAGCATAAAGTAAAAACACAAAGTAAAAGATAGGCCCTTGAGGAGAGCGAGAGAGTTGTCATGTGCGTTTAGGGTTGGATGCACAAAATCTTAATGCAAAAGAACGTCACTTTATATTGCCCTTGTATGTGGACCTTTATTATGCAGTCCGTCGCTTTTATTACTTCCACACAAGATCATACAAAGCTTATTTTCTCTGCACCAATAAGTCATACATATTTAGATAGCAATTTTATTGCGCAACATGACAACTTACTTGAAGGATCTTACTCGATCCATAGGTAGGTATGGTGGACTCTCATGGCAAAAGCGGGTTTAAGGATATTTGGAAGCACAAGTAGTATCTCTACTTGGTGCAAGGAATTTAGCTAGCATGAGGGGAAAGGCAAGCTCAACATGTTTGGAAGGTCAATGACAATATACTTTAAGCGAGATGTGCGTAAACATAAACCATTACGTTGTCTTCCTTGTCCAGCGTCAACTCTTTTAGCATGTCATACTTAATGAGTGCTCCCAATCATAAAAGGTGTCCAAGATAATATATTTATATGTGAACCCCTCTTTCCTTATCACTTCCTATTAATTACAACGATGACCAAAACTAAGTTTATCAACTCTCAACAATTTTTATGCCTCATACTTTCTATGTGTGAAGTCATCACTAACCATAAGATCAATATGAACTCTTTTATTCTTTCTACTTCCTCAAGATCATAGCAACATAGCAAAGCCCTTGACTCAACACTAATCTTTATCATGGATAGCTCACGGACTCAATTACAAAAGAGATCACAAAGCAAAACTCAAAACTACTTGATATCAAAACTTCAATCTACTAGATCAAGATACTACTAAAAGGATCGACTAGAGCAAAGCCGATGACTACTAGAGCAAAGCCGATGACTACTCGATAGTTCGATGTGCCATGCTACGGCTTAGAATGGGGACTTCAAAGGCGTTTTGAATGTCATGGAGCATATGAGATGTTCCAAGAGTTGAAGTTAACATTTCAAGCAAATGCAGGGTTGAGAGATATGAAGTCTCCAACAAGTTCTCTGACTGCAAAATGGAGGAGAATAGTTACGTCATTGAACAAATACTCAAAATGTTTGGGTATCATAATCACTTGACTCAGCTGGGAGTTGATCTTCGATTGATTGTGTCATTGTGAGAGTTCTTCAATCAACGCCACCAAGCTATAAAGGCTTCGTGATGAACTATAATATGCAAGGGATGAACAAGACTATTCGAGCTCTTTGCGATGCTAAAGGCAGCGGAGGTAGAAATCAAAAGGAGCATCAAGTGTTGACGATCAATAAGACCACTAGTTTCAAGAAAAGGGCAAAGGAAAGGCAGGGGAACTTCAAGAAGAGCGGCAAAAAGGTTGTTGCTCAAGAAGAAACCCAAAATCGGACCTAAGCTTGGCCCGAGTGCTTCTATTGTAAAGAGGCTAGTCCTTTGGGCGGAACTTCCCCAAGTATTTGGCGGATAAGAAGGATGGCAAAGTGAAAGGTATATTTGATATACATGTTATTGATGTGTACTTAGCTAATGCTGTGATGGCGCTGGGTATTAATCTTTGGTTACATTGCTCATATTTGCAACTCGAAGCAGGGGCTATGGGTTAGCGAAGATTGGCTAGGGCGAGGTGATGATGCATGTGGGAAATGGTTCCAAAGTCGATGTGATCGTGGTGACGCGCTACCTCTACATCTACCATCGGGATTAGTTTTAGACTGAATAATTGTTATTTGATGCGGCGTTGAGCATGAACATTATATCTGGATCTTGTTTAATGCGAGGCGGTTATTCATTCGTCGAGAGAATAATGATTGTTCTATTTATATGAGTAATATCTTTTATGGTCATGCACCCCTGCTGAGTGGTCTATTTTTAGTTGAATCTCGATACTAGTGACACACATATTCATAGTGTTGAAGCCAAAAGATTGAAGTTTAATAATGATAGTGCAACTTATTTGTGGCACTACCGTTTGGGTCATATCGGTGTAAAGTAAATGAAGAAACTCCATGTCGATGGACTTTTAAAATCACTTGATTATGAATCACTTGTTGCTTGCGAACCGTGCCTTGTGGGCAAGATGACTAAAACTCTGTTCTCCGGAACAATGGAACGAGCTACTGACTTGTTGGAAATAATACAAACCGATGTATGCGGTCCAATGAGTATTGATGCTCGTGGTGGGTATCGTTATTTTCTTACCTTCACAGATGATTTGAGCGAGATATGGTTATATCTACTTAATGAAGCATAAATGCGAAACATTTGAAAAATTCAAAAATTTCAGTGAAGTGGAAAATCATCGTAACAAGAAAATAAAGTTTCTCGATCTGATCATGGAATAGAATATTTGAGTTACAAGTTTGGTCTTCATTTGAAACAACATGGGATAGTTGCACAATTATATACCTCGAACACCCAGTGAAATGGTGTGTTGAGCGTCTTATCGTGCTTTATTAGATATGATGTGATCTATGATGTCTCTTCTTGATTTACATTTATCGTGTTGGGGTTATGCTCTAGAGGCGGCTGCATTCACTTTAAATAGGGCATCATATAAATCCGTTGAGACGGCGCCTTATGTGAAAAAGCTTCAACACAGTAGCTCGAACCCAAATCGGAATGTCGTCTTCATAGGATACCCAAAGGAAGCTGTTGGGTACACCTTCTATCCACAGATCTGAAGGCAAAATCTTTGTTGCTAAGAATAGATCCTTTTTAGAGAAGGAGTTTCTCTCAAATGAAGTGAATGGGAGAAAAGTAGAACTTGACAAGGTAGTTGTACCTTCTCCCTTATTGGAAAGTAGTTCATCACAGAAATCAATTCCAGTGATTCCTACACCAATTAGTGAGGAAGCTAATGATGATGATCATGAAGTTTTGGATCAAGTTACTACCGAACCTCATAGGTCTTCGAGTAAGATCCGCACCAGTGAATGCGGTAATCCTATTACGGAAGTCATGTTACTATATCATGATGAACCTCGAACTATGAGAGCGATGATGAGCCAGATTCAACAAAATGGCTTGAGGCCATGAAATCTGAGATGAGATCCATGTATGAAAACAAAGTGTGGACTTTGGCGGACTTGTCAGATGATCGACAAGCCATAGAAAATAAATGGATCTTTAAGAAGAAGACCGACTCAGACGGTAATGTTACTGTTTACAAAGCTCGACTTGTTGAAAAAAAACTTATCAGGTTCATCACAGTATTTTCCTTTAGTCCGTATACTACTTTGGAACAAGGTCAAAAACAAACAAAATCCCGACTTGTCGGCCGGCTAGATCGACTTATTCCGACCGTTATAAGCGGCGCTAGGCTCACGCTTGGAAGAAGCGGCGCTTGATTCCTTACCACGAGGTTCCAGATTTTTTGTTCCACAAGGCTTCACTCTTTTCGAGGTCCACAATGGTAAATCCATATCTTGCATCGAAATCACAAGATGAAGCATATTTTCTTCGTACCAAACATATGTTTCAAAACAAGCTCCATCAAGAAAAGACTACATGACATTCTCCAAAATCCAACCAGGAAGCATTTGAAAACTAAATTTGTTGAGTCATACTTGAAATTGTCTATTGGCGGTTGGTAAAAACCAATGGATGCCGAGTTCTGACCGCCTTCCAAATGCAAAAATGGGGTCGCTGCATACACCCGAGAGACAATATGGGCCATGGCGAAAAGATGCGGGAAGTTCAACATAACCATGCATATCAGGCAACATACAATCTTCACGGTGTCGAGAATATTTATCGGCCCGAGGTGAAATAGCAGCCGCATGTAGTGCATCGTTCAACTGTAACAAAAAGGGGTGCATCGGATCTGGATTTAACAAAAAGGGTACACAAAAATGTAGATAACTTGTCTATCTATAACATACTTAAGCAACAACATATAAATAGGACGAGTAGCCACAAAAGTAAACTGCATAAATCTGAACATCGGTGATATAGGTAGATTTGTAGCGGCCATAGCAAATCGGATGCTTGATTTTCTTAAATTTTTATTCTATATTTGAGTGCTATGGCCTTTGTCGATGACGGACACTTCTTACATGTGATACTCTCCTTTGGTGGATCTTTGAATAAGACCCACTTCTCAAAAGATCCATCATACGGTTAGCATTCTAAATTTATCAATGTGGCCAGTAATTTACATCCTAAATGGTTCTAAGTCGGCGATGTAGAATGGGGGTAGGTATGGAGAGGCAAGATCCTAGCTATGGAGCGGTTGTAAACACAAGGATGTACATTAAGCCTTCTTGGAAAATAACAGCCCTCGTCTCGGGCCGGGCGGTCATTTGGATTATGTGTGTATGGATTCTGGTCACAGACCCTTTACCTTGAGGAGGGTGGCTTATATAGTGTCTGCGCGGACCCTCCGGCCCTCAATAATGTAGGGTTTAAAGTACATTAAGTCTGGCGTTCTTAGTAGCATGCTTACATAAAATGTCCTAAATGCCATAAGACTACTTAATTACAGACCGTTTGGATGCACGAGTGGTTCTTGATCTCTGGTGGTCGGAGTGAATCTCCATGGTCGAGTCCTTGGTCCGTCAGTGAAGTCCCTCTTGAGTCATTTGGAAGGCGATTTCTTCTGAGGTGTCCTTGGGTAGGGTACTTAGATCAGGTCTATGACCCTACCCTAGGTACATGACTTCATCATTAGCCCCCGAATGGATCGAGGTTTGAGTGAGGAAGGAGTTGATATTATTTCCGACCTGCTTTTGTGTTCTGGATATGTATCGTCTTGGACCAATAATCTCTTCATTGATAACAGCAACTTTTCTTGATTGCCTTGATCCATTCTTTTCTCGTCGAGTGAACTTTTGAACTTAGTAATTTCGGCGTGACGGATCATGAAATCTCGTCGACAGTCGATCTGCTATTAGCGGATTTTGTGGGACCCAAAATTTGGGAAGCGGCGTGAAGCGAGGCGGACCGTGGTGTTCGGATGGGATAGGGCATAGACACCTCGATTCCGTGCCATCTTTTTTTGCCACATATCCGTATCTTGTTGTTTTAGGGATGTGATTGGATTACTGGGCCCACTTGTCATCCACTCGAGGCGGCTCTATAAAGGCGCCCGTTTTTGAACAGTAGTTCTCAATCCCCCTTTCTGTCCTCTTAGCCTCCTTGCCGCGCCGCTGCTCTCGCCTCTGCCCAACCACTCCTCGTGCGCTTGGCGACAACAATGGTGAAGGAGAAGGCAGCTCTGGAAGCGAAGAAAGCGGCAGCGGCAGGGAAAGCGAAAGAGGAAAGCGACTAGTCGAGGAGGATCCTCGTCCGAGTCCGCTTTGCCCGCAAAGGCTGGTGAGAGTCTGGACTAGGGGTGTCGGGACAATGGGACTATCAATATCCGCCGGACTCCAAGACTACGAAGATAGAAGATTGAAGACTCGGCTCGTGTCAGGAAGGTACTTTCCTTGGCGTGGAAGGCAAGCTTGGCGATCTGGATATGTAGATCTCCTACCATTGTAACCGACTACTCTGTAACCCTAGCCTCTCCGGTGTCTATATAAACCCGGGGCTTTGATCCGTAAGGACAGAACATACATTACAACAATCATACCATGGGCTAGCTTCTGGGGTTTAGCCTCCTTGATCTCGTGGTAGATCTACTCTTGTACTACCCACATCATCAATATTAATCAAGCGGGGCGTGGGGTTTTACCTCCATCGAGAGGGCCCGAACACAGGTAAAAATTGTGTCCCTCGTCTCCTGTTACCATCCGCCTAAGGCGCTGATTCGGGACCCCCTACCGAGATCCGCGGTTTGACACGACATTGGTGCTTTCATTGAGGGATCCTACGTATACCGTCCCCGATAGGCTCGATGGCATCTTCAACCAACAACGCAGCATCTGGGTGAGGCTTTTCTCCGGACAGATCTTTGTGTTCGGCGGCTTTGCTGCGGGCCAATTCTCTTGCCATCTGGAGCAGATCGAAAGCTCGCCCACGGCGTCGAGTCAGATTTGGAAAAAGCAAATTCACGGCCGATGTCGCGGGGACTCGATCTTGACGGACTCGAGCCACAGCCAGCGCCCTTGCTGCGGCGATGGGCATCGAGCCATTGATAGCCCGCTCGCCGGCCCATCTTGACCCACTGCTTATCTGGGTAGGCCCCGGGGCCAGATCTTGCGGCGATGGGCATGACCTAGCCTGCCGCCGGACGGTGCATTGATGGCCCTTTTCGGATCGCTCGGCCATCGGCCGGAGCCCGATCGCCCATGCTCGAGGCGGTGGTTAGAAGCGCCGCCTTTGGCAGGGCTTCAACATCCGCAGCGATGGAGCGAACAACGATCTTGTCCCTGCGAAACTTCGTGATTTTGGTAGCCCGGACTCCGCGCCTCAGCGCCCCATGTCGATTGGATTAGGCGCGGTTATAGAAATTCACCGCCGCGGACATCTTCCGGCCTTTTCGCCCTTAGGCGATATCCTGAATCCTTTGAAGCACCTCTCACTATCGGGAGAATCTTGGCGGACTATGGCGGGATGGTTGGAATGCAGACGACGAAGAAATTGAGAGCCCACCACCCACTTTGTAGCCAGCGCCGAGATTTAACCGACATGCTGAACTTCGACTCCGAAGAAGACATCGGCGGAATGAGGCAGCGATGCGAGACAAACAAAAACAGAGCTTACTCTGCACAACAGGACCACCACAGCCGGCGACATATATATGGTGGATACCCCACGGGAGGCGATACTTGAGGACCAGCGGGCCCACGGCGAATAACTTCTTGCCGATAAGCGACCAAAAGCGGCGGCGCAAGCATCGCGCTAAGTCCCGCTCGGCGACACCAGCGCTCCCAAGGCGGCCGCTATCTGGGCGGGGCTCTCAATCGGACGACGAACACGCACATAAGCAACCGTCCGAACACGACGAGTCACATAGTCAATCAAAAGCCTTTGCAAGAAGCGGAAGAGGGAAGCGAGGCTCATAACAGCGGAAGAAACACTCAAAATGAGATGGGGCAAAGTGCTCAACACACCAGATAAATGCGGCAATGGCCACCAATCAAAAAGCTACCCTAAGCATAGCTACTCTAGGAATTTGTGAGGCCATATAGAACCCCCACCGTCAAAAATAAAAGGGCCGCTGGCTAGATGAGGCGCCCAGACTGACGAATGAATCTGAAAGGCGCCACACACAACTCCACCAATGAACTCGGAAGGATAGATGGCCCGGCCAGGTCCATTTATGGGCCAAGGAGAAGGCCCCAAGAAGCAAAATGACCACCAAGTGTCAGGTGACATGAGACACACAAATCTGGGCGCCGCACCCACTATGTTTCACCGATGAAGTCTTGGACCATGAATTTCAGCGGGGGTTTAAACCCATAAACATAGAGGCCCTCTGAAAGTGCAACTAATCCCGGTGGTTTTGGTAATTAATAACAACATATATATCATTGAACTAATAGTTTCTTGAGAACATTTCAGAAAGTTCGATGATATGGGTATGGCAATATTGAAGAAGTGGACCCCTCAAAATGCTAAGGAAAGCATTGGCAAAAGCTCAAGACTCTATTTTTGGTTTAGTGATCCAAGATCACATTGAGTCTATAGGAAAGCCAATACTATTAAAGGGATGAGGTTATGATAATGATCTGGTTGCTCAAAGTGCTTAGTGATCTATCTCCCAAACAATCAGCAATCTTTCATTCCAACATACACTCATAAGTAATCTCGGTCTCACCGATTCCATAAACTTCAGTCACACAAGATGAACCACCTCACCATATACCCAAACCCTAGAAATTTGGTTTTCCGATTCCAAACTCGGTCTCACGAAACTAGTGTTGCCAAGCTTACATGACATACGTCATCAAATCGGTGTCACCGAGATGATAAAAGTCGGTCCCACGAGATTGGCAAACCCTAGTCTTTGGAAGAATCGGACTCACAGAGATTGTATTTTCGGTCCCACGAAAATCCCAACGTTCTAAGATTTGAACTTTCGGTCTCACCGAGTTGTCAACTTGGTCGGCCGAGATTGGTCAAATGTGTAGCAGTTGGATTTTGTGTGGAGGCTATAAATACCCTCCACCCCTCTTCATTAGTGGAGAGCCATCGAAAAGAACTACCACTCCTACCTTACATTTACGAGAAAAACTACCTACCCTTGTGTTGAGATCAAGTTGCTCCACTCCCACCATATGAAACTTGATTTCTAGCCTTCCCAAGTTGCTTTCCACTCAATCCTTTCTTCCACCACAGCCAAATCGGTGAGGAGAGTTGAGTGTTGGGGAGATTATCATTTGAAGCACAAGAGCAAGGTTCATCATCACCAACACCATCTATTACCTTTTGGAGGTGGTGCCTCCTAGATTAGTTAGGTGTGGCTTGGGAGCCTCCGTCAAGATGTGGAGTTGAACCAAGAAGTTTGTAAGGGCAAGGAGATCGCCTACTTTGTGAAGATCTACCCGAGTAAGGCTAGTCCTCCGTGGGCGTATGCCATGATGGCATAGACAAGGTTGCTTCTTCGTGGACCCTTAGTGGGTGGAGCCCTCCGTGGACTCTCATGGCCGTTACCCTCAGTGGGTTGAAGTCTCCATCAGCGTGGATTGGCGATAGCACCACCTATCGGAACCACGAGAAAAAATCTCCGTGTCTCCAAATTGCATTTGCTCTTCTCCACCTCTCTTTACTACATGTGCAATTTACTTTCCGCTGCCAATACTCTAGAATTGCATGTGTGGGGTGATACTTGACTTGATCATCATTGTGAACTTGCTAAAACTTGTCTTAATCAAAAGGCTGAATTTTTATATTGTCAAGTAGTCTAATCACCCCCCTCTAGACATACTTCGATCCTACAAGTGGTATCGAGCTTTGGTCTCCATTGGATTGGTTTCCATTGCATTGGACTCCATAAGCTTGGTTTCACAACCTAGGAGAGTATGGCGTCTAGTGAGGTAATTTTCGTGAGGTCCTTACTTTGATGGTTCAAATTTTGCTAGTTGGAAGCATAAAATGAAAATGCATATTCTTGGACATAACCTGCATGGGGCATTATTTGTGTTGGCTTGCAAGGTGAGTTCTTGAGGAAGGAAAAGTTCGGATCGTGAAGCTACTGACGGATGAATTGCGGATGTTGCAAAACAATGCTCAAGCTTGTGACATTCTCTTCAATGCTTTGTGTCGAGGAGTTCAACAAAATCAGCCGTCTTGAGAATGCAAAGAGATTTGGGATACTTTGGTGAAATGCACGAAGGTGCGAGTCCGTGAAGGAATCAAAGCTAGATGTTCTTCAAGGTCGACTTGACAAGTTCAAGATGAAGGAAGGTGAAGAATTATTTGAAATGTACTCTAGGCTTGCTCTCATCACAAATGAGATTGCCGGCTTAGGAAGCGAAGAAATGACCGACCGATTCATCATCAAGAAGATTCTCGAGCTTTGGATGGAAAGTATGACACCGTGTGCACTTTGGTCCAAATGATGCCAAACTACAAGAATCTCAAGCCTACCGAAGTCATTGGAAGAATTGTTGCTCATGAGATGACACTAAAAGATAAGGAAGAGCTTCACAACAAGTCAAGTGGTGCTTACAAAGCTACTAGTGATGCTCCCACAACCTCAAGTGACAAGCTAGTTTCCAATGAAGAGATAAGCCTAATGGTGAAGAACTTCAACAAATTCTACAAGAGTAGAAGCAAGGAAAGAAGCTCAAAGTCTAGATCATATGATGAAAAGAGATCTTCTAGTCGTGATCGAAGCTGCTACAATTGTGGAAGACCGGACACTACTCAAATGAGTGTTCGGCTCCCCACAAGAGAGAAGAATCTCCAAGAAGAAGAAGCTCAAGAGAAGAGTCACCTCGGAAAGAGAAGGAGTAGAGATGATCGTTATGAGCGAAGATCCTCTCGGAGAAGCAAGGATTAGGAGAGGAAAGACAAGTCATCAAGGAGCTACACAAGAAGAAAACATCAAGCTCATGTAGGTGAATGGGTCTCGGCTCCGACTCGACAATCACTCGAAAGAAGCTATCACTCCAACTCGAATCTGATCAAGATGAAGGTGTTGCGGTCTTGCTCTCGTATCCTCCAACTCCAACTCCTATGACTTATTTGATTCACCAAATGAGGGTTGGAAGATGCTTCATGGCTAAAGGCCCCAAGGTATCACACCCTGAATTTATTGACTTTGATAGTGATGAGGATGACTTGCTTGGTGAAGATGAGCTTTTACATGACAAATCTAGTGAGCCTAGTAATGATGAACATGCTAGTAGTCTTTATAGTCGAGAAGAGTCGAATGACAATGCTATGAAGGAGATTGAGCGTCTAACTAAAGAACTAAACACTCTTAAGTTAGCTCATGAAACAACTCAAGAAGATCATAGAGAGCTCCTAAGATCTCATGAGAAGCTACGCTTGAGAAGCTCAATCTAGAGCAAGAACATGAGTTCCTAAAAGCAATCAATGGCGATCTTGAAAGAAGAGTTCTTCATATCTTGCCAAGCGACTTCTCTTGTCTAATTTCTTGCCACCTATTAAAACTAAGCATGACAAGCATAAGAAAAATTCTTCATCTAGTAGTAACAATAACCATGCTAAATCAATGTTGTTACTTCTAGTAATTCTCTTGATTCCACTAACAATGTTTCAAGCCAAGTTACACTTGAGCAAGAAAATAGTTTATTGAAAGGATTATAGAAAGGTGTCTACAAGAGCCTTGCGGAAGCAAGAACTTTGAGAAATTGTTACTTAAGCAAGGAAGGCACGGAAGAATCAAGGAATTGGTTTTGAGCGAAAGTTCAGCGCCGAGGGTGTTGAATGGGAAGAAGGTCAATATCCTCCAAAGTTTGTTTCTCAAAAGGAGAAGTATGATCCTACTTCTTCCAATGTGGAACAAGCTCAAGATGACCTTCCACCACAAGACCACAAGCTAAAAGGCAGGACAAGCTTCAAGAGGAGATTGATGCATTTATTGAAGCACCTAAAGCCATGGTCAAGTGGGTTCCCAAGGAAGCGTCAAGTTCTACTTCGTCAAGCTCAACTACTACCCCAAGGATTCCCATCAAGATGATGTGGATCCCAAGAAGAAGAACTAGAGAGTTCTTGAGGTGACTCCGCCAACATACTTCACTCACATTCATTTTGGCAAGAACTTGTGCAATCAACTTCCACATCTTGCACTAGTTCATGGAGTCACAAACCCTCTTGTTGGTAAGTCAAGGGACAAGGTAATCATTGCTTTCATGGACATCATCTATTGTGTACTTCAATCTATGTCCATGGATATCCTTGTTTGTTCCTTGTGGGACTAACCCATGTAGGTATTGAAAGTGCCGAATCCTAAGGATTGCTCCCAACTCTTGATGATCTTCATCAACATTGAGCATCCACATCTTCAACATCTACATGAAGTCTTCTCGACAACCCAAGGTTAGTTTGACCCTTTAAAGGGGTTCTCACATCAAGGGGAGCTTTGCTCTAAAGATTTGAGCTAAAGCATCTTCAAATGATGTGAACACATTAATGCTTTATGTAAAGTGGTAACCCCACTTGTGCTTAAGCGATGAGTATGACCTATGATCAAATGTTCTCATTTGACTCCTAAATCAATATACTCATATATAGATGACCTAGTCATCGACAAATTGTGTGATAGTAGCTAGTGTTTTGTTTGTGCATGTTTGACACATATTTCATTTGCTATCTTATTGTGTGAGCATGTTGGATGCATGATTTTATCCATTCGAGGACATCCATTTGTTGCTTTGGTCTTTTGGATTCTTTTTGACCAAATGGATGGACAAGAATGCCTAAGTTCCTCCTAGCTATCTATGCTTTCTTGTCTCAAACTCTATTCATGCTTATATCACAAACTTTGATCAAGTCTTTTTGGACCCATCGGTGAGGAGCACTTTCGGAGCCACCGATCCGTCAAGCTTAATTTCCAAAACCTTCTAAGTATTTTCGGTCAGACCAACCCTCAAAATCGGACGGACCGAAAGCACTTGGATTGATCTAGGTTTTCACCTCGGTGAAACCGAGTTACAATTTCGGCGTGACGAAGTGAGTAGCTGCTTGCGATTAACCATCTCGGTGCCACCGAGTTTTACAACTCGGTCCCACCGGCAACTAAAGGGTATATATACACGAGGGCAGCGTTGATTCTTTCTTCAAAGCGCCTGCCCCCAAACCCTTCTTTGCCGTCGCCGTGGTCTCCGGATTGTCTCCGTAAATGCGCTTATGCGCCCTCGCCACAGTCTCCGTCGCCGTCAGCGGTCACTCTCTCGCGCCGTTGCGCCGTGAAAACTCCACCAAGTTAGGGTGAGTTTGATCCCTCTCGTCTTCAACCTCGATTCAATGCGATTGGTTTGCCTAGCTTCTTGCCACGTTTGAGATCTTCCTATCCGGTGATTAGTTCTTAGAGCGAAATTGAGTAAAAGTTTTAGGGTTAGGTTTCCGCCGAACACATCTCGGTGAGACCGATTCTACATTCTCGGTATGACCGATTTGGCCTCTGGCCATTACCTTTACCTTTTGGTCCAACGAGTTGTGCAAATCGGTGTGACGAAATGAGGATTTAGTGAAACCCTAGTGTTCTCGGCTGACCAGAAACCCATTTCGGTCAGCAGAAAGTGGTGTGAATAGTTACATTTAGACACTTGGATTCACGAATTTTAGCCTCGTTACGGCGAAATGCATTTTGTGAAAACCTAAAACTGAAATTTGAACTCATTTTTTTGCAAAATCTTACTGCGTTTGTGATAACTCTTCTATTACGCCTACACCTAATCTATTCACGGGTTGTCGACCATATCAGATGCGGTGACAGCGAAACAGTGTCTGAATCACCAATTCTTTGAGATTCGAGAGCGGCAAGATTTCTATGAGGCGTATACGGACAAAAGCCCATTATTTGCGACACTTTCGCTATATTTGTTGAGGCGTATATTGATAGTGAAGAACAGAGACTACTTTCCACATGTGCATGAGAGCTTTCTTGCATGTGGTGTTGCTGATTCGTTGGTCGAGTTGTGATTGGAATGATGAGATGATCATGCAATTCTATGCCACACTCATTTCTATCCGGATGGCGGATTGTATGGATGGTGAAGGTCGAGAGATTCTCTTCAATTTGTTGAAGAATGGGCAGCCTTCTGAATGCTCCGGTGTCAAGAGAAGATGATGTTGATGTCTATGGTATTCCCAAGAAAAACCATGAGTCTATGAAAAATATGTACAATGAGGTACCAGGCTAAGGATGTAGAGATCTGGAAGCTCGGCTCGATGTATCATCTCGAGCGAGTCTCCTACCACGAACACAATTAGAGGCATACCTTGATGCCCAAATGCAGAGATCATCGCATGATAAGAGGCTATTCTATCAACATGCTGCATATACTTGATCGAAGGCACCTTTCAAGGTGATGGACACGATAGTTGAGACTATCAAGAGGGCTGCGACAGACCGGAAGAGGTCATGTGGATTTGCCCGCACATTCGGATGCTTATCAATGCCAAGTTTGCACGGGCACCTACTTGTTGGATAGACCACACTTGCCCTTTGCACTGAGCATGAGGACAATGAAGTTGTGATGGTGAGGATGATCCACGTCTGTTGAAGGTCAAGCAAAATCTGAAGCTGCCAAACAAGCTAAAGCTGAGAAGAAAGCGGCGGACAGCTAAACCCAAGAGTGTTGGAGAGCAGCTCCTTGAAGCTACCGAGAGGATTGAACAACGCTGGCCAGCATTGTGCGATCTCGGGAGAGTCTTGAGAGGATAGTTGAAGACAAGTTCCATGCTCTGGATGTCAAAATGGCTGAAGTGCAAATCCTTGTCAACAAGCTTGAGGCGGATATCGAGGAAGCCAAGAAGGAGAAGGAAGAGCTCATGCGTGAGATGCGAGGATGACCTAGTCGGGATGATTATGAACAGCCTGCTCCGGTTCCCACAAGACCGGATCAGCTGCTATTCGATGGCGAGACACGGGACTACTGACCTCGGCACCTCCCACAGCTCCATCGGTTCAGCTCCGGCTCGGTGACCACTCCTCCGGCTCCACAGACATCAGTGAAGCCTTTGCGGTCTGACTATCTCAACTCCATCAACCGGAGCAGGAGCCGCCCGGCAGAGTCCCTAGTGGCGTTTAGCTCTATACCTTCGAACTTTTGGTAACTTGTTGCCAAAGGGAAAAGTGTATAGATCATAGGACTTCGAGAGAGAGTGCTCGCTTTTGCTCTTCGTTTCATTTGCGGTTTTTGAGATACTTTTGAGTTTTGAGACATTCCGTGTGTTTGATACTCGTTTGCTCTACTTTGATGAGTGCTTGATCATACTATGCCTTAATGTGTGCTTAATGCTTATCATATGCTATTCATATCTTGTATGATCATTTACTCATGTCTTGGTGATTGGGTGCATGCTATTCATTCTTATCATTTTATGCGCTCCACCAAGATGTATGTGACATGGAAGAGTGACCCATGATCCTAATCGATTGTGCATTTGCATTCAAGCATAAATCTTAAATAATGCACAAATTTAGGGAGCTCTTGCTTATCACATACTTCTCAAAGCGACGATATTATTCATTGATTATATCATTTGTGAAGCTTTGATCTATATGTTGTCATCAATTACCAAAAGGGGAGATTGAAAGTGCAACTAATCCCGGGTGGTTTTGGTAATTAATAACAACATATATATCATTGAACTAATAGTTTCTTGAGAACATTTGAAAGTTCATTGATATGGGTATGGCAATGGTGAAGAAGTGGACCCCTCAAAATGCTAAGGAAAGCATTGGCAAAAGCTCAAGACTCCATTTTTGGTTTAGTGATCCAAGATCACATTGAGTCTATAGGAAAGCCAATACTATTAAAGGGATGAGGTTATGATAATGATCTGGTTGCTCAAAGTGCTTAGTGATCTATCTCCCAAACTATCAGCAATCTTTCATTCCAACATACACTCATAAGTAATCTCGGTCTCACCGATTCCATAAACTTCAGTCTGCAAGATGAACCACCTCAGCCATATACCCAAACCCTAGAAATTTGGATTTTCCGATTCCAAACTCGGTCTCACGAAACTAGTGTTGCCAAGCTTACGTAACATACGTCATCAAATCGGTGTCACCGAGATGATAAAAGTCGGTCCCACGAGATTGGCAAACCCTAGTCTTTGGAAGAATCGGACTCACCGAGATTGTATTTTGGTCCACGAAAATCCCAACGTTCTAAGATTTGAACTTTCGGTCTCACCGAGTTGTCAACTTGATCGACCGAGATTGGTCAAATGTGTGTAGCAGTTGGATTTTGTGTGGAGCTATAAATACCCTCCACCCCCTCTTCATTAGTGGAGAGCCATCGAGAAAGAACTACCACTCCTACCTTACATTTAGAAGAAAACTACCTACCCTTGTGTTGAGATCAAGTTGCTCCACTCCCACCATATGAAACTTGATTTCTAGCCTTCCCAAGTTGCTTTCCACTCAATCCTTTCTTCCACCACAGCCAAATCGAGGAGAGTTGAGTGTTGGGGAGATTATCATTTGAAGCACAAGAGCAAGGTTCATCATCACCAACACCATCTATTACCTTTTGGAGGTGGTGCCTCCTAGATTGGTTAGGTGTTGCTTGGGAGCCTCCGTCAAGATGTGGAGTTGAACCAAGAAGTTTGTAAGGGCAAGGAGATCGCCTACCGTGAAGATCTACCCGAGTAAGGCTAGTCCTCCGTGGGCGTATGCCATGATGGCATAGACAAGGTTGCTTCTTCGTGGACCCTTAGTGGGTGGAGCCCTCCGTGGACTCTCGCAGGCCGTTACCCTCAGTGGGTTGAAGTCTCCATCAGCGTGGATTGGCGATAGCACCACCTATCGGAACCACGAGAAAAAATCTCCGTGTCTCCAAATTGCGTTTGCTCTTCTCCACCTCTCTTTACTACATGTGCAATTTACTTTCCGCTGCCAATACTCTAGAATTGCATGTGTAGGGTGATACTTGACTTGATCATCTTTGTGAACTTGCTAAAAACTTGTCTTAATCAAAAGGCTGAATTTTTATATTGTCAAGTAGTCTAATCACCCCCCCTCTAGACATACTTTCGATCCTACACCTCTGATGGAACAATAGACCACAGAGTGCGGATAGAAGATTATATACTACATATACACATGGCCGGAGGAGGCGATCTCCGCCATAAAATATCTACCCCTCAAGCTCAAAGGGCCAGCCCGTCATTGGCTCAAAAAGCCTCCCGAAAAAAACTTGTTGGAAGTTGGGAAGAGCTCGGAAGCATTGAACAAATTTTCAAGGGACTTATGTCAAGTCCTCCAGACGGACGATGATTTAAGTCATATAACTCAACAGCCGGAAGTCCGCCTTGTGAAGTGCGGAACAAGTTTCTTACCAAAAAAGAACCAAATAGTCGATTATGCGGTGCCTTGAAGCCTTAGCAGCTTTCAAGCACAATGTCCGGGACGAATGGCTCTTCGAGCACCTCGGCGAAAGCAGAGGACAATGTCGCACTAACAAACCTCATGACCCGCTTTTGTGCGGGAGAGGATAAATAGCTAGCAGAAGCAGCACCAGCGACCCAAGTACATCCGAGACAAGAGATGGAAACGGAAAATCACGGCGCAGAAAAGAACAGCGCCGGAATAAAGAGAAAAGCCCAAAAAAGCACAGCAGTCAACGCCGGATTCAAAAGCTCGCAGCCCAATAACAAAACTCAGCCCCTCAAGGATGACTGCGATGAACTGTCCAACTTACACAAAATTCTGGGTCGGATATGTCAAATCCATAGCACCCCCGGAAGACCCGCAAATCACACCCACAGGGATTGTTGGGTTTTTAAACAGTCCGGCCGATTAAATGCGAACACAAGGGGCTCGGCAGCGTCAAGCGAAGAAGAAACTCGCCCGACGGAACACGGAAAACAAAAGACTTTCCCACAAGGGGTCAAAGCGATAAGCTCACTTCATGTGATAACACGAAAAAATAGTCGCGGCACTTTCTAAAGAGCCGCTTGCGGTCCAGCCAACCGATCGCAGAAATTGGACATCAAACCAATCACTTTCGACCACTGGACTATTCGAAGCGTTAAAGCAGGGGACGGACTCCCGATATTGAATCCTATAATAGATGGATTACAATTTACTAACGTCCTCATGGGCCGGAGGTAGTGATTTAAACTGCTATATTCAAACACAATCCGTAGGATGAGGATAGACCCTACCAAAATTCGACACAGCCGCACTTCCTTCAAAGGTGAAGCGAGGCCCTTCGCCAAGTGCAGAGCGCGATACTACTAGAAGTCGTGTTGGATCGCGAACAATTTTGACGTGAAAAACTAATCTTTCACACCGTCCCATTTGAAAGTGAATATCAAGCACTCTTGGGGCGAAAGGCTTTTAATCGCTTCAACGCCATACCGCATTACGCGTCTCTTACACTCAAGATGCCGGTCCACATGGCACCATTTCAATGCGAGGTCCTTAAATACGGACTCGGATAAATGGCCGGACTCGGCGACTAGGGGCTCCCTAGCCGCACACCCTTTCCCAAGGGCTTGCGCACAAATCACCGTGGTTTCATATAAACCTCGCTTTAATTATCTATATTTCCTCTTACGCATATTTTTTATGCGAACTATTTCTAAGTCTAAAGCGTTCCTCTCTTTCTCGGATGAACAAGGTGCGTACCGTCAGGGATAACGGTATAGCGGAACCTGACCAGTAGGAGCGTGCGGATGAGGACCGTTGCGGATTCTTTTGATTAAGACCCTGCATAGACCTTTTATCCTTGTCTCTTGTTGTTACTCTCCTTGGCTTCTTCCTATAGCCAAAGCGAACTGATGCTTTAGCATCGGCGCGTCGAAGACCATGCACATGCACGGACACTAGGGGCTTAGGGCATAATTCGCCCATTATTATAAAGTCCGAACACCTTGGGAGTGTTATTGGCGTCTCGAGCTAGGCATTATATGCATCAGCTCCGAATCATGTCTTTGGTCAAATGTTGGGTTTGCCCGGCTCACGTGTTTTGCTGCCTTCGTTCCGTATCACCCGGCTAACGGCACCGGAGAACTCTGCGATTGTGCCCCGGTTAATTTTGGCGAGCACCTCGATGAAAGCCAAAAGCTGTTTGTCATGATATAGCGAGTCTGATCGACCACTCGATCGACTATCGGAATGTTTAGAATTCCTTTGACGAAGGACCGTTTCGGTCGAGCACATCACACACGAATCCGGAGATGCGCGGTGCCACGAGGGCTATATCGTAGCCCCACCCTCGAGCTCCATTGGCTAAGTGGAAGAGATAAAGCACTATAGTCCGGATTGCCTCGTTTGCTCGCTACCACCTCCTTATAACGGGACCGAGGCGTCGGATTAAGTGTGAAAGCGCGATATTTTGCGAACACTGGCACTTGTGCGAGGGGCAGCCGGCTGCATCTTTCGGGTTATACACAAGTATCTGCAACGGCCGCCGCCAGGAAGTTTTACTACTTGGGCGCTTAAGTATAAAAGTTGTCATACCATAATCATTGATTTACAAGGTATTGCATTAATTTGAGCGTTACATTCTTTGAGCACTGCGCCTCTACTTTCTGAGCACCGCGCATGACTTCTCAGTAGTGCTCGGCGGGGAGCGGCTTTCATCCGGACCACAGGTAGCAGCAGCGGTGGCATCCATCTCGGATAATGCACCTTCACGGGCAAGAGCCATCCGCGCGCCCTCGATGCGAACCGACGCTTCATCTCCTTTATATCGGCACCGCCCCAAAGAATTGCTGCAATAAGCCAAAGTAGCTCGTCGCCTTGGACCTCTACGGCGGACATGGGCCCGCGATGTCGATCATGGTCGGTCCGGACAGTCTATTTAGTTCGGCCCATTGACGCCCTTTGTCCGTCGGCGGAAGAAGGCGATCCGGACTGTGGAATTGAGACCAATACAACTCTTAGCCTCGTGATCCCCGGCGGAAGTGCTTAGCGGCATCGGCCGCTTTCGCAGCCAAGTCCATATCACGGATCCTCCGAACTCCACCAGCCGCTCAAATTGGCGTGCCAGCATCCATAAACGGCGGCGCATAGAAAAGGCTTGCCGGCCAGCGATTTCTCGGCTTGGCGCAGCTCCTCCTTCATAGCCCGCATTGCGAGGCGGGCATCCTTAACTTTGGCGGTGGCCTTCTTCAGGTCTTCCCGCTCCGATAGCGCTCCTTTTCAAGAGCCTCATTGCGGTCGGTAGCATCCTTTAATTTCTTGGCCAATTCGTACCTCCGCCCTAGCAGGCGGTCGCGCGCCTTTTCGACTTTCAACTCCTCGGCCGCCCTAGAGGCAGCGCGTCACTCCCGGGGCTTGCTCCTTAGCTAGAAACAAGTTCGGCCGAACTCTCCACCGCAGCAGCACCATCTGTATAAACAGCATATAATCTATCGGAGGTGGGCTTGACCCCCATTAAATAAAGCAGCTGCGAAATTTATTTACCTTGCGACTCGTCAAATCGCCGGTTGACAAGTGCGATATCGGCATCGCCACGTCAAGTTGTCGAGTTAACTCGGCAAACTCACTAGTCGGATAGACCCGGACCATCCGCCACTACATAGGGCGGCGGAATTAATTCATTTAGATTTGATCCTCGATATCTTTGTCGTTGCCGACAACCTACAGAGTCTCGAGGGCTACTATACATGCAGGCGCATTTTTATATACAAAAGCTGTTAAAAGACAAAGGGTGCGTCATTTTTACATACCTCAAATCCCGCCAGACAAGCTCATGGCGGCATTCACATAATCTGCTTTCAGTGGACGAAATCCTTCCAATCACCATACGCGTGTCTTGCGGTGATCTTCTGAAATGGGCGCCCTCTCAAGCAAACTCTTGATTCTCGGCGGACTACGGTGGGTGCGAACTCTCTGGCCCCTCCGGACTCGGGGCGCCCTCCGTGGCGACACTTGGGCTCGCCCGGCCTCATCTGGCGGCCGCTGAGGCGGCGTCGCTCTCCATCATCTCCGGAAGAAGGTCCCGAAGATGAACTCATACGAGAAGGCTGCTGAGATCGAACTGCGATATAAATATTTGGTTACCTATAGAAGCACAAATGAAGGTACTTCCTTATTAAACTTCCTATTTCATACTCACGGCTCGTTGGAGGCTGGTCGCCCGGCGATGATTGCAGCGTCCGGATACTTTCGGACGTGGACCAGTGATTTCCTCCCGCTTAGGGGCTTTGACCTCCGGATCTTTGGGCGGTCCTCTTCTCCCTCTGAAGGAGGGATCCTTGGTTCCTCCTCTTGATCGCCTCCTGGGCGAAGTATTAGCTCCTTTATTTCCCGTCGCCCCCCCTCTTGGGCGCAACCTCCAACATTCGACCGGCCACGGGCTCCAGTCACGGTCTCTGGGAAGGGCGGACACCTTATCAGCCTTGATCGCGCCACCCATTCTGTAAAGAGCGAAGAAGTCGAGAAGAGCGAACTTTTGAAAGGCATACAAATAGAATGTCAAGACTCTGAGCTATTTACACGAGTATCCGAGGCGTCGCGGCTTGAAACTGCGTCCTCGGCTGAATCCGGACCGCCACTGCGGTCGAAAAACAACATGCACATCTCCATGGGTGTCGCACCCATAAAATCTTTGGAGAATCTGAGGTCCCTCGGTTGAACTCCAATAGAGCGGAGAGGGCGGCGTTTGCGAGTAGGAGATGCCTGATTAGCGCATGACACGCATCACCTTAACGGTCGATCTCCCTTGTTTGGAGGTCTCGAATCCGGCCTATGCGGTGAGAACGTCCTTGGGCGGCCCCAATTAAACCCTTGGTTGACCCACGACATCGGTTGGCGTGGAGGTCCGGCGGAAGGAGGCGGCGGCTTGCTTTGCCCCTTGGGCGATGATGTAAAACCACTCCTGCTGCCACAATCCAGTTCCTCTTGGAAGGAACCTTTGAGCCAGGGCATCGACCTTCTTGCTTATAGTGCATACTGCCGCACTCCGCAGCGCCCCGATCATCTTGGCTCCACCGTAAATGTTTTCAGCCATAGGCCAAAGTGGGGATGGCGGAGGAAGGCTTGATGAACAATAATGAATCTTGAGAGATATGGAGGATGGACTCGGGCCAAGTCGTGGAAGTCCAGCCCGTAGTAGAACAGCAGCCCTCTCGGGAAGGATCCGTTGGGAAGCCTAATCCCAGCGGGAGGTGAGATCACAGCAGCGTATTCGCCGGGCTCGAGGGCTGGCACGGCCTGCCACAGGGCGAGGCAACCTGTCTGCGAAACCGTGGGCCGTGGGCCCGGCCTCCGCCCAACTAATATGTCCTCCTCCGTGGCGGAGGAGGGCATCCACCACTGGAGGTCGGGCGGACATTGTTGTGGATCCGAGCGCTCGAATCTGAAGCTCTAGGTGTTGGGCTGGGGCGGAGGAAGATTCGATCACGAGGTTGAAAGACAGGGACAGGCCTTGGTCCTCTTATAAAGGGAAGAAATACCAAGGGCCGTCTCGTGACCGTTTAGGATTCCCCTCCGATAGAGGCGTGGCGGCGAGGAGCGATTGGGTTACCGCGCGTATTGATGAGGATCCCGGAATAAAGGGACCACGATCTACCTTCGACAAGGCGTGCCAAGGAAACCGCTTAGCTAAGCGTCTTTGAGGTGGAATAAGTAAAAGCAATTCAAATAAAGGCTCGGTAGCGGTGTGATGGCCGCGCCGCATATCGTCACGCCAGATTGAATCGAGTGTATATGTTTTATCCTCTCTCTGTTGGAATGTGGAAATTATTTTTGCAAAGCGGACACTATCCTAGTGTTCATCATCTTCCCTGGATTATTCAAGGAAGGAACCCGCCTTGCAATGCGAAAATTATACGCGCCGGACTCATCGTCATTGAAGACTGGTTCGAGGAGGCTCTTGAGGAGTCTGGACTAGGGGTGTCAGGACAGCGGACTATCAATATCCACGGACTCCAAGACTACGAAGATAGAAGATTGAAGACTCGGCTCATGTCGGAAGGTACTTTCCTTGGCGTGGAAGGCAAGCTTGGCGATCTGGATATGTAGATCTCCTACCATTGTAACCGACTCTGTGTAACCCTAGCCTCTCCGGTGTCTATATAAACCGGTGGGCTTTAGTCCATAGGACAGAACATACATTACAACAATCATACCATAGGCTAGCTTCTAGGGTTTAGCCTCCTTGATCTCGTTGTAGATCTACTCTTGTACTACCCACATCAATATTAATCAAGCGGGGCGTGAGGTTTTACCTCCATCGAGAGGGCCCGAACCTGGGTAAAAACATTGTGTCCCTCGTCTCCTGTTACCATCCGCCTAGGCGCCGCAGTTAGGGACCCCCTACCGAGATCCGCGGTTTGACACAGGCAATTTGGGTCCAAGGGATTGGATCGATCGACCATCACGAGAAGGATCTCCAGCGATATGACCCAGCGATGATTTGATCCCCACGGACGGAGCGAGGCTCCGGAGGAGCAGTGGCAACCCCACGCGTGGAAGAGGGTGAGTGTGTTCTTCACGGCTACCCGTCGGCCAAGTGGGTTCTCTCTGCCTCAAGTGTTTTCTTCCGTGGTTTCTAGAATTTCTTTGGGGCTTAACTCCACCACTTCAATCCGAATTCCATCGCCTACCTTGATGCCTTCGTGTCCATGTCGCGAGAACTTCGGGCTGCCGACCGTCTTGGGTACATTCAAGCATATATTCACTTGTCGTTCTCAGACCATGAAAAAGCGAGTCGAGGATAGCGATAAGACCAAGGTTATTCAGGTGTGTGGAGGTGCAGGGATTGAGATGAGGAACAAGAGCACCTTTCGGCCATGACCCTCCTGAGTCGGTCGAGGAGGATGGCGATCGACTTGGTTCTCTTGCCAAAGCAGTCGGCGGCAGAAGCGGTCAGTGGTATCGCCGTTCTCTATGGACCGGCCTGAAGCCCTCTTCTGCGAAGATGCTCCACGAGGAGAAAGCCCAGTGAAGATGTTTATGGGCGCGTAGTCCAGTTAGTTCGGGAAGGAGTGGCGGGTATGGACCTTACGGAGGTCTTCCTTGGCGGCGCATCCAGCCACTTGATCGAGGCCATTGTATGTGGCTGTACTATGGAACCGAGGATGAAACTTCGGGTCCACCGAAGCGGTCGGCGATGCCACCTTGGGAGGTGGATGGCGGCGGTGACAGGGAACAAAGACAACCCTCGAGGAGCGAGGAGGATTCTGCCACTCGACCATTCTAGCACTCGAGACAAGGTATTCCCACTTTTATCTTCAATTGTAATCTTGCTATACTTATCCTGCTCTCGCTGCAAATTGGTCGATTGATCTCTGCCTCGCTGTCTGTCAGGCCCTCACCGAACTATACTCGATGCCCAATGGGGCCTTGAGGCTTGAAGAGGGAGGAAGGAAGTAGGGGCAGAAAGCCGAGGAGTGGGACTCGGATCTGCTGCTGATGATGATGGCGACTCGATGGGGGAGGAAGAAGAAGAGGAGGAGGAGGAGGAAGTTAGCCCGCCTCGCGGGAAGGAAGCGATCGAAGCTCATCCATGACCTGCGATTGAGCGTGGCAAAAGGGGTCGCGGCTGTGCCTTGATCGACCAAGCGCCCTCGGACCACTTCTCCGGCGCCGGCGAGAGGCTCGAAGCAATCTCGAATGGCGCCATCGAAACCGGCGAAGGTCTTGCCGAGGATGAAAGTGTCAATTCCCACCATATCGAGGGTAAAAATGTATTTGAGTCTTCTTGCTCTACATGAGTTTATTTTGGTCGACTCATGAGTTAACCAACTGATTTTTGGGGTTGCGGTGCTGCTGCGCGATACCTCGACGGAGTGGCGATCATGAGATGGAAGATCTGCTACCTCAAAACCTGGTATGACTCTCGTAATTCCGTCTTTTAGTCGATTGGCTCTTGGTCTCGATTACGATTCTTTTACGTAGCTCCATCCAATGTCGTTATCACCCTTCACGATGGCGGCGGCAGGCGATCGAGGAACGGCTGAAGCAAAGGAGGAAGCGAGGAAGCGTCTGTTGGCGGGGTGACTCGGGGCGTGCGGCACCCGAACAGGATGGCAGAGGAGAGAACACCACTCGGCCCCGTATCTTTCGCGGTGCCGTTGACAGTGCTCACCCGCATCGTCGAGTCTGCACAGCCTTCACTTCTCGACCCACTACGTCCCGGAGGACCAAGCCGTCTTGCTGCAAAAGAAGCGTCGCGAGGCGGGAGTCATGATGGGCGAGTGAAGGCCATTGGGAGGCTAACCGGGTAGCCTATGGCGCGATTCGCTCTCCGAGTAGCGTTCGGGTCGATCTATCACCGCACGTTACTGTTAGGATATGATGTGCGAAGATTCTTCTTTTAGAAATTCTTAGTGATTGTCCTACACCCACTAGGTGTGTCGATTGAAATTCGAACTAGTGGAGCCGCAGTGAGTGCACCCTTGGTGTAGTCCCCAAGGCTATGGTGGACTGCTGGCGATCGACCATAGTCTTTATATTCAAACTTTTCCTTCATTCGATTAGGTCGAGCGGACTTTCGAGACCGGTGGGGGCATGCTGAGTGCACCTTTGGGTGTAGTCCCCCGAGGCGTGATCGATTCTTGGCGATCGGCTACGATCTGAAGAATACGTCCTTTTTTTGTTGGTTGTTGCATTTCTTCCTTGATATAACTAGTGGGGGCATGGCTGGTGCACCTTGCCCAGAATGTAATCCAGACTATGGTGAATGTTTGCATTGGCTGTAGTCTTAAAGCGTATGGTTTTTCTTAGTCACTCGGTGTGAATTGTTTTTGACATTTGTCGATTGATTCTTCGTAGAAATCACAGTGACCTTGCGGCTCGTTACACATTTGGAGAACAAGCATATCGGCTCGAGCTTGATCTAAAGCTGGTCGGAGAATGCTGGCGAAGCGAAGGAAGGAAAGCTAAAGGTATGTTTGGTGAAGCTTCGTGACTGCCTTTGTCCCTTATTTGATTCAAATTCGACCTTGCTGCGACTTTGCGAGGCAAAGTGAAGGAGGCCCGGAAGAAGAAAAGACCTTGAGTTGGGCGAGATCTGAGAGAAAACAGCTTTAGAAGATAACCAAACTTCATGAGATGAGAAGTTGGCTTGATCGCTAAACGAAGAAGAAAACACCAATCTGAAAGTTGCTCTTGCTATTGCCCGACAAGGAGGTCGGTCGACTAAGCGACAAAGTTGCTCTACGAATGACAGGCGGTCGGTTGGCGGGGAAGAAGAAACGATCGGGAAGCTTATGGAGGCGGACTTCGCCAAGAAGTTGTTCCTCATGCTCGAAGGTAATCCTTTACGCCAAACAATTGTTTTCTGATGATCTTTCCATTCGACCGTTGCCTTGACTTCGGTGATTGTGCTTGTAGAATTTTGCCAAAACTTTGAAGAGAGGCTGGTCCATTGGAACCAAACTTGGACCCCATCAACTCTCGGTGAATGATGAAATGCGCCATGAGCGTGTTCGGCTCGAGTCCGATGTTCTGTTGTCATTGGCTATCTTGCAAGGCTAAAGTGCGCCACTTCCGCATTGACACTACGCTCTGGCGGGGAGGCGCTCGGAGCGACCTCGAGTCTCGATGACTTCGACTAAACCACGATCCACGGTCAAGTGCGGGAATGGAAGAAGTCTTCTGCCGAGTCTGCAGTCGGTCTTCGCTCGATGTCGGCCCGAGTCCATTGCAAGGATGCGAGAGAAGACAAGTGGCGGCTCTTGGTGGCTAACACCAAGAAGCTTGATTTTGGTCTTTCATGGAGACTTTCATCGGCCCGCCACTTGGATCGCGGATGGAATCGACCTTGATGAGTTGTTGCACCTTCCACCCTCCACGGGAGGGTAAAAAGCTTATTGAGCTCGACACTTTAAATTTGCCTCGGTATGCGAGTGATTTTTCTTACCGATAAACCTTAGCGGGCTTAGCTCTGAGCACTTTCCCGGTTCCGTTAGGAATTTATCCGAACTTGGATTGACGTTTGAATATGCTTGCCTTTGGTTTTGAGATGTCTTTTGCGAGGTTAAAAGCAAGATGCTTACTGCAATCGACATTCCCCAATTCACTTAGGCGGGCATTGGGCTGCGGCTAAGCCTCGGCGAGAAGCATGCTCTCCCTCGGTAGGATTTTTCAAAACTTAGGCGAAACTGGGCTGCAGACTAAGCCCCAGTGGGAGGTGCTGCTCTCCACTCGGTAGGATTTCAAAACTTAGGCGACAGGGGGCTGCAGCTAAGCTCCCGTGGGAGGTCTGCTCTCTCCACTTCGGTGAGATTTTTCAAAACTTAGGCGAGCCGGGCTGCAGCTAAGCCCCACGAGTGAGAGTGCTGCTCTCCACTCGGTGGGATTTTTTCAAAACTTAGGCGAGCAGGGCTGCAGCTAAGCCCCGAGTGGGAGGTCTGCTCTCCACTCGGTAGGATTTTTATAACTTTGTACTAGTGGCGTAGCTCAGAGGAGAGGGTCGTAGTCGACCTGCACCTCGTCCTCCTTGCCACCGCATGTTGTACTTGTGGCGTAGCTCGAAGGAGGTGTATGATCGGCTGCACCTCGTCCTCCTTGCCACCGCGTTGTACTTGTGGGCGTGGCTTCGAGAGGAGGTGTCGTGATCGACCTGCACCTCGTCCTCACTTCTGTGGCCTGCGTTGTACTTGTGGCGTGGCTCGGGAGGAGAGGGTCGCATGATCGACCTGCACCTCGTCCCCCTCATGGGCCTACGTTGGGTATTGTATTTAGGCGAGTACTTAGCTGCAGCTAAGCCTCCGGTGGGATGCGGCTCACCACTCGGTAGGATTTTATTGAAACAAGCGAGTACTTGGACTGCAGCTAAGCCCCAGGTGGGAGTCGGCTCACCACTCGGTAGGATTGTTGAAACTTAGTGACAGCAGTTAGCGGCTAAGCCCCAGTGGGAGGCATGCTCTCCACTCGGTGAGATTTTTCAAACTTAGGCGAAAGCGGATTCGCAGCTAAGCCACCAGCGAGGGAAATTTTATTTGAACAAATAAAAGTGGCAAAAATCATTGGAAATTATGACACTATTATCTTGCAAAACATGGACTACATAAGTACTTTTATTACAACTCATCCAGTGAAGACTTAAGTGTAAAATGGTAAAAGCAGCTCCGCGTTCAAGCTCGAGGCTCGTCAATATTTTGCTGGCGTTATAGAGGCAGTGCGCTCGTTGTGGAGAACCTTGGTGACGATGAAGGTCCTTCCCAAGAAGGAGCAAGCTTGTGTTGTTTACTGCTAATCACTCGGAGAACCAAATCCCTTCTGGAAGGCTCGACTCTTCACGTTTCTAGCGTGGGCAGCGCAAGTCTGTTGGTAGATGGTCGATCAGGATCGAGCCATCTCTCTTTCTTCCTCTAAAGGTCATTGCGTCCTACGCGGCTTGTTCGTTCGGCTTACGTTGTAGAGCTCAACTCGAGGAGCATTGTGGAAGATCACTCGGCAAAGGCTGCTGACTCCATAGACCAAGAAGAATGGAGTTCTTCGATTCGACCGATTAAGCGTGGTCCACAGACCCCAAAATCTTGAGGAAGTTAAATCGACCCATGCTCCGGCCGCGTGCTTGAGGTCCGCAGCGTCGGTGGGGTTTCAATCCCTTGAGGATCAAGCCATTGGCTCGCTACGCTTGTCCATTCATTTGTGGATGGGCGGCCGAGCGTAGTCGACTCGTGTGCCTTGAGATGTGCGAGAATGCTCTGAATTCCTCGAATCGAAGTTTGATCCATTGTCGATTGATGATCTTTGTGCGGGACTCCATATCTGAATATTAGTTCCACGATGAAGGCGGCGGCGGTACAGGCGTCAAGGTTCTTGATGGGTTTAGCCTCAATCCACTTGGTGAACTTGTCATTGCCACCACGGTACATGCGTGAAACAACTTGACACATCCTCGGGGGCCCACCATATCAATCCCCATCTTGTGAAGGGGCGGATGTCGTGGTTCTAAGTCGGACGGTAGAGTGGGGATAGGTATGGAGAGGCAAGGTCCTAGCTATGGAGAGGTTGTGAACACAAGCGATGTCTGAGTTCGAGCCCTTCTCGGAGGAAGTAAAAGCCCTACGTCTCGGAGCCACGAGGCGGTCAGTGGATTATCGGTGTAGGTATTACAAGAGTGCGAACCCCTCTCTTGTGGAGGGTGGCTTATATAAGTCTTGCGGGACTGACCAGCCCACATAATGGAGAGGTTAAAGTACATTAAGCTTGGGCGTTCTTGGTAGCGCCCTCATAAACCTTAACTATCATTAAGTCTATTCAATTACAAGCCGTTGCGTTCTTTGAGTGTCTTGACCTTACGGTGGTCGAGTGTATCTTCATGGTCGAGTGAGTCTTCCATGGTCGAGTCCTTCGGTCGATCGGTGAGTTCCTAGTCGGTTGGTGGAAGATGATCTCTTCTAAAGTGCCCTTGGGTAGGGCGTTTAGGTCAGGCCTATGACCCTACCCTAGGTACATGAATCCATCATTAGCCCCGAATGGATTGAGGCTTGAGTGAGGAAGGAGTTGACCTGTTTCCGATTGCCTTTTGCATCTTGGCTATGTGTTGTTACGGATCAAGATCTTCTTTCTTTGATAACAAGCAACTTTTCTTGATCGGCGCGATCCATTCTTGTTCACTAGTCGGTGATCTTTTATACTTCGTTGTTCCCGAGCAGACGGATCGCAAAAATTTTGCACTTGGCGGTCGATCGCTCGCGCGATTCAGCGGGATATGAAATTGGGGAAGCCTTGAAAGCAGAGCGGACCCTTGGCCTTTCGGATGGGACATGACATGGATGCCTCGATCTCGCGCGCTTTTTCCGCCATGTATCGATGCGGTGCAACTGTTTGGGATATGATTGGATTGCTTTCGGGTCCACATGTCATCCACTCGGAAGGAATGTTACTCATCGACTTGTGAGAGTCTCTGCCACGATACCCGTTCTTCCTCCTCTGCTCTCTTCGTCTCCGCCCACATAGCTGCTTGCCGCTCCTGCTGCTCCCTCTCCCGTGCACTCCGCTTGTGTAGGCAAAGAAGGCGGCGGTCTTTGGAAGCCTTGAAGAAAGCGTCGGCGGAGAAAGGCGTCGGCGGTGAGAAGCGAAGGGAGATCCACCAGCCATGGCGGTTCTTCATCGAGATCCGCTTGCCCGCGAGGCTGGGTCGAGGAGATTGGATCAATCGACCATCGGGAGAAGGATCTCCTCGATATGGCGACGGCAGGCTGATCCCCCGCAGCGCCGCAAAGGCTTCACAGCAAGAGTGGCAGCCTCGGTAGGAGGAGGGTGAGTGTGTGCTCCTAGCCACCCATGTTGATCGAGATTTTCCTGCCGCCGAGTGTTTTCTTTCGTGGCTTTCTGAATTTCTTTGGAGCCCAGCTCCACCATTTTACTCAAACTCCATCAGCGTATCTTGCTGCATTTGTGTCTATGTCGAAAACTTCACGGGCTGTCGACCGCCTTGGGGTTTGTTCAAGCATATCTTCACATGTCGCTCTCGGTATGAAGAAAGCAAGTCAGTGATGAGAAGACCCAAGTAGTTCGGATGTGCGGGGCCTAGGAATCCAAGTGAGGAATAAGAGCACCTTCGGCTATGTCTTTTCCCGAGTCGATTCGAGGTGGCGGTCGACCTGGTTCTCTTGCGAGAATGAGTCGGCGCTTGGAGACGATCAGTGGTCTTCCTCCATTCACCATGGTCAGTGAACAAACCCTCCTCCACGAAGGTGGTTCGGGAGGAGAGCTGATGTGAAGATGTTGATGGATCGCGTGGTACAGCTGGTTCGAGGGCGGTGTGGCGGCATGGACCTCTTGGAGGTTTTTCTTGAGGGCCGAATCCAGCCTCTTTAGTTCGAACCCTTGCATGTGGCTGTCTGCGAACGAAGGCGAGACTTCGTGTCCACCGGAGGCGGTCGGCGGCGCCATAGTGGAAAGATGGATGGCGCGATCACTTTGGAACAAGGACAACCCTCGCGGATCGGAGGATTTCTCCACTTGACCATAATAGCGTTCGGACAAAGATGCGTTTGCTGCCTTTCCATTGTATATACATCGAATGTGTTTACGTAATTTGGTCGATTGAGCTTTGCCTTGGCGTTTCGAGCTCTTACCGAGCTGTACTCAATGCCCAATGGAGCTCGGGCTCCGGCGAGGAGGAGAAGCCAGCGGGGCGAGCCGGATGAGTGGGACTCGAGCAGCTCTTGAAGGTGGCAGCAGCGATGGCAGCGATGATGATGATGTGGCGGAAGAGGAGGAGAGGAGGAGGTTGCTCCACCGCTCGGAAAAGCGGTGAAACTTCGTTCATGATCCTGCGGTGAGCAGCGGAAGGGGGGTTCTGACTGCCTTGCGGTCGACCGCGCTCTCGGACCGCTTCTCCGGTGCCGACTGAGAAGGCGCCGAAGCAGTCGAAGGTAGCTCCGTCGAAGCCAACCAAGCCTCTGCCAAAAATGAAGGTGTCCATCCCCACCATCTCAGGGTAAACATATCACTTAAGTCTTCTGTTCTATACAAGTTTGTCTCTGGTTGATACTTGAATCGGTCGGTGATTCTTTGGAACTTGATCTGCGACTTCGAAACTTGAGGCAAGGCCGAGGACCATGAGATGGAGGATCTGGCGACCTCAAATCCTGATCTTGTATCCTTAACTCTGTTCTTAGTCATTGTCTCATAGTTTCTAACTTTGACTCTTTTACGAAGCTCAACCAACGACATTATCACCCTTCCCGATGGCGATGATGAGGATGAGGAACCATTGAGGTATAGGAGGAGCAGGAAGGCGTCTCTTGGCAAAACAACCCAAGATGTGGCGCGCGAGTGCATTGCGACGGAAGGGGAGGCCAGCACTTTCGACATACCGTGTCGCCAGCGGTGCCGTTGGCGAGTGCTCGACCCACTCGTCAGTCTTTGCAGCCTTACGCTCTTCGCCCGCACCACGTCCGGGAGGACCAAGCTAGTGCTGCTAAGGAGCAATCATGGCAAGAGGATCATGATGGAAGCGGTGAAGATCGTCAGGGATGCGAGCCAAGCGACTTCTGACGCCAGACTCTGCCCTTCAAAGCAACGTTAGTCGATCGACCACCGCACCATTACTGTAGGATATGCTATCAAAACTTTTCTTTACTGGAATCCATAGCGTCACCCACTAGGTGTGTTGATAAAAAACTCCGTGTTAGCGAAGGACGCATTGAGAGTGCACCCGGCATGAGGTGTAATCCCCAAGGCTAAGGTCATTGCTTGGCGATTGGCCTTAAACTTTATAAATAAATATTGATCATCCCGATTGAAATGAATGGGTTTACGAAACCGGTGGGGGCCAGCGAGTGCACCAGGTGTAATCCCGAGGCGTGGTCATTGCTGGCGATTGACTACGATCTGGCTTTTAGTCGTGAGTGGACTCTTTTCTCTCTTCTTCTTTTTTTTTGGTCGGTAGTGTTTGTGTCTTGAATAAGACCCGTGGGGGCACGCAGAGTGCACCCAGGTGTAATCCCAGACTACGATTGAATGCTTGTATTCGTTGTAGTCTTAAAGCATATCATTTTCTCTATTCACTCGGAGTGAATCATCTTTGACATTTTGTCGATTGATTCTTCGTAGAAATCCTGTGATCTTGGTAGCGCTATACGAGCTGGGCGAAGCATATTCAGCTCGAGTTGGACTTGAAGTTAGTCGGGGAGAATCGTGAAAGCGAAGGAGGAGACCAAAGGTATGTTCGGTGAGACTTTGACCCTCCTTTCTCCTCTCATCATTTCAAATCTGATTTGGCTGTAATTTACAAGCAAGGTGAAGGAGGCCCAGAGGAGGAAGGATCTTGAGTTATGCGAGAAGATCAAGCTTGCCGGCGAAGTTGGCCTCGGTCGACAAGCTCGAGCAGGACAACACCAATCGAAGGCTGCTCGGCCATTGCCACCAAAGATGTAGACCCATTGGCCGACAAGACCACTCGGAGAAGATCAACGAGTTGACTAGGAAGAAGAATGACTGGAAGGCTTCTGGGTGGTCTTGCTAAAAAATTGTTCCTTATGCTCGAAGGTAGTCTTTTACCTCGACCAATTCTTCCATTTGTGATGTTCCCATTCGACTATTGTCTTGACTCGGGGTTTTGTCTTTGCGGAATTACATGTCGCAACTTTGAAGATGAAACTAGCCGGTTGGAGCTGAACCTCGACCTGTCAATTCCCGGTGAATAGCGAGGTTGCCATGAATGTTTTTCGATTGGAGTCTCGTGTTGCGGTACTGTCGTGGACTACCTCGCAAAGGCTGAAGGTTGCTCGTCCGCATTGACTCGGCCTTTCGGCAGGGCGACACTCCAAAACGACCTCGAGTCGTTGATGGCTCGGCGACGCCGTCCACGACCGAGTGCGAGGAGTGGAAGAAGTCCTAAGGCTCGGTGTGGCGCGAGATGTGCATACAATAATGGCAGCGAGTCCATTGCAAGGATGCTGCGAGAAGATAAGTGGCGGCTCTCCAGTGGCCAACACCAAAAACACGACTTGGTCCTTCATGGAAACTTTCATCGCTCTTGCTACGAATCGCAGATGGGATCGACCTTGGCGAGTTCGTTGCTCCTTCCGACCCTCCACGGGAGGGTAAAAACTTCCTTTAAGTCGGCACTTTAAATTTGCCTCGGTATGCGGTGGAATTATAACCGATAAAACCTTAGGGCTTAGTGCTGAGCACTCTCGGTTCCTTTAGGTATCGACCTAAACTTGGATTGGATGTTTGGATATGATTGCTTTTGGCTTGAATTGCCCTTTGCGGGTTCCACGACAAGATGCCCCTATGATCGACTTATTCCTTAGGCAAGCAACGTGTTGCCGCTAAGCCTCCGAGTGAGAGGTTTGCTCTTCACTCGGTGGGATTCTTATACCTTAGGCGAAACCTTGCAGCTAAGCCCCAGTGAGAGGTTTGCTCTTCACTCGGTGGGATTTCTTATACCTTAGGCGGCTGGGCTGCGGCTAAGCCCCAGTGAGAGGTTTGCTCTTCACTCGGTAGGATTCTTATACCTTAGGCGGCTTTGGGCTGCGGCTAAGCCCCAGTGAGGGTTTGCTCTTCACTCGGTGGATTTCTTATATCTTAGGCGGCTGGGCTGCAGCTAAGCCTGAGTGAAGGTTTGCTCTTCACTTGGTGGGATTTCTTATATCTTAGGCGGCTGGGCTGCAGCTAAGCCCCAGTGAGAGGTTTGCTCTTCACTCGGTGGGATTCTTATATCTTAAGCGGCCTGGGCTGCAGCTAAGCCCCAGTGAGAGGTTTGCTCTTCACTCGGTAGGATTCCGTTGTATTTGTGGCGGCTTCGGAGGAGAGTCGTGATCGACCTGCACCTTGTCTTCCTTCGGCGCACATCATATGGTGTGCTTCGGAGGAGAGGTCGCGATCGACCTGCACCTCGTCCTCCTTGCACACATGTTACTTATGGTGTAGCTCGGAGGAGAGGTCGCGGCCGACCTGCGCCTCGTCCTCCTTCTTGACGTACATATTACTATGGTGTGCTTCGGAGGAGAGGTGCGCTTGGCCGACCTGCGCCTCGTCCTCCTTCTTGACGTACATTGTACTTAAGCGAGTACTTGGACTGCAGCTAAGCCTCCAGTGGAAGTGCGGCTTGCCACTCGGTGGGATTTTTTAGTTATGGCGAGCAGGCTGCAGCTAAGCCCCAGTGGAAGTCGGCTTGCCACTCGGTGGGATTTTTAGTTACTTAGGCGAGCAGGGCTGCGGCTAAGCCCCAGTGGAAGTCGGCTTACCACTCGGTGGGTTTTTAGTTACTTAGGCGAGGCGGGCTGCAGCTAAGCCCCAGTGGAAGTGCGGCTTACCACTCGGTGGGTTTTTAGTTACTTAGGCGAAACTTGGGCTGCAGCTAAGCCCCAGTGGAAGTCGGCTTACCACTCGGTGGGATTTTATAACTTAAGTGAGGCGGATTCGGCTAAGCCCCGGTGGAAATCGACTTACCACTCGGTGGGATTTATAACTTAGGCGAGCGGATTCGCGCTAAGCCCCGGTGGAAGTCGACTTACCACTCGGTGGGATTTAATACAAACTTAAGCGAAACCGATTCGCGACTAAGCCACCTGCCAGGAAAATTTTCTTGGACAAAAATAAAGAGTGACAAAAACTATGAAGGAATTATGACACTATTATTTGAAGCCCATGAACTACTGAAGTTTTTATTACAACTCATCAGGTGAAAAACTTTAAGTGTAAAAGCAGTAGGACGATCCGCATTCAAGCTCGGGGCTCTTCGATATTGTGTTCGGCGTTGTAGAGGCGATATGCCCGTTGTGGAGAACCTTTGTGACGATGAAGGGCCCTTCCGGGAGGGAAGCGAGCTTATGTTGTTTCTGCTGATCCACTCGAAGGACGAGATCCCTTCTGGAAGGCTCGACCTCTCACATTTTTTGGCGTAAAAGCGGCGCAAGTCTTCTTTGGTAGATGGTCGGCGGATCGAGCCATCTCCCTTTCCTCTTCTAGGAGTCATTGCATCTTGGCGCTTGCTCGCTTACGCTTCATTGTAAGTTCAATTAGGGAGCATTGTGAAGAAGATCACTTTCGGTGGGACTGCTTGACTCCATAGACCAAGAAGAATGGAGTTCTTCGATCGACCAATTAGGCGTGGTCCGCAAACCCCAAAATCTTGAAGGGAGTTAAATCGACCCAGGCTCAGCCGCATGCTTGAGATCTCGCATTAGTCGGGGCTTGGACCCTTGAGGATTAACCCGTTGGCCCGTTACCTTGTCCATTCGGCGTGGATGGGCGGCGAAGCGTGGTCGACTCGCGTGCCTTGGCGTTGCGAAATCCTTGAATTCTTCGAGTCAAAATTCGACCCATTATCCGTGATAATCTTGTGCGGGACCCCATATCGAGCGTCGGCTCTCTAATGAAGGAAACAGCGATGCGGCGTCAAGACTCTTGATTGGTTTAGCTTCAATCCACTTGGTGAACTTGTCATTGCTACCCGTACATCGTGAAACCGCTCCGACCTATTCGCAAGGGACCGACCATGTCCAGCCCCCATCTGCGAAAGGCGGAGACAGTGGAATGGTCTTGAGGCTGGCGAGCTTGTGTGACATATTGGAATAGAAGCCGACATCCGTCGCACTTGTCCACTATTTCTTTCGCCATCTCATTCGCCCTTGGCCATTAAAATCCGGCTCGGTATGCTTTGGCTACAATGGTCAGAAGGGCGCATGGTGACCACGGGTCCCGAGTGGATGTCATTGAGTATGACTTCGACCTTCTTACGGCGTTATGCATTTACGACCAACTCGATCGGGCTTTCTCTATCTGGTGTCCTTTAATAGCGGTAAAGGCTTTGGATCGACAGACGATCTGTCGAGCCTCTTCCTCATCTTAGGGAGCTCTTTTCTCGGAATGTATGCGATGTATGGAATTGTCGATGCGGGTGATCACTAAAACTTCCATGACCAAGTCGACCCTTCTGGGACCTCAACCTCGATCGGTGCGTGGCACTCTTGGGCTGTGGAGTTTCCTCTGTGAAGGATCTTCTTTAGCGGCGGAGTGTGTATATGTTCCAAAAACACACCACTCGGAATGGCTTCTCTTTTGGAACCTATCTTGGCAAATCATCTGCTGCTTGATTTTTCGATCGGGGATGTGATGGAGCTCAACCCCTCGAACTTCTTTTCCGCTTCCTCCTTTGCATTGCAGTATCCGATCATATTTGGGCTTCTCACGTCCCTCCTTCATCACTGGTTGACCACTAAATCTGAGTCGCCATAGACCATCGGTGACGGACCGCCAGTGAGATGGCCATGCGCCAATCCATATAAGAAGGCCTCATACTACGCCTCATTGTTGGAGGAATCAAAGTGAATCTGGAGCACATACCTAAGCTTATCTCCTGCAGGGGAACGAGAACAACTGACCACAGGAACCATTCACATTTTAGAGCCATCAAGAACATGGTCCAATGCTCAAGTGAACTTCGATCGACTCTTGTTGCTCAATCCACTCGGCTAGGAAATCCGCTATAGCACAGGACTTAATGGCTTTCTTTGCCTCAAATTTGATATCAAGGGAAGAAGTTCAATCGCCCATTTAGCCACTCGACCGGTTGCGTCTTTGTTGTGCGAGAATCTACGATAAAGGGGCATCGGCGGCAATGTGATAGAATGATCAGAGAAATAATGAGCAACCTTCTTCGTGGTGATGTATATGCCATACACAAGCTTCTGATAATGAGGATATCTCTGCTTGGATGGAGTCAAGACTTCAAACAAATAATACCGGTAGCTGAACTTTGAAGGCCTTTCCTTCCTCTTCCGCTCGGCCGTAAGCAGCATACTAACGACTTGTCCGATGGCTGCAATATAAAACAACGAGGCTCTTTGCTGATTGGAGCAGCAAGCACCGGTGGGTGGAAGCGAGCTTTTAGCTCGGCAAGCGCTGCATCAGACTCTGGACTCCCTCGAACTTGTCGGCCTTCTTCATCGGTCGGTAAAGAAGCAATGCCTTCTCACCGAGTCGTGAGATGAATCGACTTAATGCGGCCAAGCATCGATAAGCTTCGGGCGTCGTGCACTTTCGCCGCGGCGTTTTATTAGGAGAATAGTGCCGATCTTCTCGGGTTAGCATCGATCCCTCGTTCGGAAGCTTGAAAACCGAGTAATTTTCCACGGGGAACTCGAATGTGCACTTTGGCGGATTGAGCTTGATATCGTACCTTCGAGGTTGGCAAATGTTTGGCGAGGTCGGCAAGCAGGTCGGAACCTTTTACGTGACTTAACGGCGATATCATCCATATCGCTTCCACATTCCGGTGATTTGGTGAAGACACTTCGAATCATTACGCATAAATGTGGCTCCGGCGTTCTTGAGGCGAATGGCATGGTGATATAGCGAAGCACCGAATGGAGTGATGAAAGCTGTTTTTATTTCATCGGGCCCATCTGAGCGGATCGATGATACGGAATATGCATCTAAAAGACAATCTCTCATCCAGCGGTCGAGTCAACAATTTGATCTATGCGGGGAGAGGAAAATGATCGCCGGGCAGGCCCGATTGATGTGCTTAAATCAATGCACATGCGGGCGAGTTGTCTTTCTTGGGAACCATGACAACATTACCGAGCCACTCGGGTGGTATATCTCGGATAAATCCTGCAGCCAGCGATCGAGCCACTTCTTCACCAATAGCTTTTCTCTTCTAGGCGGCGGACCGCCGAAGATGCTCTTTATTGGTTTATGACTTGTCGACTTCGGGCGATGCTCGGCCGATCCCACAGGAACACGGCATGTTAGCTGGCTTCCATGCAAAATGTCGATTCTCACGGAGGAAGCTGGATGGCGCCTCTTCCTATTTGGTCGAGTGTCGTGGAGATGTGGGTCGGGGCTGCATTAGGATCGGTCGGGTGAATATGGGTAACCGTCTCACGAGACGATGAAATCACGGTCTGTGGCGGCTTCTTTGATCATAACAAATCACTTTCGGATCTGCGTTTTGCTTGTACTCTTGAATTCGCCCATTGTCACTTGGGAGTCGGCAATCTTGAGCTCTTAAAGCACTCTTACGCCTTTTCCGATCGCGGTGTGATGATCACTCCTTGGGGCCTGGCATTTCAGTTTGAGGTACCGTAACATGGTCGAGCCATGAATGCGATGCGTGGTAGCCTCCCCAAAATGGCGTGGTATGCACTCTGAAAATCCACAACCTCAAGGTCGACTTTTCCTTGCGAAAGTGCTTGGAATCACCAAAACCATGTCGAGCTATTTGGCGAGTGAGTTGGCCTTCTTCCTGGTATGACTCCGTGGAAACTCATGTTCTTTGGCGCTCGGTCGGGACATCGGAATGCCCATCCCTTTCAATGTATGCGCATATAACAAGTTCAGCCCACTACCACCATCCATCGGCACTTTACGTCGGGCAGAGTGCCTTCGACAATGGATCGACCACCAGCGCTTGCCGCCCGGGGTGGCTCGTGTGAGTCGGATGGTCAGATTGGTTGAATGTGATGGGTGTTTGGGACCACTTCACATAACTTGGCTTTCTTGGGGCAACCATGTTCACCTCACGGTTAATGACTTTGATCGACTTTTGCTTTCCACATCGCGAAGATCATCAGTGGAGTTGACATGCGGATATTCTTCCTCCTTGTCCTCTTTATCTCCGGCCTTGTCGGCTCCTTCTCCTTGTCCTTAGGTATTTTTCCTTGGCTGTTGGATAAGGAGTCGAAACCTGGCGAGTGGTGTGCTTTGGGTAAATGATGTTGCCCTCTTCATCTTTCTTCGTGTGAATATGGCATGGCATATCCATCACGTCATTGCCTTCTTTATCCTTTACTTTCTTAGGATTCGGGATCCTTCGGCTTCCCTTGGACTTCCCGAGTCGGCGGGGCCTCTCCGAGCTTCTTTGGCTCGGCTTTCGCTTCTGCTTCATTGGAATTTCCCTTTTCGGTGACTTGGCTTGTACTTGCAGCTTGGTCGGTCCTCTTCCTCGCCGTTGGCGTGCCAGTAACAATCTCCATCATTAGACTCGGGGTCATGTCGCGGTTCGATAGAACTTAGACTCAATTCTCTGTTTTGGCGCCATCTTTGAAGGCATAAGCTGCTGATGATCGGACACATTTTCCCACGGTATGGTGCGAGTAATCCACCTCTGAATGTACTCTCGGAGAGTTTCATTGGTCTACGCACACAAACTTGCAGCTCTGTCAAACCAGCGATTAAACGCGGTCCTTCAAAAGTCTGGCGAACACTGGGACAAATCTTCCCAAGTATATATCTTTGCTAGGAGTGGCAGTTCAGCCATGCTCTGGCGAGAACCTTCCAACATGAGGGCAAATGCTTCATGGCCACCTCATCATTCCCCACCAATCGAACAGCCACTCGGTAATCCTCAAGCCAAGTTTGGGCTTGGATTCCCCGATGAACTTCTTGACTCTGTTGCCAATCTGAAATTGGGGGGATTCTGCGGCTCGATAGCCACTGCTAAAACACTCCGGACCAGAAACATGCACTTTCATTTGCTTGGTGGGTGCATCTCTCGAGTCCACCTCGATGGGCTCTGTTCGGTCGACCAAGCCTTGCCGCGATAATGGATCGTGGCGTCGAAGCCTGGTTCCACAGGGTCGTGGAACTCTTCGCCCGTCTTGAGCCGGCGTCGTCATCCTGCGCCGAGCGTCTGACCCTTCCCTCGGAGGAAAGGGGCACTCGGCGCTGTCATCTGGTCATGCGGTCTCCATCTTGATCTCGCCGGTTGTCGCCCTTCTGCGCCGTGAGGTGATGGGGGCTGTGGCTGGCTGGGCGATGTATTTGCGGCGACGGATCATTGTGAATTACATTCTTGTTTGCGACGGGCTGAGTTACGGTCTCCTGCTGCTCGGAGTAAATCTACGATCGCCTTAAGCCTCTCCCGGCTTACGGGGAAGGCTGGATGGACTACTGCTATCGAGTTGCGTTGCTAAATTCTGAATCGGCGTCGGTATACGAGTCGGCGGGAAGAGGCGGCGTCGGCCAGCGAGAATTCGTTGCAGCGCAGCTCGTTGAGTGCTCGTTGAAGATTCTCCAGCGGCGCGTTCAGCCACATTGGCTAGCGTGCCTCCTCAAAGCGCGAGCCTCGAGGTTTCTCCTTGATGGGAGTATCTGAGGCATCCATGTTCTGCGGTGACTCTTCTCTCTGCAAGAGTCGAGTGTCTCGGGCTGGTACTCTTCGTGCTCTTGCAGGGAGTCGCCTCCACCGGCGCTCCGCCACCGTGGGCGGCTGGGAGGCTGCGAGGCCGTCGACCATGAGGATTTCGCCGCTGGATCACTGCTATCGCTTTCGGATCACGATCTCTCTGAGCCGGTCGGCGGATCGAGCAGGCCATAGAGGACTCGTCGGGCTCAATTGCGCGACACAGGCGGTGGCTGTCTGGCGAGCCACGCGTGCTTCTGCCGGCGGAGTCTCGATCGACCGAGTGCTTGCGCTGGCGGAGGCTGGTGGCGGCCGATAAAGAGTCGACCGATATAGGGGCGACGGTTGCCTTGCGAAACGCCCAGCGGACACATCGCGAAGTCGTCGCTCGCGGATGAGGGCGCCTCGATGTCGAGTGGAGCCTCCACGGAGCCACAGCGGAATCGTCGGCGACAAAGGTGAGGCGGAGGCGGATCTCGCGCCCTCGACCAAAACTCCAACAGTCATCATGATGAAAGTACTCGGAAGTACATAACTTCTCCACAAATCGCTAGAACACCAGCCCCACGGTGGGCGCCAGCTGTCGTGGTTCTAAGTCGGCGGTAGAGTGGGGATATAGAATGCGGAGAGGCAAGGTCTAACTATGGAGAGGTTGTGAACACAAGCGATGTGCGAGTTGAGGCCCTTCTCGGAGAAGTAAAAGCCCTACATCTCGGGCCACGAGGCGGTCAGTGGATTATCGATGTAGGTATTACAAGAGTGCGAACCCCTCTGCTGTGGAGGGGTGGCTTATATAAGTCTTGCCGGGACTGACCAGCCCACATAATGGAGAGGTTAAAGTACATTAAGCTTGGGCGTTCTTGGTAGCGCCCTCATAAAACCTTAACTATCATTAAGTCTATTCAATTCTGAGCCGTTCGTTCTTGAGTGTCTTGACCTTACGGTGGTGAGTGTATCTTCATGGTGGTGAGTCTTCCATGGTGAGTCCTTCCGATCGGTCAGTGAGTTCCTAGTCGATCATTGGAAGATGATCTCTTCTAAGAGTGCCCTTGGGTAGGGCGTTTAGGTCAGGCCTATGACCCTACCTAGGTACATGAATCCATCACCCAGGACAGTGGTATAGTCTTGAGCTGGCCTTGAGCTTGTGTGACATGTTGGAGTAAAGCGGCATCCCGCACTTATCCACTATCTCCTTTGCCATCTCATTACGCCCTTGGCGATAAAATCCGGCTCGGTATGCTTTGGCCACGATGGTCGAGAAGGGCGCGCATGATAGCCACAGGTTCCCAGTGGATATCATCAAAATTATTGACCTTCTTACGGCGTTATGCACTTGACCGACTCCGTTCGCTCTCTACGTATAGCTGCCCCTTGATCCTGATAAAGGCTTTTCGATCGTGAGACGATCATCGAGCCTCTTCTTAAATCCTCTGGGAGATCTTTTCTTAGGACATCGCGATATATGGAATTGTCCACTCGGGGTGATCACTAAAACCTCCATGACCAAGTCGACCACCACTGGAACTTCAACCCGATCGGATCTGTGGCACTCTTGGGCTGCGGAGCTTCTTGATAAAAGGATCTTCTTTGGTGATGGAGTATGAATATGCTCGAGGAACACACCAGGGAATGGCTTCTCTTTTGGAACCTATGTTAGCCAAATCATCGGCCGCTTGATTTTTCGATCGGGGTATATGATGGAGCTCTAACCCCTCAAACTTCTTTTCGGCTTCCTCCTTTGCATTGCAGTATCCGGTCATAGTTGGGCTTCTAACGTCCTCCTTCATCACTTGATTGACCACCAAATCTGAATCGCCATAAACTATAAAGGCTGACGGGCAGCGAGTGAGATGGCCATGCACAACCCATGCAAAAGGGCCTCGTATTCTGCCTCATTGTTGGAGGAATCAAAGTGAATCTGGAGCACATATCTGAGCTTATCTCCTTTGGGGGAAACTAGGACAACCCCAGCACCAGAACCATTCAACATCTTAGAGCCATCAAAGAACATGGTCCAATGCTCCGAGTGAACTTTAGTCGGCTGCTGTTGTTCAATCCACTCGGCAAGGAAATCTGCTATCGCTTGGGACTTAATGGCTTTCTTTGCCTCGAACTTGATATCAAGGAGAAGGAGTTCAATCGCCCGTTTCACCACTCGACCAGTTGCATCTCTGTTGTGCAGAATCTCTGAAAGTGGAGCGTCGCTGACGAATGTAATGGAATGATCAGAGAAATAATGATCAACCTTCTTCGTGGTCATGTAGATCCCATACACAAGCTTCTGATAATGAGGGTATCTTTGCTTGGATGGAGTCAAAACTTCAGAGAGATAATACCTTTGGGCGTTGAACTTTGAAGGCTTTCCTTCTTCTTCCGCTCGGCCGTAAATCTTGTCTTGACGACTTGTCTGTGGCTGTGATATAAAACAGCAGAGGCTCTTTGCTGATTGGAGCAGACAAGCGGCTGGTGGGTGGAGAAGCGAGCTTTTAGCTCGACAAGCGCTGCATCGACTTAGGTCCACTCGAACATGCGCCTTCTTCATCGATCGATAAAGTAAAGCCTTTTCACCGAGTCGTGAGATGAATCGACTTAATGCGGCCAAGCATCCGATAAGCTCGGACATCATGCACCCGCGCAGGCGTTTCATTGGAGTATAGTGCGATTTTTTACGGGTTAGCATTGATTCCTCGTTGGAAGCGAAAACGAGTAACTTGCCACGGGAACTCGAATGTGCACTTTGATGGATTGAGCTTGATATCATACCTCGAGGTTGGCAAATGTTTGGCAAGGTTAGTCGACGGTCGGAACCTTTTGCGACTTGACCCGCGATATCATCCATATCGCTTCCACATTCCGTGATTTGAGTGAGCAAACACTTACGAATCATTACATAAGCGTGGCTCCGGCATTCTTGAGGCGAATGGCATGGTGATATAGCGAAGCACCGAATGGAGTGATGAAAGCTGTTTTTATCTCATCGGGTCGTCTGAGCCGGATCGATGGTACCGAATAAGCGTCTAGAAAAGACAATCTCTGCATCCAGCGGTCGAGTCAACTATTTGATCAATGCGAGGAGAGAAAATGATCTTCGGGCAGGCCGATTGATGTGCTTGAAATCAATGCACATTGGAGTGAGTTGTCCTTCTTAGGAACCATGACAACATTGGCGAGGCACTTTCGGGTGGTATATCTCTCGGATAAATCCTGCCGCCAATAGTGAGCCACTTCCTCACCAATTGCTTTTCTCTTACGGGCGGCGGACCGAAGATGTTCTTTGTTGGTTTTGCTCTTGAGTCGACTCTAAGGCGATGCTCAGCCCGATCCCACAGGAACACCGGCATGTCGGTGGCTTCCATGCAAAGATGTCCCGATTCTCACGGAGGAGGCGGATGGCGCTTCTTCCTATTTTGGGTCGAGTGTTGTGGAGATATTGGTCGGATCTGAATTGGGGTCGGTCGGGTGAATGTGGGCGGGCTTCGTCTCACCGGACGGCCCGAAATCTTGACTTCTGTGGCGGGTTTCTTGGCTCATGACAAATCACTTTCGGATCGCATTTTGCTTATATCCTTCTAGCTCGTCGCTGTCACAGGACTCGGCAATCTTTGAGCCTTTGGAAACACTCTTACGCTTTTTCGATCACGGTGGCGGTGATCACGCCTTTGGGGCGGGCATCTTGAGTTTGAGGTACCGTAACATGGTCGAGCCATGAACCGTCGTAAGCTGGTCTCCCAAAATAGCGTGGTAAGCGCTTTGAAAATCCACGACCTCAAGCGTCGGCTTCTCTTTGCGAAAATGCTTGAATCACCGAACACCACGTCGAGCTATTTGGCGAGTGACTCGGCTTTCTTTCTGGTATAACTCCATGAAAACTCATATTCTTGGTGCTCGATCGGGACATCGGAATGCCCATTCCTTTCGGCGTGTCGCATACAATAAGTTCAGACCACTACCACCGTCCATTAGCACCTTCGTCAGTCGAGTGCCTTCGACAATTGGGCCGACCACCAAAGCTTGCTCCCAGGGGTGGCTATATGAGTCAGGTGATCGGACTGGTCAAATGTATTGGGAGTTTGGGACCATCTCAGATAATTGGGTGTCGCCGGGCGTCATATTCACCTCACGGTTAATAACCTTGATCGGCTCTTGCTTTCCACATCCGCAAAGATCATCAGTGGAGTTAACATGAGGATATCCTCCCTCCTTGTCCTCCTTGTCTTGGCTTTGTCAGACTCCTTTTCCTTGTCCTTGGGCTGTTTACCTTGGAGCTACTTTGGATTAGGAGTCGACAACTGGCGAGTGGTATGCTCGGGTAGATGATATTACCCTCTTCGTCTTTCTTCGTGTGGATGTGACACAACATATCCATCACATCATTTCCTTCTTTATCCTTCACCTTCTTGGGGTTCCGGGATCCTTTGGGTTTTCCCTTGAACTTGCCACGACTCACGGCGAGCCCCCCCAGGAGCATTGGTTCGGCCTTCCACATTTCGGCAGTTTCCTTCTCCGACTAACTCGGCTTGTACTTGCCGCTGCGGAGTCGGTCCTCCTCTTCACCATTAGCGTACTTGGTAGCAATTTCCATCATCTGACTCAGGGTCATATCTCCGGTCCGCCCAAACTTCAAACTTAACTCTCTGTTCTTGACACCATCCTTGAAAGCGCTTGGTGCACGATGATCGAACCACGTTCTCCACGGTATGATGCAAAGTAATCCACCTCTGAATGTACTCTCTTAAGGTTTCATTCGACTTACGCCTTGAGACTTGCAGCTTTCAACCCGGTGGTAAACTTCGAGGTTCCTCAAAAGTCTGACGAACACTCGGGAAAGATCTTGGAGTCAGTGATTCAACCGCATACGGCGAACCTTCCAACATGGTGGTAAGTGCTTCATAGCCACCTCGTCATTCCGCCACCGATCTGTACAGCCACTCGGTAGTCCTCAAGCCAAGTTTAGGGCTTAGACTCACCGTGAATTGCTTACTCGATCGCCAACTTGAAGTTGGGGGAATCACTGCTGACTCGATAGCCCTCTGAAACATTAGGACGGACACATGCACTTTCGGCTGCTAGTGGGCGTGTCTGTCATAGCCACCCGATGAGCCCTGTTCCGTCGACCAAGCCTTGCGATGATGGACCCGGCGTCGAAGCACGGTTCGAGGTCGGCCAGGAGCTCTTCGCCCTGCTGAGTTGGCCTTTGTCATCTTCTGCCGAGGAGCATAAGACCCGCCTCTCGGAAGAGGAGTGGGCACTCGACGCCTATCCTCACGATCGTATCGGTCACCATATTAGTCCCGTCGATTCTCGCGCTCTTCACGCCGCGGAGGCGATCTGGGGCTGTGGCCGGAAGCCGTATTCGCGGCGACGGATCATTGTGAATTACTGTTGAGTGGCTGCGACACGGCTGAATCCGATCTCTGCTGCCGGAGCAAATCTCTAATCTGCATCAAGCCTCTGCCGACCTCCGTGAGAGGGCTGAAATGACTCTGCTATATGGGTTGCATTGCTAAATTCTGAATCGGGGTTCGATATACGAGTCGGCGGGAAGAGTTGGCGTCGGCTGGAGTCGAATACTTTCGTTGCAGCAGCGTCGTCGAGTGCTCATTGGAGGTCTCGAACGGCGCGTTCGACCAAGTTAATGGCGTGCCTCCTCCAAGGCGTGAGCCTCGGGGTTTCTCTGCGATGGGAGTATCACGGGACATCCATGTTCATCGGCGAAGTTCTTCCCTTTGCGAGAGAATTAAGTGGCTCGGGTTGGTACTCCTCATGGACTTGGCGGGGTCGCCTCCGCCATCTACCCCGTCGCCTTGAGGATGGCCGGGAGGACTACAGTGCATCGACCATCAAGACCTCCGCTTGTTGGATCGCTGCTATCGCTTTTCGGATCACGATCTCTATGGAGCGGTCGGCGGTCGAGCAGGCCGTAGAGGATTCGTCGGGCTCGATTGCGCGACTTGGGTGGTGGCCGTCTGGCGAGCCACGCGTGCCTCACCACCGCTGAAGCCTCGACCGACCGGGCGCTTGCTTTGGCGGAAAACGAGGAGGATAGCGACGGAGAGTCGACCGATATGGAGTCGGCGGTTGCCAGCGAGAACACCGCGGACACATGCGCAAAGTCGTCGCACCCGTCATGAGGCCAGCGTCGATGTCGAGTGGAGCCTCCTGAAGCCAAGCGGAATCGTCGGCGATGAAGGTGAAACACCGAGGCGGATCTCATGACCCTCGACCAAAACTCCACCGGCAACCATGATGAAAGTGATGGAAGAGCGCAACTTCTCCAAAAATCGCTAAGACACCTGCCCACGGTGGGCACAAAGCTGTCGTGGTTCTAAGTGTGACGATGGAATGGGGGTAGGTATGGAGAGCAAGATCCTAGCTATGGGCAGTTGTGAACACAAGGATGTCTGAGTTGGGCCCTTCTGGGAGGAAGTAACAGCCCTAAAAGCGATCGGCTTGGATTATGTGTGTATGGATTCTGAGTCACGAACCCTTTACCTTTGAGGAGGGTGGCTTATATAGTGTCTGCCGGACCCTCAGGCCCTCGATGTCTGGGGTTTAAAGTACATTAAGTCTAGGCGTTCTTGGTAGCATTACATAATGTGTCCTAAATGCCATAAAGACTACTTAATTACAGACCGTTTGGATGCAGTGGTTCTTGATCTCACGGTGGTCAGTGAATCTCCATGGTCGAGTCCTTGGTCCGTCAGTGAAGTCCCTCTTGGTCATTGGGCGGTTTCTTCGAGGTGTCCTTGGGTAGGGTACTTAGATCAGGTCTATGACCCTACCCTAGGTACATGACTTCATCAATTTCCACCTAAAAAGGGAAGGGATTATAATCTGCGGTTGCCCAAAACTAAACAGTTTTATACTATAATAAAAATTGCATATAGAACAAAAATCATCAATCAGACCTAATGACCATCATTTGATTCCTATAAATACATACAGATCAATTTGAAGGTCATATAATCAATTGAAAAACATGACCATAAATATAGGAAAAATCCATATGCTAGTGTTGCGCATCACAACTATGACACTGCAACAACTGCTTTTGCTAAAAATGCACCTACAATTCTTTAACCCATAGGTGTTCCCCATAGTTACCTAGAAAATTATCTCAAAGATACAATAAGAAAAGCAAATAATAGTACTGACAGGACAACCATACATAGATAATAGCAAAATATATGAGGATAAGTGGATAACACCAACCTCAGAAGTGAAAGTGCTCTCTGAAGACAATAGACTTCCAGTGTAAGTACCAACAGATGTGGAATTCCCCATCCCACAATCAATGTAAGTCTTGGTAACTGGGTTATAGAATCTTAGCATTCCTGATGCAGAGATGACTATCCTCCCATCATTTAGAATGTCCACTGGTTGAGCAAAGAGATTTTCATGTTGGCGATCTATGCTGTACCTTTTATTCCAGAGACATTTCTCCATATCCATCAAAAACCACAAGTCACAAGGGCAATAATATTCAGGATCGTGTGCCATAACTAAGAACCCATCCAAACATACCAGCGATAGCCCCATCGCTAGACTAACGTAACTGGACCTGCCATCACTGTCCTCAACAAAGCTGTGCACTGGCATTGGACCTTTGACAATCCCCATCCACTCCTCTGTCTCAAGGTTGAACAAAGCCATGCTACCCGGTTCAACATGGTCCCCAGAAAATGTGGGATGTCGAAATTCCAGCAAGAAATAGACAACTCCTTTGACAGTGACACTTTTATCACGGTTACTTGCGATAGGGGGCGGAGGGCCCTGTTGGCCCCTCCATCTTGCATGGCGACCATCATCAAGGGTGATGACCTCCACGAGCATCGGGCTCGACTTCATTGTCGAATTATCGATGTTGACACAGTATATAGCCTTATACTCCCGTGGAGCCAACTGTCCAAAGTCAAATGGTGCTGGGAAGAAATGTTCCACATGTGCATGCTCCTTTGCGGGTGAATGGGCAATACAAGCGTATCCCATGGCGGGGTTGATCACATGGCAGGCCGCAAAGTGGTTACTTCGGTGACACAAATAAGATCAGCGGCATGTGCGCACCAACACAGGAGCAGCCATCTTTGGTGGCTATCCGTTTAACAACGAGCAGACAAGTCGAGAATGTCAATGGTGCCTCTTCCATACAATCTACTACATGTGGCGATTAGTGGCCCAGTGGCACTACTAGTGAAAAGCCTATACGAGAATCTTAGCGGCGGTGAGGTTAAAACCTGCGCTACTGCTACTACTAACGCGGGTTTTAAACCTCGCTACTACTAAGTTGATAGCGGCGGTAGCGGGTTTATAACCCTCGCTACTACTAAGCGGTCTCTACCGTGCCCCACAGGACATGCCATAGTAGTAGCGGGTTTTTAACCCTACGCTACTACTAAGTCGATAGCGATGCAGCGGATTTTTAACCTACGCTACTACTAAGTGGCCTGGACCATGCCATAGTAATAACGATGGTTATAAACCCATCGCTACTACTAATAAATGCGCCATAGTAATGGCAGCGAGGTATAACCTATTGTAAAATTTTCAAAGTCTACCCCCACTGGACCGCCTTTACGGTTTTAAAAAAATAAAAGAAAATGATAAAAATGTCAAAAAATAAAAAGAAAATAAGTTTCCCATGTGATATGTGGTCTAGTTGTTGGGAAAATTTACAAATATAATTTCGACTTTATTTGCAAAATCTCTACGGAAATTTGTAAAATGGCCATAACTTTTGCATCTGAACTTCAGATGAAAAAGTTTTTATATGAAAAATCATCTACTCGATAAGTTACATCCGAATTTAATCGGGGACCCCGTTAAACATTTTAAAATCCTCAAAACCTAACGAAAAAAAAAGTTCTGGGCTATTAAGATGCAGAGGCAAAAAAATTAAAAAAAACAGTTTTTTTTTTAATTTTTGTTAAATCTAGTCAAACTATGGTCAAACTAATTATTCAAGAATATTAGTGTTACTAAATAATTATTTTAGTTTTTTGAATTTTGGTCAAATCTGGTGAAAGTATGGTTGAACTATGGTCAAATCTGGTGGCGTGGTCAAACTAATTATTCAAAATTATTAGTGTTACTAATTTTTAGAACAATAGTTTCAAACTCAAGCAGTGAAATGTGTGACTTCATGCTCAAGCTAAATTCACGAGGTTAAGAGGATTGACATCTTACTATTGTCGGAAAACAACAAGTGCAGGACTTGGAAGCGAGGAGAATAGAACCGGAAGTTAAGCGTGCTCAGTGGAGTAGTGAGAGGATGGGTGACCGTCAGGAAGTTAGATGATTTAGAATGATGAGGGGTGATTAGAGATTAAATTGAGCAGCGATGAGGGTGATTAGAGATTTGAGGTTAAAATAATTCAAAAATTTGAAAATTAGGGAAAAATCAAAAAAAGCGAAAAATTCAAAAAATATTAGAGATTACAGATTAGTAGTAGCGGGTTTTACCCGCTCTTGCTATCGTTAAACTATGGCGGGTTGCACCAGCGCTCTTTATAAGATTAGTTATGCGCCTTATTAGTAGCGCTGCCCCGCGCTACTAATAGGAAGCCAAAACCAATATTCTTTGCTAGGCTTTTCCTAGTAGTGTGGTGGGACTTGTCTTGTTGCAACAAGCGGATCTGAGAGGAGGGACCTCGGGATCGACAGACCGCTTCGGAAAGAAGCGTATCGTTTTTCTTGGGGCGCACAAGGATTTGAAGCGGCATGTCTTGAGCGACACACCATCATTGGATCGACAATGTGCCGCCTGCGGCATCGAGAGGACAGTGTCACACTTTATGCGCAACAACGAGGAGTATGCTTATCATGTTGCCCAATAATCAGGCGAGCAAGAACACCCAAATATGCACAATAGAGACAACAGGTTTGCAGCAAGCGGGCATTTTTATTTCATTGTACTATTCACCAATCTTAGGTCTATTGTATTGTATTGCCCTTGCCTATGACTACGGGGTTATGAAATTAGTAGGTGCCACTGCGATTCTGCGAATGTCTAGGGTTCCGGAAACTGATTAAAACCGAAAGCCCCGAGAGATAGGGGCTTAAGCGGCGATAAAGTCGGCGAGGAAAGAGGAGGGTGGTTACCACGGGCGGCGCTGGTGAGTCTTGTGACGTGCAGCAGACGGATGGACGGCGGCGAGATCGAAGCGGCGGGAAGCGATGAAGAGTGGAGGCTGAGTCGCCCTAGTCACGAGGCGGCAATGGTGAGTCTTGTGAGCGTCTTGCGGAGGAGGTGGATCCCGCAGGGCGGAGAACCATGAGCGATGGCGGCGGCGGAGAAAGGACAAAGAGGCTAACATCGCGGCGACTTCAGCCCAGGTTAGGGGTCATTGGTAGCCCAAAATAACAAAGCTGGCCAAGCAGGCGAGGCAAACAGTGGCATGAAACACGCCGACAGCGGGCTCTCAGCTGGAGGCTGGGCACATGGGCGGCATAGCACGATCCTTCGTTATTTTATTTTTATTCAGATTTTTATGTTTTTGAAATGAAACAAAATTTGTCATTTTCATTGATTAAGAAGAAGAGTTGTCGGTTAATTAGACAAAACCGGGTGAAAACCTAGATTACAAACCCCACATAGGGCACTCACGGATGACACAGCCTGGCAACAGCGATCGACGAAGCGTCAAGGACATGGCAGCTCGATTTTCTTGTGACAAGCGATCAACCAAGCCAAATATACTCAAGACATGCTAAAAGATTCAAGCTAAGTGATGTCAAGCGGCTTCTACTCAATGCCTACCAAGTGCCAACTTGACATTGATCCCAATGGTAAAGTGGTGGATCAAAAGGTATATCGCTCCATGATTGGTTCCTTGCTTTACCTTTGTGCATCTAGACCGGATATCATGTTGAGTGTGGGAATGTGTGCACGGTTTCAAGCGCATCGAAGGAAAGTCACTATGTGGCGGTCAGCGAATATTTGATGTTGGCTCATACCCCAAACTTTGGCTTATGGTACCCAAGAGGGCAAACTTCAAGCTTGAAGGATATCTGAGTTCGATTAGGCGGAGACAAAGTGGATAGGAAGTCCACCTCCGTAGGGTGCCAATTTCTTGGTTGCTCTTTGGTGAGTTGGTCATCCAAGAAGCAAAGTTGTGTGTCTCTCTCGTCCACGAGCGGAATATGTGGCAGCCGGTAGTAGTTGTGCACAACTCTTATGGATGAGGCAAACTTTAAAGATGCAGTGTCATTTGTGACAAAGTGCCTCTTTGGTGTGATAATGAAAGTGCCATCAAGATTTCTCTCAACCCGGTACAACACTTCAAGGCGAAGCATATTGAGATTGGTATCACTTCATCAGGGATCACATTAGGCGAGGAGATTGAGCTCAAGTATGTCAACACTCATGATAACCTTGCGGATATTTTCACGAAGCCCTTGGATGAAGCAAGATTTGCGAGTTAAGGCATGAGCTAAATATCATTGATTGAGCAATGTGACTTGAACCCTTGCACCCCCCACCTCAACTTGTTGTCTAGTTTAGGTGTAGGCATGGACATAGGGGAGTGTTGTTCTCTCAATGAACTCTCCCTCCCCCCATTATGCATAAATAGATCAACTCTTTCACATAAGCCATTTTTGATGGTACTTGTGCTTCAAAGACGAGTTTTGGTCATGGGCCCAAGGATAATTCTTCGCGGTGCCATACCAACTAACTCAAACATAGGTGGCTCCGGCCACCACCCTCTCCTTTTGAGAGGTTGTGTCATTTGGTGTTTTTCTTGTTGTCTTTCTGCCTTTGGGTTGTGCGTGTTCTTGTGGTGTTCTTTTGTGATAGTAGTCCTTGCAAAGATCTTCTTCTTTTTGTTGAAACATGCTTTGTCTTGAGCTCGCGGTACTACCGCAGCCAGCTACGGTACTACCGCGTGTGGGGAGCACGGTACTACCGCCCCCACGCGGCAGTAATTTTTTACTACCGCCTGGTTGAGCGGTACTACCGCTTCGGTGCGGTACTTCCGCCCAAGCGGTACTACCACGATGATATGTGGTACTATCGCGCCCTCATGGACCCGTGGGGATAAGGACGGGCAGGGGGAGTTCTAACTCCCCCATACCCATCCGCAGTTCCCCCCACGTCGTCTCTCTCTCTCTCTCTCTCTCTCTCTCTCTTCCATGCTCAAGAACGGAGCCGGCGTTCGTCGCCGGATCCCCGCCTCCGGCTGCCCTCCCGTGATTCCGTCCGGTGGGATCGTTCGCCACCACGTGCTCTTGCTATGGACCAAGGTCTTTCCCCAACTCCTTCTTGTTTTTGTTGTGTTCTTTGTCTCTAGGCTTTTGGGGGAGACTTGTGTGTTCTAGATATTCTTAGGCTAAATCTATACAAGAGTAGGATGAAGGAGAGTAGCTTTGCATAGGAATTATACTTGTATTTTTGTCTGTGCTAGATTTGATCACCGTAGCACCGCCGTGGTTGTGAGTTCTTTTCAAATTGAACTGTCGTTTGGATCGATGCGATCTTGATACTACCGCCCGTCGGCGGCGGTACTACCTGCTGTCGGTACTACGCCGATGCAGCGCAGTACTACCGCACTCACTACGGCACTAAAGCTTTACTACCGCTCCCATCATGGTACTACCGTGACCTCTCACGGTACTACCGCGACTTCGGGCCAGTACTAAAACCCCAATACCGCGAGCTCTGGCGATACTACCGTGGCTCACATCTATCTCATGGCAACTTTCATGTATACTTTCTATGTGTTTCTTGTGCTTTGTCGTGGTCTTTGCATTGATCCTTTTTGCGTTTCGTGGGTGCTTTGCGTCTGTGTCTCGGGTGGTGTCTCTCGTCGTTCCAATCCCAGTCGTGACACTGGCTCCAAGCGTCTGCGTAATCCAGGTGAAGCACCAGAGGGCTCCACTGCCCCCAAGCGCCATGTCAAGACATCAGCTAGCAAGCACAAGGAGCCCACTAAGGGCATGGACGAGATTACCCAATCTGAGTTCGTCCGTCTCAGGCAGCTCAACCCGTATGTGAACCCTCGTGCTACTGTCAGAGGTTGTGAGCTATTTTGGAACAAGCAGCAGACTCTCACTTATCTGGATGTCATCAAGAACAAGCAGAATACCTATGTGGATGTGAAATGGATTGAAATGCATCACATGAGGAAGGACAAGTATCGTGAGTACTTTGGAGAAGCTCTGGACTTGGTGGAGCAGTTTGGTATTGAACATGTGATCTCTTTTCACCTTGATTATGACCCTGAGCTTATCTGTCAGTTCTTTGCCTCAGTATACTTTCACCCTAATGAGGAGCGGAGGATGACTTGGATGACCAATGGCCGTAAGCTGACTGCTACCTGGAAGGAGTTTATGGATTTGCTCCAGGTTCCTGATGATGGGCTCAACACTCCCGTGGGTGTTCGCCCCCATGCAAATTCCGAGTCTGCTAACAAGGACAAGCTTCAGCCATACCTTGTTGAGAAGGCGCTTGCAAATGGCAAGTCAGCGTGGGTGCTCAACTCCTTTCTGGATATCATGTATCGCATCTTCCGCAACTCCTCGTTCCCTCACATTGGTGACAAGGACAAGGTTCATGCCTATATGGTGGATATGATGCTCATATGCGAGGAGGCTCATTTGTCTCAGATTCAGCCACTTGATGTCTCACACATCATGTGGTGTGAGCTTCGGTTTGCGGTATTCACCTGCAAGGTGCCTATCTATGGGCCCTATCTGTTTCTGCTGATCTCTAAGACTTGGGAGAAGATGTTCCCTGGTGAAGATTTCCTTGCTCTGTTGGATTGACATGATCCCATCATCTCCGTGTCAAGCCCAAGGGCCAACACTACTACTCGTCTTTGGCGTCTGCTGCTAGGGCTGCTTTGTTGATGAGGAGGATCTTTGGCCTGAGAGGATGTTCTTGAGGTCGTCTGCTAGGTCTTCCTAGAGTTCCTCTATGCCCTCGTGGGCCAAGAAATTGAAGGACAAGATGAAGACTCTTTTACGCATGTAAGCCAAGGCGTCTGAGGACTCACGTGGCATCTAAGGAGAGTCACCGCCGGGACAAGAAGATCTTGCAGCTGTATGGCGAGGATGTGTTTGGCGGTTCTGAGGATCGCATCACTCCAGAGGCCGAGTGGATGGAGAAGCAAGGCTACAGGTGGACCGATTCTGAGGAGGACGTCAAGGAGACCATCCCTGCCGCCGAGGAGTCTGACGCGAAGCCTTGGGATGAGTTCCTTGCTTGAGCCACCCCTTGTGTGTAGGTGTCCTCTTTGCCTTTTTGGCGTCTCGATGCCAAAGGGGGAGAGGGTGTAGGGATTCTTGAGTGGTGTGTCGTTGTTCGTGTTCGGTGTGTTTGCTGCTTTCTTGTTTGAACCTTGTTTGAACCTCGTTTCAGTTGCTTTAGGTTGCTTTACTTCATATGGTGTAAGACATATGCACTCTATCTATCTTAGCGAGCTTGTGATATATTGCGCTACATTTGTGCTATGCTCTGCTTAGATGTTAGTTATCATGCCTTTGTCTCTAAAATATAGGGGGAGTGTTGATCCTAGTTTGTGTGCTATGCAGTCCAAAGCATCCATCTAGATTGCACACATCTAGGGGGAGCCCGTCTATATTCTAGAGAGGAGGGGTTTGCCTTTTCTCAATATTATCTCATCTATGTGCAAATCCCGTATTGTCATCAATCCACCAAAAATGGGGAGATTGTAAGGGCATATTTATCCCTTAGGTGTTTTGGTGATTGATGACAATGCATTTGCGGACTAATCGTGTGCCTTGAGTTTCTCAGACGCTTCGTCACTAGGCACAAGACGATTCGGTGCCCCTCGAAGACTATTGAAGACGGCGTTGTTCTACATTTCTTTTTGGTGGATTTGAGTCGTAGGAGAGTGTTGGAAATATGCCCTAGAGGCAATAATAAAAGGATTATTATTTTTCCTTGTTCATGATAATTGTCTTTATTCATGTTATAACTGTATTATTCAAAAATCGTAATACGTGTGAATACATAGACCATAATATGTCCTAGTAAGCCTCTAGTTGACTAGCTCGTTGATCAACAGATAGTCATGGTTTCTGGCTATGGACATTGGATGTAGTTGATAACGAGGATCACATCATTAGGAGAATGATGTGATGGACAAGACAATCCTAAGCATAGCACAAGATTGTGTAGTTAGTTTGCTAGAGCTTTTCCAATGTCAAGTATCCTTTCCTTAGACCAAGAGATCGTGTAACTCCGGATCTTGTAGGAGTGCTTTGGGTGTACCAAGCGTCCTGGCGTAAGGCTGGGTGACTATAAAGGTGCACTACGGTATCTCCGAAAGTGTGCATTGGGTTGACACGGATCGAGAGGATTTGTCACTCCGTATGGCGGAGAGGTATCTCTGGGCCCACTCGGTAATGCATCATCATAATGAGTTCAAAGTGACTAAGTGGTTGGTCACGGGATCATGCATTCTGATGCGAGTAAAGTGACTTGCGGTAACAAGACTGAGCGAGGTATTGGGATACAAGCGATCGAGTCTCGGGCAAATAACGTACCGATTGACAAAGGGAATTGAATACGGGGTTGTTTGAATCCTAGACATCGTGGTTCATCCGATGAGATCATCGAGGAGCATGTAGGAGCCAACATGGGTATCGGATCCGCTGTTGGTTATTGCCGAGAGCCGTCTCGATCATGTCTCGTGTCTCCCGAACCGTAGGGTCTACACATAAGGTTCGGTGGCGCTAGGGTTATTAGGAAGACTTGTATGTGATTACGAATGTTGTTGAGTCCGGATGAGATCTGGGACGTCACGAGGAGTTCGGAATGTTTGGAGGTGAAGATTTATATATGGGAAGTTATCATGCGGACACGGAAAGTTTGAGGGCATATCGGTGTTGTCTGGGACCACGGAGAGGTTTGAGGGTCCACGGGAGGCCACCCTCTCGGAGGGCCTCATGGGCGCAAGGCGAGGGAACTAGCCTGGAGGCTGGAGTCGCCTTGGGCCCATGCGCCTAGGGTTTGGGGAAAACCCTAGTGGGGGCCCCCTTTGCAGGGGGCAAGCCCCCTCCACAGCCGCCGCCCCTCTAGATCTCATATAGAGGGCGGCCCCCTTTCCCTATAAATAGAGGGGTGAGGGATGGCTGCGAGGCACAACCAAGGCGCAGCCCTCCCTCCCAACACCTCTCCTCCTCCGTCACGAGCTTGGCGAAGCCACAGCCGAATCTTCTTTGCTCCACCACCACCACCCGTCGTCTTCTTCTGGAGCCATCTTCCTCAACCTCTCCTTCCCCTTGCTGGATCAAGGCGGAGGATCGTCCTGCGTGACCATCGTGTGTTAAGCAGCGGAGGTGCCGTCCGTTCGGCGCTAGGATCTCGGTGATAGGATCACGGCGAGCGACTACTTCACCCCATTCTTTTGAACGCTTCCACTCGCGATCTACAAAGTGGTATGTAGATGCATCTCTCTTTCACTCGTTGCTTAGATGAACTCATAGATGGATCTTGGTGAAACCGTAGGAAATTTTTTAATTTTCTGCAACGTTCCCCAACAGTGGCATCATGAGCTAGGTCTATGCGTAGTTCTCTATTGCACGAGTAGAACACAATTTTGTTGTGGGCGTAGATCTTGTCAACTTGCTTGTCACTACTAGTCTTTTCTTGGTTCAGCGGTATTGTGGGATGAAGCGTCCCGGACCAACCTTACACGTACGCTTACGTGAGACCGGTTCTAACTTGTTTTTGCAGCAATTGACATGTGATGTGATATGGCCAAAAGTTGTGATGAATGATGAATGATATATTGTGATGTATGAGATCATGTTCTTGTAATAGGAATCACGACTTGCATGTCGATGAGTATGACAACGGCGAGAACCATAGGAGTTGTCTTTATTTTTTGTATGACCTGCGTGTCATTGAAGAGCGCCATGTAAATTACTTTACTTTATTGCTAAGCGTGTTAGCCATAGAAGTAGAAGTAGTCGTTGGCGTGACAACTTCATGAAGACACGATGATGGAGATCATGGTGTCATGCGGTGACAAAGATGATCATGGAGCCCCAAAGATGGAGGTCGAAGGAGCTATATGATATTGGCCATATCATGTCACTACTATATAATTGCATGTGATGTTTATTATGTTTATGCATCTTGTTTACTTAGAGCGACGGTAGTAAATAAGATGATCCTTACAACAATTTCAAGAAGTGTTCTCCCCTAAGCGTGCACCGTTGCTAAAGTTAAATGGTTTAGAAGCACAACGTGATGATCGGGTGTGATAGATTCTTACGTTCACATACAGCGGGTGTAAGACAGTTTTACACATGCAAAACACTTAGGGTTAAACTTGGCGAGCCTAGCATGTACAGACTTGGCCTCGGAACACGAGAGACGAAAGGTCGAACACGAGTCGTATGGAAGATACGATCAACATGGAGATGTTCACCGGCGATGACTAGTCCGTCTCACGTGATGATCGGACACGGCCTAGTCGACTCGGATCGTGTAACACTTAGATGACTAGAGGATGTCTAATCGGTGGGAGTTCATTAAAATAATTTGATTAGATGAACTTAATTATCATGAACTTAGTCTAAAACCTTTGCAAATATGTCTTGTAGATCAAATGGCCAGCGCTCATGTCAACATGAACTTCAGCGTTCCTAGAAAACCAAGCTGAAAGATGATGGTAGCAACTATCGGATTGGGTCGGAACACGAGATCATCCTCATAGCTGCCGAGAAACAATATGTTCTAGAAGGACCGCTAGGTGATGCACGGTTCGAGAGAACCAAGGCGTTATGAGCGCTTGGCAGTCTCGCGATGATTACTCCCTCGTTCGGTGCGGCATGCTTTACACTTAGAACCGGGGCTCCAAAAGCGTTTTGAGCAACACGGAGCATATGAGATGTTCGAGGAGCTGAAACTAGTTTTCCAAGCTCATGCCGGGTCGAGAGATATGAAGTCTCGACAAGTTCTATAGTTGTAAGATGGAGGAAAACAGTTACTGTCGGTGAGCACATACTCAAAATGTGCAGGTTGCACAACCGCTTTGTCCCATTGGACATTAACCTCCGGACGATGCGGTCATTGTGAGAATCCTTGATCGCTCCCACCAAGCTACAAGAGCTTTGTGATGAACTACAATATCGAGGGGATGGTGAAAACCATTCTGAAGTATTTTCAATGCGAAATCAGCGAGAGGTTGAAATCAAGAAAGAACATCAAGTGTTGATGGTCAATAAGACCACTAAGTTCAAGAAGGGCAAGCGCAAGAAGAACTTCAAGAAAGACGGCAAGGATGTTGCCGCGCCCGATAAGCCGATTACGGAATAAGTCAAAGAATGGACCCAAGCACGAGGTGAGTGCTTTTATTGCAAGGGAAGGGTCCTTTGGAAGCGGAATTGCCCCAAATACTTAGCGGATAAGAAGGCCGCAACACCAAAGGTATATTTGATATACATGTAATTGATGTGTACCTTACCAACACTCGTAGTAACTCACGGTATTTGATACGGTGTCGTTGCTCATATTTGTAACTCACGGCGGGGCTGCGGAATAAGAGGAGGCTGGTGAAGGGCGAGGTGACGATGCGGCGTCGGGAATGGTTCCAAGGTCGATGTGATCGCCGTCGACGCTACCTCTGCATTTACCTCTGGGATTAGTTTTAAACCTTAATAATTGTTATTTGGTGCCAAGTTTGAGCATGAACATTGTATCTGGATCTCGTTTGATCTGAGATGGCTACTCATTTAAATCCGAGAATAATGGTTGTTCTATTTATATGAGAGATATGTTTTATGGTCATGCTCCGATGGTCGATGGTTTATTCTTAATGAATCTCGGCGTAATATTACACATATCCATAGTGTGAATACCAAAAGATGTAAAGTTGATAACGATAGTCCCACATACTTGTGGCACTTGCGCCTTGGTCACATTGGTGTCAAGCGCATGAAGAAGCTCCATCTGATGGACTTTTAGAGTCTCTCGATTATGAATCATTTGACACATGCGAACCATGCCTCATGGGCAAAATGACCAAGACTCCGTTCTCCGGAACAATGGAGCGAGCAACCAACTTATTGGAAATCATACATACCGATGTGTGCGGTCCAATGAGCGTTGAGGCTCGCGGAGGATATCGTTATGTTCTCACTCTCACTGATGACTTGAGTAGATATGGGTATGTCTACTTAATGAAACACAAGTCTGAGACCTTTGAAAAGTTCAAGGAATTTCAGAATGAGGTAGAGAATCAACGTGACCGAAAGATAAAATTCCTACGATCCGATCGTGGAGGATAATAATTAAGTCACGAATTTGGTACACACTTAAGGAAATGTGGAATCGTTTCACAACTCACGCCGCCTGGAACACCTCAGCATAACGGTGTGTCCGAACGTCGTAATCGCACTCTATTGGATATGGTGCGGTCGATGTCTCTTACCGATTTACCGCTATCATTTTGGGGATACGCTCTAGAGACAGCTACATTCACTTTAAATAGGGCACCGTCTAAATCCGTTGAGACGACACCGTATGAATTATGGTTTGGGAAGAAACCTAAGCTGTCGTTTCTAAAAGTTTGGGGATGCGATGCTTATGTCAAGAAACTTCAACCTGAAAAGCTCGAACCCAAGTCGAAAAAATGTGTCTTCATAGGATACCCTAAGGAAACCATTGGGTATACCTTCTACTTAAGATCTGAGGGCAAGATCTTTGTTGCCAATAACGGATCCTTTCTGGAAAAAGAGTTTCTCTCGAAAGAATTAAGTGGGAGGAAAGTAGAGCTTGATGAAGTCTGCCTCTTGAAGCGAAAGTAGTGCAACTCGGGAAGATGTTCTGTGGTGCCTGCACCGATAAGAGAGGAGGTTAATGATGATGATCAAGATACTTGAGATCAAGCTCCTATTGAACTTCGTGGTCCACAAGGACACGTTCCGCACAGTGATGCAGCAACCCTGTCACGGAAATCATGTTGTTGAACAACGGTGAACCTTGAACTATGAAGAAGCGATGGCGGGCCCAGATTCCAACAAATGGCTTGAAGCCATGCGATCCGAGATAGAATCCATGTATGAAAACAAAGTATGGACTTTGTGGACTTGCCGATGATCGGCGACGATAGAAAACAAATGGATCTTTAAGAAGAAGACGGACGCGGATGGTAACATTACCATCTATAAAGCTCGACTTGTCGCTAAGGGTTATCGACAAGTTCAAGGGGTTGACTACGATGAGACATTCTCTCCCGTAGCGAAGCTGAAATCCGTCCGAATCATGTTAGCAATTGCCGCATACTATGATTATGAGATATGGCAGATGGACGTCAAAACGGCATTCCTTAACGGGCATCTTAAGGAAGAACTTATATGATGCATCCAGAGGGTTTTTTCGATCCTAAGAATGCTAACAAAGTATGCAAGCTCCAGCGATCCATTAATGGGCTGGTGCAAGCATCTCGGAGTTGGAACATTCGCTTTGATGAGATGATCAAAGCGTTTGGGTTTATGCAGACTTATGGAGAAGCCTGCGTTTATAAGAAAGTGAGTGGGAGCTCTGTAGCATTTCTCATATTATATGTAGATGACATACTCTTGATGGGAAATGATATAGAACTTTTGGACAGCATTACATATTAGGCATCAAGATCTATAGGGATAGATCGAGACGCCTCATAGGTCTTTCACAAAGCACATACCTTGATAAGATTTTGAAGAAGTTCAAAATGGATCAGTCAAGAAAGGGTTCTTGCACTGTATTGCAAGGTGTGAGATTGAGCTCGGCTCAATGCCCGACCACGACAAAAGATAAAGAAGAGATGAGTGTCATCCCTATGCTTCACCATAGGATCTATTATGTATGCCATCTTTGTGTACGGACTGATGTAAACCTTGCCGTAAGTTTGGTAGGAAGGTACCAAAGTAATCCGACAAGGAACAACGGACAGCGGTCAAGAATATCTGAAGTACACGAAAAGGACAAAGGACATGTTTCTCGTTTATGGAGGTGACGAAGAGCTCATCGTAAAGGGTTACGTCGGCGCTAAGCCGACACAGATCTGGATGACTCTAAGTCACAAACCGGATCGTGTATATGTTGAATGGTGGAAGCGATGGTGGTGCGGTTGCAAGCGAAGCGTTGTGGCGGGATCTACATGTGAGCGGAGTACATGGCAGCCTCGGAGGCAGCGCATGAAGCAATTTGGGTGAAGGAGTTCATCACCGACCTAGGAGTCATACTCAATGCGTCGGGGCCGATCAAACTCTTCTGTGACAACACTGGAGCTATTGCCCTTGCCAAGGAGCCCAGGTTTCACAAGAAAACCAGGCACATCAAACGTCGCTTCAACTCCATCCGTGAAAATGTTCAAGATGGAGACATAGATATTTGTAAAGTACATACGGATCTGAATGTCGCAGATCCGTTGACTAAACCTCTCTCGCGAGCAAAACATGATCAACACCAGAACTCTATGGGTGTTCGATTCATCACAATGTAACTAGATTATTGACTCTAGTGCAAGTGGGAGACTGTTGGAAATATGCCTAGAGGCAATAATAAAAGGATTATTATTTTCCTTGTTCATAATAATTGTCTTTATTCATGCTATTCTTGTATTATCCGGAAATCGTAATACGTGTGAATACATAGACCATAATATGTCCTAGTAAGCCTCTAGTTGACTAGCTCGTTGATCAGCAGATAGTCATGGTTTCTGGCTATGGACATTGGATGTCGTTGATAACGGGATCACATCATTAGGAGAATGATGTGATGGACAAGACAATCCTAAGCATAGCACAAGATCGTGTAGTTAGTTTGCTAGAGCTTTTCCAATGTCAAGTATCCTTTCCTTAGACCATGAGATCGTGTAACTCCGGATACCGTAGGAGTGCTTTGGGTGTACCAAAGCGTCCTGGCGTGGCGGGTGACTATAAAGGTGCACTACGGTATCTCCGAAAGTGTCATTGGGTTGACACGGATCGAGGCGAGGATTTGTCACTCCGTTATGACGGAGAGGTATCTCTGGGCCCACTCGGTAATGCATCATCATAATGAGCTCAAAGTGACCAAGTGGTTGGTCACGGGATCATGCATTATGGTGCGAGTAAAGTGACTTGCGATGCTTGAGGCTGAGCGAGGTATTGGGATACCGACGATCGAGTCTCGGGCAAATAACGTACCGATTGACAAAGGGAATTGAATCGGGGTTGTTTGAATCCTCGACATCGTGGTTCATCCGATGAGATCATCGAGGAGCATGTGAGCCAACATGGATATCCAGATCCGCTGTTGGTTATTGCCCGAGCCGTCTCGGTCATGTCTACGTGTCTCCCGAACCCGTAGGGTCTACACATAAGGTTCGGTGGCGCTAGGGTTATTAGGAAGACTTGTATGTGATTACGAATGTTGTTGGAGTCCCAGATGAGATCCGGACGTCACGAGGAGTTCGAAATGGTCGGGAGGTGAAGATTTATATATGGGAAGTTGTCATGCGGACAGGAAAGTTTGAGGGCATATCGGTATTATCTGGGACCACGGAGAGGTTCGGGGTCCACCGGAGGGCCACCCCTCTCGGAGGGCCTCATGGGCCGCAAGGCGAGAACCAGCCTGGAGGCTGGCGCCCTCCCTTGGGCCCATGCGCCTAGGGTTTGGGGGAAACCCTAGTGGGGCGCCCCTTGCTTGGGGGCAAGCCCCCCCACCGCCGCCCCCCTCTAGATCTCAACTAGAGGGGCCGCCCCTGCCCTTCCCCTATAAATAGAGGGGTGAGGGGAGGGCTGCAAGACACAACCAAGGCGCAGCCCTTCCCCTCCCCAACACCTCTCCTCCTCCGTCACGAGCTTGGCGAAGCCACAGCCGAGATCTTCTGCTCCACCACCACCACGCGTCGTCTTGCTGCTGGAGCCATCTTCCTCAAACTCTCCTTCCCCTTTACGGATCAAGGCAGAGGAGGCGTCCACGCTGACCGTCGTGTGTTGAGCAGCGGAGGTGCCGTCCGTTCGGCGCTAGGATCTCCGGTGATAGGATCACGGCGAGCGACTACTTCACCCCGTTCTTTTGAGCGCTTCCGCTCGCGATCTACAAAGTGGTATGTAGATGCGTCTCTCTTTCACTCGTTGCTTAGATGAACTCATAGATGGATCTTGGTGAAACCGTAGGAAAATTTTTAATTTTCTGCAACGTTCCCCAACAGAGAGCCGTACTATTAAGAGGGGGTCCGCGTCGGAAAGGTTCGGGTGGAATCATCACGTACACGTTTCCTTCATTGTCTCCTCCTTTCCCTTGCACATTGGAGCATTCCCCGTCTATCCTCTATGTGAGTGTCTGGACTACTGTTGTTGAGCTTGCGGTAATCTTGCTCCTGGGCGGTAGTACGCGAGCACTCATGATAATACCGTGCCCATCTTGTGATAGTACGCGAGCCCATGTTAGTACCGCTCCTCGAGTCGTAATAACGTGGCTCCTAGGCCAAATACCGCTGCGTCGCGGTAGTAAGCGCGGATGTAATTTTTACATCCGCGCCCTGCAATAATACCGCACGTTGAGGCGGTAGTACCACGGTGCCACGGTAGTACCGCTCCCCAGTTGTAATCTTGTGGTTCCACAACCTAGTGCCGTTGCTTCCACGGTAGTAGAGCGGATGTAATTTTTACATTCGCACCCACCGCAGTAATACCGCGCCTTGTGGACGATAGTACCGTGGCGGATGTTTGCATCGTCTCTTTGACCCTGAGTAAACGCGGATGTATTTTATTCATTCGTGCCATTTCGAACTTAGTCTTACTTGCCTCGCGGTAGTACCGCGAGTGGGTCTGATAGTACCGCTTTTCATGATAGTTCGCCTATGGTATAGTCTCTGCGGTGCTGCGGTAGTACCGTGGTCTCCCACGGTAGTACCGCGTGGCCTTCTTGATAATACCGCACCCTTGGAGGCGGTAGTACCGCATGTCGCATGACTGGTCTAAGTGGATAACGTTGGATCTCTTCCTTGCCTATAAAAGGGGCGTCTCCTACCTCTAGTTGACCACCTCTTCCACCTCTAAGCTCCATTGTTGCTCCAAGCTCCATTTTCGCCCGATCTCTCTCCCTAGCCAATCAAACTTGTTGATTTGCTCGGGATTAGGTGACAAGGCCCGATCTACACTTTCACCAAGAGATATTGATTCCCCACTTATCCCTAAGCGGATCTTGTTACTCTTGGGTGTTTGAGCACCCTAGGCGGTTGAGGTCACCTCGAAGACATAATCCATTGTGGTGAAGCTTCGTGGTGTTGTTGGGAACCTCAATTGTTGTGGAGATTGCCCCAACCTTGTTTGTAAAGGTTCGGTCGCCGCCTTCAAGGGCACCAATAGTGGAATCACGGCATCTCGCATTGTGTGAGGCGTGAGGAGAATCTGATGGCCCTAGTGGCTTCTTGGGGAGCATTGTGCCTCCACACCGCTCCAGCGGAGCGTACTTCCCTCAAAAGGAAGGAACTTCGGTAACACATCCTCGTCTCCACCGGCTCCACTCTTGGTTATCTCGCGCCTTTACTTTTTGCTAGCTTACTTGTGTTGTTTCCTTCACTTGCTCGTGTGCTTGTTGTTGTCGCATCATATAGGTTGTTCACCTAGTTGCATATCTAGACAACCTACTTTGATGCAAAGTTTAATTTGGTAAAGAAAAGCTAAAAATTGTTAGTTGCCTATTCACCCCCCCCCCCTCTAGTCAACTATATCGATCCTTTCACTAGTGACACTATGTTTGTCTATGTATTCACACGTGTATTATATTCCGGTTAATATAATTCTAGCATGAATAATAAACATTTATCATGAAATAAGGAAATAAATAATAACTTTATTATTGCCTTTAGGGCATATTTCCTTCAACCCTGCCGCATGACTGGCACTTGGATCCGGAGAGGATCCCAGTGTAGGCGGCGCCGCGGTCGGCAAGGGTGCCTGCAGGCGGAGGTCTTGCGCCCGGCAAGCACTGCCGCGGCGAGCAGCGCGGCGACTCCTTCTGACGCCGACTTCGCCCTATTAGGCGCGTGGGATTCGCTTCTTGATCTGAGAAGACCAGGTGGCAAGGCATCCGCGAAGTCTTCCGTAGCTCCCCTTCCACCCCCCCCCCCCCTCGCCCATCGTCGTTCGCGGTGAGGACCAGGAGGCGGAGGCCGCCTACCAGGCAGCCATGGCGGTTGTCCTCCGGGAGAGCGAGGAGGACGAGCGGCGTAGGGTGGCGTACGAGGAGGAGGAGGAGGAGATGGCGTACGAGGCGCGCATGGCGGATGCCATGGCGCTGTTCGCGGCCGGCGACTGCGTCATGCCGCCGCTGGCCCCGTCATCCCCAATCAAGGCCGAGCCGAAGCCGACCCCCGTCGAGCGCTACTCCTGGACGGGAGAAGTGCGCGAGTGGGTCAGCACTCCGCCGATCTGGATAGGGGCGACGCCGGTGCATGAGGCGGCGTACCTCGAGCAATGGCGCCAGCGACAGCTGACCGAGGAGCGCCGCGACGGCGAGTACCTCGAGGAGCTGGAGCGCAACGCCGAGGAGGAGCAGCGCGAGGCGGAGGAGGAGGCGCGCCAAGCCCAGAGCGTGACGGCACAGCCGGCGGCGTCATAACCGGCGACCGCCATCGCCGTCGCCTGGAACACTGCGTTTCGGTGGGCCGGCCCTGCGTCAACGCTGATCGACCGCACCGACCCCAACGTCGACGACGAGGACGCCTAGTGCAGCGCGCCGCCTTATAGTTTAGATTTTTTTTTAATGTTTAATTGATGTACTGTGGACGCGTGGACTATCGCCGGCCTTCGTGCCGGCTTTAATGTTTAAGTAATGGTTGTTTTTATTTTTGAAATATTTGTGTTCTTTTTTTCACGCGCCGTCAAAATGGGTCGGGTCAGCGTTGGGCTCATGCACCGACCCAAACGCGGAAGCGGACGCGAGCGTCCGCCGGGCCGACTCAAACGGACAAAAGGCGGACAAAATCGCCGTTCGTTTGGGTCGGCGCATTGGAGTTGCTCTAACTCCCTATTCCAACTCCTCTCAGCATGAGCAATAAGCTCCGTCACTTTGCTCTGGAGGACTGACCGAACGGGGTGCACAACTCTCAACATATTATCCCCCTGTGAACCAATGGCTATTCCATATGTTAGTGCTTCCACCGTTACCAGTTCTTCGGATTAGACCGTGTTTAAGCACTTCTTTCCTCAACACTCCACAGCTGAGAAGGGTGGCTCCCCACTTCCGCCTCTAAAAAGCAGCAGATGGGAAATAAGCAGATTTCAAGATACGAGCACCAAGAGAATGTGGGTCTTGGATCATCCTCCACGCCTGTTTTGCGGCCATTGCCAAGTTATAGATTTGAGCGTGTATATGAAACCCACCAAGTCCTCCCATATATTTTGGCATAGTGAGGTCATCCCATGAGACCCACGCCGTTTCTCTTCCATTCTTCACCACAAGAACTTCCTCAACATAGTGTTGATTTGCTAGCACAAACCACGTGGAAAAATAAAACATGACATGAAAAAGGTCAGGATAGGATTTAACCAAAACCTCCTTCCCTGCCGAAGCAAGACACTTCTCCATCGATCCCTGAACCCTCTTCCACAATCTATCTTTTATGTATTTGATTGAAGGAACCATTCTTAAAACTTCCCGGCATCAGAGGGCAAACCTAAGTATCTCTCCTTTAAAGACTCATTAGGAACATCAAGAATGGTTTTGATTTGCTCTCTCATTCCTCCCTAACACCCCTTACCAAAGAAAATGACGTTAGTCAAGTTCATAGACTACTCACAAACAAGGTCAATAACAGAAAAAAAATATATACTAAATAGATCTGACTTGCGTTGCTAGATCGGCTTGTTCTGAGGTTTGAGATGTTTTCTTCCGCATGGCTTCACTCTTTTCTACGTCCAGAATGGTAATCGACCCATATCGACATCGCGTTTGGAAATCACATGATCAAGCTTATTTTCTTCCGTACCAAATATAAATACATGTTCCAAAATAAGCTTCATCAAGCAACAAGAACAGAGTAGCAGCAGTGTTCTCTAAAAAACAACTAGGCTGACATTTGAAAACTAATTTTGTTGGACCATACTTGAAATTGCCTATTGGCAATTGGTTATGCCTAAAAGCGTGCCCAGTTCAGCGCAGCCTTCCAGACGCTGCAATAAAAGCAAGGCTTGATTCAACGTACAGTCTTGACAGAGTGCATAAGGTTCGATGGCTTCAAGGGTGCCATAGCAGCCACAGATAGTGCAACGTTCAGCCTGCAAGAGCAAAGGGACGCATCAGATCTTCACTCAAAACCCAAGATATATACTGCCAGTGCCAAAATGATTCTGTAGTGCTGAATGAGGGAATGAATCATGGCTAGCAATTGCTCAATTCTCTCACTTGTTTAATAACATATGAATAGTTGAGTACTATGTAAAAATACAGCATGAGGAAATAATAAGCAAGGGGTAATCAACATGAGTAGGCAATTTACCAATCTAACATGGCTGGCAATTTATTTAAATTCATTGGAGAAAATATGTATGTGTATGTGCCGCTAAGAATAGACAACTCTCCAGATAAGAAAAGGAGTACACAAACTAGATGAACATAAAATATACTCCCTCCGTTCCATAATGTAGTGCGTATAGATTTTTTTGGGAAGTCAGATTTTGAAAACTTTGACCAAGTTATTAGAGATAACTATTTATATCTACAATACCAAATATATAAAGTATGAAAGTTCATCTTATAATGAATCTAATGATATAAGTTTCGCATTCCAGTAGGGTATAGTAACTCTAGTGGTTAGCCAACCACGCACTGGAGCTAAATGGCGCGGTGTTCGATTCCTCACGAGAGCGATTTTTAATTCCCCCTATGTTGTCTCAACATAACCGGTCCCAAGCCCGGGTAAAGGAGGAGGGTTGTGATAGGCTTGGCGAGCCAACATCAAAACTCAGCCACTCTTATGGAGATGAAAACCAAAAGATTTTGTTCTTGTTGTATTCTAGATGTAAATGTTTTTCTCCAGAAATTTGGTCAAAGTTTGTGATGCTTGACTTTTCAAAAAATCTATATGGACTACATTATGGAATAGAGGAAGTAGGTCACATGTCATCAATCTATAATAGAATTAACCATCAAAATCTGAATAGGAGGAGCAGCCACAAAAGTAAACTGCACAAGTCAGAACACTGGTGATGTCAGTACGTGGGTGGCGACCATTGCAAATCAGACCCTTCTTTCTTTTATACTGGGAGTGATATGACACACATCTCCAGACAAACACTTCTTACATGTGATATTTATCACTGGTAGATCTTTGAATAAAAGTTAAGGAAGCTTCAGCAATCGAAATTTATCAATGCGGCCACTATTTCCGTTCTTAAAAAGAAAGGGATCGTAATCTGCGGTTGCCCAAAACTGAACAGTTTGACAACTTCTACAATAAAAAGCTAACTGTAGAACAAATATCGTCAATCAGACCTAATGACCATCATTTTCTTTCCTACAAATACATACAAATCAATTTGAGGGGCATCAAATAGATTGAAAAATACTGTCAAAACTGTTTACTGTAAATACACCTGTAATTCTTTAATCCCACAGATGTTCCCCACGCTGCCTAAAGAATTTATCTCTAAGATACAAGAATAGAAGCAAATAATAGTAAGGACAGGCCAAACATGCGTACATAATTGCAAGTGCACGAGGACAACACTCACCTCAGAAGTGAAAGTGCTCTCTGAAGACAATAGACTTCCAGTGTAAGTACCAACAAATGTGGAATTTCTCATCTCAAAATCAGTGAAAGTCTTGGTAATTGGATGGTAGAGCCTTAGCCGTCCTGGTGCAGAGGACTATCCGCCCATCACTTAGAATTTCCAAGGGTTGAGCAAAGAGAATTTCATGCTGGCCATCTATGCTGTACCTTTTATTCCAGAGAGATTCCTCAGCATCCATCAAAAGCCACAAGTCCAAAGAGCAATATTCAGGATTGTGTGCCATAACTAAGAACCCATCCAAGCATACCAGCGATAGCTCCATGAATAGACTAAAGTAACCGCCATTGCGCACAGGCATTGGACCTTGGGAAATCCCCATCCACTCCTCTGTCTCAAGGTTGAACAAAGCCATGCTACCCTGTTCGACATGGTCCCCAGAAAATGTGGGACGTCGAAATTCCAACAAGAAATAGACGACTCCGTTGACAACGACACTTTTGTTACGGTTACTTGCGACAGGGGCCGGAGGGCCCTGTTTGCCCCTCCATCTTGCATGGCGACCATCATCAAGGGTGATGACCTCACAGAGCATCGGGCTGGACACACTCTCGGAATTATCGATTCTGACACAGCGTATAGCCTTGTACTCTCCCGTGGAACCAACCTGTCCAAAGTCAAATGACTGTGGGAAGAAATGTTTCACATGTGCATGCTCCTTTGCACAGCGACTGGGCAATGCAAAAGTATCCCCCGTGGCAGGGTTGATCACATGGCGGATCGGACAGTGCTCATTTCTGGCGACACAAATAAGGTCCAGGTGGCGTGTGCATTCCAACCGGGCATTCTCCATGCTGGTGGCTATCTGCTTAACGACATGGCCAGACAAGTCCAGAATCTCAATGGTGCCTCTTTCAAACGATTCACCGCTACATGTGACAATTAGTGGCCCGGGGTGGTGGGACTTGTGCGCTGCAACAAAGAGCGGATCTGAGAGGAGGGACCTCCAGGATCGGCTGACAGACCGGAAGAGGCATAGCGTCTTTGCCGGGAGGCGCACGAGGATGTGACGCAGCATGTCTTCAGGCAGCACGCCATTGCTGGATGCGGCGACGCGCACCTTCTGCGGCATCACTGAAGGCAGGCGTCACACTTTGCCTGCAGCAACAACAACAGGGGAGTAGGCTTATCATGTTGCTCAATAATCTGGCGAGAATAGGCGAGCAAGAACACCCAAATATGCACAATAGAGACAACAAGTTCGCATCAAGTGGGGATTATATTTTCGATTTTCATTCTACTATTGCATTGCCCTTGCCTATGATTACGAGGCTACGAAATTAGTAGGTGCCACCGCAAACGTCTAGGGTTCCGGAAGCTGATTAAGACCTAAAGCTAAGCCTAGCAAATCATCTACTACTTCGTGAGGCCCCAGAGATAGGGGCTTGAGCGGTAATAAGGGGACGGCCAGGAAAAGAGGGAGGGGTTGTTACCACGTCGACGACGCTGGTGAGGTGCGCGGGCGCGCGGCCGGGACGGATGGATGGCGGCGAGATCGGAGGCGGCGCAGTGGCGAGTGGAGACTGGCGTCGCCTAGTCCCGGGGGGCGACGCTGGTGAGGTTGCGGGCGTGCGGCCGGAGGAGGTGGATGCCGGCGAGGCCGGAGGCAAAGCGGAAGCGGTGGCGACTGGGGACAAAGCGGAAGAGAGGAGACTGCCGTCGCCGGCCGACTCGACTGGGTTAGGCGGGGCCGCTCGTAGCCCAAAGTAGTCGCCAGGGCTATATCTCACTTACAGCGAGAGGTAGCCAGGCCTCGCCTACAGTACTGGGCTGGCACAGTGTTGTAGCACCATTTTCCTCGGTTTTGCTTTTGGTTTTTTCCTCGTTTTTTTTTTGGGTTTTTTACAATTTCCCCTCAGTTTCCGTTGTTTCTTTGTCGATTTTTACTGTGTTCTACTGTTTTGCAATGGTTTCTTCGTTTTTCTTTACATTTTTCTTTCATTTTCTTTCTTCGTATTCTCTTTGTTTTTTTTTCCTTCACAATTTCTAGTATCCACTACAAATCCGACGTCAGATTTTTTAGCACATTTTTCATGGCAATTTATGTTTGTCGGGGATGGCAATTTTAATTGGCGAGCACAGCAAATCTACCTTAGTTTATTTTTTCTCAGGAATTTGCCGTGCTCACCAACTAAATTTTCCATCCTCGTGTCAACGTAAATTGTCGTGAAAACCATTTGATTTGCCTTGGCTACAAATCTGATGTCTAAATTGTAGCAATTTTGTTTACTAAACACACGTCTATTTTCTTTCAAACATAATGTAAATTTTTCATATACATCTGGAACATTTTTTATACACATTTAACTTCTTTAAAACACATGATTAAATTTTTCAAAAAATATATGTTTTGATGTCTACATTTTCCTCATACACGCTATACATTATTCTCATACATCTGAAACATTATTTTCATACACATTTCACATTTTTTAAACACAAGATTAGCATTATTTTCAAATATATATTATGATGTCTATGTTTCTCATATACATTATATGTTTGTTGCATAGTTAACATTTTTTGAATACATGATTAACATTTCTCAGAATACTACATTTGTCCCGGTTTATTGGCCTCCATTGTATTTTCTGCCAAATTTTAATCATAGACTTAACTAATAAAATGTTCATGCATGTCACCAAAATTTATATAATTGAAAAATGTGTTCACGTACGAATTCAATGATATAATTTTTGTTGACATGCATTAACATTTTGTTAGTTAAATCTTTGATCAAAATTTGGCACAAACTACAAAGGGGACCAATAAACCAGCATGGAGGTAGTACATGTTTTTCAACATTTTGTTAAACATTTTAAATATAAGTTGTAACGTATTTTGAATTGTAAAAACTTTTTTGCATTACACAAACATTTTGCACATAGTATGAACATTATTTGGAATGCATGTACATTTTTAATGTCACAAACATTTTTTGAAAGCTATCAACATTTTCGAAATTACGCTAACAAAGGTTTTGCACTGCGTTAACATTTTCAAATGTTTGGTGAATACTCTTCAAATTAAGTTGGTATAGAATATTTCGAAAATATAAATAAAAGAAGAAAACAAAATGGGGAAAACGAATGATTTAACACGTACGTAAGCAAGCAACAAACAACCTACTACTGGGCCCGGCCCGTTTCAATGTTGTGTTGAGGCGATGCTCGCTTCTACCTTGGTAGCAGCGGGGTATAGTCGCACTCCAAAGTAGTAGGGACTAGGGGGCATCTCACATTATTCGTCGGGGCCGGCCTGAATGGGCTTCCTCTTGGTTTGGTTTGTACTATCCTTGAAGGAGGAATGTGCATCAGTTTTGTCACATCCTCCTCCAAATTTATTTTCCGTGTTTGTTATTTTTCATGCACCTCGAAAAAAATTCAGGCCTCACTATAATCCATGCATGTGCTCGACGGTGAGACATGACGGCGAGCCCGAGCCAAGAACTGGTTGGAGATGAGTACACCGCGCCTCACCACTAGTTGCCTAAGCCATCACATTAAGTTGCATAAACCAATTTCAGTCCCTTGCTTTAGTTGTCATACACGCATACTAAAGAGATTATGTTATGTTTCTTCTTAGACAACCGAGACCTGACATGGGACTAGTTTTTATTAGATAAGTGATGAAAAGAAACATAAACAAAGGCCCGCTCAAAAAAAAGATAATCAAATGGAATAAGAGAAAGTCTTTTAAAAAAGGTTTAAAGCAGGACTTAGTGTTGGGGGTGTCGTGTGCATCTAAGCCACCTCGCACATCAATTTCCTAAACTTAGCGCACATATTGAATGATATCAACTGTGGGGGCTGAAGAGTGAGGGCAACCCCCTTCCGAACAACCACACACATAGTCCCTCGCCATCCACAAATTTGAGCGAAAATCATTGCCCTCCACGGTGAATGAACTACATAAAAATGTGAAAAAGAGGCATCTCTCCTCTATTCGCCTACACATCACTTTCTCCTTGGTGGGTTCATTTGTGGTCCCTGAAGAAGGTTGTCAAGGAGCGTTTGGTTGAAGGGTTCGTGGTGTTGCTGGCAGGTGGAAGCGCTATGCATATTCGTGACAAGCTATGTTTTGGTCCGCCCTGCAGCAATGTTTGTCTCTTCTCAGGGATGTTGGTGTTGACGGTGAAGCCTCGGCGATCAAGGTCCTTGATGGCGTATACGGTTCTTGTTGCCTTGCATAGTGCTCAAGGCTGCACATTTGGTGATGGTTGTCGGTTTCAAGTCCAACAAGTGGTGCAACAGTGGTGTTCGGTGGAACATTACTCTTCAGTTGCATTCGGTGTCGTGTGATGCCCTTCTTCTTCTTCTTTTTTTTTGCGAAAGTCGTGTGATGCCCTTCGGCGGTGGTTTCCGACTCTCTAGGTCATGCATGGTGAGAGAGTGTCTCTCGTGAAACGGCTCAACTGGTGCTACGGATGTACCAGCTGCGTATGGGCCATTGGATGTGAAAGGAAGGGATATGATGCAGCTAATATCTGGGCCGATGGTACATGTGCATATTAGTCCTTGTTTTTATGGAGAACGGAGTGAAGAGGAACAGGATCCACATGTGAATGTAGATGTTCGTGTTTTTCAGGACTGCATGTGCTTCTATTGGGTCACCTCGGGAAAACAATTAGACATTAAAAAGATATATTTTTTTGTAGTTTCATTGTGATACTATATCGATTATGGAACAGATTGGAGATACAAGAATCACGCAGAACAAATATTCTTCTTTGTCCACATGAGAGAAATGCACACAAACAGTATGTGTGGCTGCTGAAAAAAACTGTTTTCCTAATAGTTGGCCAACATAAATCTGCACTTACAAGTCTTGATGTTACAACATGTGGAACCATCAATCATGTGAGATCTAAAGCATTTTTAACTGAAGTTTTGCAGGTAAACTTGTATTAGCAGATTTGTTGCATGGACCTACGATGTACTTTACATCGTAGTTTTTTTCTTTTAGAGATTATTAGGACTGCTTACCACATGCGTCACGTGATATTTTACATCGTAGTTATTTGCAAGCTTCATAAAATAGTTCTCTCAAGGACCCTGCAAACTCTAGTATGCTGATTGTGAATCTATGGTGCATGTCTTTTGCCTCTTGCGGTGTGTGTTCGGAAATACGTTAACGTCTTCATTACCCCCCTAAAAAAGCATCATCATTACTAACAAATCACGTAGTATTATTTTAGAGATGCTTTTTCTCTAAATAAATTATGTAGGCTCTCCTTTTGGTGCTGCTGTTCAGGAGAAAACAGGGACGTTGGAGTTCAGATATTCGGGTTGGGAAGGACGATTAGTATAATCAGCTGCACTCTAAGGTTCGTTCTGTAAATGTACCATCAGCCTAGATCTTCGCTGCATCATGTCCCTTCCTTTCACATCCAAAGGTCCATAAGCGGCTGGTGCATTTGGAGCACCAGTTGAGCCGTTTCACAGGATACATTCTCTGCATGGCGAAGTGCGATCGATGAGCAGGCGAGTGACTTTACCACAGACTTTCATGCTTTTCCAGTCCTTTTCTGTGGTGCTACGTGCTAAGTTCGAGGTGTGACTAGGAATAGTTTGTTCCGTCTCTCTTCTCTGTTCCCTACTATTTCTTGTTTGAGTGAAGTGTGCTACATCATGTAACCATTGTGCTGTATCTGGTTACTTGCTTTTGTGAAATGAAAAAATGGTTCAGTCTGGATTTCGCCCGCCCGCCGTAGTTGCCCTACAAAAATGTTGATGCATGTCAGTTTGTTAGCAGCTTTGCATGACGTTAGTCGAGTACATAGACTACTCTGGAACAAGGTCAATAACAGAAGGGGGCGAAAAAAATCTGACTTGCATGGCTAGATCGGTATGTTCCGACCGTTATAGGCGGATGCTAGGCTCACACTTTGAAGAGAGCAGCACCAGATTTCTTGCCACAGGTTCGAGATGTTTTGTTCCACATGGTTTCACGTAATCGATCCATATTGACATCGCGTTTGGAATCACAAAGGTCAATCGTATTTTCTTCCGTACCAAATACTAATATATGTTCCAAAATAAGCTTCATCAAACAAAAAGAACAGAGCAGCAACATTGTTCTCTAAAAAGCAACTAAGGTGACATTTGAAAACTAATTTTGTTGGACCATACTTGAAATTTTCTATTGGCAACTGGTCATTCCTGAAAGCGTGCCCAGTTCACCACGGTCTTTCAAACGCTGCAATACAAGCAAGGTTTGATCCAACGTACAGTCTTCACAGAGTGCATAAGGTTCGCTGGTTTCAAGGGTGCCATAGCAACCGCAGATAGTGCAACGTTCAGCCTGTAAAGAACAAAGGGACGCATCAGATCTTCACTCAAAACCCAAGATATATACTGCCAATGCAAAAATGATTCTGTAGTGGTGAATGGAGGAATGAATCAAGGCTAACAATTGCTCAGTTCTCTCGCTTGTTTAATAACATAATATGAAGTTTATGTAAAACTACAGCATGGGGATATCAACATGAGTAGACAATCTACCAATCTAACATGGCTGGCAATTTATTTAAACTCATTGGAGAAAATATGTATGTGTAAATGCCACTAAGAGTAGACAAACTATCCAGATAGAAAAGGAGTGCACAAACTAGATGACCATAAAATATACTAGGAAACATGTCAATCTATAACATAATTAACCAGCAAAATCTAAATAGGATGAGCAGCCACAAAAGTAAACTGCACAAGTCTGAACACCGGTGTTGTAAGTAGGTTTTGTTACGTAATCCCGGGTCCGCTATCACCAGCGTTTCCGACCCACTTGCGTCACCAGGCCCAACCGGAGAGCAGAACCGGCTTATGAGAGGCCTTGGGCCCTCTCCCCTCCAAAAGACTAGCCTATTAGGAGGGGACACCCCCGCCCTTATAAATCGTGTTATGTCTCCTCCCACAACCGATGTGGGACTAAACCCAACAGGTTTGTAGCGACCATTGCAAACCAGACCCTTAATTTTCTTGATTTTTTTCTTTATATTGTAGTGCTTTGACACACATATCAAGAGGAACACTTCTTACATGTGATATTTCTCACTGGTGGATCTTTGAATAAAACCTAAGGAAGCTTCAGCAATCCAAATTTATCAATGCAGCAATTTTTTCTGTTATCAAAAAGGAAGGGATCGTAATTTGCGGTTGCCCAAAAGTGAACAGCTTGACAGCTTCTACAATAAAGCGGACTGTAGAACAAATATCATCAATCAGACCTAATGACCATAATTTTCTTTCATAAAAATACATACAAATCAATTTGAAGGCATAAAATTGATTGAAAAACACGACAAAAAATATAGGAAAAACACATATGCTAATGTTGTGCACCACACCTATGACACTGCAACAACTGTTTTTCCTAAATGCAGCTGTAATTCTTTAACCCATAGATGTTCCCTATGTTGCCTAGAAAATTATCTCTAAGATACAATGAGAGAAGCAAACAATAGTAAGGACAGACCAAACATACATACATAATTTCAAGTGTATGAGGACAACACTCACCTCAGAAGTGAAAGTGCACTCTGAAGACAATAGACTTCCAGTGTAAGTACCAACAAATGTGGAATTTCTCATCTCAAAATCAATGTAGGTCTCGGTAATTGGATCATAGAGTCTTAGCAAACCTGGTGCAGAGATGACTATCCTCCCATCACTTAGAATATCTAAGGGTTGAACAAAGAGAATTCCATTTTGGTCATCAATGCTGTACCTTTTATTCCAGAGAGATTTCTCGGTATCCATCAAAAACCATAGGTCCAAAGAGCAATCTTCACATTTGTGTGCCATAACTAAGAACCCATCCAAGCATACTAGCGATAGCTCCATGTGTAGACTAAAGTAACTGCAACTGCCATTGCACACTGGCAATGGACCTTGGACAATCCCCATCCACTCCTCTGTCTCAAGGTTGAACAAAACCATGCTACCCGGTTTGACATTATCCCTGGAAAATTTGATAAGTTTGTTTAACTTTAGAAAATCCACCAAGAAATAGACGACTCCGTTGACAACGACACTTTTGTTACCGTAACTTGTGACAGGGGCCGGAGGGCCCTGTTTGCCCCTCCATCTTGCATGGCGGCCATCATTAAGGGTGATGACCTCACAGAGCATCGGGCTCGACTCGCTATCGGAATAATCGATGCTGACACATCGTATAGCCTTGTACTCTCCCGTGGAGCCAACCTGTCCAAACTCAAATGATACTGGGAAGAAATGTTCCACATGTGCATGCTCCTTTGCACGGCGACCGGGCAATGCAAAAGTATCCCCCGTGGCAGGGTTGATCACATGGCGGGTCGGACGGTGCTCATTTCTGGAGACACAAATAAGGTCCAGGTGGCGTGTGCGTTCCAACCGGGCATCCTTCATGATGGGGGCTATCCGCTTAACGACATGGCCAGACAAGTCCAGAATCTCAATGGTGCCTCTTTCGAACGATTCACCGCTACATGTGACAATTAGTGGCCGGGATGGTGGGACTTGTGTGCTGCAAAGAGCGGATCTGAGAGGAGGGACCTCCAGGATCGGGAGACTGATCGGAAGAGGCATAAGCGTCTTTGCGGGGCGCACGAGGATGTGACGCAGCATGTCTTCAGGGAGCACGCCATCGCTGGATGCGGCGACACGCAACTTCTGCGGCATCACTGAGGGCAGGCTTCACCCTTTGCCTGCAGCAGCAACAACAACAGCAGGGGAGTATGGTTACTCCGTAATCTGGAGAGCAAGAACACCCAAATGTGCACAATGGAGACAGCATGTCCGCGTCAAGTGGGGATTGTTGCTTCGATTTTCATTCTACCATTCACCAATCTCGTGTTGCGTCTAGGGTTCGCGGAGCTAAATAAAACCTGAAGCTAAGCTAGCAAATCGTCTACTTGGTCCCAGAGATGGGCTCGCGCGGTGATAAGGGATGGCCGGGGAAAGAAGGAGGGGTCGTTACCACGGAAGCGACGCTGGTGAGGTGCGCAGGCGTGCGGCCGGGACGGATGGATAGCGACGAGATCGGAGGCGGCGCGGGGGCAGTGGCGAGTTCAGATTGACGTCGCCGAGTCTGACTAACACGGGAGGCGGCGCCGGTGAGGTGGGCGGCCGTGCGGCCGGAGGGGGTGGCGACGAAGCCGGAAGCAGTGGCGACTGTCGAGCGGAGAGACGAAACCGCCGTCGCCGGCAGAGTCGATTGGGTTACCTAGTTTTTTTTAGGGGGACTGCGTTAAACTTTTTTATCATGGGGAAAACAGTAAGTTCAAAAAAAAGTAAAAAAAATGAAATTTTATGGTATCAAAGATACTCGTGTGCGCAAGGCACGTGCAAAATTTCGTGGTGTTTTGACATTCTAGAACCTCGTGACAAAGCAGAAATAGTATCGGTATGTCGGTGAATAGTAAATTAAAAAAATAGCAAAAAAATATGATTTTTTTTGCATCAAAGAGGCTTGGGCACACAAGGTTCTTGCAAGTTTTCGCAACCAAATGACATCCGAGCAGATCTAGCCAAAAAAAAATGCACTTTTTCAAAGTATTTTTTGGAGCCAAATTTTGATTTTTTTTACGTGCTCCTACAATGTCCGAACACCACGAAAATTTGCACGCACCCCAAAATCTTGGATGCCAAAAGAATTAATATTTTTTCAAACTTTCTTGCTATTTTTTGAATTTATTGTTCACCGATGTACAAATTTACTGTTTTTTTCTTTGTCACGAGGTCCTGGAATGTCCAAACAACATGAAACTTTGCACACACCTTGCGCACCCGACTATCTTCGATCCGACAAAATTTCAACTTTTTTTATATTTATTGTTCATCAACGCACTATCCATGTCGGTTGGAAACCGCTCGAGGGACTAAACTTATCCGGTTTTGAAATTTGAGGGACTGAGTTTTGGTAGTTTTGGAGTTGAGAGACGATTTCTAAACTTTCGAAAGAGTTGAGGGAAGAAAATATACTTATCCTATAATTAATGAAATAATTTTTTTAGGACTCAGATTAACGAAAGTGCACTTATTTGTGCCCGCCCCCAAACCTGCATATTTTCACTTTTACCCCACCTGGTAGTCATCCCACTCGATCAAGGTCTTTTTTCTTGCAAGGAACTTCAGAGAGCTTTATTCAACGAAAGCATTCGCCGAGCAGTCCGCCAAGAGGCTGCTGATCAGGAAGCTTGGAGTAGAGTCTAACCAGCTCTCGGTCACACTAAGCGTCAAACCACGCTTAGCACAAAGATGTGCAGGGCCGTTTGTTGTTCTTATTACATGTTGAATAGTGAAAGATAAAAAACTAGGAGCTAGCTCTCCAATTTCTGAAAGAATAGGTGCTATCACCGACCGGTCGGTGTAGCGAGAGTCCCAGAGATTAACTGCCTCAAGACAGTCGGTCTCCATGATCACATGTGTGTAGCCTCGTAGTGTAGCAAAAATCACTCCTTCCTTCAGCGCAAGAGCCTCTGCAATGAGAGGGTTCGTGACACCTGGGAACGGCTTGCACCATGCACCCTTGAAGCCCGATGATGAACGAGCAACGCCCCCAGCCCTGCATTCCCATCATCGAGGTGGACAACGGCATTTTGTGTTGATCTTGTGTGCGGGTCGTCATGGGGTTGCCAGCGTAGCCTGGCAATGTTGAAGTAAGTTGCCGAGGTAACTCTAGGATGGCAAGGTCCTCTCTGATCCTCCTAACTGAAGCGGCTGAATCTCATCCTTCCCAGTCATGCCTCAGTCGATTGCGAGACATCCAAATGGCCCACATCACAGTGACGAAGATCGCCCTTTCCTTATCCAAAAACCGGGAGTCACATAGAATATCTCTTGTCCACGTTTGAGGGTGGAGACGTGGTAAGTGAATGTCAAAGAGCAGTCTGGCCTCCTCCCAAAACCGGCGTGCATGCGAGCAATGCAGCAGCGCATGCTCCATATCCTCGTCCATGGCAAGACAAATCTTGCATATGCTGATTGTTCTCATGTGGCGGTACTTTAGAGTGCACTCATCAGGTAGAATGCCCCTCAATACTCGCCACCAAAAAACTCTGACTTTAGGGACTACTTTGAGCTTCCATACTGCATTCCACAACTGTTGTTGATCTACTGAAGTGCCGGTAATCTGCCCCTCATCTAGAGCCAAACGCTCTTTTTGATTCACTAGAGCTCGACACGCCGATTTAAAAGTGTAGATGCTCGATTTCTCATGAGCCCAAGCAATGAAATCTTCACCGCCTCCCTGCCGCAGCGGAATGTTTAATATGGTTGTTGCATCCGGTGCAATGAAAGTCTCTCTGACTAGCTCCTGTCGCCAAGTCCAGTTGCGTGTGTCGATCAGATCACTGACGGTTTGTACCGCCGTGTTCGCTGGACGTAGCAGCGGGACCATAGATATAGTGGAGTGTGTTGGGGAACGTAGTAATTTCAAAAAAATTCCTACGCATACGCACGATCATGGTGATGGCATAACAACGAGAGGGGAGAGTGTTGTCCACGTACCCTTGTAGACCGTAAGCGGAAGCGTTAGCACAACGCGGTTGATGTAGTCGTACGTCTTCACGATCCGACCGATCCAAGCACCGAACGTACGACACCTCCGAGTTCAGCACACATTCAGCTCGATGACGATCCCCGGGCTCCGATCCAGCAAAGCTTCAGGGATGAGTTCCATCAGCACGACGGCGTGGTGACGATGATGATGTTCTACCGGCGCAGGGCTTCGCCTAAACTCCGCGACGATATGACCAAGGTGGAATATGGTGGAGGGGGGCACCGCACACGGCTAAGGAACGATCCGTAGATCAACTTGTGTTGTTGTCCCTAGAGGTGCCCCCCTACCCCGTATATAAAGGAGCCGGGGAGGGTTGGCCGGCGGAAGAGGCGGCAGAGGAGTCCTCCTCCCACCGGAGTAGGACTCCCCTTCCTTGTTGGAGTAGGAGAGAAGGAAGAGGGGAGAGGAGGAAGGAAAGGGGCTGCACCCTTGTCCAATTCGGACGGAGGGGCTGCTCCCCTCCTTACTTACGGCCTCTCTCCTCTATTCCCGTATGGCCCAATAAGGCCTATATACTCCCCGGCGAATTCCCGTAACTCTCCAGTACTCCGAAAAATACCCGAATGACTCGGAACTTTTCCGAACTCCGAATATAGTCGTCCAATATATCGATCTTTACGTCTCGATCATTTCAAGACTCCTCGTCATATCCCAGATCTCATCCGGGACTCCGAACTCTTTCGGTACATCAAAACTCATAAACTCATAATAAAACTGTCATCGTAACGTTAAGCGTGCGGACCCTACGGGTTCGAGAACTATGTAGACATGACCTAGAACTATTCTCAGTCAATAACCAATAGCGGAACCTGGATGCCCATATTAGTTCCTACATATTCTACGAAGATCTTTATCGGTCAAACCGCATAACAACATACGTTGTTCCCTTTGTCATTGGTATGTTACTTGCCCGAGATTCGATCGTCGGTATCCAATACCTAGTTCAATCTCGTTACGGCAAGTCTCTTTACTCGTTCGTAATGCATCATTCCGTAACTAACTCATTAGTTACATTGCTTGCAAGGCTTATAGTGATGTGCATTACCGAGAGGGCCCAGAGATACCTCTCCGACAATCGGAGTGACAAAACCTAATCTCGAAATATGCCAACTCAACATGTACCTTTGAAGACACCTGTAGTACTCCTTTATAATCACCCAGTTACGTTGTGACGTTTGGTAGCACCCAACGTGTTCCTCCGATAAACGGGAGTTGCATAATCTCATAGTTACAGGAACATGTATAAGTCATGAAGAAAGCAATAGCAATATACTAAACGATCAAGTGCTAGGCTAACGGAATGGGTCAAGTCAATCACATCATTCTCCTAATGATGTGATCCCGTTAATCAAATGACAACTCATGTCTATGGCTAGGAAACTTAACCATCTTTGATTCACGAGCTAGTCAAGTAGAGGCATACTAGTGACACTATGTTTGTCTATGTATTCACACATGTACTACGTTTCCGGTTAATACAATTCTAGCATGAATAATAAAAATTTATCATGAAATAAGGAAATAAATAGTAACTTTATTATTGCCTCTAGGGCATATTTCCTTCAGTCTCCCACTTGCACTAGAGTCAATAATCTAGTTCACATCACCATGTGATTTAGCACTAATATTCATATCTGTATATGATTAACACCCATAGTTCACATCGTCATGTGACTAACACCCAAAGGGTTTACTAGAGTCAATAATCTAGTTCACATAGCTATGTGATTAACACCCAAAGAGTACTGAGGTGTGATCATGTTTTGCTCGTGAGAGAAAACTTAGTCAATGGGTCTGTCACATTCAGAGCCGTATGTATTTTGCAAATATTCTATGTCTACAATGCTCCGCACGGAGCTACTCTAGCTAATTGCTCCCACTTTCAATATGTATCCAGATTTAGACTTAGAGTCATCTAGATTGGTGTAAAAGCTTGCATAGTTGTAACCTTTTACGACGAGCTCTTTTATCACTTCCATTATCGAGAAATATTTCCTTAGTCCTCACTAAGGATATTCTTGACCACTGTCCAATGATCTACTATTAGATCAAAATTGTATTCCTTTGCCAAACTCAGAGCAAGGTATACAATAGGTGTGGTACACAGCATAGCATACTTTATAGAACCTATGACTGAGGCATAGGGAATGACTTTTCATTCTCTTTTCTCTTTTCTCTTTTCTATTTTCTGCCGTGGTCGGGATTTGAGTCTTACTTTCACACCTTGCGACACAGGCAAGAACTCCTTCTTTGACTGTTCCATTTTGAACTACTTCAAAAATTTATCAAGGTATGTACTCATAGAAAAAACTTATCAAGCGTCTTGATCTATCTATATAGATCTTGATGCTCAATATGTAAGCAGTTTCACCGAGGTCTTTCTTTGAAAAACTCCTTTCAAACATTCCTTTATGCTTTCCAGAAAATTCTACATCATTTCCAATTAATAATATGTCATTTACATATACTTATCGAAAGGCTGTAGTGCTCCCACTCACTTTCTTGTAAATCTGGCCTTTCCAAAAGTCTCATATAAAACCATATGCTTTGATCAACTCATCAAAGCGTATATTCCAACTCCGAGATGCTTGCACCAGTCCATTGATGGATCGCTGGAGCTTGCACATTTTGTTAGCACCTTTAGGATTGCAAAAACCTTCTGGTTGCATCATATACAACTCTTCTTTAAGAAAACCATTAAGGAATGCAGTTTTGACATCCATTTGCCAGATTTCATAAAATGTGGCAATTGCTAACATGATTCAGACAGACTTAAGCATCGCTACAGTTGAGAAAATCTCATTGTAGTCAACACCTTGAACTTGTCGAAAACCTTTTTGCGACAAGTCGAGCTTTGTAGATAGTGACACTATTATCAGCATCTGTCTTCCTCTTGAAGATCCATTTATACAATATGGCTTGCCGATCATCGGGCAACTCCACCAAAGTCCACACTTTGTTCTCATACATGGATCCCATCTAAGATTTCATGGCCTCAATCCATTTCGCGGAATCTGGGCTCATCATCGCTTCCTCATAGTTCGTAGGTTCATCATGGTCTAGTAACATGACTTCCAGAACAGGATTACCGTACCACTCTGGTGTGGACTGTACTTTGGAAGACCTACGCGGTTTTGTAGTAACTTGATCTGAAGTTTCATGATCATCATCATTAGTTGGCTCACTAATTGGTGTAGGAATCACTGGAACTGATTTCTGTGATGAACTACTTTCCAATTCGGGAGAAGGTACAAATTACCTTATCAAGCTCTACTTTCCTCCCACTCACTTCTTTCGAGAGAAACTCTTTCTCTAGAAAGGATCCATTCTTGGCAACGAATGTTTTGCCTTCAGATCTGTGATAGAAGGTGTACCCAACAGTTTCCTTTGGGTATTCTATGAAGACGCACTTCTCCGATTTGGGTTTGAGCTTATCAGGATGAAACTTTTTCACATAAGCATCAGAGCCCCAAACTTTAAGAAACGACAACTTGGGTTTCTTGCTAAACCACAGTTCATATAGTGTCGTCTCAACGGATTTAGATGGTGCCCTTTTAACGTGAATGCAACTGTCTCTAATGCATAACCCCAAAACGATAATGGTAAATCAATAAGAGACATCATAGATCGCACCATATCCAATAAAGTGTGGTTACGACGTTCGGACACACCATAACGTTGTGGTGTTCCAGGTGGCGTGAGTTGTGAAACTATTCCACATTGTTTTAAATGAAGACCAAACTCGTAACTCAAATATTCGTCTCCGTGATCAGATCGCAGAAACTTTATTTTCTTGTTACGATGGTTTTTCCACTTCACTCTGAAATTCTTTGAACCTTTCAATTATTTCAGACTTATGTTTCATCAAGTAGATATACCCATATCTATTCAAATCATCTTGTGAAGGTCAGAAAATAACGATACTTGCCACGAGCATCAACACTCATTGGATCGCATACATCGGTATGTATTATTTCCAATAAGTCAGTAGCTTGTTCCATTGTTCCGGAGAACGGAGTTTTAGTCATCTTGCCCAAAAGGCATGGTTCGCAAGCATCGGATGATTCATAACCAAGTGATTCCAAAAATCCATCTTTATGGAGTTTCTTCATGCGCTTTACACCGATATGACCCAAGCGGCAGTGCCACAAATAAGTTGCACTATCATTATTAACTTTTCATCTTTTTGCATCAACATTATGAATATGTGTATCACTATGATCGAGATCCAACAAACTATGTTCATTGGGTGTATGACCATCGAAGGTCTTATTCATGTAAACAGAACAACAATTATTCTCTGACTTTAAATGAATAACCGTATTGCAATAAACATGATCAAATCATATTCATGCTCAACACAAATGCCAAATAACATTTATTTAGGTTTAACACTAATCCCGAAAGTATAGGGAGTGTGCGATGATGATCATATCAATCTTGGAACTACTTCCAACACTCATCGTCACTTCCCTTCAACTAGTCTCTGCTTATACGTAACTCCTATTTGAGTTACTAATCTTAGCAACCGAACAAGTATCAAATGCTCGGGGGCTACTATAAACACTAGTAAGGCACACATCAATAAGTCTGTATATCAAATATACCCTTGTTCACTTTGCCATCCTTCTTATCCACCAAATATTGAGGCATTTCCGCTTCCGTGACCATTTCCTTTGCGATTAAGCACTTTCGGTTTCAGGCTTTGGTTCAGCTTTGGGCTTCTTCGTGAGAGTGACAACTTGTTTACCATTCTACTTGAAGTTTCCTTCCTTTCCTTTGCCCTTTTCTTGAAACTAGTGGTCTTGTCAATCATCAACACTTGATGCTCTTTCTTGATTTCTACCTTCGTCGATTTCAACATCACAAAGAGCTCGGGAATCGTTTACGTCATCCCTTGCATACTATAGTTCATCACGAAGTTCTAGTAACTTAGTGATGGTGACTAGAGAATTCATCAATCACTATCTTATCTGGAAGATTAACTCCCACTTGATTCAAGCGATTGAAGTACCCGGACAATCGAGGACATGCTCACTAGTTGAGCGATTCTCCTCCATCTTTTAGCTATAGAACTTGTTGGAGACTTCATATCTCTCAACTCGGTATTTGCTTGAAATATCAACTTCAATTTCTGGAACATCTCATATGGTCCATGACGTTCAAAACGTCCTTGAAGTCCCGATTCTAAGCCGTTAAGCATGGTGCACTAAACTATCAAGTAGTGATCATATTGAGCTTAGCCAAACGTTCATAACGTCGCATCATGCTCCTCTGCAATAGGTCATCACCTAGCGGTGCATTAAGGACATAATTCTTACAGGCGACAATGAGGATAAACCTCGGATCACGGATCCAATCCGCATCATTGCTACTAACATCTTTCAACACAGTTTTCTCTAGGAACATATCAAAATAAACATATGAAAGCAACAACGCGAGCTATTGATCTACAACATAATTTGCAAAATACTACCAGGACTAAGTTCATGATAAATTTAAGTTCAATTAATCATATTACTTAAGAACTCCCACTTAGATAGACATCCCTCTAATCCTCTAAGTGATTACGTGATCCATATCAACTACACCATGTCCGATCATCACGTGAGATGGAGTAGTTTCAACGGTGAACATCAATATGTTGATCATATCTACTATATGATTCACGCTCGACCTTTCGGTCTCCGTGTTCCGAGGCCATATCTGTATATGCTAGGCTCATCAAGTTTAACCTGAGTATTCCGCGTGTGCAACTGTTTTGCACCCGTTGTATTTGAACGTAGAGCCTATCACACCCGTGTTGGGGAACGTAGTAATTTCAAAAATTTTCCTACGCACACGCAAGATCATGGTGATGTATAGCAACGAGAGGGGAGAGTGTTGTCTACATACCCTTGTAGACCCGAAGCGGAAGCGATCACAACGTAGAGGAAGTAGTCGTACGTTCTCCTCACGATCCGACCGATCCCGGCGCCGTTACTCCGACGCCCCCGAGTTCTTGACACACGTACAGCTCGATGACGTCCCTCGTACTCCGATCCAGCCGAGTGTCGAGGGAGAGTTTCGTCGACCTGACGGCGTGGTGGCGATCTTGATGTTTCACCGGCGCAGGCTTTCGCCTAAGCTTCGCGACGGTATGACCGAGGTGGAATATGGTGGAGGGGGGCACCGCACACGGCTAAGGAACGATCTCAAGATCAACTTGTGTGTCCCAAGGTGCCCCCCTGCCCCCGTATATAAAGGAGCAAGGGGGAAGGGGGCCGGCGGCCAAGGGGAGGCGGCCAGGAGTCCTACTCCCTCTGGAGTAGGATTCCCCAATCCTAGTTGGACTAGGATTCCCGGAGGAAAGAGAGAGAGGGGCGGCCCTTCTCCTAGTCCTAGTAGGACTAGGGAAGGGGGGGGAGGCGCGCGCCCACCTAGGGCTGGCCCCTTCTCCTTTCCACTAAGGCCCATCGAGGCCCATTTACCTCCCGGGGGGTTCCGGTAACCTCCCGGTACTCCGGTAAATTCCCGTTTTCGCCCGGAACCATTCCGAACTCCAAACATAGGCTTCCAATATATCAATCTTTATGTCTCGACCATTCCGAGACTCCTCGTCATGTCCGTGATCACATCCGGGACTCCGAACTTCTTCGGTACATCAAAATACATAAACTCATAATAACTGTCATCGAAACCTTAAGCGTGCGGACCCTACGGTTCGAGAACAATGTAGACATGACCTAGAACTATTCATGGTCAATAACCAACAGCGGGACCTGGATGCCCATATTGGTTCCTACATATTCTACGAAGATCTTTGTCGGTCAGACCGCATAACAACATACGTTGTTCCCTTTGTCATCGGTATGTTACTTGCGAGATTCGATCGTCGGTATCCAATACCTAGTTCAATCTCGTTACGCAAGTCTCTTTACTCGTTCCGTAATACATCATCTCACAACTAACTCATTAGTTGTAGTGCTTGCAAGGCTTCAAAGATGTGCATTACCGAGAGGGCCAGAGATACCTCTCCGACAATCGGAGTGACAAAACCTAATCTCGAAATCGCCAACCCAACATCTCGCCTTTGGAGACACCTGTAGTACTCCTTTATAATCACCCGATTCGTTGTGACGTTTGGTAGCACCAAAGTGTTCCTCCGGTGGCAGGGTTGCATAATCTCATAGTTACGGGAACATGTATAAGTCATGGATAAAAGCGGTAGCAACATACTAAGCGATCGTGTGCTAAGCTAAGGGAATGGGTCATGTCAATCAGATCATTCTACTAATGATGTGACCTTGTTAATCAAATAACAACTCCTTGTTCATGGTCGGAAACATAACCATCTTTGATTAACAAGCTAGTCTAGTAGAGGCATACTAGTGACATGTTGTTTTGTCTATGCATTCACACATGTATCATGTTTCCGATTAATACAATTCTAGCATGAATGATAAACATTTATCATGAAATAAGGAAATAAATAATAACTTTATTATTGCCTCTAGGGCATATTTCCTTGAGTCTCCCACTTGCACTAGAGTCAATAATCTAGATTACATAGTAATGATTCTAACACCCATGCAGTCTTGGTGCTGATCATGTTTTGCTCGTGGAAGAGGTTTAGTCAACGGTGCGCAACATTCAGATCCGTGTGTATCTTGCAAATCTCTATGTCTCCCACGGACTAAGTCCGGATGGAATTGAAGCGTCTCTTGATGTGCTTGGTCCTCTTGTGAAATCTGGATTCCTTCGCTAAGGCAATTGCTCGATATTGTCACGAAGATTTTCATTGGACCCGATGCACTAGGTATGACACCTAGATCGGATATGAACTCCTTCATCCGCACTCCTTCATTAGCTGCTTCCGAAGCTGCTATGTATTCCGCTTCACATGTAGATCCCGCTTCTGACGCTTTGTTTAGAACTGCACCAACCGACTCCCTCCGTTTAGTGTAAATACGTATCCGGTCTGCGATTTAGAATCGTCGGATCGATGTCAAAGCTTGCATCAACGTAACCTTTTACGATGAGCTCTTTGTCACCTCCATATCGAGAAACATATCCTTAGTCCTTTTCGGTATTTCAGATGTTCTTGACCGCTGTCCGATGATCCACTCTGGATTACTTTGGTACCTCCTGCTAGGCTTATAGCAAGGCACACATCGTGTCAGGTACACAGCATTGCATACATGATAGAGCCTATGGTGAAGCATAGGAACATCTTTCATTTTCTCTCTATCTTCTGCGGTGGTGGGGCATTGAGTCTTACTCAACTTCACACCTTGTAACACAGGCTAGAACCCTTTCTTTGCTTGATCCATTTTGAACTTCTTCAAAATTTTGTCAAGGTATGTGCTTTGTGAAAGTCAATCAAGCGTCTTGATCTATCTCTATAGATCTTAATGCCCAATATGTAAGCAGCTTCACCGAGGTCTTTCATTGAAAACTCTTATTCAAGTATCCCTTTATGCTATCCAGAAATTCTATATCATTTCCGATCAGCAATATGTCATCTACATATAATATCGAAATGCTCTGAGCTCCCACTCACTTTCTTGTAAATACAAAGCTTCTCCAAAAGTCAGACAAACCCAAATGCTTTGATCACATTATCAAAGCGTTTATTCAACTCGAGATGCTTGCACCAGTCCATAGATAGATCGCTGGAGCTTGCATACTTTGTTAGCTCCCTTTGGATCGATAAAACCTTCTCGGTTGCATCATATACAACTCTTCTTCCGAAATCCATTCAGAATGCGGTCTTTACGTCCATTTGCCAAATTTCATAATCATAAAATCGCAATCGCTAACATGATTCGGACGGACTTAAGCATCGCTTCTGGTGAGAAGGTCTCATCGTAGTCAATCCCTTGAACTTGCCGAAAACCCTTTGCGACAAGTCGAGCTTTATAAACGATAATATTACCGTCGTGTCGGTCTTCTTCTTGAAGATCCACTTGTTTTATATTGCTTGCCTACCCTCGGGCAAGTCAACCAAAGTCCACACTTTGTTTTCATACATGGATCCCATCTCAGATTTCATGGCCTCAAGCCATTTTGTGGAATCTGGGCTCACCATCGCTTCTTCATAGTTCGTAGGTTCATCATGATCTAGTAGCATGATTTCCAGAACAGGATTACCGTACCACTCAGTGCGGATCTTACTCTGGTTGATCTCGAGGTTCTGCGGTAACTTGATCTGAAGTTTCATGATCAACATCATCAACTTCCTCGCTACTTGGTGTAGATGTCTCAGAAACCGTTTTCTGCGACGAACTACTTTCAAGTAAGGGAGAAGGTACTATTACCTCATCAAGTTCCACTTTCCTCCCACTCACTTCTTTCGAGAGAAACTCCTTCTCTAGAAAGGATCCATTCTTAACAACGAATGTCTTGCCTTCGGATCTGTGATAGAAGGTGTACCCAACTGTCTCCTTTGGGTATCCTATGAAGACACATTTCTCGATTTGGGTTCGAGCTTATCGGGTTGAAGCTTTTTCACATAAGCATCGCATCCCCAAACTTTAAGAAACGACAACTTTGGTTTCTTGCCAAACCATAGTTCATAAGGTGTCGTCTCAGCGGATTTCGACGGTGTTCTATTCAGTGTGAATGCGGCCGTCTCTAGAGCATAACCCCAAAACGATAGCGGTAAATCAGAAGAGACATCATAGATCGTACCATATCTAGTAAAGTACGATTCTGACGTTCGGACACACCATTACGTTGTGGTGTTCGGGTGGCGTGAGTTGCTGAAACTATTCGCATTGTTTCAAATGTAGACCAAACTCGTAACTCAAATATTCACCTCCACGATCGGATCGTAGAAACTTAATTTTCTTATTACGATGATTTTCAACTTCACTCTGAAATTCTTTGAACTTTTCAAGCGTTTGGACTTATGTTTCATTAAGTAGATATACCCATATCGCTTAAGTCATCTGTGAAGGTGAGAAAATAACGATATCCGCCACGAGCCTCAACATTCATTGGACCACATACATCAGTATGTATGATTTCCAACAAATCTGTTGCTCTCTCCATAGTACCGAGAACGGTGTTCTAGTCATCTTGCCCATGAGGCACGGTTCGCAAGTGCCAAGTGATTCATAATCAAGTGACTCCAAAAGTCCATCGATATGGAGTTTCTTCATCGCTTTACACCGATATGACCTAAGCGGCGGTGCCACAAATAAGTTGCACTATCATTATCAACTCTGCATCTTTTGGTTTCAACATTATGAATATGTGTATCACTACTATCGAGATTCATCAAAATAGACCATTCCTCAAGGGTGCATGACCATAAAAGATATTACTCATATAAATAGAACAACCATTATTCTCTGATTTAAATGAATAACCGTCTCGCATCAAACAAGATCCAGATATAATGTTCATGCTCAACGCAGCACCAAATAACAATTATTTAGGTCTAAAACTAATCCCAAAGGTAGATGTAGAGGTAGCGTGCCGACCGCGATCACATCGACTTTGGAACCATTTCCAGCGCGCCGTCACCTCGTCCTTTGCCGGTGTTAAGCAATCCGTAGTCCTGCTTCGAGTTGCAAATATTAGCAATGAACCGATATCAAATACCCAAGTGCTCTGCGAGCTCTAGTAAGGTACACATCAATAACATGTATATCACATATACCTTTGTTCACCTTGCCATCCTTCTTATCCGCCAAATACTTGGGGCAGTTCCGCTTCCAAAGGACCGATCTGCTTGCAATAGAAGCACTCGAGTTTCAGGTTTAGGGCCGACTTGGGTTTCTTCTCTGAGCAGCAACTTGCTTGCTGTTCTTCTTGAATTCCTTCTTCTTCCCTTTGCCTTTCTTCTTGAAACTAGTGGTCTTATTGACCATCAACACTTGATGCTCCTTCTTGATTTCTACTTCCGCAGCCTTTAGCATTGCGAAGAGCTCGAGTATAGTCTTTACTAACCCTTGCATATTATAGTTCATCACGAAGCCTTTGTAGCTTGGTGGCGGTGATTGAGAATTCATCAATGACACAATCATCCGGAAGATTAACTCCCAATTGTGTCAAGTGATTATAGTACCCGGACATTACGAGTATATGCTCACTAACGAACTGTTCTCCTCCATCTTGCAGCTATAGAACTTATTGGAGACTTCATATCTCTCAATCCGGGCATTACATTTGGAATATTAACTTCAACTCTGGAACATCTCATATGCTCCATGACGTTCAAAACGTTGTTGAAGTCCCGGTTCTAAGCCGTAAAGCATGGCACATTGAACTATAGAGTAGTCATCGACTTTGCTCGCGGAGACGTTCTTAACGTAAATCGGTTGCATCGGCAGCGAGGCACGGCACCTAGTGGTGCATCCAGGGCGTAACTCTTACAGGCAGCAATGAGGATAATCCTCAAATTACGGACCCAGTCCGTGTAATTGCTACCATCATCTTTCAACTTTGCTTTCTCAAGGAACGCATTAAAATTCAACGGAACAACAAAGACGAGCCATCTATCTACAATCAAACATAAACAAGCAAGATACTATCAGGTACTAAGTTCATGATAAATTTAAGTTTAATTAATCATATTACTTAAGAACTCCCACTTAGAAAAACATCTCTCTAGTCATCTAAGTGATCACGTGATCCAAATCAACTAAACCATAACCGATCATCACGTGAAATGGAGCAGTTTTCAATGGTGAACATCTTATGTTGATCATATCTACTATATGATTCACGCTCGACCTTTCGGTCTCCGTGTTCCGAGGCCATATCTGCATATGCTAGGCTCGTCAAGTATAACCCGAGTATTCTGCGTGTGCAAAACTGGTTTGCACCCGTTGTAGATGGACGTAGAGCTTATCACACCCGATCATCACGTGGTGTCTGGGCACGACGAACTTTGGCAACGGTGCATACTCGGGGAGAACACTTCTTGATAATTTAGTGAGAGATCATCTTATAATTCTACCGTCAATCAAAGCAAGATAAGATGCATAAAAGGATAAACATCACATGCAAATCAATATAAGTGATATGATATGGTCATCATCATCTTGTGCTTCACGATCCCCATCTTGCAGCACCACCATGATCACCATCGTCACCGGCGCGACACCTTGATCTCCATCGCAGCATCGTTGTCGTCTCGCCAAACTTATGCTACTACGACTATCGCTACCGCTTAGTGATAAAGTAAAGCATTACAGAGCGATTGCATTGCATACAATAAGCGACAACCATATGGCTCCTGCCGATTGCCGATAACCGGTTACAAAACATGATCATCTCATACAATAAAATATAACATCACGTCTTGACCATATCACATCACAACATGCCCTGCAAAAACAAGTTAGGCGTCCTCTACTTTGTTGTTGCAAATTTTACGTGGCTGCTACGGGCTTAAGCAAGAACCAGTCTCACCTACGCATCAAAACCACAACGATACTTTGTCAAATAGACTCCATTTTAACCTTCTCAAGGACGGGCGTAGCCACACTTTCAGTTCAACTAAAGTGAGAGAGACAGCACCCACCAGTCACCTTTAAGCAATGAGCGCCGCAGCGGTGAAACCAGTCTCGCGTAAGCGTCTGCGTAATGTCGGTGCAGGCGCTTCATCTCACAATACCGCTGAACCAAAGTATGACATGCTGGTAGGTAGTATGACTTGTATCGCCCACAACTCACTTGTGTTCTACTCGTGCAAAACATCAAACCATAGAAATAAACCTAGGCTCGGATGCCACTTTGTTGGGGAGCGTAGTAATTTCAAAAATTTCCCTCGCACACGCAAGATCATGGTGATGTATAGCAACGAGAGGGAGAGTGTTGTCTACATACCCTTGTAGACCCGGCGAAGCGATCACAACGTAGAGGAAGTAGTCGTCGTTCTCCTCACGATCCGACCGATCCGGCGCCGTTACTCCGACGCCCCGAGTTCTTGACACACGTACAGCTCGATGGCGTCCCTCGTACTCGATCCAGCCGAGTGTCGAGGGAGAGTTTCGTCGACGACGGCATGGTGACGATCTTGATGTTTCACTGTGCAGGGCTTCGCCTAAGCTTGCGACGGTATGACCGAGGTGGAATATGGTGGAGGGGCACCGCTGCGGCTAAGGAACGATCTCAAGATCAACTTGTGTGTCCCAAGGTGCCCCCCCCCGTATATAAAGGAGCAAGGGGAAGGGGCGGCGGCCAAGGGGGCGCGTCCTACTCCCTCCTGGGAGTAGGATTCCCCAATCCTAGTTGGACTAGGATTCCTGGAGGGAAAGAGAGAGAGGGGGCCCCTTCTCCTAGTCCTAGTAGGACTAGGGAAGGGGGGCCGCCGCCCACCTAGGGCTGGCCCTTCTCCTTTCCACTAAGGCCCATCGAGGCCCATTTACCTCCGGGGGTTCCGTAACCTCCGGTACTCCGATAAATTCCGTTTTCGTCGGAACCATTCGAACTCCAAACATAGGCTTCAATATATCAATCTTTATGTCTCGACCATTCCGAGACTCCTCGTCATGTCCGTGATCACATCCGGGACTCGAACTTCTTGGTACATCAAAATACATAAACTCATAATAACCGCCATCGAAACCTTAAGCGTGCGGACCCTACGGTTTGAGAACAATGTAGACATGACCTAGAACTATTCATGGTCAATAACCAACAGCGGACCTGGATGCCCATATTGGTTCCTACATATTCTCTGAAGATCTTTGTCGGTCGACCGCATAACAACATCGTTGTTCCCTTTGTCATCGGTATGTTACTTGCGAGATTCGATCGTCGGTATCAATACCTAGTTCAATCTCGTTACGGCAAGTCTCTTTACTCGTTCCGTAATACATCATCTCACAACTAACTCATTAGTTGTAGTGCTTGCAAGGCTTGATGATGTGCATTACCGAGAGGGCCAGAGATACCTCTCCAGACAATCGGAGTGACAAAACCTAATCTCGAAATCGCCAACCCAACATCGCCTTTGGAGACACTGTAGTACTCCTTTATAATCACCCGATTCGTTGTGACGTTTGGTAGCACCAAAGTGTTCCTCCGTAGCAGGAGTTGCATAATCTCATAGTTACAGGAACATGTATAAGTCATGGATAAAAGCGGTAGCAACATACTAAGCGATCGTGTGCTAAGCTAAGGGAATGGGTCATGTCAATCAGATCATTCTACTAATGATGTGACCTTGTTAATCAAATAACAACTCCTTGTTCATGGTCAGGAAACATAACCATCTTTGATTAACAAGCTAGTCTAGTAGAGGCATACTAGTGACATGTTGTTTTGTCTATGCATTCACACATGTATCATGTTTCCGATTAATACAATTCTAGCATGAATGATAAACATTTATCATGAAATAAGGAAATAAATAATAACTTTATTATTGCCTCTAGGGCATATTTCCTTCAACCCGATCATCACGTGGTGTCTCAGCACGAAGAACTTTCACAACGGTGCATACTCAGGGAGAACACTTCTTGATAATTAGTGAGAGATCATCTTAAAATGCTAACCATCAATCAAAACAGAATAAGATGTATAACAGATAAACATCATATGCAATCAAAATATGCGACATAATATGGCCATGATCATCTTAGCCTTTGATCTCCATCTCCAAAGTATCTTGTCATGATCTCTATCGCCACCGCACGACACCATGATCTTCATCATCTTGATCTATATCAATGTGTCGTCACACGGTCGTCTCGCCAACTATTGCTCTTGCAACTATTGCTATCGCATAGCGATAAAGTAAAGCAATTATCACTTGCATCTTATGCAACAAAGCGACAACCATAGGGCTTCTGCCAGTTGCCGATAACTTCAACAAAACATGATCATCTCATACAACAACTTATATCTCATCACGTCTTGACCATATCACATCACAACATGCCTGCAAAAACAAGTTAGGCGTCCTCTACATTGTTGTTGCAAGTTTTACGTGGCTGCTACGAGCTGAGCAAGAACCGTTCTTACCTACGCATCAAAACCACAGCGATAGTTCGTCAAGTTGGTGCTGTTTTAACCTTCGCAAGGACCGGGCATAGCCACACTCGGTTCAACTAAAGTTGGAGAAACCGACGCCGCTAGTCACCGTGTGCAAAAGCACGGCGGTAAAACCAGTTCGGTGGCGTGAGCATCGGATGATTCATAACCAAGTGATTCCAAAATCCATCTTTATGGAGTTTCTTCATGCGCTTTACACCGATATGACCCAAGCGGCAGTGCCACAAATAAGTTGCACTATCATTATTAACTTTTCATCTTTTTGCATCAACATTATGAATATGTGTATCACTATGATCGAGATCCAACAAACTATGTTCATTGGGTGTATGACCATCGAAGGTCTTATTCATGTAAATGAACAACAATTATTCTCGACTTTAAATGAATAACCGTATTGCAATAAACATGATCAAATCATATTCATGCTCAACACAAATGCCAAATAACATTTATTTAGGTTTAACACTAATCCCGAAAGTATAGGGAGTGTGCGATGATGATCATATCAATCTTGGAACTACTTCCAACACTCATCGTCACTTCCCCTTCAACTAGTCTCTGTTTATTCTGTAACTCCTATTTCGAGTTACTAATCTTAGCAACCGAACAAGTATCAAATGCTCAGGGGCTACTATAAACACTAGTAAGGCACACATCAATAAGCTGTATATCAAATATACCCTTGTTCACTTTGCCATCCTTCTTATCCACCAAATATTCAGGGCATTTCCGCTTCCAGTGACCATTTCCTTTGCAGTGTAAGCACTCAGTTTCAGGCTTTGGTTCAGCTTTGGGCTTCTTCGTGAGAGTGACAACTTGTTTACCATTCTACTTGAAGTTTCCCTTCCTTTCCCTTTGCCCTTTTTCTTGAAACTAGTGGTCTTGTCAATCATCAACACTTGATGCTCTTTCTTGATTTCTACCTTCGTCGATTTCAACATCACAAAGAGCTCAGGAATCGTTTACGTCATCCCTTGCATACTATAGTTCATCACGAAGTTCTAGTAACTTAGTGATGGTGACTAGAGAATTCTGTCAATCACTATCTTATCTGGAAGATTAACTCCCACTTGATTCAAGCGATTGAAGTACCCAGACAATCTGAGGACATGCTCACTAGTTGAGCGATTCTCCTCCATCTTTTAGCTATAGAACTTGTTGGAGACTTCATATCTCTCAACTCGGGTATTTGCTTGAAATATCAACTTCAATTTCTGGAACATCTCATATGGTCCATGACGTTCAAAACGTCCTTGAAGTCCCGATTCTAAGCCGTTAAGCATGGTGCACTAAACTATCAAGTAGTGATCATATTGAGCTTAGCCAAACGTTCATAACGCCTCGCATACGCTCCTGCAATAGGTCCGTCACCTAGCGGTGCATTAAGGACATAATTCTTCAGGCAGCAATGAGGATAAACCTCAGATCACGGATCCAATCCGCATCATTGCTACTAACATCTTTCAACACAGTTTCTCTAGGAACATATCAAAATAAACATATGAAAGCAACAACGCGAGCTATTGATCTACAACATAATTTGCAAAATACTACCAGGACTAAGTTCATGATAAATTTAAGTTCAATTAATCATATTACTTAAGAACTCCCACTTAGATAGACATCCCTCTAATCCTCTAAGTGATTACGTGATCCATATCAACTACACCATGTCCGATCATCACGTGAGATGGAGTAGTTTCAACGGTGAACATCAATATGTTGATCATATCTACTATATGATTCACGCCGACCTTTCGGTCTCCGTGTTCCGAGGCCATATCTGTATATGCTAGGCTCATCAAGTTTAACTTTGAGTATTCAGCGTGTGCAACTGTTTTGCACCGTTGTATTTGAACGTAGAGCCTATCACACCCGTGTTGGGGAACGAGTAATTTCAAAAATTTTCCTACGCACACGCAAGATCATGGTGATGTATAGCAACGAGAGGGGAGAGTGTTGTCTACATACCCTTGTAGACCCGGCGAAGCGATCACAACGTAGAGGAAGTAGTCGACGTTCTCCTCACGATCCGACCGATCCGGCGCCGTTACTCGACGCCCGAGTTCTTGACACACGTACAGCTCGATGGCGTCCCTCAGACTCGATCCAGCCGAGTGTCGAGGAGAGTTTCGTCAAGACGACGGCGTGGTGACGATCTTGATGTTTCACCGGCGCAGGGCCGCTTAAGCTTCATGACGGTATGACCGAGGTGGAATATGGTGGAGGGGGCACCGCACACGGCTAAGGAACGATCTCAAGATCAACTTGTGTGTCCCAAGGTGCCCCCTGCCCCGTATATAAAGGAGCAAGGGGAAGGGGGCGGCCAAGGGAGGCGCGCCGAGGAGTCCTACTCCCTCGGGGTAGGATTCCCCCAATCCTAGTTGGACTAGGATTCCGGAGGAAAGAGAGAGAGGGGCGGCCCTTCTCCTAGTCCTAGTAGGACTAGGGAAGGGGGGGCGCACCCCACCTAGGGCTGGCCCTTCTCCTTTCCACTAAGGCCCATCGAGGCCCATTTACCTCCCGGGGTTCCGTAACCTCCGGTACTCGAGAAATTCCGTTTTCGTCCGAACCATTCGAACTCCAAACATAGGCTTCCAATATATCAATCTTTATGTCTCGACCATTCCGAGACTCCTCGTCATGTCCGTGATCACATCCGGACTCGAACTTCTTCGGTACATCAAAATACATAAACTCATAATAACTGTCATCGAAACCTTAAGCGTGCGGACCCTACGGTTCGAGAACAATGTAGACATGACCTAGAACTATTCATGGTCAATAACCAACAGCGGGACCTGGATGCCCATATTGGTTCCTACATATTCTACGAAGATCTTTGTCGGTCAGACCGCATAACAACATACGTTGTTCCCTTTGTCATCGGTATGTTACTTGCGAGATTCGATCGTCGGTATCCAATACCTAGTTCAATCTCGTTACCGCAAGTCTCTTTACTCGTTCCGTAATACATCATCTCACAACTAACTCATTAGTTGTAGTGCTTGCAAGGCTTCAGTGATGTGCATTACCGAGAGGGCCGGAGATACCTCTCCGACAATCGGAGTGACAAAACCTAATCTCAAATACGCCAACCCAACATCGCCTTTGGAGACACCTGTAGTACTCCTTTATAATCACCCGATTCGTTGTGACGTTTGGTAGCACCAAAGTGTTCCTCCGTAAACGGAGTTGCATAATCTCATAGTTACGAGAACATGTATAAGTCATGGATAAAAGCAGTAGCAACATACTAAACGATCGTGTGCTAAGCTAAGGAATGGGTCATGTCAATCGATCATTCTACTAATGATGTGACCTTGTTAATCAAATAACAACTCCTTGTTCATGGTCGGGAAACATAACCATCTTTGATTAACAAGCTAGTCTAGTAGAGGCATACTAGTGACATGTTGTTTTGTCTATGCATTCACACATGTATCATGTTTCCGATTAATACAATTCTAGCATGAATGATAAACATTTATCATGAAATAAGGAAATAAATAATAACTTTATTATTGCCTCTAGGGCATATTTCCTTGAGCCTCCCACTTGCACTAGAGTCAATAATCTAGATTACATAGTAATGATTCTAACACCCATGGAGTCTTGGTGCTGATCATGTTTTGCTCGTGGAAGAGGTTTAGTCAACGGTTCGCAACATTCAGATCCGTGTGTATCTTGCAAATCTCTATGTCTCCCACCTGGACTAAGTCCCGGATGGAATTGAAGCGTCTCTTGATGTGCTTGGTCCTCTTGTGAAATCTGGATTCCTTCGCTAAGGCAATTGCTCGATATTGTCACGAAGATTTTCATTGGACCCGATGCACTAGGTATGACACCTAGATCGGATATGAACTCCTTCATCCGACTCCTTCATTAGCTGCTTCCGAAGCTGCTATGTATTCCGCTTCACATGTAGATCCCGCTACGACGCTTTGTTTAGAACTGCACCAACTGACAGCTCCTCCGTTTAGTGTAAATACGTATCCGGTCTGCGATTTAGAATCGTCGGATCGGTGTCAAAGCTTGCATCAACGTAACCTTTACGATGAGCTCTTTGTCACCTCCATATCGAGAAACATATCCTTAGTCCTTTTCGGTATTTCAGGATGTTCTTGACCGCTGTCCGATGATCCACTCTGGATTACTTTGGTACCTCCTGCTAGGCTTATAGCAAGGCACACATCAGGTCAGTACACAGCATTGCATACATGATAGAGCCTATGGCTGAAGCATAGGAACATCTTTCATTTTCTCTCTATCTTCTGCGGTGGTGGGGCATTGAGTCTTACTCAACTTCACACCTTGTAACACGTGCAAGAACCCTTTCTTTGCTTGATCCATTTTGAACTTCTTCAAAATTTTGTCAAGGTATGTGCTTTGTGAAAGTCCAATCAAGCGTCTTGATCTATCTCTATAGATCTTAATGCCCAATATGTAAGCAGCTTCACCGAGGTCTTTCATTGAAAACTCTTATTCAAGTATCCCTTTATGCTATCCAGAAATTCTATATCATTTCCGATCAGCAATATGTCATCTACATATAATATCGAAAATGCTACTGAGCTCCCACTCACTTTCTTGTAAATACAAAGCTTCTCCAAAAGTCTCAGACAAACCCAAATGCTTTGATCACATTATCAAAGCGTTTATTCCAACTCCGAGATGCTTGCACCAGTCCATAGATGGATCGCTGGAGCTTGCATACTTTGTTAGCTCCTTTGGATCGATAAAACCTTCGGTTGCATCATATACAACTCTTCTTCCGAAATCCATTCAGAATGCAGTCTTTACATCCATTTGCCAAATTTCATAATCATAAAATCGGCAATCGCTAACATGATTCGGACGGACTTAAGCATCGCTTCTGGTGAGAAGGTCTCATCGTAGTCAATCCCTTGAACTTGCCGAAAACCCTTTGCATAAGTCGAGCTTTATAGACGATAATATTACCGTCGCCGGTCTTCTTCTTGAAGATCCACTTGTTTTATATTGCTTGCCTACCCTCGGGCAAGTCAACCAAAGTCCACACTTTGTTTTCATACATGGATCCCATCTCGATTTCATGGCCTCAAGCCATTTTGTGGAATCTGGGCTCACCATCGCTTCTTCATAGTTCGTAGGTTCATCATGATCTAGTAGCATGATTTCCGAAACAGGATTACCGTACCACTCAGTGCGGATCTTACTCTGGTTGATCTACGAGGTTCTGCGGAACTTGATCTCAAGTTTCATGATCAACATCATCAACTTCCTCACTACTTGGTGTAGATGTCTCGTAAACCGTTTCTGCGATTTAACTACTTTCAAGTAAGGGAGAAGGTACTATTACCTCATCAAGTTCCACTTTCCTCCCACTCACTTCTTTCGAGAGAAACTCCTTCTCTAGAAAGGATCCATTCTTAGCAACGAATGTCTTGCCTTCGGATCTGTGATAGAAGGTGTACCCAACTGTCTCCTTTGGGTATCCTATGAAGACACATTTCTCCGATTTGGGTTCGAGCTTATCGGGTTGAAGCTTTTTCACATAAGCATCGCATCCCCAAACTTTAAGAAACGACAACTTTGGTTTCTTGCCAAACCATAGTTCATAAGGTGTCGTCTCAACGGATTTCGACGGTGTTCTATTCAAGGTGAATGCGGCCGCCTCTAGAGCATAACCCCAAAACGATAGCGGTAAATCTGTAAGAGACATCATAGATCGTACCATATCTAGTAAAGTACGATTCGACGTTCGGACACACCATTACTGCTGTGGTGTTCCGGTGGCGTGAGTTGCAAACTATTCCGCATTGTTTCAAATGTAGACCAAACTCAGAACTCAAATATTCACCTCCACGATCGATCGTAGAAACTTAATTTTCTTGTTACGATGATTTTCAACTTCACTCTGAAATTCTTTGAACTTTTCAAACGTTTCAGACTTATGTTTCATTAAGTAGATATACCCATATCTGCTTAAGTCATCTGTGAAGGTGAGAAAATAACGATATCCGCCACGAGCCTCAACATTCATTGGACCACATACATCAGTATGTATGATTTCCAACAAATCTGTTGCTCTCTCCATAGTACCGGAGAACGGTGTTCTAGTCATCTTGCCCATGAGGCACGGTTCGCAAGTGCCAAGTGATTCATAATCAAGTGACTCCAAAAGTCCATCAGTATGGAGTTTCTTCATGCGCTTTACACCGATATGACCTAAACGGCGATTACCACAAATAAGTTGCACTATCATTATCAACTCTGCATCTTTTGGTTTCAACATTATGAATATGTGTATCACTACTATCGAGATTCATCAAAAATAGACCATTCCTCAAGGGTGCATGACCATAAAAGATATTACTCATATAAATAGAACAACCATTATTCTCTGATTTAAATGAATAACCGTCTCGCATCAAACAAGATCCAGATATAATGTTCATGCTCAACGCAGCACCAAATAACAATTATTTAGGTCTAAAACTAATCCCAAAGGTAGATGTAGAGGTAGCGTGCCGACCGCGATCACATCGACTTTGGAACCATTTCCCACGCCGCATCGTCACCTCGCCCTTTGCCGGTGTTCGCAATCCGTAGTCCTGCTTTGAGTTGCAAATATTAGCAATGAACCAGATCAAATACCAAGTGCTATCTGCGAGCTCTAGTAAGGTACACATCAATAACATGTATATCACATATACCTTTGTTCACCTTGCCATCCTTCTTATCCGCCAAATACTTGGGGCAGTTCCGCTTCGGTGACCGATCGCTTGCAATAGAAGCACTCAGTTTCAGGTTTAGGGCCAGACTTGGGTTTCTTCTCTGAGCAGCAACTTGCTTGCTGTTCTTCTTGAATTCCCTTCTTCTTCCCTTTGCCTTTCTTCTTGAAACTAGTGGTCTTATTGACCATCAACACTTGATGCTCCTTCTTGATTTCTACTCCGCAGCCTTTAGCATTGCGAAGAGCTCGTATAGTCTTTACTAACCCTTGCATATTATAGTTCATCACGAAGCCTTTGTAGCTTGGTGGCGTGATTGAGAATTCATCAATGACACAATCATCCGGAAGATTAACTCCCAATTGTGTCAAGTGATTATAGTACCCGGACATTACGAGTATATGCTCACTAACGAACTGTTCTCCTCCATCTTGCAGCTATAGAACTTATTGGAGACTTCATATCTCTCAATCCGGGCATTCTTTGGAATATTAACTTCAACTCTGGAACATCTCATATGCTCCATGACGCTCAAAACGTTGTTGAAGTCCCGTTCTAAGCCGTAAAGCATGGCACATTGAACTATAGAGTAGTCATCGACTTTGCTCTCGCCAGACGTTCTTAACGCCGCCGGTTGCATCAAGAAGCAGGCACTGGCACCTAGTGGTGCATCCAGACGTAACTCTTCCGTGCAGCAATGAGGATAATCCTCAAATTCGGACCCAGTCCGTGTAATTGCTACCATCATCTTTCAACTTTGCTTTCTCAAGGAACGCATTAAAATTCAACGGAACAACAAAGACGAGCCATCTATCTACAATCAAACATAAACAAGCAAGATACTATCAGTACTAAGTTCATGATAAATTTAAGTTCAATTAATCATATTACTTAAGAACTCCCACTTAGAAAAACATCTCTAGTCATCTAAGTGATCACGTGATCCAAATCAACTAAACCATAACCGATCATCACGTGAAATGGAGCAGTTTTCAATGGTGAACATCTTATGTTGATCATATCTACTATATGATTCACGCCGACCTTTCGGTCTCCGTGTTCCGAGGCCATATCTGCATATGCTAGGCTCGTCAAGTATAACCCGAGTATTCTGCGTGTGCAAAACTGGTTTGCACCCGTTGTAGATGGACGTAGAGCTTATCACACCCGATCATCACGTGGTGTCTGGGCACGACGAACTTTGGCAACGGTGCATACTCAGGGAGAACACTTCTTGATAATTTAGTGAGAGATCATCTTATAATGCTACCGTCAATCAAAGCAAGATAAGATGCATAAAAGGATAAACATCACATGCAAATCAATATAAGTGATATGATATGGTCATCATCATCTTGTGCTTCACGATCCCCATCTTGCAAAGACCACCATGATCACCATCGCCACCGGCGCGACACCTTGATCTCCATCGCAGCATCGTTGTCGCCTCGCCAAACTTATGCTACTACGACTATCGCTACCGCTTAGTGATAAAGTAAAGCATTACAGAGCGATTGCATTGCATACAATAAAGCGACAACCATATGGCTCCTGCCATTGCCGATAACTTCGTTACAAAACATGATCATCTCATACAATAAAATATAGCATCACGCCTTGACCATATCACATCACAACATGCCCTGCAAAAACAAGTTAGACGTCCTCTACTTTGTTGTTGCAAATTTTACGTGGCTGCTACGGGCTTAAGCAAGAACCAGTCTCACCTACGCATCAAAACCACAACGATACTTTGTCAAATAGACTCCATTTTAACCTTCTCAAGGACCGGGCGTAGCCACACTCGGTTCAACTAAAGTGAGAGAGACAGGCACCCACCAGTCACCTTTAAGCAATGAGCGCTCGCAGCGGTGAAACCAGTCTCGCGTAAGCGTACGCGTAATGTCGGTCTGGGCCGCTTCATCTCACAATACCGCTGAACCAAAGTATGACATGCTGGTAGGTAGTATGACTTGTATCGCCCACAACTCACTTGTGTTCTACTCGTGCAAAACATCAAACCATAGAAATAAACCTAGGCTCGGATGCCACTGTTGGGGAACGTAGTAATTTCAAAAAATTTCCTACGCACACGCAAGATCATGGTGATGTATAGCAACGAGAGGGGAGAGTGTTGTCTACATACCCTTGTAGACCCGAAGCGGAAGCGATCACAACGTAGAGGAAGTAGTCGTACGTTCTCCTCACGATCCGACCGATCCCGGCGCCGTTACTCCGACGCCCCGAGTTCTTGACACACGTACAGCTCGATGACGTCCCTCGACTCGATCCAGCCGAGTGTCGAGGGAGAGTTTCACAAGACGACGGCATGGTGACGATCTTGATGTTTCACCGGCGCAGGGCTTCGCCTAAGCTTCGCGACGGTATGACCGAGGTGGAATATGGTGGAGGGGGGCACCGCACACGGCTAAGGAACGATCTCAAGATCAACTTGTGTGTCCCAAGGTGCCCCCCGCCCCGTATATAAAGGAGCAGGGGAAGGGGCCAAGGCCAAGGGAGGCGCGTCCTACTCCCTCCGGGAGTAGGATTCCCCAATCCTAGTTGGACTAGGATTCCCTGAGGGGAAAGAGAGAGAGGGGCGGCCCTTCTCCTAGTCCTAGTAGGACTAGGGAAGGGGGAGGCGCCCACCCAGGGCTGGCCCTTCTCCTTTCCACTAAGGCCCATCGAGGCCCATTTACCTCCCGGGGTTCCGTAACCTCCCTGTACTCAGAATTTCCGTTTTCCGGAACCATTCGAACTCCAAACATAGGCTTCCAATATATCAATCTTTATGTCTCGACCATTCCGAGACTCCTCGTCATGTCCGTGATCACATCCGGGACTCGAACTTCTTCGGTACATCAAAATACATAAACTCATAATAACCGCCATCGAAACCTTAAGCGTGCGGACCCTACGGTTTGAGAACAATGTAGACATGACCTAGAACTATTCATGGTCAATAACCAACAGCGGACCTGGATGCCCATATTGGTTCCTACATATTCTACGAAGATCTTTGTCGGTCGATCCGCATAACAACATACGTTGTTCCTTTGTCATCGGTATGTTACTTGCCCGAGATTCGATCGTCGGTATCCAATACCTAGTTCAATCTCGTTACGCAAGTCTCTTTACTCGTTCCGTAATACATCATCTCACAACTAACTCATTAGTTGTAGTGCTTGCAAGGCTTCATGATGTGCATTACCGAGAGGGCCAGAGATACCTCTCCGACAATCGGAGTGACAAAACCTAATCTCAAATACGCCAACCCAACATCTGCCTTTGGAGACACTGTAGTACTCCTTTATAATCACCCGATTCGTTGTGACGTTTGGTAGCACCAAAGTGTTCCTCCGTAAACGGAGTTGCATAATCTCATAGTTACAGAACATGTATAAGTCATGGATAAAAGCAGAGCAACATACTAAACGATCGTGTGCTAAGCTAAGGAATGGGTCATGTCAATCGATCATTCTACTAATGATGTGACCTTGTTAATCAAATAACAACTCCTTGTTCATGGTCGGAAACATAACCATCTTTGATTAACAAGCTAGTCTAGTAGAGGCATACTAGTGACATGTTGTTTTGTCTATGCATTCACACATGTATCATGTTTCCGATTAATACAATTCTAGCATGAATGATAAACATTTATCATGAAATAAGGAAATAAATAATAACTTTATTATTGCCTCTAGGGCATATTTCCTTCAACCCGATCATCACGTGGTGTCTCAGCACGAAGAACTTTCACAACGGTGCATACTCAGGGAGAACACTTCTTGATAATTAGTGAGAGATCATCTTAAAATGCTACCATCAATCAAAACAGAATAAGATGTATAACAGATAAACATCATATGCAATCAAAATATGCGACATAATATGGCCATGATCATCTTGCGCCTTTGATCTCCATCTCCAAAGTACTGTCATGATCTCTATCGTCACCGGCACGACACCATGATCTTCATCATCTTGATCTATATCAATGTGTCGTCACACGGTCGTCTCGCCAACTATTGCTCTTGCAACTATTGCTATCGCATAGCGATAAAGTAAAGCAATTATCACTTGCATCTTATGCAACAAAGCGACAACCATAGGGCTTCTGCCAGTTGCCGATAACTTCAACAAAACATGATCATCTCATACAACAACTTATATCTCATCACGTCTTGACCATATCACATCACAACATGCCCTGCAAAAACAAGTTAGACGTCCTCTACATTGTTGTTGCAAGTTTTACGTGGCTGCTACGAGCTGAGCAAGAACCGTTCTTACCTACGCATCAAAACCACAACGATAGTTCGTCAAGTTGGTGCTGTTTTAACCTTCGCAAGGACCGGGCATAGCCACACTCGGTTCAACTAAAGTTGGAGAAACTGACGCCCGCTAGTCACCTGTGTGCAAAAGCACGGCGGTAAAACCAGTCTCGCGTAAGCGTACGCGTAATGTCGGTCCGGGCCGCTTCATCTCACAATACCGCCGAACCAAAGTATGACATGCTGGTAAGCAGTATGACTTGTATCGCCCACAACTCACTTCTGTTCTACTCGTGCATATAACATCAACGCATAAAACCTAGCTCGGATGCCACTGTTGGGGAACGTAGTAATTTCAAAAAAATTCCTACGCATACGCACGATCATGGTGATGGCATAGCAACGAGAGGGGAGAGTGTCGTCCACGTACCCTTGTAGACCGTAAGCGGAAGCGTTAGCACAACGCGGTTGATGTAGTCGTACGTCTTCACGATCCGACCGATCCAAGCACCGAACGTACGACACCTCCGAGTTCAGCACACATTCAGCTCGATGACGATCCCCGGGCTCCGATCCAGCAAAGCTTCAGGGATGAGTTCCATCAGCACGACGGCGTGGTGACGATGATGATGTTCTACCGGCGCAGGGCTTCGCCTAAACTCTGCGACGATATGACCGAGGTGGAATATGGTGGAGGGGGGCACCGCACACGGCTAAGGAACGATCCGTAGATCAACTTGTGTTGTTGTCCCTAGAGGTGCCCCCCTACCCCCGTATATAAAGGAGCCAGGGGAGGGTTCGCCGCCGAAGAAGGCGCGCCCAGAGGAGTCCTCCTCCCACCGAGTAGGACTCCCCCTTCCTTGTTGGAGTAGGAGAGAAGGAAAGAGGGGAGAGGAGGAAGGAAAAGGGGCTGCACCCTTGTCCACCTCGGACCAGAGGGGCTGCTCCCTCCTTCCTTACCTCTCTCCTCTATTCCCGTATGGCCCAATAAGGCCTATATACTCCCGGCGAATTCCGTAACTCTCGGTACTCGAAAAATACCGAATGACTCGGAACCTTTCCGAACTCCGAATATAGTTGTCCAATATATCGATCTTTACGTCTCGACCATTTCAAGACTCCTCGTCATGTCCCCGATCTCATCCGGGACTCCGAACTCCTTTGGTACATTAAAACTCATAAACTCATAATAAAACTGTCATCGTAACATTAAGCGTGCGGACCCTACGGGTTCGAGAACTATGTAGACATGACCTAGAACTATTCTCGGTCAATAACCAATAGCGGAACCTGGATGCCCATATTGGTTCATACATATTCTACGAAGATCTTTATCGGTCAAACCGCATAACAACATACGTCGTTCCCTTTGTCTTTCGTATGTTACTTGCCCGAGATTCGATCGTCGGTATCCAATACCTAGTTCAATCTCGTTACCGGCAAGTCTCTTTACTCGTTTACGTAATGCATCATTCCGTAACTAACTCATTAGTTACATTGCTTGCAAGGCTTATAGTGATGTGCATTACTGAGAGGGCCCAGAGATACCTCTCCGACAATCGGAGTGACAAAACCTAATCTCAAAATATGCCAACTCAACATGTACCTTTGGAGACACCTGTAGTACTTCTTTATAATCACCCAGTTACGTTGTGATGTTTGATAGCACCCAAAGTGTTCCTCCGGTAAACGGGAGTTGCATAATCTCATAGTTACAGGAACATGTATAAGTCATGAAGAAAGCAATAGCAATATACTAAACGATCAAGTGCTAGGCTAACGGAATGGGTCAAGTCAATCACATCATTCTCCTAATGATGTGATCCCGTTAATCAAATGACAACTCATGTCTATGGCTAGGAAACTTAACCATCTTTGATTCACGAGCTAGTCAAGTAGAGGCATACTAGTGACACTATGTTTGTCTATGTGTTCACACATGTATTACGTTTCCGGTTAATACAATTCTAGCATGAATAATAAACATTTATCATGAAATAAGGAAATAAATAATAACTTTATTATTGCCTCTAGGGTATATTTCCTTCAGAGGGAATCCCCTTGTCCTCCCATACTAATATGGAGGTTCCAGTACCGACTCGCTTCATCAGCCCCACCTGCAGTGCTTCCCGTCCTGAAGTTATCGCCCTCCAGATAGCAGACGAAAATTTAGGTACTGAGGCATGTAGGAAGTCTGAGTCGGGAAAATATCTTCCTTCATAACCCTGGCTCATAGGGAATTAGGGTTCATCAAAATGCGACATCCGTGCTTTCCCAACAGTGCCAAGTTAAACAACCAAAGATCACAGAAACCCATTCCGCCTTTGCATTTAGGTGTAGCCAATTTGTCCCATGCTATCCAATGGAGGGATTTCCGATCAATGGAGCCCCCCACCAGAATTTAGCCATACTTGAGGTAAATCCCTTGCACACCTTTTTTGTTAAGAGAAAACAGCTCATGCTGAACGTCGGTATTGCTTGAACAATGGATTTCAGAAGTGTCTCTCTGCTGACACAAGCAAACAATCTCTCTGCCCAGCCTTCCATGCTGCCTCGTGCCCGGTCCCCTATATATTCAAAAGTTCCGCTGTTTATTTTGCCAACAGCAATAGGTAAACCGAGATAACGCTCTGTGAAAGCTTCTACTTGTACACCAAGAAGTTGCTTCAAACTCTGCCGAATAGCTGCAGGTGTGTTAGGACTGGAAAAAGATGGAGCTCTTGCTCCTATTTACACTCTGTCCGGTCGCATCACCATATATTTGCAAGATCTCATTCAGCCTAGTTGCACTTTCCACGTTCGCCTTGATGAAAATGGACTATCATCAGCTCGCGTCCCTTGCCCTCGAGGAGAACGTAGGATTTGTAGACAATGTTGACCTTCTCTCTACATTTTGATTGAGAGCAAGCATGGGCACATAAATAATCATACATGCACGACTATACGCCTGACCGTTGTATATTTGGCGTAGTATAGAATGTCCACATAGAATGCCTCCCCTGACAGAATGTGTTGCCCAGCACACGCAACAGCTCTTGAGCATGGGAGCAAAATTCCCGTTAGCGCAAAGCAAAGAAGAGACAAATAGTATCATAAGTCTTTATAAAAAACGAAATAGGTAATGGCATCGTCATTTAAAGTCCATTCTTTAAATTCATTTTTTTAGCTTAGCAAACATTCCATTCATGATCCATTTGCACCGTTGGGTTTGTCACGACGAGCGCTGCAAAATTGGATGCCACATGTATATATTTCAACAACATTTTTTCAGATATTAAAAGTTGCCAGACAATAATACATGGGTTACCGGACTGTTAACAAGTAGTTATGGACTTCATGTGGTTTTGAAGCTTAGAAGTTAACAAAAAAATTTTGTTACCAAGCTATTTACATCGTACTCCCTCCGTCCATAAATATAAAATATTTTAATTTTTTCTAAATCAGATGTATATATATTTAAACCGCATGAAGCTTAGTAGTCCAAGGATCCCGCCATGTTTTAATTAAGCCACAATCACCAACTCTTCATATAACACCTCTCTTAAGAAGCTCCAACCCATGCTCAATACCTTTCCACACCACTCACGAATTTTTAGTGTGTCGTATCCAACAAATTACCGTTAGGTATTCTGCCCGCATCAACCTTGCACAAAGACTGCCTGGAGTATCCAACAATCTCCAAGCTTGTTTGGCAAGGAGAGCCTGATTGAACGCTCGCATGTCGCGGAACCCCATAGTGCCCTTAGATTTTGGTAGCAACATTTTATCCCAACTCAGCCACGCCATTTTTCTTTTCCCTTCCTCAACACCCCACCAGTACTACCTTCCATGCTATTAACACATAAGTTATCATCAATGTGTGTTGGCGTTCTGGGAACGGGGGTACCCAGACTTGCCTGCCTGCGGCCTGCGTCGTGGCTCGGGGAGTGGCCCAGTACAGCCCATCTTCATCAACACATGCTCAAGACCCTCGCGAGGGGCCAAGCCTCGCGGGGCGGGCGACAGGAGGCTTCCGCGGGCACAGCCTCGTCAAGCTGGCTCGCGAGGAGGCGGAGAGATCAAGGCGGGTTACCTCACAAGGTGCCCATGACGCAAGCCATGACGACCGAGGCCAGGCAGGCGCCAGCCTGCGCAGAGTCCTCTTTTCCTCTTTGGTGCAAAGGGGGCAAGCGCAGGCAAGAGTATCAAGCAAAGGCAACCAATTTGGTGCAACAAGACCAAGACTAGCAGGAAGGCAGGATGGAGGTCATCGTGGAGCCCAAGCCGGCGTCACCGTCAGGGTCTTTGGCAGGCGAGGACCGACTTTAGTCAGGATAAGTGTACTAGATGTTCCCCTTCAAAATGGCCAACTGTTGGCGCCCTTCCCGCTCAATATTTGGGGAAGAGGCCCAGGGCCTCCCTCTATAAATAGGACTAGCCACCCACAGGGTAAAGGGAGGGAGAGATCAACAAAAGAGAGAGACAAAGAAGCGACTAAACTCACCCAAGTAGTTCATTGCACCAGCCAAGAACAGCCCCTCGCGAGGCTGTTCTTCCTTGTACTGTTCATCATTAGCCCCTGAGGCAATCCACCACACCACAAACCGGAGTAGGGTATTACACCACAATGTTGGCCTGAACCAATATAAATCTCGTGTCCCTTGTGTTGCTCTTCGTGTAGTTTAGATCCTTGCGAGGCGACGAGACGTGGGTAGGCAGGAGGTGTGATCTCCGCGTGCACCTCAGAGTTCGAACCTAGAGGGTCTGCCGGAACCCGAAATCCGACATTTGCCGTGCCAGGTAGGGGTGCACCGGAATCCTTCTCCCGCTGCCTCGCATATCGTCGCATCAACATCATCATGTCCGGTGACCCAACGGGCAATCCCGATCCCTGGGCGGCCTGGCCCGCCCGCGTAGAGCCGCTTGCCCAGGGCGACCTCAACCCTGTGCCCCAGGCAGCCCGCGGTCCGCTGGGCGCTGTAGGACGCGGGCGACGCGGTTAGGCGGCGCCAGCTCTCACGCCCTGGCAGGTGCGGTCGGCAGCAAGGGCCTCAAGCCACGCCGCGGCCACGGCTCCGTACACCCGGCGGGAGTAGGCAAACTCAAGGGCTACGCTCACGGTAGCTCGAGAGCTACTGCAATGTAGGCTGCTGGAGGGAGGCCGCGACGTGCTACTAGAGCGGGTGGCAGAGCTCCTGGGCTCCGCCGCCTCGGGGGCTCACCCCTTTTGCGCCCAGCCACCGCCTCAGGCCCAAGGCGGACCGCACGGAGGCCCCACGCGCGCCCGCACAGCTCCGAGCGGATTCTAGGGCCACTCCAACGCCAACATGGCCATCGGCGCCTGGTTGCCAATAGTGCCGCCTCCGCCTCCGACCGGCGAAGGGGGATCCACTACAGCCCACGGTCCCGATGGGCCGCCACGCTACCACTCCCAGGTGGGCACCTCGAGCAGGACTGCGCGGCACACGGGGCACTACAGCGAGGCGTTCGGGGCGGCGGCCCCGGAAGCGTATGTGCCCCATATGGTGGATCAAGGACACGTGCAGGAGGAAGACCATGGCTCGTTCCTCTGCCCAGGCTGGGGGGAAGAGACACCCGAAGCTGAGCTCTTTCAGGAGCCCAGGGAAGGCCTCGTCGACCGCGCTGGAGGCAGCGACTATCGGGTACCGCTAATTCCTCAGGAACAGGCATACGCTAACCATGGATCACAGGAGGTACAGGTCGTCGCGGCGAATGGCCGCCCCAATCCAGCAGCTTCCTACCCCTCAGGAGGAGGGCACTGGGGGCTGCAGGAGGGGGGCCGAGATCCGGCCTCGCCCACGCGGCGCTCGGAGCAAGGCGTCCTCAAGAGGTAGGCCCTCTGTCGGGAAGGTGCCTCAGGGCCTACCCCCGGCAGAGGACCCGTGGTCGTCGGGGGAACCGCTGGCGACTGCTCTATCCCATCGGTGGCGTCCTCGGTCTCCGGCCGTTGCCGATGGCATAGAGTGTGGCGCAAGGCGGGGCCCTCGCCTGGCGATATGAAGCAAGGCCGGTACCTGTGAAGAAGGCCCAGTGCCTGTGAAGCTCGCTACCCGTGACACTCTCACGTAATAATGAGTGGGGCTGTACACGCCCCGGAGTCTCCGGAGAGCCGCCCTCGGGCCTCGGGGGCTCCCGCCCATGCCCAGTGGCAGCACTTAGCTCCGCGCTGGTGAGAAGACGTTGAAGACTAGACTAGGTGCCGGACGCGGCCTTTCTGCTTCTTATTGCCTTTCCTTTGGTTGTCGTTTCCCCCTATTTGGATTTAAGTTAGATTTGAGCTTGAGACTTGCATGTGTTCGGGGAAGGGGTGTTTAGTCTCGTTCGAGCAATCTCTCGCGTTCTGGTTATCGCTTTGTGTCCATCCGGCCTCCGCTGCCTCCCCTCGTGAGCCCCTCGCGAGCCAGGCCAGGCCCAGCATACGCAGCCCGGACTGCCGTCACCACGCCCTCTCAGGAGGTTCTCATTACAGGTTCAATGGGCTCGTTCAGGAGGCACTCAGGACACCACGGCCCTCCGCAGGCTCACTCAGGGCCCACGCGGGTCGAAGGTAAACAAGCCAGTCGACTCGTCACAGGACCAGCCGCTTGGCGTAGGCATACGGGTGATATCATGTCTACAAATGCGCTAACTGCAAGTTTTTACACGAGGGGCTCCCCCTCCCAAAATGCTCTTACAACCCTCAGGGCCAAGCCCGAACTCTCTCAGCGCAGGGTAAAAAGCAGGAACAGCGCACGGTCAATCGGATAAACCCCCCCAATGCATCCTCAGGGGCACCTCCGGCGTCGCCATTGGCATCGCTGGCCTCGCCGTCGCCTTCTATGCCGCCATCATCAGCACCTGGGCCATTCACCACTCCGCCCTCATCAGCAGTTATGACCACACCGTCGTCATCGGTGGTGAAGGCCCTAACAAGGGCGTCCACGTTGTCTTCCACCCAATGCGCCAGATCACCCCGGATTGCCAGGGGTACCGGTGCGATGGCGGCATCGAAGTCAAAATGGGGGTCCATGTTCTGGAGATGACTGAAGACGCGAGAAAAAGCATGCCCAAGCAGGGCACGGCTCCTCTCCTCCACCAACCTGTCGGCTCTGCCCGACCGAGTCTCCAGCTGCGTCACCACATCGGTGAAGAACTGAAGTTTACCGGCATAGTTAACCACATGAGGCTCCCCAACGGCTGCCTCGCAGATGTTGCCCAAGGCCATGTTAGCTCTTTCCCGGAGCGTGCGGAGCATAGGGACATGCATGTGCTCCAAGGTCTGCCGTTAGCGTATCTCGTCCTCGCTCTGCCGCGCGACGGCGTCAGCCGCATCCACCCTTTGACGGAGAAGAAGCACCTCGGCGCGGGAGGAAGCCAGCTCCACCCGTGCCGCGCCAAGGGCGGCCCCAGCAGCGTCTGCACACCGCGTCACTTCATCCAGCTTGGCCTTTAGGGCGGCGGTCCTGCCCTCTGCTTCGACCTTGATCAACTCTAGCCTCTCCTCGAACTCGCGCTCGAGGTTCGAGCGGGCCGCCGCCATCCGGCGATCAACCTCTTCTGAGGCTCGGGCTTCCCTCGCGGCAACGTCATCCTCCGTCCGCGCCACCAGGCGCTTCCTCATCTCCAACCGCTTGAGGTCCAGGGTGCGCTCGGTGGCCTCCAGCGTCAGTGCCTCCTCACGTCTCTGGAGCTCCGCCCGGTCGACCGAGGCCCCCTTCATCGACGCAAGGGCCGCCTCACGAAACTCCACCTGCTGCTCCAGGGAGCTACTCCAGGCCCGGAGCTCCCACGCCCGCTCCTCTACGGCCCTGCGCTGCTGGTCAGCCTCCTGGGCCTCCTCGACGGCCCGGGAGCAGGCCTCCCGAGAAGTCACCAGCGACACCTCGGCTTTCTCATTGTCGAGGTCACGCTGGTGGCGCGCAAGGGAAACGGCCACCTTCAGCTTGCGCCTCTCCTCAGCTAGGCGCAAGCCCTCGGCCTCAAGGCGCGCATCCTCGTCAGCAAGCTCTACACCGAGCTGGCTCACTGCGTCAGCCGCCCTCCGGAGAAACCTTGGGCGAAGGACGCGGCGCTCCCGAGCACGCTCGAGCACGTCTTCAACGTCATCCTCCTCCCCAGGCGCGCGCGGGGGGCTACGAACCAGCACTCCCCCTCTGGGCAGGGGGCTGGGGGTTGGCGCTCTCGCGATGGCCGGACGCGCCTCGCCAGAAGCCTGGCCCAGAGCCGGTTCGTTCTCCAAGGAAGAACGCAAGGCCGACCTCAGCCAGTCGCCGTCCACGACCAGTCGAAGAGCCCAAGGCAGGCTGGCTATACCCTGGGAGGGCTCGCGAAGGAGGGTCGCAAGGTGTGCAGAATCATGATGCATCACAGGATGGCTCACCTCTCCAACCGGCCTCACCACAAGGGTAGTGCTTGAGCTCGGGGCGCTTGGGGACGGTGGAGAGGGCCAGGCCTGGAGGGATGGCTCCTCAGCCGTCTCTGAAGGAAATATGCCCTAGAGGCAATAATAAAGTTATTATTTATTTCCTCATATCATGATAAATGTTTATTATTCATGCTAGAATTGTATTATCCGGAAACATGATACATGTGTGAATACATAGACAAACATAATGTCACTAGTATGCCTCTACTTGACTAGCTCATTAATCAAAGATGGTTATGTTTCCTAACCATAGACATGTGTTGTCATTTGATTAACGAGATCACATCATTAGGAGAATGATGTGATTGACTTGACCCATTCATTAGCCTAGCACTTGATCGCTTAGTATGTTGCTATTGCTTTCTTCATGACTTATACAAAGTTCCTACAACTATGAGATTATGCAACTCCGTTTACGGAGGAACACTTTGTGTGCTACCAAACGTCACAACGAATCGGGTGATTATAAAGGTGCTCTCAGGTGTCTCCAAAGGTACATGTTGAGTTGGCGTAATTCGAGATTAGGTTTTGTCACTCCGATTGTCGGAGAGGTATCTCTGGGCCCTCTCGGTAATGCACATCACTTAAGCCTTGCAAGCATTGTAACTAATGAGTTAGTTACGGAATGATGTATTACGGAACGAGTAAAGAGACTTGCCGGTAACGAGATTGAACTAGGTATTGGATACCGACGATCAAATCTCGGGCAAATAACATACCGATGACAAAGGGAACAATGTATGTTGTTATGCGGTTTGACCGATAAAGATCTTCGTAGAATATGTAGGAGCCAATATGAACATCCAGGTTCCACTATTGGTTATTGATCGGAAACGGTTCTAGGTCATGTCTACATAGTTCTTGAACCCGTAGGGTCCGCACCCTTAACGTTACGATGACAGTTTTATTATGAGTTTATAAGTTTTGATGGTACCGAAGTTTGTTCGGAGTCCCGGATGTGATCACGGATATGACGAGGAGTCTCGAAATGGTCGATACATAAAGATTGATATATTGGAAGCCTATGTTTGGACATCGGAATAGTTCCGGTGAAATCGATTTTCTTACCGAACACCGGGGTTACTGAACCCTCCGGGGTTAATGGGCCTTAGTGGGCCATGAGGGAGAAGAGGAGGGCCGGCCAGGGCAGGCAAGACGCCTCCCCTAGTCCGAATAGGACAAGGAAGGGGCCCTCTCCTCTTCCCTCCCCCAAGTCCTAATCCAACTAGGAAGGGGAGTCCTACTCCGGTGGGAGTAGGACTCCTCGTCGCGCCTCCTCCTAGGGCCGGCCGCACCCTTGCTCCTTTATATCTGAGGCGGGGCACCCTAGACACACAAGTTGATCTACGGATCGTTCCTTAGCCGTGTGCGGTGCCCCCCTCCACCATATTCCACCTCGGTCATATCGTCGCGGAGTTTAGGCGAAGCCCTACGTCGGTAGAACATCATCATCGTTTACCACACCGTCGTGCTGACGGAACTCATCCCCGACACCCTGCTGGATCGGAGTCCGGGGAACGTCATCGAGCTGAACGTGTGCTGAACACGGAGGTGCCGTACGTTCGGTGCTTGGATCGGTCGGATCGTGAAGACGTACAACTACATTAACCGCGTTGTCATAACGCTTCCACTTTCGGTCTACGAGGGTACGTGGACACACTCTCCCCTCTCGTTGCTATGCATCACCATGATCTTGCGTGTGCGTAGGAAATTTTTTGAAATTACTATGTTCCCCAACAGTCTCCGTGAACTCAGCAGGAAGGGCCCTGCAGGGCAATGATCAGCTGAAGCAACGGGAAAGTAAGGGACTAAGAAAGGGGAAGGCTTACTCATCAATGGCGAAGTACTTCCTGCGCTTCAATAGGCGGCAAGGGTAATCATCACCCAAGGCCTCCTTTCTCTTTCGGAGAGCCTCGAAGTCCACGCGGAAGCGGCCTAGGAGCTCGGCGCAAGGGTCAGCCTGCGGCGAGGAAGAAGCGCCAATGTGACCGGCGTCGGGGGCATCGCCTTGGCACACGCCACCAGACGCCGCCCCGCGAAGGGTGCCCGGGGCCTCAGGAGCCTCTGCCACGGGAGCCGCGGGCCGCGGCTCAACACCTTCAGCCGCCGCAGGGCGGGCCTCAGGAGCTGCCACCTCAGGAGTTCCGCCTGGCGTCATCATCCCGATGGCGGCCCCCTCAGCCCCCGGCGGCCCTTGCCTCCCAGCTCCACCACTCGAGGAAGGACCGCCGCGGGCAACCAGAAGGGCAACCACCACAACTGGGTTCTCATGAGGTCCCATGAGGCCTGCGGGGCGCAGCCCCCATTCGTCGAAGCTGGGCATCTGCTTCACAAACTCAGCCCTACTTGAGCAAAGGTACAGCAGGGCACCCCCTTGCCGGAGGCTGCCAGGGGAAGGGTCCCCAGTCAGGATCATGAGAACCTTCCTCGGCACTTCAGGCGTCAGATCTTCCTCTTGGAGCCTCATGCGGTCTTCACGCCCCCCGAAGGCCCACATCCGGCGGGAATGGCGCTGGAGAGGGGCAATGCGGCACAGGAGGAACTCCTTCACCACCTTGGGTGCCGTCACACCGAGTGCCCTCAAGTTCGCAAAGCAATGCCAGACGAAGACGAGCTGGGGGCTTGTGAGCGTCTCCTGGCCCCAGCCCGAATTGGGGATAGAGGGCAAGGTCGGCTCCGAGAGCAGGGGCTGGGCACTCCGACATCCACGTACAGCCACCGCTCTCGGAACCCAGTCGCAGGCGGAGGAAGGCTGAAATCAATTCCCGAGGCCGCCGTTTCTGGTGCGGCGAGGAAGCTCACGCACCCCGAGAATTGGGTGGGGTCGCTGAGACGCAAAGAGAAGAAGTGGCGCAGCAAGGCAATTGAAGGAGGAATGCCCACCATTGCCTCACAAACAAAAGCGAAAACGACAAGAAGAGTAATGGATTCAGGACCCAAATGCATCATGTGGATCTGGTAATGGGAAAGTACGGCGTTAAAGAAATCAGAAAAGGGGGGAACCAGTCCCACCCATAGGGCGTCGGCGAAGTACCGGACCTCGGTGACTATTCTGTCAATGGAGAAGTGAGACGCGGGCCAGATCGTCGTCCTCCCACACTCGTTGAAGATGGTGGCAAGGGCAGAACTGACCTTGTCCAAGCCTTCCAGGTTGAGTATGATCGACTGATCGACAACAGGAGCCGTCGATGGCGGCGAGCGGGGCGAGGGCACAGGCTTCTGCCCTTTCCCCATGACGACAAGAAGGGGGAGGATTCGAGATTGGATTGGAAGCGGAGGCTAGAGCTCGAGAGGAGGAAGAGCAGGAGACGCGCGAGCGGCGAGAAGAGGGATGACTGTGTGCAACCGCGGGTCCGTCTAGCTGGGCGCAAAATAAGGAGGCGTGGGGAAACAGGGACGCCCACGTCCAATCAACCGCCACGCGGCGCCCAAGGCCGCAGGTTATTGGGGCCCGCGGCGCTTCGCACTTGCCCCTTCGCTTCTCTGCTAAGCCAAGTTCGGGCGCGCCTTGGGCCCGGGGGCTACTGTCGGCGTTCTAGGAACGGGGGTACCCAGACTTGCCTGCCTGCGGCCTGCAGCGTGGCTCGGGGAGTGGCCCAGTATGGCCCATCTTCATCAACACATGCTCAAGACCCTCGCGAGGGGCCAAGCCTCGCGGGGCGGACGACAGGAGGCTTCCTCGGGCACAGCCTCGTCAGGCTGGCTCGCGAGGAGGCGGAGAGATCAAGGCGGGGTACCTCACAAGGTGCCCAGGACGCAAGCCATGACGACCGAGGCCAGGCGGGCGCCAGCCTGCGCAGAGTCCTCGATTCCTCTTTGGTGCAAAGGGGGCAAGCGCAGGCAAGAGTATCAAGCAAAGGCAACCATTTCGATGCAACAAGACCAAGACCAGCAAGACGGCAGGATGGAGGTCATCGTGGAGCCCAAGCCGGCGTCACCGTCAGGGTCTTTGGCAGGCAAGGACCGACTTTAGTCAGGATAAGTGTACTAGATGTTCCCCTTCAAAATGGCCAATTGTTGGCGCCCTTCCCGCTCAATATTTGGGGAAGAGGCCCAGGGCCTCCCTCTATAAATAGGACCAGCCACCCACAGGGTAGAGGGAGGGAGAGATCAACAAAAGAGAGAGACAGAGAAGCGGCTGAACTCACCCAAGCAGTTCATCGCACCATCCAAGAACAGCCCCTCGCGATGCTGTTCTTCCTTGTACTGTTCATCATCAGCCCCTGAGGCAATCCACCACACCACAAACTGGAGTAGGGTATTACACCACAATGGTGGTCTGAACCAGTATAAATCTCGTGTCCCTTGTGTTGCTATTCGTGTAGTTTAGATCCTTGTGAGGCGACGAGACGTGGGTAGGCAGGAGGTGTGATCTCCGCGTGCACCCCAGAGTTTGAACCTAGAGGGTCTGCCGGAACCCGAAATCCGACAATGTGTGTTCAACATTTTTTTCCCAAGTAGAAGTTACTGTGATGTTTGTACCTAAATTATCAGGTCTATAGTGCTTATACTACCATGATACTTACACAAAAGTAACTGGGGTTACATTTTCAACAACCTTTTTTCCTTTATTCAAAGTTATCATGGTGTTTGTACGTAAGTTATCAGGTCTGTTTGTGCGTATATTACTATGGTATTTATACAAAAGTTATAACGGGTGTGTCCTCAACAATTCTTTTCTCAGGTAAAAGTTATCGTGGTGTTTGTGCCTAAGCTACCAGGTAAGTTGTGTGTATATTACCATGTTATTTTATACAGAAGAGTTTTTGACAATTTTTTCCCAGGTCAATGTTATCGCGTTGTATGTGCCTAAGAGGTCAAAGTTATCGCGTTGTATGTGCCTAAGTTGTCTGATATGTTGTGCGTATATTGCATGCCATTTATATTGAAGTCACCAAGCTGTGTATTTAACAACTTTTTTCACTGGGCAAAAGGTTATCATGATGTTTATACCTAAATTATCCGCTAGACGATGCGTATATAACCATCGGTGTAATAAAAAAAGAAAAAGAAAGAAGGTTTACTTTTCAATTCGCGTTACATACATGTACAAAACATTACCTAGCCTATTTGTAAACACAAGCTCAGTCTAGGCCATGTGGTTACCTACCACAGTTATCTACCATGAGGTGCGGGAGAAGCGGACCGAGAGATGGGCGCCAGAAAAAAAAACGGGAGATGGACAGCGCGAGTAAAAAAGGGCATGGCCCACGACCTCACACCATCGCGTCGCGTCATCCGCTGACTAAACCACCAACGCATCCCCTACGTTCAGATCTGTTGCGAGTTTCCGATCGATCGGAAGATGCATTTAGAGGCAGGAGCACTAGAGACCCACAAATTTGCAATGGATGTGATGGTTTAGTCCACAAACTTGTAAGAGGTGATCAAACCATCCTGAAACTTGCATTGCGTGGGATGATTTAGTCCAGAGCCAATCACAAGGAGACAAATGGCGCACCGCTGGCTGCGTCGTGGCAAAGCCGCTTGCCCCAACATTTTTCGAAGAACCCCTTGACCTTTTCCAAAATCACACACATGGTATAATCTAGTTTATGTTTAGAAGCGTATGATACAATCCAACTTATTTTTAGGCGGGCGCGGTACAATCACGCCAGTGGGGTAAATCCCCCTTTGTCCTCCTAATCTCCTCCTCTTACTTTGTCTTTTTCCTAACTCTCGTTGTTTGGGCTGCATTACTGTAGCTACGTGAGGCTGGCCACAAGCCTAATCAATTGGCTCGACCAACAAACGTGAGTAGTTCGCCCCCAAAAAAACATATGTGAATTGTTTAGCACGTGTGTGTCTTTTAAAAGGATTCGTTTTTATTTCAGTTTATGATTCTTTTGTTTTTAATATTTTCGTATTCTATTCATTTGCAACTGGGAAAAGTAGAATGCCCTTTTTTTAATGCTAAACTCGGCCGAAATTCGGCCAAACGCAACACAAATTCGGCCAAACTAAACGATTTCATTGATATTGTAAAAAACTGAAAACATAAATTAAAAACAACTAAATACGACTACTAAAATACTAATACTAAAGTCGTCTGTCAGGACCCCGACTCAATGCCACATCGATCTAGCATGTAACACCTCATATCACCGGACAATCCATGCAGAGAGGTTGAACTGGCAGAGTCATATTATAGAATGGAGAACTCATCAAGAGCACTCTGGTTGTGATCTTTTGGTTCCCGAACTTCTGCCATATTGGTTCATGGTATTGGAAGAAGGATATACCATGAATCTCGAGGACTATCACAAAGGTTACTAATCTCCTAAGGGAACTAGCAAATACTACCAACAAGAAGTAGGTAGAGTGAATCTCGAGTTCAAACCCAAGGAGTAGAATACCTACTACTAAGTGGCATCACGGGATGCTTTCGAGAATGAAGGCCGAATCATCACACTGGGAACACAAACATGGCTAGATTACTAGGTGATACTCTAGACACCTAGGGTCATAATAATAACTCCAACATATATGTCGAGGCAATAGAGTATCTCAACTCACCGCTTAGTGTGGTTAATCCGCACAAAGGAACTTTGAAACGGTAGGAAGGGATTTGCAAATGCATCAGATTATTTAGAAACCTTGGATAACTCGGACAGCATAACGGCTGTAAATGCTCAAAAAGATTGGAGACATGCTACAAAAATGGTGGCATAGCCACTCCGAAGCACAATATCAAGGTTTTGAGATCAACAGTTAACATACAGAAATAGTAGGAACTGAACCAAGGCTTAAGTCCAACAATTCTATAAGTCTAGGGATTAGTAACACGTCATCCTGATAGATAGATGAGAAGGCCTAGTTCCTAAACCCCGTAGAAAAGAAGAGGTTGACTCAGATCAGAAGGCCATGAGGTATAAGGAGTAAAAAGAGCCTTACGTTCCATCCCACAATCAATTCCCTTACATATAACTAAAGCATTTCTAGACTCAACTTCACCAGTTTGGCTTGGTAATCCTCAGCAATCAAGCTCGATACCAAAGCTGTCAGACCCGACTCAATGCCACATCGATCTAGCATGTAACACCTCATATCACTTTGCGGCCTCACGCACGGTATTCCCACGGTGTCGCCTTACCTTTGCCGGGACCGTTTATGCCTTTTGGCACACGATATGATAGTGTCGCTAGCATCAATATGATAAGGAGCCCGGCTGACATGGCTAGTCGTAAACCCAAAGTGGCACAAACTTACAGAACAGCATCCATGACCCAAAGATCGAACGTGTCGGTCATCACGAGTGAATCCAGTCAGTAGCACCGGGCTAGCAGACTCGGAGAACCGGGCAGTGGCGGCTAACAGACTCCGGTATTCATCGCGTGACATTTCCCGAGGGGATGGACACGAGAACGAAGAAGGACACATGCCGCCAGCCTAAGTGTTCCTGAGCAAAGAGCAAGCTACCATGGCTCAATGGAGACACTAGGAGACATTTCCGTAAGAGAGGCTACTAAAGATAAACAACTAGATAGTCGATCCCACACATACCAAGCATTTCAATAACATACACACAATATGCTCGATATGTGCAAATACAACATGGCATCACAACATGACTCTCGACTCAAGCATTTATTCAATAGGCCCGAGGAGCGAGATATTACAAACATGGGTCTCATGACCCAGCATTCAGAGCATACAAGTCAAAGCACAAGCGGAAGCTTAACATGTCCGAAAGTACGCATAACTATAAATGGAAAAGGCTGAAAAGCCCGACTATCTACTGAGATCTGCCGAGGGCACAAGATCGTAGCTGAGGTAACAAGCTAAACGTCAAGTCCACGTGGAACTACTAGTGAGACCAAGTCTCTCTCGCAAAAACATAAAATAGGCAAACGTGAGTACAAATGTACCCAAAGAAGACTTACATCGTAACTAACTACATATGCTTCATTATCAACAAAGGGGATGGTGGAGTTTAACTGCAGCAAGCCAGCTTTGACTCTGTGGCTATCCTGAACTACGACTGCAAGTAACTCTTTTGAGGTGGCGCACCCGAGTCCACATATTCACCATATCAATACTCCACTATGGACCCGCCTCCGTCTCCCTCACGAGAACGCCATCCATAGCACTCACGCTTATCTTGCGCATTTTAAAGTATCCACTTTCACTTGTCTATGAACTATGCAAGGGGTCCAAGTTTCCATATCCGAGGAATCCGGCTATTCGAATAGATAATGATAACCCTGCAGGGGTGTACTTCTTCACACACGCTCTCGCCACTTATCGCCTCAGACACATCAAGTACCTCGGCAACCTTCAAGCGAAGCCGGCGAGGGTGTCGCCACGGCCTACCTAAACACTCAAGTCTCTCGTCCAGGGTTTATCGCCTATTCGGTTCCATCCGCAAGGAGATCCGGCCGGGTGTCGCCACGGCTCCAAACGATGTGAGCAGGGTTCCCAAGCCCACCTCGACGGGTGGATCTACGCTGGTACACCGTGCCACGGTGCCTAGTCATCCCAAGCCCACATGCATCGGGTGCCACTTGGTAGACTACTAACACTACCTACAAACACCAGAAACTAGTTGCAACTCCTGGACAGAGAACAAGGGTGATTAAGAAGCCGAGAAGGGTCGAGTTACCGGAACCCAATGTGTGGTAGTAACTGTTCATGGATCACAAACACAGAACTCAGTTCCTGAGGACGGCTGCAATGAGACAACCCACCATGTACTCCTACATGGCCTCTCACTGCTACCTTTACCAAATCGTGTTCACACACTTAGCTCTCAATAGTAGGACATGTTTACTGAAAGCACATTTGCTCCCTAGGTGGTTTTGGTAATTAATGACAACATACTTTGTGGTTGGACTAATGCTTTTATCAAGTATGTCTCAGGAAAGTCAATCACTCTGGCATGGCAAAAGGACTAGAGAGGTGGACCCCTAAGATGCTAAGGAAAGGATTGGCAAGAAGCTCAAGACTCCATTTTTGGTTTAGTGATCCAAGATCACATTGAGTCCATAGGAAAGCCAATACTATTAAAAGGGGATGAGGTTATGATGATGATCTGGTTGCTCTAAGTGCTTAGTGATTTATCTCTCAAACTATCAGCAATCTTTCATTCCAACATAAACCCATAAGTAATCTCGGTCCCACCGATTCCAAACCCACCACACCGAGATGAACCACCTCACCATATAGCCAAACCCTAAGAATTTCGGATTTTCCGATTCCAAACTCGGTCATACCGAATTGGTGTTGCCAAGCTTCAGAACCTTCAGACTCAAATCGGTGTCACCGAGATGAGAAAGTCGGTCCCACCGAGATTGGCAAACCCTAGACTTTGGAAGAATTGGACTAACCGAGATTGTATTTTCGGTCCCACTGAAAATCCCAACGCTCACAAGATTTGAACTTTCGGTCCCACCGAGTTGTCAACTTCGTCCGACCGAGATTGGTCAAATGTGTGTAACGGTTGGATTTTGTGTGGAGGCTATAAATACCCTCCACCTCCTCTTCATTCGTGGAGAGAGCCATCGAAAGAACTACCACTCCTACCTTACATTTCGAGAAGAAAACTACCTACCCTTGTGTTGAGATCAAGTTGCTCCACTCCCACCATATGAAACTTGATTTCTAGCCTTCCCAAGTTGCTTTCCACTCAATCCTTTCTTCCACCACAGCCAAATCGGTGAGGAGAGTTGAGTGTTGGGGAGATTATCATTTGAAGCACAAGAGCAAGGAGTTCATCATCACCAACCCCATCTATTACCTTTTGGAGGGTGGTGCCTCCTAGATTGGCTAGGTGTCGCTTGGGAGCCTCCGTCATGATGTGGAGTTGAACCAAGGAGTTTGTAAGGGCAAGGAGATCGCCTACTGTGAAGATCTACCCCGAGTAAGGCTAGTCCTCCGTGGGCGTAAGCCATGATGGCATAGACAAGGTTGCTTCTTCGTGGACCCTTCGTGGGTGGAGCCCTCCGTGGACTCTCGCAGCCGTTACCCTCCGTGGGTTGAAGTCTCCATCAACGTGGATTGACGAGAGCACCACCTATCGGAACCACGAGAAAATTCTCCGTGTCTCCAAATTGCGTTTGCCCTTCACAATCTCTCCCTTACTATTTATGCAATTTACTTTCCGCTGCCTCATACTCTAGAATTGCATGTGTAGTTTGTTGCTCAACTTGTTTGCATGATGCTTGATTTGATCCCTATTGTGAACTTGCTAAAAACTTGTGTTAATCAAAAGGCATAATCTTTTATCTTGTTGAGTTGTCTAATCATCCCCCCTCTAGACACCCTTGCCTTCAACGATCCTACAATTGGTATCAGAGCATTGGTCTCCATTGCTTTGGTTTGCACACCATTGGAGGAAGATGGACGTGTCTACGTTTGGGAGTGTTAGTCATAGAGTGCCTATTCTTGATGGAGTGTCCTATAACTCGTGGAGGATTGAAATGCTTGCTATCTTCAAGATGTACAACTTGCGCAAATATGTTGAAACCCCATATGTACCACCATTTGACCCTTGCACCCCACTATGGATGAAGAGCTTGATTTGCTTCAGAACCTTAGAACTGTCAATCTTATCATTAGAGGTTTGCTGGATAACTTGCTTGAGCTTATCACAAACTTTGAGTGCGCCCATGCTATGTGGAAGTTCTTGGAAGAACTTTATCCGGACTACTCTTTGAGAGGTCTTGATGAAATTCTATACAAGACTGTTGAATTTGATATGTTGCGCCTAATGATCCCAACTTTGATAAATGCTTCTTTGAGCTTCGTGATCTTATGAAACGGAAGGGTGATTCGGACTTATCAATGTTCTAGTTAGAAATGCTCTTGTATTGCATTCCGATGATTATTATCACGTTGATAAAACTGATGCAAGTCATTGTCAAATTGACCTAGGTATTGATGATGAATTATCTATGGGTCAATATGATGATGAGCATGAGCATGATGACGATTCTGACACCGAGCTAGACAAGATCATGAAGAGTCTCGATCTTATGGCAAATCTGAGAGACTACATATCCGTGGAAAAGAGTGGATTCTTGATAGTGGATGCACCGATCACATGACCGGAGATGAAGACATGTTTCGAGAGCTTGCAAAGAACGATGGTCCACGCAAGTATGTGACTTTTGGAGACAACTCCAAGGGTAAGGTACTTGGCCTTGGTAAGGTGGCCATATCTCATGATAGCTCCATTAAAATGTCATGCTTGTTGAATCTCTTGGATACAATTTACTTTCCGTGTCTAGATTAGTGACTTTGGATTCAACGTGCTATTCACCAAAGTAGATTGCCAAGTTTTTCGAGTGACAATCATAACATGGTTTTTACTGGCATTCGTTGAGGTGACCTATACATTGTCGATTTCACTAAGAAAGCTCAACCTAGAACTTGCTTTATTGCTAAATCTGCTAAAGGTTGGCTTTGGCATAGAAGGCTTGGACATGTTGGTATGCGAAATTTAGATAAGCTAATCAAAGGTGATCACATTCTTGGTGTTAAAGATGTTTTCTTTGACAAAGATAGACTCTGCAGTGCATGTCAAGCAGAAAACAAGTAGGTGGAAGTCATCCGTGAAGAATATCATGACCACAAGGAGACCGCTTGAGCTTCTTCATATGGATCTCTTCGGTCCCAATGCTTACAAAAGCCTTGGTGGTAACTCCTTTGGTCTAGTTATTGTTGATGACTTTTCCAGATTTACGTGGGTATTTTTCCTTGATGACAAATCGCAGGTTCAGAAAATCTTCAAAACCTTTGCTAGAAAGGCTCGTAATCAGTTTGAAGTAAAGATCAAGAAGGTTCGGAGGACAACGAACGGAGTTCAAGAACGCCCATGTGGACTCTTTTCTCGATGAGGAAGGGATTCTACATGAGTTCTCAGCTACGTACACACCTCAACAAAACGGGGTTGTTGAGAGGAAGAACCGAACGCTCATTGAGATGGCGAGGACAATGCTTGATGAATATAAGACACCAAAACACTTCTGGGGTGAAGCCGTCGAGACAGCTTGTCATGCCATCAACAGACTTTATCTTCACAAGCTCCTCGGCAAGACTTCATACGAGCTCCTTACGGGTAACAAACCCCAAGTGGGATATTTTCGTGTCTTTGGTTCAAAGTGCTATATTCTTGATAAGCATCGTCGGTCTAAATTTGCTCCTAAAACTCATGAAGGCTTTTTCCTCGGTTATGGATCAAACTCTCACACCTACCGTGTCACAATAATTTCACCCAAAGGTTGAAGAGACGGTAGATGTGAAGTTTGATGAATCTAATGGCTCGCAAGTAGAGCAAATGCCTATTGATGTAGGAGACAAGGACCCATCGGAAGCCATTCAAGATTTATCCATTGGAAAGATTCGTCCCATGGAAGTGAAGGAGAGTACCTCATCTACATATGTGGAGCCCCCTACCTCACGGCAAGGTGAACCTCAAGGCAACATGGAGGCCTCCACAAGTGGAACTCACCAAGATGAGGAAGTGCGACAAGAAGATCCACCACAACCTCCTTCTCCACCACCTCAAGACAACACCAACAACACTGATGAAGAAGAAGATGAGGATGATGAGGAAGCTCAGCCACGACCACGACAAAAGCTATCCCGAGTTCGAGCAAGAGTCAAGAAGGACCATCCTGTGGAACAAATGATGAATGACATCGACTCGGAGAATCACTCGCCTAAAACTCGTTTAGCTAACTTTTGTGAGCATTACTCATTCATTTCCAGTCTTGAACCTATGAAGATAGAAGAAGCGCTTGAAGACCCGGATTGGGTGAACGCTATGCATGAAGAGCTGCACAACTTCGAGAGGAACAACGTTTGGTCTTTGGTAGAGAAGCCCAATGATGACCAAAACGTCATTGGAACCAAATGGGTGTTTGAACAAGCAAGATGAAGATGGACAAGTCATCCGCAACAAGGCTCGCCTCAGAGCACAAGGTTACACACAAGTCGAAGGTATGGACTATGGTGAGACCTATGCCCCCGTTGCTAGACTTGAGTCCATTCGCATTCTTCTTGCTTATGCCAACCACCATGACATTACTCTCTATCAAATGGACATTAAAAGTGCTTTTCTAAATGGTGAGATTGAGGAGGAAGTATTTGTGAAACAACCTCCCGGATTTGTGAATCCTAAAAAGCCTAATCATGTTTACAAATTGCACAAAGCTCTTTATGGTCTTAAACAAGCTCCCAGAGCTTGGTACAAATGCTTGACTAGCTTTCTTCTTGAAAAAGGATTTGAGATTGGTAAAATTGACTCGACGCTATTCACGAAAAGGGTTGACGGTGAACTATTTGTGTGCCAAATATATGTTGATGATATTATCTTTGGTTCAACTAACCCTGATTTTAGTGAGAAGTTTGGGAAGCTTATGTCGGAGAAGTATGAGATGTCCATGATGAGTGAACTCAAGTTCTTCCTTGGGTTGCAAATCAAGCAATCTAAGGAGGGTACTTTTGTTTCACAAACAAAGTACACTAAGGATCTCTTCAAGAAGTTCAATATGCAAGAGAGCAAAGGTATGAGAACCCCCATGCCTACTAATGGACATAATGACTTGACCAAAGATGGAAAACCTGTTGATCAAAAGGTTTATCGATCCATGATTGGTTCTCTACTATATCTCTGTGCTTCTCGTCCTGATATAATGTTGAGTGTATGCATGTGTGCTCGATATCAAGCTGCTCCTAAAGAATGTCATCTTAAAGCTGTTAAAAGAATTGTGAGATATTTGATACACACACCTAATTTTGGCATTTGGTATCCTAAGAGGGCCTCTTTCGATCTTGTTGGCTATTCCGACTCGGACTATGCCGGAGACAAGATAGATAGAAAGTCAACTTCGGGTACATGTCAATTTCTCGGTCGATCCCTTGTATCTTGGTCATCCAAGAAACAAAATTCGATATCATTATCTACTGCCGAAGCAGAATATATTGCCGCTGGTTCGTGTTGTGCTCAGTTGCTATGGATGAAACAAATGCTTAAGGACTATGGGATACATGCGAGACATGTTCCTTTGCTTTGTGACAATGAGAGTGCGATTAAGATTGGACACAATCCCGTGCAACACTCTCGCACGAAACACATTGAAGTTCGTCACCATTTTATTCGTGATCACATTGCTAAGGGTGACATTGATCTTAAGCATGTTCGTCTTCGACAAACAGCTTGCAGATATCTTCACAAAACCACTTGATGAGAAAGTGTTTTGTCGCTAAGGAGTGAGTTGAACATCATTGATGCTTCAAACTTGGAGTGAAAACTCCATTGATGCATGCAAGGCATGAGCCTAATTGACTAATCCTTGATATTTCTCTTATGATGATGATCATATGTCTTGGACACATTTGCCCCCTTGTATTGCATCTAACTCCTTGCAGGTACTTGGATGGTCTACATTCTACAAGATTATCACACTCACTCAAGTCATGAGTAATCTTGTCATTGACCAAGTATCTAGCCCTTTGGGAAGTTGAGTTCAAGGAACAAAATTCCACATATCCTTGTTGACACTATATACTTCTAGTTCTTCACTCATGTCATATTGGATATTCTTGAGTATTTCCTTGCTTGCCTAACCCATGTAGGAATATGAACTATACATTTGGAAATGGTGCTCCAACTTCACACTCTATGAGCATCTACATCAAGATCACCTACATGAGAACAAGCAACAACAAGCCCAAGGTATGTCTTTCACATCTTGAAAAAGCTTTGCTCAAAGTCATGAGTACAAGCAGCTTCAAAAGATGTGATCACATCAAATGCTTAATCGAAAAATGGTAACCCCATTTTGAGCTTAAACGATGAGTATGACCTATGATCAAATGTTCTCATTTGACTCCTAAGTCAATATACTCAAACATAGGTGACCTAGTCGCCGACCCCTATCTAGATGAAGTACATATGTTTTGGAATTTTGCTATTGTCTCTTTTGTTTCTCTTGTTAAGTCTTTTCCTTTCAAAAAAAACTTCATCTAGCAATCTTTTTCATTTCTGTTTCTTCTGTTCTTGTGTATATCTTTTAGCTCTGATATATTCCCTGAAAATCATTTACAAATTCATTGCAAATCTTCTGAAACATTCCTTGCAAAGTGAGCTGAATTATTTCTGGATTTCCTTGGAATTAAACTCGGCGTCACCGATTCCATCACTTCGGTCTGACCGAAAATGGATCTGCCCTAAGTCTCTGACCTTCGGACTCACCGATCCATATCAATTCGGTGTCACCGATTTACATTCACCAGGATATCATCTTCTACAGCTCATCTAAATGATTTCTTCTGCATACTTATTCTGCTCAGTTGTGATTCTTAATGAACCCACTTCTTTCCTTCCATCCTTCCTGCCCTTCCTAGTTTACTGTCCTTTTCGGCACTTGATGTCAAAGGGGGAGAAGATTTAGGGGGAGCTTAAGGGAAGATTGGAGGCTAAGGGGAGAAAATTTGAAGAACAATCTTACCTTAAGGGGGAGAGGATCACATCAAAGCTTTGCCATATATTTCACTGTGATAATACATTTGGCATTATTCTCTTGATTTTGTTTCTCTTGCTCTCTAAATTGGTATCTTCTGAAAAGCACAATTGGTATCTTATGAAAAGCAAAATTCTCTCAGAGCTCATTGAAAATCTTTTAGTCTTGGGAGACATGTTGGCTGATTCAGCTAGTGCTCAACATGAGACACTCTTTATACATGTCATCCCTGGCTTGGTACTCTTGATGTTCTTGCTATTGGTTGAAGAACTACTCTTGTGTTATATAACCGTATTTTCCCAAGTGTATTTCTTCAGGTACAATACCAAGGAACTCCAAGGTAAGTATATGCATCTTGCAGAATGTGCATGATGGTGACTTGCTTGTGAATACTTGTTTGCAAGAAATCACCATGCACATATGCATCATCTCTCATTTACCCTCATCTCGCTCGATGCATATAGCCAAGCTGCATGTAGCACATCTTGCTTTTCTCTCATGTGTGCTTGTGGTAGTCCAAAACCAAAATCTATAATCTTGCACACTTGTAGGGGAGCCTGTACTACATGTTTGTCAAAGCCTTAATGATAATCCTGTCTTTCTTTCAAGAAGCTTTGATATCTTATTCGTGTGTTGCCATCAATTACCAAAAGGGGGAGATTGAAAGCACATTTGCTCCTAGGTGGTTTTGGTAATTAATGACAACATACTTTGTGGTTGGACTAATGCTTTTATCAAGTATGTCTCAGAAAGTCAATCACTCGGCATGGCAAAAGGACTAGAGAGGTGGACCCCTAAGATGCTAAGGAAAGGATTGGCAAGAAGCTCAAGACTCCATTTTTGGTTTAGTGATCCAAGATCACATTGAGTCCATAGGAAAGCCAATACTATTAAAGGGGATGAGGTTATGATGATGATCTGGTTGCTCTAAGTGCTTAGTGATTTATCTCTCAAACTATCGGCAATCTTTCATTCCAACATAAACCCATAAGTAATCTCGGTCCCACCGATTCCAAACCCAGTCACACCGAGATGAACCACCTCACCATATAGCCAAACCCTAAGAATTTCGGATTTTCCGATTCCAAACTCGGTCATACCAAAATTGGTGTTGCCAAGCTTCAGAATCCTACAGACTCAAATCGGTGTCACCGAGATGAGAAAGTCGGTCCCACCGAGATTGGCAAACCCTAGACTTTGGAAGAATCGGTCTAACCGAGATTGTATTTTCGGTCCCACGAAAATCCCAACGCTCACAAGATTTGAACTTTCGGTCCCACCGAGTTGTCAACTTCGTCCGACCGAGATTGGTCAAATGTGTGTAACGGTTGGATTTTGTGTGGAGGCTACAAATACCCTCCACCTCCTCTTCATTCGTGGAGAGAGCCATCGAAAGAACTACCACTCCTACCTTACATTTACGAGAAGAAAACTACCTACCCTTGTGTTGAGATCAAGTTGCTCCACTCCCACCATATGAAACTTGATTTCTAGCCTTCCCAAGTTGCTTTCCACTCAATCCTTTCTTCCACCACAGCCAAATCAGTGAGGAGAGTTGAGTGTTGGGGAGATTATCATTTGAAGCACAAGAGCAAGGAGTTCATCATCACCAACCCCATCTATTACCTTTTGGAGGGTGGTGCCTCCTAGATTGGCTAGGTGTCGCTTGGGAGCCTCCGTCATGATGTGGAGTTGAACCAAGGAGTTTGTAAGGGCAAGGAGATCGCCTACTTCGTGAAGATCTACCCCGAGTAAGGCTAGTCCTCCGTGGGCGTAAGCCATGATGGCATAGACAAGGTTGCTTCTTCGTGGACCCTTCGTGGGTGGAGCCCTCCGTGGACTCTCGCAGCCGTTACCCTCCGTGGGTTGAAGTCTCCATCAACGTGGATTGACGAGAGCACCACCTATCGGAACCACGAGAAAATTCTCCGTGTCTCCAAATTGCATTTGCCCTTCACAATCTCTCCCTTACTATTTATGCAATTTACTTTCCGCTGCCTCATACTCTAGAATTGCATGTGTAGTTTGTTGCTCAACTTGTTTGCATGATGCTTGATTTGATCCCTATTGTGAACTTGCTAAAAACTTGTGTTAATCAAAAGGCATAATCTTTTATCTTGTTGAGTTGTCTAATCACCCCCCCTCTAGACACCCTTGCCTTCAACGATCCTACATTTACACACCTCCGATTCATTCCCGATGAATCAGACCTTACTCAACTCTAAGCAATAGCAGGCATGACAAACAAGCATGAATGAGTAGGCACATCAGGGCTCAAGCAACTCCTACTCATGCTAGTGGGTTTCATCTATTTACTGTGGAATGACAGGTCATGCAGAGGATAAAGGGGTTCAACTACCGCAGCATGTAACAATTGTATCGTTGTTGTCTTAATGCAAAGAAAATAGAGCGAAGCGAGAGAGTGGGATTGTATCGGAATGAACAAGGGGTTTTGCTTGCCCGGCACTTCAAGATAGTATAGTTCTTCATCGGTGTCATTGATCACATCGCCGTACACGTCTATCGAGAGGGACAATTACTGCAAACAAGGAAGAACACAATCAATGCAATGCGACAATATGATGCATGAATGTGACATGGCAATATGATGTGATTTGAACTAATGCAACTAGCAGCAAGTTAAATGGAGTTGGTTTGAACCCTAGGTTCAAATTCAAACTCCACATGTGATTAATTAAATGCCATTCATATGATTTGTCCTAAACAAAGAGCCATAAGTTGTTCTATCATGCATGAAAATGGTACAGATGGATAGATTGGATTTTCCTGATCATTTTTCATATATAATTTATTTCATTTGGAGTTACGGTTGAATTTCTATGATTTTTAGAAGTTTAGGACATTTTCTGAAATTTATAAACCATTTCCTGATTTATTTTAATTCCAGAAATACTTTACTACGTCAGCATGACGCCTGTGTGACGTCAGCAAGTCAACAGGGTTGACCAGAGTCAAACCTGACGTGTGGGACCCGTGTGTCAGCTGCAGGGCGATTTAACAGAGCTTAATTAGCCTAATTAATTAATTAGTCGGTTAATTAAACTTTAGGGCCCACATGTCAGTGGAATAGTGGCTAATTAAGTTAGAACAAACTAAACTAATTAACAGGGGGCTGGCCCCACCTGTCATTGACCGAGGGGAGGTCAAACCCCGGGTCGAGCGGGTCAAACTCGCCGGCGTTGAGCCGCCGGCGAGGTCAGCGGCGGCGAGGAGCTTCGGAAAAGCTCCACAGAGCACGGCTGGATGCGCTGGAGGCATCTCTAGGACGCTGGTAGCGCGGCGCGTCGGATGGTGGTGGTCTCCGGGCCTAGAGTGGCCTGTAGCGTCGCCGGCGACGACCACAGCGGCGGCCGGAGCTCGAGCGAGCTCGGGGTCGGGGCTACGGCGTGCAAAAGGTCGAACTAAAGCTCCCTCGAGGCTCTACGTGTTGCTGCGAAGCGTTTGGACGCACTGGCGTGACCAAATGGTCGCCGGAGCTACGCCGGCGACGAGCTCGGGCGGCGGTGGTTCTCGGTCTCGATGAATGCGACGGCTAGAGGACGGGAAAGATGCGGGAAAGAGAGGGGAAATGGAGCGGAGCTCACTGGGAGGTCGACGACAGGCTCAGTTGGCTCGGGGACGACCGGAAGGCGACGAATCCGTCGATGGAGTCCGGCGGCCGTGCTCGGGGAAGACGACTCGTGGCGGCGATGTAGGGCTCCCGCGGTCGAATGGGTTGGTGTAGATGACGCAGAAGGCGATGGCGGTTCCTCTGGAAGCATCGGCGAGGCGAGGGGTGGACATTGGCCGCGGTGGAGCTCGTCGGTGCTCTCAGGTGCTCATCGTCGGTCGCGAGAGAGAGAGAGCAGAGGAGGAGGGGGTCCAGAGCGAGGGGGAATCAGGGGGGTGTCCTGGTGTCTCCACGCCAGAGACAGCTCGAAGGAGGCCGCCAAGACGAAGCGGAGGTGGAAACCTCGGTAGCGTCTTGGGCGACACGGCGTCGTCCTCTGGCAGAGCTAGGAGATGACCGCGAGAAGGCAGTGGGCTGGGCAGTGCAGTGAGGCCCAGTGGGCTTGAGGCGCCGTAAGTGCCTGGTGAGTTTCTGTTCCTGTTTTCTATTTTGTTTAATTTGTTTTGATTTGATTTTATACCAAATCATTTTATATAAATCCTGAAATTAAATATGGGCAATAATGAATTATCTCAGAGGCCCTTAGATATTTCCAGAATTATTGGAGCATTTAATAATATTATTAGCAATTAAATGCCCCAATTCAAATATTTATGACTTAAATTCAGTGCCCAACTTGTTCCCTAAAAATGTTCATTATTTTTGGTATGGATCAAAACAATTGCCAAAAATATCAAACATCAAAGAAGAGCATTTTGGGTTCTTGAATGCAGTTTATTTAAGCTGGACCTATTTGGATTTCAATGTGCTAGGGTTTGATCATCCCCCATTTCAAAGTTTCATAGAATTTAAACATGATGCACACATGAAGCTAGCCTAGTGCAATACCAGAAGCTAGGGATGTGACAACTCGCCCCCACTAAACAAGAATCTCGCCCCGAGATTCAAGACGTGAGGTAAGAGGACAAAGGGGACACAAACTAACATAATCTTCATGATCCAATCGCTCTTCTCGAAGATGTTGATTCATTGCTTCAAATTGATCTTGATGTCTTTGCTTTCGAGATCTTCATCCAACTCGATGAAGTCAGAAGGAAACTCTATCGGAAAGGACCATTGAAACTCTCCATACCAGGCTAAGGCAAATCACAGCAATCGTTTGGCGGAGTTCAAAGGAATGGCATACTTGGACTAGTATGAATGATGTGGACTACCTTGTTGAAGACAACACAATGGATGATTTTAGTAACTGGGGAGAAGCTCAACAGTAGAGAGTGAGTCCACTGTTTCAAAAGTTATAGCATAACCGAGGAATACCGGGAGCAATCCCGGTTAGAGCCGGTGATAACACCTAGCGCTTGTGCGTGCTCTCAAGAACTTGAGCATTTCCATATTCATCAAGGTTTTACCAATATCCGTGTCAAGGATCCTGGCAACACATCATACTACCATGATGAATAGTGATGGACGATGCAGATGCAAAGGAAGATAACACCTTCTCAGGTTTCACCTTAGAAATGCTAAGGAAACAAAATCTGGATGATCGACCGAGAGACATTTAGCACTCCACTTCTAATGTTCTCCTTGATGTACTAGGTACCACAGTCAATGCTTAAAAGCATCAACATGGCCATCAAGTAAAGGTCGGACTTCGGGAGCACAAGAATCCGTAAGGACTAACTACGGAGGTAAATCCTACGAAATCCTCATGGGGAGGTGACCAACTTTTTCAACCAAGATACTACAATAATGGGTCTTCCTACTGGGTGTGTTGGCCACTTACATCCACTTTACCGGGTTACTGAGAGACCAATATTATAGTACTTGGTAAACGTTCCAACCATCAAGTCTGCCTGAGATTCAGATCTGGTTGGTGTCAGAATATTCCAGACTTATCAAGTCTAGAAGGAAAAACGAAAGTTTGCAACACAAATCGACGAGATGACATTGCGAGATTCTCGGGAAATGAACCACGATAGCAAGCTCCAAAGCATGAGCGGGTTCTGCTACACACATGTGAGCACGCTGTCTCAGACAAGCATGGCCACATAGTAGTCTTATAGTTAAACGCTACCGAGTTCAGGTGGGGAACCATCTTCGAGGATATCGAAGTCCTTGATTAAACCCGGGTTAGCTCTTAAAAGAACTCCTTCTCCTAGAACAAATCAATCAGTGGTTTGGTGAGCTAGGGATACATATAGAATGAAGATGATCAGTCTATCAGACCATAGAATACTTCGCTCATGCATGACTGACTTGGGATGATTCCAGAGGAAGCAACATTGACTTTCTCGAATTCACGGCGGCAACTTACATCAAATGCACGTGAATCAAAGGAAGTCACTTCTTTCATCCAAACATATACCTCATGAATGGAACACGAAGGTAATGTTTACAAAAGTTTCCAACAATAGATGGATGTTCAACATGATCATGGAGAAGATAAAATGCTGCTGATGGGCTCAACAACAAGTCATAGGGATGACCATATAAATGGAATTCCATAATTATGTGAACAAGGACAACGCATTGGTCAGACCCAAAAGATGTAATGGTGTATGCTCGAGGGATAACCGCGAGTAAGACAACATTACGAACATCGTTGGTTCTGATTTGATTTGACGATAGCCCATACTCAAATCAAAGTTTTTATAATACAATAGGTCCAACAACTGATCACAGGGACCAATCGATGAAGATATCATCTTTCTTCAACTAACACACCAACACCAGGATATCCCTTTGAAACGAACTAAGTTAGGTAAGCTTTTATCTTCCAACTCTCCGAATTGTTGTTGAGCTTAACCAACTAGCTCAGGGGTATCCAACACAGATTCTTGGGGAAAAGGTGGTTTAAAAGAAAACCAACTTGATCACGAACTCAACATAACAGTCAGGGAACAACCTGGTAATACTTCCGAGAAGATATTCGAAAAAATCGCGAACCACCGATATGTTACTAAGCTCGAGAACAATCTTGCTTTTCAGGGCAAGATGATATGATCAAAAAAAATGAGGGATTGACACAATCCTAGCTCATTGATCGAAGAGTGCACCGGAAATATGGACTAGGTAGCACAATCTATCTTAGAATGATGATTCAATAACCAACACACTAAGAGTGAAACTATTGTCCATTTTTTTGCTAAGCAACATAGTTACTAGAAGTATTGATTTCACACATCACGGTACACTTGTCGGCATTCCGGTTACAATAACACGGAAACTGAGGAATGAACAATGATGGCAAGAAGTATTACTGCGTCAAGAATTCATAAGAGGTGGTGCAATTCTCATGACACTCTTGACATAAAGATGGTAACACTCCAAGGTACAGCAGAGCAAAAGCTGGATTGGCATTTGATCTGCAGAACACAACTACTTTGACCCAATCCTGGATATGGATGAGGTACTGGAGTTTGTTTCTCCTAGTCATTCCGGAATAGAATGGCTTGACGGACCACAAGAGTAATAGGCATCAATGAACGAATGCACGCATACTCTTGGCTATCAATTGATAGACGAGGGTCAAAAGACGACTAAGGGGGACAACTCAAAAGAACATACGATTTTCTGAGTTGTGGACGCATGGATTAGAATGTGGAACGAGTTCAACATATTTCTTCCGGACAATCCATGCAGAGAGGTTGAACTGGCAGAGTCATATTATAGAATGGAGAACTCATCAAGAGCACTCTGGTTGTGATCTTTTGGTTCCCGAACTTCTGCCATATTGGTTCATGGTATTGGAAGAAGGATATACCATGAATCTCGAGGACTATCACAAAGGTTACTAATCTCCTAAGGGAACTAGCAAATACTACCAACAAGAAGTAGGTAGAGTGAATCTCGAGTTCAAACCCAAGGAGTAGAATACCTACTACTAAGTGGCATCACGGGATGCTTTCGAGAATGAAGGCCAGAATCATCACACTGGGAACACAAACATGGCTAGATTACTAGGTGATACTCTAGACACCTAGGGTCATAATAATAACTCCAACATATATGTCGAGGCAATAGAGTATCTCAACTCACCGTTTAGTGTGGTTAATCTGGCACAAAGGAACTTTGAAACGGTAGGAAGGGATTTGCAAATGCATCAGATTATTTAGAAACCTTGGATAACTCGGACAGCATAACGGCTGTAAATGCTCAAAAAGATTGGAGACATGCTACAAAAATGGTGGCATAGCCACTCCGAAGCACAATATCAAGGTTTTGAGATCAACAGTTAACATACGGAAATAGTAGGAACTGAACCAAGGCTTAAGTCCAACAATTCTATAAGTCTAGGGATTAGTAACACGTCATCCTGATAGATAGATGAGAAGGCCTAGTTCCTAAACCCCGTAGAAAAGAAGAGGTTGACTCAGATCAGAAGGCCATGAGGTATAAGGAGTAAAAAGAGCCTTACGTTCCATCCCACAATCAATTCCCTTACATATAACTAAAGCATTTCTAGACTCAACTTCGACCAGTTTGGCTTGGTAATCCTACAGCAATCAAGCTCGATACCAAAGCTGTCGGACCCGACTCAATGCCACATCGATCTAGCATGTAACACCTCATATCACTTTGCGGCCTCACGCACGGTATTCCCACGGTGTCGCCTTACCTTTGCCGGGACCGTTTAGCCTTTTGGCACACGATATGATAGTGTCGCTAGCATCAATATGATAAGGAGCCCGGCTGACATGGCTAGTCGTAAACCCAAAGTGGCACAAACTTACAGAACAGCATCCATGACCCAAAGATCGAACGTGTCGGTCATCACGAGTGAATCGGTCAGTAGCACTGGGCTAGCAGACTCGGAGAACCGGGCAGAAGCGGGCTAACAGACTCCGGTATTCATCGCGTGACATTTCCCGAGGGGATGAACACGAGAACGAAGAAGGACACATGCCGCCAGCCTAAGTGTTCCGGAGCAGTAGCAAGCTACCATGGCTCGAAGGAGACACTAGGAGACATTTCCCGGTAAGAGAGGCTACTAAAGATAAACAACTAGATAGTCAGATCCCACACATACCAAGCATTTCAATAACATACACACAATATGCTCGATATGTGCAAATACAACATGGCATCACAACATGACTCTACGACTCAAGCATTTATTCAATAGGCTCCGAGGAGCGAGATATTACAAACATGGGTCTCATGACCCAGCATTCAGAGCATACAAGTCAAAGCACAAGCGGAAGCTTAACATGTCTGAGTACAGACAACTATAAATGGAAAAGGCTGAAAAGCCTGACTATCTACCAGATCCTGCCGAGGGCACAAGATCGTAGCTGAGGTAACAAGCTAAACGTCGAAGTCCACGTGGAACTACTAGTGAGACTGAAGTCTCTCTGCAAAAACATAAAATAGGCAAACGTGAGTACAAATGTACCCAGCAAGACTTACATCAGAACTAACTACATATGCTTCATTATCAACAAAGGGGATGGTGGAGTTTAACTGCAGCAAGCCAGCTTTGACTCTGTGGCTATCCTGAACTACGACTGCAAGTAACTCTTTTGAGGTGGCGCACCCGAGTCCACATATTCACCATATCAATACTCCACTATGGACCCGCTCCCGTCTCCCTACGAGAACGCCATCCATAGCACTCACGCTTATCTTGCGCATTTTAAAGTATCCACTTTCACTTGTCTATGAACTATGCAAGGGGTCCAAGTTTCCATATCCGAGGAATCCGGCTATTCGAATAGATAATGATAACCCTGCAGGGGTGTACTTCTTCACACACGCTCTCGCCACTTATCGCCCTGTACACATCAAGTACCTCGGCAACCTTCAAGCGGAAGCCGGGCGAGGGTGTCGGCCACGGCCTACCTAAACACTCAAGTCTCTCGTCCAGGTTTATCGCCTATTCGGGTTCCATCCGCAAGGAGATCCGGCCGGTGTCGCCACGGCCCCAAGCGATGTGAGCAGGGTTCCCAAGCCCACCTCGACGGGTGGATCTACGCTTGGTACACCGTGCCATGGTGCCTAGTCTGTCCCAAGCCCACCTGTACCGGGTGCCACTTGGTAGACTACTAACACTACCTACAAACACCAGAAACTAGTTGCAACTCCTGGACAGAGAACAAGGGTGATTAAGAAGCCGAGAAGGGTCGAGTTACCGGAACCCAATGTGTGGTAGTAACTGTTCATGGATCACAAACACAGAACTTAGTTCCTGAGGACGGCTGCAATGAGACAACCCACCATGTACTCCTACATGGCCTCTCACTGCTACCTTTACCAAATCGTGTTCACACACTTAGCTCTCAACAGTAGGACATGTTTACACACCTCCGATTCATTCCCGATGAATCAGACCTTACTCAACTCTAAGCAATAGCAGGCATGACAAACAAGCATGAATGAGTAGGCACATCAGGGCTCAAGCAACTCCTACTCATGCTAGTGGGTTTCATCTATTTACTGTGGAATGACAGGTCATGCAGAGGATAAAGGGGTTCAACTACCGCAGCATGTAACAATTGTATCGTTGTTGTCTTAATGCAGTAAAATAGAGCAGAAGCGAGAGAGTGGGATTGTATCGGAATGAACAAGGGGGTTTTGCTTGCCTGGCACTTCTGAAGATAGTATAGTTCTTCATCGGTGTCATCGATCACATCGCCGGTACACGTCTATCGAGAGGGGACAATTACCGGCAAACAAGGAAGAACACAATCAATGCAATGCGACAATATGATGCATGAATGTGACATGGCAATATGATGTGATTTGAACTAATGCAACTAGCAGCAAGTTAAATGGAGTTGGTTTGAACCCTAGGTTCAAATTCAAACTCCACATGTGATTAATTAAATGCCATTCATATGATTTGTCCTAAACAGCAGCCATAAGTTGTTCTATCATGCATGAAAATGGTACAGATGGATAGATTGGATTTTTCTGATCATTTTTCATATATAATTTATTTCATTTGGAGTTACGGTTGAATTTCTATGATTTTTAGAAGTTTAGGACATTTTAAAATTTATAAACCATTTCTGATTTATTTTAATTCCGAAATACTTTACTACGTCAACATGACGCTTTGTGTGACGTCGACAAGTCAACAGGGTTGACCAGAGTCAAACCGTGTGTGGGACCCGTGTGTCACCGCAGGCGATTTAACAGCTTAATTAGCCTAATTAATTAATTAGTCGGTTAATTAAACTTTAGGGCCCACATGTCGCTGGAATAGTGGCTAATTAAGTTAGAACAAACTAAACTAATTAACAGGGGCTGGCCCCACCTGTCATTGACCGAGGGAGGTCAAACCCGGTCGAAGGGTCAAACTTCGCCGGCGTTGAGCACGGGCGAGGTCGGCGGCGAGGAGCTTTAAAAGCTCCACAGAGCACTACCGATGCGCTGGAGGCATCTCTAGGACGCCGTAGCCTTGGCGCGTCGGATGGTGGTGGTCTCCGGGCCTAGAGTGGCTCAGAAGGCGTCGCGGCGACCACAACAAGCGGCCGGAGCTCGAGCGAGCTCGGGGTCGGGCTACTGGCGTGCAAAAGGTCGAACTAAAGCTCCTCGAGGCTCTACGTGTTGCTTTGCGAAGCGTTTGGGCCTTGGCGTGACCAAATGGTCGCCGAGCTACGCCGGCGACGAGCTCGGGCGGCGGTGGTTCTCGGTCTCGATGAATCGACGGCTAGAGGACGGGAAAGATGCGGAAAGAGAGGGAAATGGAGCGGAGCTCACTGGGAGGTCGACGACAGGCTCAGTTGGCTCGGGGACGACCGGAAGGCGACGAATCCGTCGATGGAGTCCGGCGGCCGTGCTCGGGGAAGACGACTCGTGGCGGCGATGTAGGGCTCCCGCGATCGAATGGGTTGGTGTAGATGACGCAGAAGGCGATGGCGGTTCCTCTGGAAGCATCGGTGAGGCGAGGGGTGGACATTGGCCGCGGTGGAGCTCGTCGGTGCTCTCGGGTGCTCGTCGTCGGTCGCGAGAGAGAGAGAGAGAGAGCAGAGGAGGAGGAGGGGGTCCAGAGCGAGGGGGAATCAGGGGGGGTGTCGTGGCGTCTCCACGCGCAGACAGGCTCGAAGGGGAGGCCGCCAGCACGAAGCAGGAGGTGGAAACCTCAGGCGCGTGCGCGGGCGACACGGCGTCTGAAGGAAATATGCCCTAGAGGCAATAATAAAGTTATTATTTATTTCCTTATTTCATGATAAATGTTTATCATTCATGCTAGAATTGTATTAACCGGAAACATGATACATGTGTGAATGCATAGACAAAACAACATGTCACTAGTATGCCTCTACAAGACTAGCTTGTTAATCAAAGATGGTTATGTTTCCGACCATGAACAAGGAGTTGTTATTTGATTAATGAGGTCACATCATTAGTAGAATGATCGATTGACATGACCCATTCCCTTAGCTTAGCACACGATCGTTTAGTATGTTGCTACTTGCTTTTATCCATGACATATACATGTTCCTGTAACTATGAGATTATGCAACTCCGTTTGCGGAGGAACACTTTGGGTGCTACCAAACGTCACAACGTGAATCGGGTGATTATAAAGGAGTACTACAGTGTCTCCAAAGGCGTATGTTGGGTTGGCGTATTTCGAGATTAGGTTTTGTCACTCCGATTGTCGGAGAGGTATCTCTGGGCCCTCTCGGTAATGCACATCATCAAGCCTTGCAAGCACTACAACTAATGAGCTAGTTGTGAGATGATGTATTACGGAACGAGTAAAGAGACTTGCGATAACGAGATTGAACTAGGTATTGGATACCGACGATCGAATCTCGGGCAAGTAACATACCGATGACAAAGGAACAACGTATGTTGTTATGCGGTCCGACCGACAAAGATCTTCGTAGAATATGTAGGAACCAATATGGGCATCCAGGTCCGCTGTTGGTTATTGACCGTGAATAGTTCTAGGTCATGTCTACATTGTTCTCGAACCGTAGGGTCCGCACGCTTAAGGTTTCGATGGCGGTTATTATGAGTTTATGTATTTTGATGTACCAAGAAGTTTGGAGTCCCGGATGTGATCACGGACATGACGAGGAGTCTCGGAATGGTCGAGACATAAAGATTGATATATTGGAAGCCTATGTTTGGAGTTCGAATGGTTCCGCGGCAACGGAATTTATCGAGTACCGGAGGTTACCGGAACCCCGGGAGGTAAATGGGCCTCGATGGGCCTTAGTGGAAAGGAGAAGGGCCAGCCCTAGGTGGGCTGCGCCCCCCCTTCCCTAGTCCTACTAGGACTAGGAGAAGGGCCGCCCCTCTCTCTCTTTCCCCCAGGAATCCTAGTCCAACTAGGATTGGGGAATCCTACTCCCAGAGGGAGTAGGACTCCTGGCCGCCCCTCCTTGGCCAGCCCCCCCCCCCTTGCTCCTTTATATACGGGGGCAGGGGGGCACCTTGGATGACACAAGTTGATCGTGAGATCGTTCCTTAGCCGTGTGCGGTGCCCCCCTCCACCATATTCCACCTCGGTTATACCGTCGCGAAGCTTAGGCGAAGCCTCGCCGTGTAACATCAAGATCGTCACCACGCCGTCGTCTTGTGAAACTCTCCTCGACACTCGGCTGGATCGAGTCTGAGGGACGTCATCGAGCTGTCGTGTGTCAAGAACTCGGGGCGTCGGAGTAACGGCGCCGGATCGGTCGGATCGCGAGGAGAACGTACGACTACTTCCTCTACGTTGTGATCGCTTCCGCTTCGGGTCTACAAGGGTATGTAGACAACACTCTCCCCTCTCGTTGCTATACATCACCATGATCTTGCGTGTGCGTGGGAAAATTTTGAAATTACTCGTTCCCCAACAAAGGGTATCCGAGCCTAGGTTTTTCTATGGTTTGATGTTTTGCACGAGTAGAACACAAGTGAGTTGTGGGCGATACAAGTCATACTACCTACCAGCATGTCATACTTTGGTTCAGCGGTATTGTGAGATGAAGCGGCCTGCACCGACATTACGCGTGACGCTTACGCGAGACTGGTTTCACCGCTGCGAGCACTCGTTGCTTAAAGGTGACCGGTGGGTGCTGTCTCTCTCACTTTAGTTGAACTGAGTGTGGCTCGCCGGTCCTTGAAGAAGGTTAAACGAGTCTATTTGACGAAGTATCGTTGTGGTTTTGATGCGTGGGTGAGACTGGATCTTGCTTAAGCCCGTAGCAGCCACGTAAAATTTGCAACAACAAAGTAGAGGACGTCTAACTTGTTTTTGCAGGGCATGTTGTGATGTGATATGGTCAAGGCGTGATGCTATATTTTATTGTATGAGATGATCATGTTTTGTAACCGAAGTTATCGGCAATCGGCAGGAGCCATATGGTTGTCGCTTTATTGTATGCAATGCAATCGCCTGTAATGCTTTACTTTATCACTAAGCGGTAGAGATAGTCGTAGTAGCATAAGTTTGGCGAGGCGACAACGATGCTACGATGGAGATCAAGGTGTCGCGCGGTGGCGATGGTGATCATGGTGGTGCAGCAAGATGGAGATCATGAAGCACAAGATGATGATGACCATATCATATCACTTATATTGATTTGCATGTGATGTTTATCCTTTTATGCATCTTATCTTGCTTTGATTGACGGTAGCATTATAAGATGATCTCTCACTAAATTATCAAGAAGTGTTCTCCCGGTATGCACCGTTGCCAAAGTTCGTCGTGCCCGGACACCACGTGATGATCGGGTGTGATAAGCTCTCGTCCATCTACAACGGGTGCAAGCCAGTTTTGCACACGCAGAATACTCGGGTTATACTTGACGAGCCTAGCATATGCGAGATATGGCCTCGGAACACGGAGACCGAAAGGTCGGCGTGAATCATATAGTAGATATGATCAACATAAGATGTTCACCATTGAAAACTACTCCATTTCACGTGATGATCGGTTATGGTTTAGTTGATTTGGATCACGTGATCACTTAGATGACTAGAGATGTTTTTCTAAGTGGGAGTTCTTAAGTAATATGATTAATTGAACTTAAAATTATCATGAACTTAGTACCGATAGTATCTTGCTTGTTTATGTTTGATTGTAGATAGATGGCTCGTCTTTGTTGTTCCGTTGAATTTTAATGCGTTCCTTGAGAAAGCAAAGTTGAAAGATGATGGTAGCAATTACGGATCGGGTCCGTAACGAGGATCATCCTCATTGCTGCCTGTAAGAGTTACGTCTGGATGCACCGCTAGGTGACAGAACTTCTTCTTTGAGCAACACCAGATGTTGTGAATGTCCGCGAGCAAAGTGATGACTACTCTATAGTTCAATGTGCCATGCTTTACGGCTTAGAACCGGGACTTCAACGACGTTTTGAGCGTCATGGAGCATATGAGATGTTCCAGAGTTGAAGTTAATATTCCAACAGAATGCCCGGATTGAGAGATATGAAGTCTCCAATAAGTTCTATAGCTGCAAGATGGAGGAGAATAGTTACATTAGTGAGCATATACTCGTAATGTCCGGGTACTACAATCACTTGACACAATTGGGAGTTAATCTTCCGGATGATTGTGTCATTGATGAATTCTCCAATCACGCCACCAAGCTACAAAGGCTTCGTGATGAACTATAATATGCAAGGGTTAGTAAAGACTATACAGAGCTCTTCGCAATGCTAAAGGCTGCGGAGGTAGAAATCAAGAAAGAGCATCAAGTGTTGATGGTCAACAAGACCACTAGTTTCAAGAAGAAAGGCAAAGGGAAGAAGAAGGGAATCTCAAGAAGAACAGCAAGCAAGTTGCTGCTCAGAGAAGAAACCCAAGTCGGCCCTAAACCTGAAATCGAGTGCTTCTCTTTAAGCGATCGTCCTTTGAGCGGAACTGCCCCAAGTATTTGGCGGATAAGAAGGATGGCAAGGTGAACAAAGGTATATGTGATATACATGTTATTGATGTGTACCTTACTAGAGCTCGCAGAGCACTGGGTATTTGATACTGGTTACATTGCTAATATTTGCAACTCAAAGCAGGACTACGGATTGCGAACACCGCAAAGGACGAGGTGGCGATGTGCGTGGGAAATGGTTCCAAAGTCGATGTAATCGCGGTCGGCACGCTACCTCTACATCTACCTTCGGGATTAGTTTTAGACCTAAATAATTGTTATTTGGTGCTGCGTTGAGCATGAACATTATATCTGGATCTTGTTTGATGCGAGACGGTTATTCATTTAAATCGAGAGAATAATGGTTGTTCTATTTATATGAGTAACATCTTTTATGGTCATGCACCCTTGAGGAGTGGTCTATTTCTTATGAATCTCGATAGTAGTGATACACATATTCATAATGTTGAAACCAAAAGATGCAGAGTTGATAATGATAGTGCAACTTATTTGTGGCACTTGCCGTTTAGGTCATATCGGTGTAAAGCGCATGAAGAAACTCCATACGGATGGACTTTTGGAGTCACTTGATTATGAATCACTTGGCACTTATGAACCGTGCCTCATGGGCAAGATGACTAGAACACCGTTCTCGGTACTATGGAGAGAGCAACAGATTTGTTGGAAATCATACATACGTATGTATGTGGTCCAATGAATGTTGAGGCTCGTGGCGGATATCGTTATTTTCTCACCTTCACAGATGACTTAAGCGGATATGGGTATATCTACTTAATGAAACATAAGTCTGAAACGTTTGAAAAGTTCAAAGAATTTGAGTGAAGTTGAAAATCATCGTAACAAGAAAATTAAGTTTCTACGATCGATCGTGGAGGTGAATATTTGAGTTCTGAGTTTGGTCTACATTTGAAACAATGCGGAATAGTTTCGCAACTCACGCCACCCGAACACCACAGCAGTAATGGTGTGTCCGAGCGTCGTGTCGTACTTTACTAGATATGGTACGATCTATGATGTCTCTTCTGATTTACCGCTATCGTTTTGGGGTTATGCTCTAGAGACGGCCGCATTCACCTGAATAGAACACCGTCAAAATCCGTTGAGGCGACACCTTATGAACTATGGTTTGGCAAGAAACCAAAGTTGTCGTTTCTTAAAGTTTGGGGATGCGATGCTTATGTGAAAAAGCTTCAACCCGATAAGCTCGAACCCAAATCGAGAAATGTGTCTTCATAGGATACCCAAAGGAAACAGTTGGGTACACCTTCTATCACAGATCCGAAGGCAAGACATTCGTTGCTAAGAATGGATCCTTTCTAGAGAAGGAGTTTCTCTCGAAAGAAGTGAGTGGGAGGAAAGTGGAACTTGATGAGGTAATAGTACCTTCTCCCTTACTTGAAAGTAGTTAAATCATGAAACCGGTTTCTAAGACATCTACACCAAGTAGTGAGGAAGTTGATGATGTTGATCATGAAACTTGAGATCAAGTTCTTCAGAACCTCGTAGATCAACGAGTAAGATCCGCACTGAGTGGTACGGTAATCCTGTTCGGAAGTCATGCTACTAGATCATGATGAACCTACGAACTATGAAGAAGCGATGGTGAGCCCAGATTCCATAAAATGGCTTGAGGCCATGAAATCGAGATGGGATCCATGTATGAAAACAAAGTATGGACTTTGGTTGACTTGCCCGAGGGTAGGCAAGCAATAGAAAACAAGTGGATCTTCAAGAAGAAGACCGACGCGGACGGTAATGTTATCGTCTATAAAGCTCGACTTGTCGCAAAAGGTTTTCGACAAGTTCAAGGGATTGACTACGATGAGACCTTCTCACCGTAGCGATGCTTAAGTCCGTCCGAATCATGTTAGCAATTGCCGCATTTTATGATTATGAAATTTGGCAAATGGATGTAAAGACTGCATTCTGAATGGATTTACGGAAGAAGAGTTGTATATGATGCAACGAGAAGGTTTTATCGATCCAAAGGAGCTAACAAAGTATGCAAGCTCCAATGATCCATCTATGGACTGGTGCAAGCATCTCGGAGTTGGAATAAGCGCTTTGATAGTGTGATCAAAGCATTTGGGTTTGTCTGAGACTTTTGGAGAAGCTTTGTATTTACAAGAAAGTGAGTGGGAGCTCAGTAGCATTTCGATATTATATGTGGATGACATATTGCTGATCGGAAATGATATAGAATTCTGGATAGCATAAAGGGATACTTGAACAAGAGTTTTTCAATGAAAGACCTCGGTGAAGCTGCTTACATATTGGGCATTAAGATCTATAGAGATAGATCAAGGCGCCTAATTGGACTTTCACAAAGCACATACCTTGACAAAGTTTTGAAGAAGTTCAAAATGGATCAAGCAAAGAAAGGGTTCTTGCACGTGTTACAAGGTGTGAAGTTGAGTCGGACTCAATGCCCGACCACTGCAGAAGATAGAGAAAATGAAAGATGTTCCTATGCTTCACCATAGGCTCTATCATGTATGCAATCTTGTGTACGGACACTGATGTGTGCCTTGCTATAAGCCTAGCAGGAGGTACCAAAGTAATCCAGAGTGGATCATTTGGACAGCGGTCAAGAACATCTGAAATACGAAAAGGACTAAGGATATGTTTCTCGTATATGGAGGTGACAAAGAGCTCATCGTGGCAGTTACGTTGATGCAAGCTTTGACACCGATCCGGACGATTCTAAATCGCAGACCGGATCGTATTTACACTAAGCGGAGGAGCTGTCGGTTGGTGCGATTCTAAACAAAGCGTCGTGGCGGGATCTACATGTGAAGCGGAATACATAGCAGCTTCGAAGCAGCTAATGAAGGAGTCGGATGAAGGAGTTCATATCCGATCTAGGTGTCATACCTAGTGCATCGGGTCCAATGAAAATCTTCGTGACAATCTTGAGCAATTGCCTTAGCAAAGGAATCCAGATTTCACAAGAGGACCAAGCACATCAAGAGACGCTTCAATTCCATCCGGGACTTAGTCCGCACGGAGACATAGAGATTAGCAAGATACATACGGATCTGAATGTTGCGCACCGTTGACTAAGCCTCTTCCACGAGCAAAACATGATCAGCACCAAGACTCCATGGGTGTTAGAATCATTACTATGTAATCTAGATTATTGACTCTAGTGCAAGTGGGAGATCAAGGAAATATGCCCTAGAGGCAATAATAAAGTTATTATTTATTTGCTTATTTCATGATAAATGTTTATCATTCATGCTAGAATTGTATTAACCGGAAACATGATACATGTGTGAATGCATAGACAAAACAACATGTCACTAGTATGCCTCTACAAGACTAGCTTGTTAATCAAAGATGGTTATGTTTCCGACCATGAACAAGGAGTTGTTATTTGATTAATGAGGTCACATCATTAGTAGAATGATCGATTGACATGACCCATTCCCTTAGCTTAGCACACGATCGTTTAGTATGTTGCTACTGCTTTTATCCATGACATATACATGTTCCTGTAACTATGAGATTATGCAACTCCGTTTGCGGAGGAACACTTTGGGTGCTACCAAACGTCACAACGAATCGGGTGATTATAAAGGAGTACTACAGTGTCTCCAAAGGCGGATGTTGGGTTGGCGTATTTGAGATTAGGTTTTGTCACTCCGATTGTCGGAGAGGTATCTCTGGGCCCTCTCGGTAATGCACATCATCAAGCCTTGCAAGCACTACAACTAATGAGCTAGTTGTGAGATGATGTATTACGGAACGAGTAAAGAGACTTGCGTAGCGAGATTGAACTAGGTATTGGATACCGACGATCGAATCTCGGGCAAGTAACATACCGATGACAAAGGAACAACGTATGTTGTTATGCTGATCGACCGACAAAGATCTTCGTAGAATATGTAGGAACCAATATGGGCATCCAGGTCCCGCTGTTGGTTATTGACCGTGAATAGTTCTAGGTCATGTCTACATTGTTCTCGAACCGTAGGGTCCGCACGCTTAAGGTTTCGATGGCGGTTATTATGAGTTTATGTATTTTGATGTACCAAGAAGTTGAGTCCCGGATGTGATCACGGACATGACGAGGAGTCTCGGAATGGTCGAGACATAAAGATTGATATATTGGAAGCCTATGTTTGGAGTTGAATGGTTCCGGCGTAAAACGGAATTCTGCGAGTACCGGAGGTTACTGGAACCCCGGGAGGTAAATGGGCCTCGATGGGCCTTAGTGGAAAGGAGAAGGGCCAGCCCTAGGTGGGCGCGCCTCCCCCTTCCCTAGTCCTACTAGGACTAGGAGAAGGGCCGCCCCTCTCTCTCTCCCCTCAGGAATCCTAGTCCAACTAGGATTGGGGGAATCCTACTCCCGAGGAGTAGGACTCCTGGCGCGCCCTCCCTTGGCCGCCGCCCCTCCCCCTTGCTCCTTTATATACGAGGCGGGGGGCACCTTGATGACACAAGTTGATCGTGAGATCGTTCCTTAGCCGTGTCGGTGCCCCTCCACCATATTCCACCTCGGTTATACCGTCGCGAAGCTTAGGCGAAGCCTGCTACCGTGTAACATCAAGATCGTCACCACGCCGTCGTCTTGACGAACTCTCCCTCGACACTCGGCTGGATCGAGTCTGAGGGACGTCATCGAGCTGTCGTGTGTCAAGAACTCGGGGCGTCGAGTAACGGCGCCGGGATCGGTCGGATCGCGAGGAGAACGTCGACTACTTCCTCTACGTTGTGATCGCTTCCGCCGGGTCTACAAGGGTATGTAGACAACACTCTCCCTCTCGTTGCTATACATCACCATGATCTTGCGTGTGCGTAGGAAATTTTTGAAATTACTCGTTCCCCAACAGCGTCGTCCTCTGGCAGAGCTAGGAGATGACCGAGAGCAAGGCCGTGGGCTGGGCAGTCAAGGTGTGAGGCCAGTGGGCTTGGAGGCGCCGTAAGTGCCGGTGAGTTTACATTCGTGTTTTCTATTTTGTTTAATTTGTTTTGATTTGATTTTATACCAAATCATTTTATATAAATCCTGAAATTAAATATGGGCAATAACAGAATTATCTCAGAGGCCCTTAGATATTTCCAGAATTATTGGAGCATTTAATAATATTATTAGCAATTAAATGCCCCAATTCAAATATTTATGACTTAAATTCAGTGCCCAACTTGTTCCCTAAAAATGTTCATTATTTTTGGTATGGATCAAAACCATTGCCAAAAATATCAAACATCAAAGAAGAGCATTTTGGGTTCTTGAATGCAGTTTATTTAAGCTGGACCTATTTGGATTTCAATGTGCTAGGGTTTGATCATCCCCCATTTCAAAGTTTCATAGAATTTAAACATGATGCACACATGAAGCTAGCCTAGTGCAATACCAGAAGCTAGGGATGTGACATCGTCGCTGTCCGCCTTCTACATGCCGAGCAGCATGTACATCTTGGTGTAGTCGCCGCCGCCGTTTGTCGGGGACGTACCTCGGCTCGTTCCGCGCCGCCACCGGTAGCGAGGACCGGATGCGCGTGATTTTGACGCGTTGATCAGCTCCGGTGGGCGCCGGAGGCACCGGGACGCCGTCGGCCTAAGCCTTCCAGGAGCCTGGCACCCGCATGTCCGGCGGCGCCGGGTACTCGGCCTCGTAGAGTAGGCGTGCCTCGTCCTCGTGCAGGTGGTGGCAGCCGAAGCCGTTGGCCGTCGCACCATCGCCTGGGTAGCGCTCGGCCATGCTCGTCGTCGAGGGGAGAGAGGAGAGACACATGTCGGCGGTGAGAGGTCAAGAGGGGGAAAGGGTTCTGTGCCGATGGAGTGTGCACTCACCGGCGAGGGAGGGGCGGCTTTTATAGACTGCGTGGGTGGTGAGAGGGCGGCCGCCGTGCGTACGCGTGGCGGGAGCAGACGGGACGCGCGTCGCCGCGCCTTCACTGCACCGCTCGTGAGGCATTAATGGAAGGCTGACCGGCGCAGCAGCACAACAACTTTGGCATTGATTCCCGCGGAAAACCGAGGAGACGAGGATGACGGACGCGCCCGGTCGTTGACTCGGCGAACCCGCCAGGCTTTCGCGCCAAAACGTTTCCCCCGGCGCGGTCATGGATGCGTACGCCATCCTTGCGTGGGTCTGATCGCGTCCCCTCCGGCGTTGACGCAAGGCCGGTGCCAAATGTTGTGCCGGCCACATCGTACCGCGTGGTCGTCGATCTGTAGTGTCGTCCTTGCGATGGTGTGCACTGGCGAAGGAGGGAGCTCAACTGCTCAAGTACGTGTGTGCATGTCGTGCCATCATACGTACTCCAGGAAAAACAAATCCATTGTGTCAGTTCATACTCGCGACCATCCGGTCATTCCCTCCATGACCCGCCGGCTCGTACACAAGCTCGGCCTTCGTCAGATGCTTTTTGTCCTCGCCGTCGATTCTGCGATCCGCCTAAGCGACCACCGCGCACGCCCGTACGTCCGCTCCTGCCGCGCTCCCCGCGCTACTGCTCGTGTGCCGGAGAACATCAGTTACGTGCAGCAGGGGCCAGGCGACGACCGCCGTGAATTGGCCCGTGGTCGATCTCATCCAGATGAGCGCTACATACAAATACAGATATCGGCCTACGGAAAAAGGAAAGGAATACAAAGTTGTTTAGATTTGTTTTGGAGGCACGGGAGACAAAAAATGGTACAGCCGTAGGATGTTATACCAATGGTTGCAGCGCACAGATGGGAGTTAGGAAAATGACAAAGGGGTTTCACTGCGCGCAGAAACATAAGCTGGATTGTACAGCGCACATGATTTCTAGAAAGGTCAAGGGTGTTTTCGTAAAAATGCCAGGACGAGCGGTTGTGCCACGACATGGCCAGCATGGCGCCATTTGTCCATTTGTGATTGGTTGTGGACTAAATCTTCACCTATATTCAAGTTTAGGGATGACTTGATCACTTTTTGCAAGTTTGTGGACTAAACCATCACGTTCGTTACAAGTTTGTGGGTCGCTAGTGCTCCGGCCTCATACATTTATCGTTCAGTGAAACAATTATGATGATTTGTCCCCAGACCTAGTTCCCACTTGGTACTATACTAAATACATGAACATGACTAATCTATCCTATGCCTGCAGACGGAAGGGACTGAATGCGGATATGAGAGTTCCAACATTCATCCAACTGTCGGTAAGTTCAGTTCCTCATCCGGTGCATGCTGTCACCAGTGACTTGTAAGTTGTAACCCTGCCACCTTCCTATCTCACTGAAAGAAAGGCAACATGGAGGACAGATGAGATTCAAGTTTTGAAAACAAAATGAAACTAAATTCAAAGTAAAACAGTAATCATGCTAGAATGTTCCGGTAAAACAGTAAACAAGTTCAAGTGACTGATGAGAGAACATCATTTTTTTTCAAGACGGATTGGGTTTGACAAGAGACTACACAAACTACCTTTACTGGAAGGAAACCGATAGGTTTCGGACACTTCAAAAATTGAGATCAATAGTAAATAGTTTCTACACCACAATAATCACCTCATCTGTGAGGAGAATGCTGTCCAGAACAGCAAATCCTGCAGCAACTCCGCCTTCGTTTGATGAAGAAACTTTGGTGCGCATCAAGTAACCACATTGGTTATTAATGACTACCTTATCTTTGTTCCTGCAGTTAGCCAATGAAAATTGTATGATTTACTCAGAAAAACAAAATGGAAGGTACATATACAAAGCAAAAGATTTTAGAGCCACCAAAGGATTAGCTACCGCAGGTAGGATCCAAATATTCCAAGCTCAGAGATTGAAAGTTCCTCAAAGCAGACACCGCCCTGGACAAGATGAGTAAGAGAAGCTCTCGGAAAAATCCGTTGCATCAAAATGTAGGCCGCAAGCGCCTCTCCCTGTTCGTTCTTTAGTCTGATCAGTGTTTCTCGCAAATCATGACCATACAAGTTGTTCCCTGGAGAGAGATATCAGGATCAAAACAATTTGTGGGGAATTTTTGTGAAAAGGGTTCTATTAAGTGCCAAAGAAATTACCTCCACCTTCTCGTTGAGGTTTCAGGACAAACAAGTCAGGTTTTTCTATTGCTGATTTCACTATTTCTTCATTGTCCAAGCTCCATAACCCTGCGAAGCATTTACGTAGCTTGGCAATGTCTTCCTCGTTGTCAAGGAACCTACTTATAAATAAGATCAGATAGTGATTAGGAATATGCTTCTGAAAATTAGAACTGTAGGGGAGTTTAATATGACGTACTACCACAGGAGTCTTATGACTATATCTGTAATGCAAATATGCATATCATAGGAATAATAAAAATACATATAACCGCCCATCTGTAGCGGACAAAACTTTCATCACCTTTCAAGAACACTAGGTTTTGCTAGCTCTTGCTGGATCTTTTTGGTTCCGACTAAATGGTAGGATATTGAAGGGCACTTAATAGCAGATGATTGTTCAATCAAAAGCCTTGCACTCCATTCCTGAAATCAATATAAGAAGAACGTGCCAAGGTGAAAACTTGCACCAACAAAGGTAAATAGTTATCACATCACTTGACGTGCTGGACATCAGCTTTACAAAACCTACAATGAGATACACAAACAAAAGAAGTTTCCTTAAACAAACATATGATTATGAATGAAATGTTCCTCATTGAAACTTTATCTTCAATCAATTTATGAGATAGGAATTAGCATCAACTGTGAAAGGGTGTTTGCTAAACAAATGTAGTACTAGTACATACCACTTCTGAAGGGTAATCAGTCGGTGCATACCCAGCTCTGAAATACACAACAGCAATAGGTCGTCCATCTCTACATTTTTGGCAAATTAAAATTTAAGTGATAATAGCAAAAGGTAGGTCTTTCTTCATGTCATACAAGATACATACACCACAAGTGTTCCATCCGGAAGCACTAGTCCTTCGGCCTCCACCTGTGCCAAAGTTTTCCTAATGGTCATCACACCATGCGTTATAGACAGTTAAGAAAAGTCTCATCTTGATGCAGTTTATTGTGGTATCAATCAGATGACTTGTTGATAATTAAAGTGAACAAGCAATTCAACAGCACAGTAGGAAGTTTGTATTGTTTACGTGAACTATAATTCATGAGAAACTAAACAAGCGTCAATAGATTAGAAAACTGTATGAGCAAAAACGTTAACTTGAAAGGATATTTGAGGTTTTGTCGTTTCAGAGGTTTGCAACGAAAGGGAAAAGATAGTACATGACAAAAGGATATGATTCTTTCAAATGATTGATGAGCCAGTACTGGTCGTACATATTTCTTTCTTCAGCTTGAACAACCATCATAACTACAGCGCTGGGCAACCAAGAGGGAAAAAACATGTCAGTTCATGTTTGCCTTTCCAAATGTTCTCAATAAAATAAACACAAACTATGTAGGTAAACTGTAGACCTTTCATTATTATACTCAACCCATGCTTTGCCCAATGCTTCAGCAAACTGAATGGCTGCCCAGTTCCGAGGAATCCTTTCAGAATCAAGACCTAAGACTTCACCATATTGATTAAGTAAGCTCCTGTACTTAACAAGATAATAGCACTTATCAGGTATTTAGGTTTACTCTTGGAGATCAAAATGAGGAAACCCTTTCGGCCATTTCAAGATAAGATGAATACTGGTACTGATTGAGAATGTCATCGTGCCTGATTTCCCACTTACTGATATAAACATATAGTTAACTCATTCATCAGACATGTTTAAAGAGATCCATTCACAAATCTAAGGATTTGAAAATCTACAATATATAAATACAGTTTATACCACATAGATAAAATTGGGGCTTCCAAAATGTTGAATAGGATACTTCTCATGTTCTTGTAGGTATGTAGCTATGTTAAGCAAGCCAATTGACTTGAGTTTTACCATTTACAGCATTCACCTTGTGCGCCAATATTCCAAAGGGATAATATCATGGTCAAAAAGAATGCGATCCACAGTTGGATTCAGAAACATGTGAGCATGCAATATGTTCAATGAAACATCTCATCTTATGTTTCTAAGAGACTACCAAACAGGGACAAAACGCAAAATGATTACGTCAAAAGAGTGCAAGTCTGCAGGATATCACGAAAAAGTTCACCTGTGAAGTTCGCTCACAAGAGAGCCTAGACCAGGAAATGATGTTGAGATGGTGTTGAGCTCAATTTGAAGAAGAGAATTTGTTTCAGAATCAAGCATGTAGTCAGATCGATGCAACCCTAAGCGGATATCCTGATGGTTCATTAAGCACTTGTCAGTACCTTACTAACAGGACTTACAAACATATTGTTAAGAAGCACCACTTAAAAGATGCTTTCTCTGAATTCTGAATAAGAAATTACCAACAAACGCAGTTAATTACCTCCTTCTTGTTCACTGCCATCATCTTTGCATGAATTTCTAACAACCTAGCAGTGAAATCGTCAACCTGCTTTGTTCTGAAAAAAAAAACGCTATTGATTTGGAAGTTCCTTGTCATCTGAAAACAAAACAAATACCTAACTGGCATTTATTTATTTAAAGTAATAATAAAATTGGACTGGTCATGTCAATGATGAGGCTAACAGACAACAAACTGTTCCAAAAGCTTAAGGTCTCTAGGCAGCAGCCTTCTTATGATATGGACCAGTCAAAACTCTAATCCACTTCATGAAAGTTTAAAACGAAGTTCTAGATCCACACATCAACATAAAAAAAAATTCAAATGGAATTTGGAGCTTGCCTAGACAAAGAACCTTGCAAGAACTTCCCATCCAAGCTCACACGATCCACAAGCTCATTGAAAATAGGAGCCAGTTCGCATGCTTGCTTCCAAAAAGATGCTGGAAAATGTGTTGGAAGTAGCGAAAATGGAGCATGAACCAAACCAACACCTGGGACTGTTCCGGATCTCTGCAAGGGGTTGATACTATGTTAGCTGCTAATTCCACAAAGATGCTGGTTTACAACTACAGTTATTTCTCAATTCAAATAGCACTTGAGCAAAGCTAGGTGATGCATGAAGGAAGATACCGGTACGTCTTGTGGCATTTGAGCGTGAACAGAATAAGAGCATGTCTCAGTGTTGGGCTTGTCACATAAAAAGGGCTTGTAACAAAAAGGGAGAGGACACAACCAAACGTGATGTTCTGTTCATGACGATCAATTGACTCCAACACAAATTTCCGCGCTTTATATCCCAATATTTCACAGAGAGGGTCTTCGGTAGCAACACCTAATGTCCAATTAATTCAACTTCTGTGATTTAATTTATACTCCACTTTCTCATAATACAAAGGATCTTCAGACAGAAACACCTGACATCATGGTGATCCTTAGTTGATTTAATTTATACTCCACCTCTGATTTTTGTACGCACTTAACACGTCAGTTCCATATCAAGGGCAAGTCCTACTGGCCAAACAATCCAAACTTCCTGAAAATGGAGCAGGGGCAGCCTACAAAGGACAGACATTCTAGGAGACTTGCGTATTTGTTCATTCTACGGAGATGTGCAGGTTGTGCAGGTTGAAAAGACTCTAAATAGTACTCCCTCCGTTCCTAAATATAAATCTTTGGAGAGATTCCACCACGTGCAGAGCAAAATGAGTGAATCTACACTCTAAAATGATCCGTATGTGGTTTATAGTGGAATCTCTACAAAGACTTATATTTAGGAACGGAGGGAGTAGTTCTTCTATCACGGAATTTGTGGTCAAGTATGCGGAGATACGCGTCACATTCCCAAATCCTGGACTCCTGAAATGAGTCAAAAGAAGCAGCAGACTTTGGGGCGGGGAAGGAACTAGCGAGTGAGAAGCCGGACGTACCGGGCTGCCGCGGTCGCCGACGACGAGTCCGTGCATGGCACACCACATGGCCGCCGCCTCTACCATCTCCGCCTGCACCGCCGCAGCCTTCCTGGCCCCCATCGGCGCCACGCTCGAGGGCGGCTCGGCTCTCACTGCCCTCAGGGAACCGACGCGACTGCGGTAAGGGGACGCGCACAAGTCAGCTGCGGCGAGGTGCACCCGGGGCGTCGGGGCGGGGAGGCGGCGGCCGCAGTGGTGATGGGAGGAGGAGACGCAAGAGGACATGGCGGACCAAATTTTGGGAGTTGCAGTGGGAGTTTCTGCAATTTGTTCAGATTTGTGCCGTGCGTGGCGTCATATGGTCAGACTTTGGAGTGAGCCGTCACGGTGCTTCCTACTCCCTGCGCGTCGCACGATCTTTATTTTTCTAAGTTAGTCTTAACTAAAAGGGCTGAACACGCTTTATTGCGTCGTTGGTGTCGTTAGGTTTTTTAAAAAAATCACTTTGTTTTAAAATATATGTGTATTACTTTTTTCAAAAGTCAAACTTTTTACATTTACTAGCAAAAGTGTCTGTGCGTTGCAACGGGAGAAATAAATTATCACCCCTAGTGCCTCTATCCTTGTTGCCACTTCTTTCTTTATTATCATTGTCGGTCACGATGTTTACACAAATAATGTTCCACCCGAGCTTGGAACCAATACAAAATTGCATCGCTTTGCATGGAAAGACCGGTGACGGTCGCGTTTGAGATCCCGACCACATCGCACAATCTAATGCTTGCGCCTTGTGTTTGTGTTATCCGGATTTACATCGTAATAGTTTAGTACCAGTCCGTGAAGGACACAAACAACCACCAAATTTAACTTTAGTTTAAAACGATCAACACCTTTTTTGCGGGCTAACACGATCAACACAAAAAATAGGGCAGGTTGCGATTTAGAGGTCAACGATTTTTGCCTCATATCCTAGACGGGATGGCGGGTTTGATTCGTTGGGCCGGGTCCCACGGATAGGTTGGCAGGTGTAACGCCCCGGATCCGTTGCGCCAGGTGTCCGCCAGTTATTCGCCGTCTTTGCCATGTCATTTGCTTGCGTGTTGCATTTGCCATGTCATCATTTGCATTTTATCATGTCATCATGTGCATCGCATTGGGATACATGTTCGTCTCATGCATCCGAGCATTTTCCCTGTTGTCCGTTTTGCAATCCGGTGCTCCTATGTCCTCCGGCGTCCCCTTCTTCTCTCCTGTTGTGAGCGGGTATTAAACTTTCTCGGAATGGCCCGAGGTTTGCCAAGCGGCCTTGGTATAGCACCGAGAACCGCTGTCAAGTTTCGTGCCATTTGGAGGTCGTTTGGTACTCAACAGTTAGCAAGATACCAGTAAAGGCCTCTTTGTTTCAGCCCAACACCCTTCCAAAGTGGCCCAAAACCCACCAAACTCCCTCCATGCTCTCGGTCGTTCGATCACGATCGCGTGGCAAAATCGCACCTCATTTGGACTCTCCTAGCTCCTCTACCTATATATATGTGATCCTCCAAATTTGTGATCTAACCCTAGCCCATTCCCCATGCCATGGACACATCACATCTCCCGATTGCCGGACATGTCCGTCCCAGCCGGCCACTCACCTCCGTCCAATAGGGCGCCGACACGTCGCCCCGCGCCGCTCTCGCTTGACAGGCCGCCGCCACCACGGCGCTTCACGCCTTCACATGCCATGGCCGGAGCCCATCATGGAACCCTTGACCCGTCGCCGCCGCCGCCGCCGCCGCCGCCGCCGCGCCCGCCGCCTCCGCCTGCCCGCACAGCCGCCACCCACCGCCCTTGCCCTTTCGCCAGCCCAGCGCCTCGCCGCCGCGCTTGCCGCGCCGCGTCCTCGCCGGCAGCCACCGCAGCTCTCGCCGCCGACCTCGCGCCGCTCCCTGCCATGCCGCCGCTTTCGCCGCTGCCTTCGCCAACCTCGCGCCCACGCCAGCGCCATTGCTGCCGCCGCGCATCATCATGCATCGCGCCGCCTGCGCCGCCGCGCCGTCGTCGCCATGCCGCCGCCGCCCGCCGCCGCCGCCGCCCCCGCCGCCGCGCCTCCGTGCCCGCCGCCAGCTTCGCCGCCCTGCTCGCTCCCGCCGGGCGTCCCCGCCCTCCTCGGCGACCTCGCCCAACTCCGGCCACTGTCGCCTGCTCCGTGAGCTCGGCCAGATCGGGCGGGTGGATGAGATCCACCGTCCCGCGATCCAACGCACCGAGCCGCCGGATCCTTCCGTCCCGAACGGCTCCGTCCCAATTTTCCCGAGGTTGATTTTTCTGCTAAGTCCCATATTTTTTGCATATTTTTCATGCATTTTCATCGCATCGCATCTCTGCACCCGTAGCTCCGTTTCGCGCGTATAATATGTCAAATTGTTCGTCTCGACGAGTACATCATTTCGTTCCATTGTATCAATTGCATTTGAGCTCATCTTGATGCCCGAAATGCTGTTGGAAGAAGGCTTCAGATCGTTAGTTTCAGTATCTTATCAGTTCGAGCTCTTTTGTCATTTTTGCCATGATTTATGTGTGCATCCTATGAGTATGAGCTCTACATGAATGTTGGACTAGGCCATGCCATCTTTCCAGAGGTGTTGACCTTGTATTTTTGTGAGTTGTGTGCTGAGTGTATCAAGCTTGTAAAGTAGGGTAGTTGCTGTTACTGTTTTCCTGGCAGATTCTGTTATAATTTGATGCCATGTTAATATGCTTCCACTAATCATTCTATGCATAATCTGGAGATACCCTATAAACATGTTTTGATATACAAGTCATGCTCTATCCATTCATGCCCTTGGTTGCATTTTTAGCCTGCTGGAACATGTTCATTTCTTGCTCCAAAGTTGCTTGAAAATGTTTCCTGACAGATTGTTTGCATGAGATTCAATTTTCACGAGGTCGTTGTAGTTGATCCGTGTATGCTATGACCTTGCTCTTGCCATGCTTAGCTTCATAAACATGCCTTCTTACTGTTGGTTGCCTTGCCATGCCATGTATTGCTCTGTAGTGAGTGCATCGAGCTCACGAACATGCCATGTTGAATCTGTTTTTGCCATGTCCTGATATTTCACTAAGTCTGAAATCTGTAATAAAACTTGCTATGTTTACATGGGTGCCATCATTTCTTAGAGTCCTTTTTGGCTTATGGTCAGTAAGGGACTATTGAAATATGCTTTGAGTAGAATCATGTCATGCCTTGCTTTGCTATTTTAAGTTCCTGTAGCATGTAGTTTGCTTGCTCTAAACATGCCTTCCTGATGTTAATTCCTGGTATGTTAATATTTTCACTAAGTCTGTGAACCTGATATTTTGAGCACTTTCACCATGCTTGTTTGAACATGTTATGATGTGATTTAGCCATAGCTCAGTGTTCCTCTATTGTTAAGCATCTCCTGTAGTTCGTTTTCATATACTTTGTTTGTATGTTGGGGTGCTGTAGCATAGTTTCGTGTTGCGTGCTAAGTAGCATCGGGCTGTTAAACGCAGATTTGCGTCATTCTTGTTTTGCTTGTCATTTGCAAACCGTGCATCCGATTCCGGTGATCTTTATATCGATTTCAACGAAATCATCTCATCTTTCAGCGGCATACTTGGTTTGCCAAGTTGATGCCAGTTCATCATTTTCCTTCCGAGCATACATATGCATTGCATATCTCATCTCGCATAGCATGTCATGTATTGCATCATATTGCTTGTGCATTGTTCCTTGTTTGATTGTGGTTCCGTTGCTTGTGTCCTTGCTTTGGGTAGAGCCGGAGGCGAGTGCGTGAGCGAGGAACCTGTTGAGAACGCCTCCGAGGATCAAGCCTTCGACAACTCTGAGAACCTTGCAGGCAAGATGATCATACCCTCGAAATCACTTCTATCTTTGCTATGCTAGTTTGCTCGCTCTTTTGCTATGCCAATGCTACGATGCCTACCTTTTGCTTGTCAGCCTCCCAAATTGCCATGTCAAACCCCTAACCTTTGACACCTTTTCCTATGCAAACCGTTGTTTGGCTAAGTTACCGCTTTGCTCAGCCCCTCTTATAGCGTTGCTAGTTGCAGGTGAAGTTGAAGATTTCTCCATGGTGGACAGGGTTTATGTTGGGATATCACAATATCTCTTATATTTTTAATGCATCTATATACTTGGTAAAGGGTGGAAGGCTCGGCCTTATGCCTAGTGTTTTGTTCCACTCTTGCCGCCCTAGTTTCCGTCATACCGGTGTTATGTTCCCGGATTTTGCGTCCCTTACGCGGTCGGGTGATTTATGGGACCCCCGACGGTTCGCTTTGAATAAAACTTGTCCAGCAAGGCCCAACATTGCCTTTTACCATTTGCCTCACCACCACCTATTTTTTCCCTTGGGAGTCGCTCTCTCGAGGGTCATCTTTATTCAGCCCCCTCGGGCGGTGCTTGTCTAAGTGTTGGTCCGAACTAGGCAGATCATGGGGCCACCTCGGGCAACTCGAGGGCTGGTTTTACTCGTAGGCTGACCTATCCGGTGTTGCCCTGAGAACGAGATATGTGCAGCTCCTATCGGGATTGTCGGCGCATCGGGCGGCTTTGCTGGCCTTGTTTTACCATTGTCGAAATGTCTTGATGTACCGGGATTCCGAGTCTGATCGGAGTGTCCTGGGTGAAGGTCTATTCCTTCGATGATCGCGAGAGCTTGTCATGGGCTAAGTTGGGACACCCTGCAGGTATAAACTTTCGAGAGCCGTGCCAGCGGTTATGTGGCGAGATGGGAATTTGTTAATGTCGGTTGTAGAAAACCTGAAGTTGACTTTAATTAAAATACATCAACCATGTGTGTCACCGTGATGGTCTCTTTCCGTGGTCCGGAAGTGAACACTGATGTTGGAGTTATGCTTGACGAGTTGCTATAGGATCACTTCTTGATCATACTTTTGACGACCGTGCTTTGCCTTCTCTTCTCGCTCTTATTTGCGTATGTTAGCCTCCGTATATGCTAGTCGCTTGCTGCAGCTCCACCTCATGCCTTTACCTTACCCATAAGCTTAAATAGTCTTGATCTCGCATGGTGTGAGATTGTGAGTCCTAGTGACTCACGGATACTTCCCAAACCAGTTTGCGGTGCCTATGTTGCCGAAAGCGGTGGCGCATCTAAGCTCAAGGAGGAGCTCGATGAAGATCTTGTCCTTTGTGTTGTTTCCTTCTAGTTGATCGAGAGTGGAGCCCAGTTGGGGTCGATCGTGGACCGTTTATCGCATTTGGGGTTCTTCTTTTATTTTGGTTCCGTAGTCGGACCTTGATTGTATTTGGATGATGTAATGCTTTATTCATGTATTTGTGTGAAGTGGCGATTGTAAGCCAACTATGTATCTTTTCCTTATGTATTAAATGGGTTGTGTGAAGATTACCTCACTTGCGACATTGCTTTCAATGCGGTTATGCCTCTAAGTCGTGCTTCGACACGTGGGAGATATAGCCGCATCGAGGCGCTACAAGTTGGTAATCGAGCCATCCCGACCTTAGGAGCCCCACTACTTGATCGTTTTAGTGGCGAGTTGTGTCTAGAAAAATGTTTTGAGTCATTTAGGAATTATATATCGGAGAGTTTAGGAATTCTTTTACTCCCGAGTCCCTTCGACCTTCTGGTGAGGTATCCTGACGTAGAGTTTTGACTCTTCTCTTCTCAAATTTCACTAAAAATTTTTTAGGATCACGCTGGTATCTTAGAATCGTTCGATGGTTTTATGATGACAACATTGTCTTGGTTGCCTCGACATTTAGGGGTTGTGGCGGTGTCCCGGGAGTTGAGCTCCGAGGTGTTGTCGTCATAATTTTATCGTTGCGATTCGGAATACCGAGTTTAATACGCCGACATCGAAAATCTCTTTTATGCGCTTGTTGGTGAGATAACCCCGCTAACCCAATCTTGAGGTGAGTACGGGAGTATTGCCATGACTTGTATAACGGATGCTTTTGAAGGTTGAGGTAGACGATTTCGAAGGTTTCTTGGTTATGTGTTGACGGATGGATACAATGGATGTAGGGATGTTAGTTTGTGTGAGATATTATTGCTCCCTGTATCCCCAACACGGATTGCATAACCGAAAGTTTCGGAGTTTCATAGGTGGGAATTCAAGTAGCTCTTAGGATATCTTTCCGACGGATGTATGATATGAAATTGGGGTTCGACGTCTAGTGGTCCGCCTATTCACGGTTGGTTTTACATGGTCTCGTTGTGTCTTAAAGAGTCCTTGGCTATGCCGACTCGGGGCGCTTCATATGTCATGTGCACTGCCTTGTACATGATGGTGCTGTACGATTGAGCCCGTGTAGGCCCCACCACGAAAACTTCGGACGAAATCTCTATCATATGTTTGTTCTGGCTTATTCTACAAGCCAATCCTTTGTTTTGTTTTATTTGTGGTATTCGAGTTGCTTCAATGTCAAATGTTGAATCCATACCTTTCCTAAACGGTGTTCTCATACTGCTATGTGAATACTAATCCTTCTTGATCACTGAGGTTGTCATGTCAATTTTTTCCTACCGGCGTGCTTCTCTTCAAATGGATCCGATCATTCTCCCCATCCGCAAGATCATTTCTAAGTTTTCTCAACGGTGTTTATTTCAACCGTCCCAAGTGGCCTTTGTTTTTTCCCGCCCACCCACCCTTTTTCTTCAAGGACTAAGATTTCTTAATCAAGTATCCATTTATTCATGTGAAGTCTCTTCATTCTTTTCAATCAATGTTTTATCCGGTGATTTCCCATGAAGATGCTCAACAGTTTCAAGTTCATCATCCTTCATTGTTGTTTCTTCTCCGGTGGATCCTATTCAAGCTTTCGATATTCATCATATTCCTTTCCTCGTTTCTAATGTCTTCTCATACCGGTGAACCTCATTATCATTCTACTTCTCACTATTTGTTATTCCGGAGTGCTCAAGATATCTCGAAGACTTGTGTTTCCATTCTTAATCCGTTCAAGCTATTTGGAGATTATTATCACATTCAAGTCATTTAATTCAACCGGTGCAACATCTCTTTTAAATCATTTCTACGGTGTTCTTTTGAGTGGGCCCTAACCCACAGGTCTTTTCCCAGGATCTTACCTGACTCTTCTAATTCTTTCTGGAGCTATCCTAAATTCTTCTCCAAGTTTGACGTAAGAATGAGTTATCATCAGTCAAATGTTTTTCTCCAAGATCTTTCAAATTCTTTTCATAGTTGGCTCAACCTCTTCGCTTTTGATTCTTCCGGTGTGCCTCAGTAATTCTTGGTGGTGTTTCTCGTTGTCATTTTCATCATTTGAAGACCGAAGAAGGATTTCCCTTTAATCTTGCTCTATTCTCTTCAAGGTTCATGGTTCTAGCTTCATGCTATCCTCATAATTGTTTTGATCGTGACAATTCTTTTCTTACCATCCGGAGCATTTCATGAGTTGTTTCCATTTCTTTTCCCCGAAGGCCATCATGTCATAATTCTTCATTCTCAGCGTGTAGCTATCATTCTCCAAATCTTACCGGTGAATCATTTAAATATCCTCTAATCAGTTCTTGATCTCTTTGTTCTCATGTATCTAGTTTGTCTCAAGTATCTTCTTTCGTTTTCCAATTCTTCCCGGTGAATTGTGCCCTTGCTACTCTCTTTTTCAATTCTTACGGTGGTTCTTTCAAGATCTCTCTTCCTTGTTCATCATATCGATTCATTTGTTGTTCCAATCCTACCGGTGGTATGTTGAAGACCTTCTCAAGTTTTGATATATCTCTTTTAATCCTTTATACGAGAATAAGTAGTATGCCAAATCCGTTGATTGTCATCAATTTAATTGGGGAAGGATAGGCATAACGTAATTCTTATTCTGGTTTCATCCAAGTGTTTAATTCCTTCTTTCGGAGTTTGTTCATGATGAATAAATTCTCGGTTCCATTTGTTTCATCTTCTCTTTTTCCCGGAGTTCCATGCTCTAATCATCACGGAGATCCATCTAAATCATTGCAAGGCTTCACCTTGTGTTTTCAACTCCTTTTTCTTTTATCATCCTTTTATTACCGGAGTTCTTCATGGAGGTTCTACATGATGGTTCATCAAGGATTTAATTCCCTTCTCAAAGTTTTCATCGAGATTCTTTCCTAAGAAGCTCAAGTTTTCTTCATATGGTAATCCGGAGTGCAATTCTTTCTACCTTATCATTTGAGATGGTGTTATGTCACTCTTGACAATTTCCTTCATGTTTCATGATTCATATTGTTGTCAAGAATGAGGTATTTTAAATCCATCAATCTCTTCATTGGAGTTATCTTGGGTTATATTTCACCTAAAGCCTTCCATTGGGAATGTTGCTATTTGTGGTGCTTATCATTGATCCAAGCTTTCTCCATATCCGTCTCGGTGAAAGAGGTTTTTCATCTCTTCGTTGATATCAATCCAATCATTTGTTTCCGTTGGTGGCAGAAGCTCACCTCATAATTTTGAGATGTTTTCATAAGCCCGCCACAAGCTTATTCTTTTCGTTGTTGATTTTCCAACAACTCCATTCGGTTCTTCTTTGCAAGGATGCTTTCCAAGTTCACTTGTGGCAAAAGTTGTCATTTTCTTCTCCGTCCCTTTATCTCAACGGTCTAACTTCTATTCTTTCGTTACGGAGGCATTGTGATGTTGTGCTCTTCACCCATCACCTCGTTTTGTGAGGATCGTGTTCTTTTCTTGCTTATCCATTTAATCGGAGTGTTGTGTCATCTCTTCAAGTGCTTTTCATCTTATCAAGTTTTCTTCTCGTTTCTACCGGAGTGCTGTCCAATTTCTGCCACACTTGTTCCTTGGCTATCTCATTATATCGAGGTGGTCATATTCTTTTCGTTCGTGAAACTCTTGATTCATGTCTTTGCAACCTTCTAGGTTCTCATAATGTTTCTTGTTCCTCTTTGATAATGGAGTGTTTTCCACTTCGTTCATCTTCATTGTATTTCTTTTCTCTCAATTTGTTCAACCTCTCAAGGTTCATGGTTTCACTCGTTCGTCAAAGAAGCAACTTAGTTTTACCTCTTCTCTTCCTCTTCCGTTTGCCCTCCGGTGCCATTATAGATCTCGGGACGAGATCCTCTCGTAGTGGTGGAGTGTTGTAACGCCCCGGATCCGTTGCGCCAGGTGTCCGCCAGTTATTCGCCGTCTTTGCCATGTCATTTGCTTGCGTGTTGCATTTGCCATGTCATCATTTGCATTTTATCATGTCATCATGTGCATCGCATTGGGATACATGTTCGTCTCATGCATCCGAGCATTTTCCCTGTTGTCCGTTTTGCAATCCGGTGCTCCTATGTCCTCCGGCGTCCCCTTCTTCTCTCCTGTTGTGAGCGGGTATTAAACTTTCTCGGAATGGCCCGAGGTTTGCCAAGCGGCCTTGGTATAGCACCGTGAACCGCTGTCAAGTTTCGTGCCATTTGGAGGTCGTTTGGTACTCAGCAGTTAGCAAGGTAACCGTAAAGGCCTCTTTTGTTTCAGCCCAACACCCCTTCCAAAGTGGCCCAAAACCCACCAAACTCCCCTCCATGCTCTCGGTCGTTCGATCACGATCGCGTGGCCGAAAACCGCACCTCATTTGGACTCTCCTAGCTCCCTCTACCCATATATATGTGATCCCTCCGAAATTTCACAGATCTAACCTAGCCCGCCCATGCGCACACGGACACATCTCCCGATTGCCGGACATGTCCGTCCCAGCCCGGCCACTCTCACCCGTCAATAGGACGCCGACACGTCACCCGCCGCCGCTCTCCGCCAACCAGCCCGCCACGTGCCTTCGCCGCCCCGCGCGCGCGCAGCAGGCCATCGCGAGCCTATGCAGCCGTCACGCCGCCGCCGCCGCCGCGCCGCCGCCGCCCGCCGCCGCCTCGCCTCATGCCGCCGCCGCCCGCCGCCCGCCCCTCGCCAGCGGCGCCAGCTTCGCCGCATACGCCCTTCCCGCCGCCGCGTCCTCGCCCGGCCGCCACCGCAGCTCGCCGCCGACCTCGAGCTCGCGCTTCACGCCGCTGCCGCCGCTGCCCGCTCGCCGCCAGCGCTCGCCCGCCGCCCTCGCCTCGCCCGCGCCGCCGCCCATGCCGCATGCTGCCGCCATCATCGCGCAATCGCGCCCGCCATCCGCGCCCGTCGCCGCGCCGCCCGCGCCAGCCGCCGCCACGCCCGCCGCCGCGCCCCCCGTGCCCGCCCGCCTTTCGCCGCCCTGCTGCTCTCCTCGCCGCCGTCCCGCCCCTCTTCCGGCGACCTCGCCCGACTCCGGCCACGTCGCCTGCTCGTGGCTCGGCCAGATCCGGGCGGGTGGATGAGATCCACCCGTCCCGCGATCCAAACGCACCCGAGCCGCCCGGATCCCTTCGTCCCGAACGGCTCCGTCCCAATTTTCCCGAGGTTGATTTTTTCTGCTAAGTCCCATATTTTTGCATATTTTTCATGCATTTTCATCGCATCGCATCTCCGCACCTGTAGCTCCGTTTCACGCGTATAATATGTCAAATTGTTCGTCTCGACGAGTACATCATTTCGTTCCATTGTATCAATTGCATTTGAGCTCATCTTGATGCCCGAAATGCTGTTGGAAGAAGGCTTCAGATCGTTAGTTTCAGTATCTTATCAGTTCGAGCTCTTTTGTCATTTTTGCCATGATTTATGTGTGCATCCTATGAGTATGAGCTCTACATGAATGTTGGACTAGGCCATGCCATCTTTCCAGAGGTGTTGACCTTGTATTTTTGTGAGTTGTGTGCTGAGTGTATCAAGCTTGTAAAGTAGGGTAGTTGCTGTTACTGTTTTCCTGGCAGATTCTGTTATAATTTGATGCCATGTTAATATGCTTCCACTAATCATTCTATGCATAATCTGGAGATACCCTATAAACATGTTTTGATATACAAGTCATGCTCTATCCATTCATGCCCTTGGTTGCATTTTTAGCCTGCTGGAACATGTTCATTTCTTGCTCCAAAGTTGCTTGAAAATGTTTCCTGACAGATTGTTTGCATGAGATTCAATTTTCACGAGGTCGTTGTAGTTGATCCGTGTATGCTATGACCTTGCTCTTGCCATGCTTAGCTTCACAAACATGCCTTCTTACTGTTGGTTGCCTTGCCATGCCATGTATTGCTCTGTAGTGAGTGCATCGAGCTCACGAACATGCCATGTTGAATCTGTTTTTGCCATGTCCTGATATTTCACTAAGTCTGAAATCTGTAATAAAACTTGCTATGTTTACATGGGTGCCATCATTTCTTAGAGTCCTTTTTGGCTTATGGTCAGTAAGGGACTATTGAAATATGCTTTGAGTAGAATCATGTCATGCCTTGATTTGCTATTTTAAGTTCCTGTAGCATGTAGTTTGCTTGCTCTAAACATGCCTTCCTGATGTTAATTCCTGGTATGTTAATATTTTCACTAAGTCTGTGAACCTGATATTTTGAGCACTTTCACCATGCTTGTTTGAACATGTTATGATGTGATTTAGCCGTAGCTCAGTGTTCCTCTATTGTTAAGCATCTCCTGTAGTTCGTTTTCATATGCTTTGTTTGTATGTTGGGGTGCTGTAGCATAGTTTCGTGTTGCGTGCTAAGTAGCATCGGGCTGTTAAACGCAGATTTGCGTCATTCTTGTTTTGCTTGTCATTTGCAAACCGTGCATCCGATTCCGGTGATCTTTATATCGATTTCAACCGAAATCATCTCATCTTTCCAGCGGCATACTTGGTTTGCCAAGTTGATGCCCGGTTCATCATTTTCCTTCCGGAGCATACATATGCATTGCATATCTCATCTCGCATAGCATGTCATGTATTGCATCATATTGCTTGTGCATTGTTCCTTGTTTGATTGTGGTTCCGTTGCTTGTGTCCTTGCTTTGGGTAGAGCCGGAGGCGAGTGCGTGAGCGAGGAACCTGTTGAGAACGCCTACGAGGATCAAGTCTTCGACAACTCTGAGAACCTTGCAGGCAAGATGATCATACCCTCGAAATCACTTCTATCTTTGCTATGCTAGTTTGCTCGCTATTTTGCAATGCCAATGCTACGATGCCTATCTTTTGCTTGTCAGCCTCCCAAATTGCCATGTCAAACCCCTAACCTTTGACACCTTTTCCTATGCAAACCGTTGTTTGGCTATGTTACCGCTTTGCTCACCCCTCTTATAGCGTTGCTAGTTGCGGTGAAGTTGAAGATTTCTCCATGGTGGGCAGGGTTTATGTTGGGATATCACAATATCTCTTATATTATTAATGCATCTATATACTTGGTAAAGGGTGGAAGGCTCGGCCTTATGCAGTGTTTTGTTCCACTCTTGCCGCCCTAGTTTCCGTCATACCGGTGTTATGTTCCCGGATTTTGCGTCCCTTACGCGGTCGGGTGATTTATGGGACCCCCCTGACAGTTCGCTTTGAATAAAACTTGTCCAGCAAGGCCCAACATTGCCTTTTACCATTTGCCTCACCACCACCTATTTTTTCCCTTGGGAGTCGCTCTCGAGGGTCATCTTTATTTCAGCCCCCTCGGGCGGTGCTTGTCTAAGTGTTGGTCCGAACTAGCAGATCAGGGCCACCTCGGGCAACTCGAGGGCTGGTTTTACTCGTGGCTGACCTATCCGGTGTTGCCACGAGAACGAGATATGTGTAGCTCCTATCGGGATTGTCGGCGCGCCGGGCGGCTTTGCTGGCCTTGTTTTACCATTGTCGAAATGTCTTGATGTACCGGATTCCGAGTCGATCGGAGTGTCTGGGTGAAGGTCTATTCCTTCGATGATCGCGAGAGCTTGTCATGGGCTAAGTTGGGACACCCTGCAGGTATAAACTTTCGAGAGCCGTGCCCGCGGTTATGTGGCAGATGGGAATTTGTTAATGTCCGTTGTAGAAAACCTGAAGTTGACTTTAATTAAAATACATCAACCGTGTGTGTCACCGTGATGGTCTCTTTCCGTGGAGTCCGGAAGTGAACTGATGTTGGAGTTATGCTTGACGCAGTTGCTATAGGATCACTTCTTGATCATACTTTTGACGACCGTGCTTTGCCTTCTCTTCTCGCTCTCATTTGCGTATGTTAGCCTCCGTATATGCTAGTCGCTTGCTGCAGCTCCACCTCATGCCTTTACCTTACCCATAAGCTTAAATAGTCTTGATCTCGCGGGTGTGAGATTGCTGAGTCCTAGTGACTCACGGATACTTCCCAAACCAGTTTGCGGTGCCTATGTTGCCGGCGGTGGCGCATCTAAGCTCAAGGAGGAGCTCGATGAAGATCTTGTCCTTTGTGTTGTTTCCTTCTAGTTGATCAGTAGTGGAGCCCAGTTGGGGTCGATCGTGGACCGTTTGTCGCATTTGGGGTTCTTCTTTTATTTTGGTTCCGTAGTCGGACCTTGATTGTATTTGGATGATGTAATGCTTTATTCATGTATTTGTGTGAAGTGGCGATTGTAAGCCAACTATGTATCTTTTCCCTTATGTATTAAATGGGTTGTGTGAAGATTACCTCACTTGCGACATTGCTTTCAATGCGGTTATGCCTCTAAGTCGTGCTTCGACACGTGGGAGATATAGCCGCATCGAGGGCGTTACAGCAGGGCACTGTTTTTTCTATTGGTGGAACACTACACGGGCCAACGGGGCAGAGGCCAAGTGGCCCAGGACAGATGAACGGTAGAATAGCCTAGCTCAATATGAAAAATGCCATGGAGATACGAAATGGGAGGACCAATAAGATTATACCTCCATTTATATAAATATAAAAAATAGTATAGATGCCCGTGGGTTACAACAGTTGAAACAATTGACATAAATTTAGCGGGGACTGTATGCGCAAATATAACGTTCAATGTGTTATAAATCTGACGCAAATTTAGTAAGGATTATAAGTGTAAGGAAAACATGTCACACTCTTTGTTGCAACGAAAGAAAAAAATGGCATGAATCTAGTGAGTATCAAGCACGAAAAAGATGACACATCGTTTTATTAATAAGATATGAATGGGGCACTACACGGCTGCAATTGATATCCGCACCTCCTTCAAAAAAAATCTGTAATTGCCATCTATTTACTTCGTCTCGTTTTCCTTTCTCTTTTATTCTTTATTCTCATGCAATTAATGTCTATTTTCTTTATCTTTGTTTCTTTATATGCATGTGAGGAATCCAAATTGTCGGCCTGTTAATTACTCCTACGATTAATATGGCGCTCACAATAATTACCGCCTATTTTCTTTCTCCTTCCTTTTTTTGTTTCTCATGCAAAAATATCTATTTCCTTTCTTGCCGGCTCCACATAATTACCGTCTATTTCCTTCCTCTCTCTTCTCTTTCTCCTTCCTTTTTTATTTCTCATGCAATTAGCAATTAATGTCTATTTTCTTTCTTGCTGGCCTAATTATGCATAATAGCTATTGCTCGCCCCTTCATTTGTTTCGTTAAGGACAATTCTTATTCATGCCATATTCTTTGCTTAATTTCCGAAGCAGCAGCCTGCTCCCCAATGTCCGTACCGTCGGCCGCAGCAGTCCGCCGGCCCAGCACGCCCGGGCCCATTGTTTCGGCCCGACTACGCGTGGTTTTCTATTCTTGAAAGGCCAGACACCAACGGTAGCACACTTATGATTCTAGCCTGGTCGGTATGATGCGTTCGCACACACCCAGCAGACCAGGGTTCGAATCTCCGCTTTGGCCAATTGTTTTCTCTATTTTTCTATATTCAAACACAGGATCCGGGTGGGCCAGATCTAGAAAAACGACGTCCAACAAAAGAACTGTTAACTAAATGTACGAAAAGGTTTATAAATAATACCACCTCGGATAGCGAAAATAATATAGGTGAAAAAATTGAAAGCGTAAATTTACAGGAAGAAAGCGTATTGTGACGGTGAACCCGGAGACCCAATCCATGCTTTATTATTAGGGAGAGAATCACAATTTGCCTTCCTTTTCAATGATTGGGTTAATAAATGGGCCTTATTGGAAATTTCTATTTCCAATAGGTCTTTTACTTGGTCCAACAATCAGAGTAATCCTATTTTTGCTATCTTGGATAAGGTGTTCACTTCTGTGGACTGGGATATGCACTTCCCACACTCTACTTTAACCGCCTTACCTAGGGTGGGGAGTGATCATACCCCCCTAGTTTTAGATACTGGGGCTAGGAGAGTTAATTGTCCTAAAATGTTTAGATTTGAAAAATGGTGGCTAGCCCAGCCTGGGTTTTCCCAACTTGTTCATGATATATGGACTAGGCATGGTGATGCTAGGTCTTCTATTGAGAACCGGATTTGCAAAACCAGAGCCTTGAGGAAAATCATCAAGGGGTGGACTATTAATTTAGAGGCTGCCATGAAGAAGAAGAAGAAATCCCTCCTTATGGAGTTTGACATTCTGGATGTGAAATCAGAACATAGTCAGCTGTCTCCCAATGAGGGGGAGAGAATGAATCTTATTAAGAAAGAGCTAGATGATATTTGGAAGAAGGAAGAGACGGCCTTATGGCAAAGATCCAGGGACAGGAAAATTTTGGAAGGGGATCGTAATAATGCCTATTTTATGGCCCTAGCTAATCATAGACATAGGAAGAACTATCTAACTGAACTAAATGGCCCTGATGGCCCTGTTACTAGTACTGAGGATTTACTGGATGTTGCTACTACCTTCTATAAGAGGCTCTTTTCTCATGAACAAAAACCTGATATCCATTTGGATGAGGACTTCTGGGATGAGGGTGATATGATTTCTGAGGAAGAGAAAGAGATTTTTGGAAAAGCCCTTCTCTGAAGAGGAGATTAAAAAAGCTATTATGAGTTCATATGCTGGTGGGGGCCCTGGTCCTGATGGGTTGTCTTTTATTTTTTATCAAACTTTTTGGGAGTTAATTAAAAATGACTTTATGTGGTTAGTGGAAGATGGATTCCTGGGAATGGGAGAAATATTTCCTTTTGGCATGATACCTGGGTGGGTGATTGTTCACTCAAGACTAACTTTTGGGATCTTTTTGTGATATGTCAACAACAAGATGCCTCTGTGGCTCAGGTGTGGGATGGGGAGAATCTCCAGCTGACCTTTAAAAGGTGTGCTAGTGAAGATATCTTGTGTTCCTGGAATGAACTTCTCAACATGATTAAAAGTGTTCCTTTTAACAACTTGGCTGATAAGCCTGTTTGGTCTTTGGAAAGTAAAGGGTCATACTTTGTTAAATCTATGTATAAGATGATTAATTGGGGGGGGCATGGTCTCTAACTGGAGGGATTATATTTGGAAAATCAAAGTTCCCCCTAATATCCATGTTTTTCTGTGGCTGATTGTGAATAATAAGAGTCTGACTAGGGACAATCTGGCTAAACGCCAGCATGTGGAAGACCTGACTTGTGTCTTCTGCTGTGAACCCGAAAGCCTCCAACATCTATTTTTGAATGCGTAGTGGCTCGACAAGTTTGGCTGGTGATAGCTGACTGTAAATTTGATTTTTTGAGTCATTGCTTCCTTTTTGGAAGAAGAAAAAAAGTTTTGATGCTGTAAATATTCGTTTGAGTCATTGCTTCCTTTTTGGAAGAAGAAAAAAAAGTTTTGATGCTGTAAATTTGATTTCTGCTGCTACCTTATGGAGCTTATGGTTGTTTCGAAATGAAATTGTGTTCCAGGGGCGAAGATGGAGAAGCATCAAATGTGTACTGGAGATGGTGGGGAGACATATATATCAATGGAAGATCTTGTGCGTGGAATCCCAAGCTGTGCTACTCTTCCAGTGCTTGAAGCTGCTCGACCATCATCGCGGGGAGTTGCTTAGAATTGCCTGGCAGGATGATGCGCCTGTAGGGAGTTCAGTGCCTCTGCGCTTGTAGTTCCTATAGGGGCCATTCGTAGTTCTCTAGTGGACTTTTAAAACTGTTTGATGCTTGAGTCCGTAATAATTCTGCTGTGGCTACTTCTGGCTGGAGCCGAGAGCTGTAAACTCTGTTCGTTGGTTGCCTTTGCTTTTTCAATAAAAAGTTGGGGCAGGGGGGCAACCCCTTTCGTTTCAAAAAAAAAAAAATCAAAATCCATAATATTAGATTGGTATGATTAGATTCATCATGAAATGATTTTTCATAATTTTTTGGTTTAATATTATGGATGTCGATATTTTTCTCTAAACTTGGTCAAAATTAAAGAAATTCAACTTTAAGTAACTAATACCCCTTATAGTTTGAAACTGATGGAATATTTAGTTTGACGGGTGGGGGGAGGGTGATGGAGTGTGTTTTTTATTTATTTATAATGTGATGATTTGATGGGCTTTTCATGGTTGATTATATGTTATCCACTAACCAATTTATATTTTTAAGGGGAAATTTCTGCGTTGGTGGCTCCATATACTGTATTGGTGCTACAATATCACATGATTTTTTCTAGAAGGTGGGAGGGGTGCGTGGGATTGATATGTTTTTATAGGCTGGTTGCTGCTGATTGATTTTATAAATCGTTGGCACAGTCAAAATCGTAAGCCAAATCCAAAATTGAATAGCTCAATTGAATGAAAGAAGATTAAAAAATTAAGGATGAGAGAACTTGAGAAGACCCGGTCAAAATTGGATACCCCAATTCTAAATTCAATACCTCAATTAATTATGAAGCGTTAAAAATTAGGAAGTATAGTGTATGGTATAGAAGAATTGAATGGAAAAGCTTTGAGAAATTGTTTACCCGGTCAAAATCGGGTGACCCTATTTTAATTGGAGACCTCAATTGATTGTGGACTCTTAAAAACTAGAGAGTATAGTATTATAGAGGATGTTATAGATCAGCAAGCGATCACTGACTTAAACGATTTCTCATGCCCATACGTTTGCGAAGTGTCTTTCTTGGTTTTGTGCATATAATTGATCAGCCCGAAATGTTTTAGGCCTTAATATTGTAAAATTAGCGACGGTACCTTTCTACTGTGCCATGCAACTTCCTGACTTTATTAATTGGTCACATCTCAGCATGCATATGTAACTTTTTACACGGAAAGTCTATTTCGTCCTCGCCACTGTCCTTAAGCACTGACATTAATAAGTAGCTGATGTTGTTCCTCGTCATGAATGGCCTTTCATATGACCTTTCTAGCTCAGCTCATTGAAATCTCCATTCTAATACTCCCTCCGTCCCAAAATACTTGTCGGAGAAATGGATAAAAATAGATGTATCTACAACTAAAATACATCTAGATACATTCATTTGTCCGACAAGTATTTTTGGACGGAGGGAGTACATCCAAACAGCGACGATCTAGAATTTGCTCTGATCAACACTTCTATGCCTCATGTGGTCATTTCAGCCTTAACTTTGAGAGCATTAGGTGTGTACTTAATTCAGATTGTATCGCATGAAACTGACCTACAACAGAGCATCATGATTTTATCCGCCGTCATTGCTGCCATTGAGGTGTTAAAAACATATACAGAGTATGAAACTGTGTCGTTTCGTGGAAGTACGTTCTGATATCAGCTTCCTTTGCATGGTTATTTGGTGTCGTTTTACATTTTTATACTCCCTCCGTCCCGAAACTCTTGTCTTACATTTGTCTAGATACGGATGTATCTAATACTAAACCGTGACTTGATACATCCGTATTTAGAAAAATGTAAGACAAGAATTTTAGGACGGAGGGAGTATTTCAGTGTTTCGCTTGAGTGGTTCGTGTTCTTGCAATGAGCTGAGAAGGGCATGTCTTGCAGGGTTCGTCTTGCAGGCACATGACAATAGAAAGTTTTTAACCAAGACACCTAAGATGGGCATTGCATATGACAACAGGCTTCACTGCAAGTTAGTGCCAAGATCTTGAGACAGCATAGCAGACCACAGGTGATTTGGCTGGAGTCACAGTTAATGGAACTCATATTCCATCTTCTGAATGAAAAGAACAACTCACCGTCGCTGCCTCCACTGGCCATCAACATGGCTATGCATCTGGATGTTGATATCTGAAAAGCAAAGAGAGATTCGTTTAAACGATTCTGTAAGTGAGTTGAGATGGAAAAAAAAAGACTTATCTAAGGAAAGCATTGTTCAAATATACAGTATAGATGACTTGCTTACCAATCTTGTTTCAAAGATGTTACAACCCCCTGGCATTATCTATGGTTCTGAAACGAACCATAACACAAGTGCAATATTACTCTTACTTTTGAGAAACCCTGTACATTTCCTCTCTTGCATCTCGTATTATCGTGTTTGACAAAAGCACGGCGTGGGAGATTGCAAACCAAGACGTTCCAAAGACGATCCATCCAACTTCTTGAAACCCCAGTTCACACAAAATTTCACACACTCCCTCTGATCCATATTAATTGTCACTGCTTTAGTACAACTCAATGGATCGGAGGGAGTACTAAAATTCGCTGGCCCACCTCGCACCGTAACTACAGCCTCTGGTAACCTTCAGTTCTCAGATTTCCACACAAGTCTTAGTTCAGAAAGATGTAGACAACAAACACAAGTACTCCCTCCGTTCGGAATTACTTGTCACAAAAATGGACAAAAATGGATGTATCTACAACTAAAATACATCTAGATACATTCATTTCTTAGACGAGTAATTCCGAACGGAGGGAGTATTACAAAAGGAACCGGCCACACTTGTGAATATGACAATCCTACGGGAAAACAAAATAGATGGTATAGACAGGAACAACAAATCCGAGTTAACCATCTTCAGACTCGAACACTGTCGCGGAAGGAACAACAGCGGTCTTCGTCATGGAACACAAAACACACACGGTGGATGCCAAAGACCATCGCTGGTTCTTTCCCCACCTAGGGGTGCATCAGCCTCGTTATCATCCCGCCAATGAGGATTTTGCTACAGAGTTCCACATTGCAGCATACCAAAGTCATATACCTAGAAGATCCTTCCCCCCCTCTGTATTGTTGCATCTCCTGCAAAACGGATGTTAAAAGCACACAATTAGGTTGAACGGTTTGATATGAAAGGTTATTGTCCTGTGTACATCTCTTTATTTTCAAAACTTAATGCAACTGTCCCTCAAAAATAAAAACTTAAAGTAACTAAACATGATGCCATGCCTTTATAAAATGTTGTCTTTTATCTATGTCTAAATTTTCAGAACAAAGCAACTGAACTTGATGCCATTTATTGTTGTTGATCTTCCCCCAGTGTTATCCACAGTTTTTAAATTATCGTTGTCACCAAAGCCACTTAAAGTTCATTCACAGATTTGACGGTGTAGCACCAGAACCAAGGGAAGGAGTAAGAAGCTGGCACATACCTGGAGCTAAATGTGTTCAATTCCCTGAGGTGGGTATAGTGCCGATATCATTATTAGATAATATATACTTGGATAACCACAAAAGGCTAGAATATGACAATGCTAGTCTTCTCCCAAATGATTGATGGTGCACCAATGCTTCTCCCTGCAGAAAGAGCTATGTAAGAAATTTGAGCAAGCACGTGTGAATTCTGTTTCGTCTCACTGTTCTAGTCTGAAACTCATACAGTAGTTTATTATGGCATTTGCTATGAAAGGAAGCAAGTAAGAAAATTTTCAATGTGTACAGTACAGAAACAGAAGTACATTCTGACCTAAGAAGCAATCATTTCTTAGGTCTATCAGATGTGTACATGAAGTACAAAAGTTTCACCAAGCAATAGTAATAATAGCACCCGGTTTGATGTCTCTTCAGGGACCTCTTTGATCACCCGATAGTCATCACATGCGGATCTGGTGTAACTGCCTGCATACTTTGCTCTGGTCTGGAAATCTGGCATGTTCTTCTTGGATATTTATCACTGAGACATTGACTCTGCCAAGCAGGTGTTTAACAATATTTCTTTACAGGGACTCTATAGAATTGGGAAGCATGATGTTCCAGTTTACAACGGATCTTGGACAGAATGGGAAGCGAAGCCAGATAATGATTATCCAAAAGTTATATCCACTGGCTCTTAAGTCAACCATTCTGAAGCTGTGAATGCAGTTATTGCATCATGCAACATTCAGCTCAGATTTTCAGCACAATGGTATTTCTCTGTGCCAAGATTTGCAGTTTGCACCTAAGTCAATACAAAGGTTATACGAAATAGAAATACCTATTGTACTATGGTCAATGGCTATAGGCCGATAATGAAGAAACCCTATGTCAAATTTTTGAGACATCAACATTAAATTGATTTCCTTCTTAATTCTTGCTTGATTAGATTGATACATCTCCTCTCTTTATATAGAGAGGTTTTCTTGACTTCCAAGCAAGGCTTACTTGACCCCTAAGCAAGCGACCCTTATCTCTAATTAACCCTAAGACTAACGGGCCCATTAGGCCCATTACGTACTCTAACAGCAACCAAATGAGTTGTGTGCAGCAAGTGCAGAGCAACTGATCAAAATTTCATCTTATGCAAATTTCTTTTCTGGCACAAGGAAGTCAAACGTAAAATAGAAATGACTGCTTAAAATTGAGCAATTGCTACTAAATTACAACCAGGTACAGAAAAGGGCACCACTCTGCCCTCCAGACTCCAGTGCATGTGGAGTGGTAATCAAAGTCATGTCACAGTTGATCTATTCAACACACGACTGAAAAAGTAAATGGAAGGTTATTGTGTTTATCCAAAGATTTAACTTACCCTCGTATAACCGGGCAACAATTGCTTTTGCGCTCTCAAATGCACAACTCATCATAGTGCATGCTCATCAAGATGAAGCTCTGCACCACGTAATGACATGAACCGAGCATATAATTTCATTAGCACCTAATCTGCAACGCAACCCATTCCTGTCTTGCATATTCTTTCTACTGAACCTTCAGGCTGTGTTTCCCATCTTCTAGACACATGAAGCTACATACAACAGTAAAGCTTGAGGCTCTCAAGCAAATTGCACAAAAGTGGCACTACTGAATTCAGCTATCACTGAAACAGATTCACCAGTGTGTCTGATATCAAAAAGCCCAAATCAACCAGCACATGTCTCTTTCTGGTGTACTTCTGTAACCCCAGCAGCACTCTCTTGATTGCTGAACATTTTAGATTCTCCACTGACTGTCTGAAGATCATCAGCAACCATAAAGGCACGAACATCATCCTTGTGATCTATCCAGCTGTATCCACGACCTTTGACAACTCCACGGCTAATCATCAATGCCCTAATGCCTGATGCATCCCCATGTCGGCCTAAGGAAGCATATATGTTTGACAAGAGAACATAGGGTGATGGGTTCTTTGGATCAAGGTGGAACAGGTGCTGCGCGGCACATTCCCCCAATTCAGCATTGTGATGTACAGCACAGGCAGCAAGTAGAACTTCCCACACAATAGGATCATCTTTGCATGGCATCTGTTCTATTAGTGCCTCCACTTCAACAAGCCGACCCGCTCGCCCCAATCCATCTATGAGACAAGTGTAATGCTCAGCCAGTGGTGTAATTCTGTAAGTACTCTCCATGGAATTAAAGAATGCAATGGCTTCATCTACGAGCCCGGAGTGACTACATCCTGTTAGGACGGCAATGAAAGTGACACTATCTGGCCGCTGTTCTGTAGTTAACATATACTCAAATAGTTCAACGGCTTTTTCTCCGAAACCATTCTGAGCATATCCATGTATCATCTCATTCCATGCAACTATATTCTTAGTCACCATGCTGTCGAAGGAAAGGCGTGCATCGTCCATGTAGCCACATTTAGCATACATATCAATCAGGGCACTACCCACATAGACATTCTGATCATAACCATCTTTCGCGACTTGTGCATGTATCTGCCTACCTTGAGGTACGGAAGAAAGTCTTGCACATGAATTAATCATGGTAGCATAGGAGGAGGATGTGGGCATCATTCCATTTTGTCGCATCTGCTTGAAGAAATCAAAGGCCTCTTTGTTGAAAGAATGGATAGCCAAACCTGAGATCATGGAATTCCAACACACCACATCTCTCTCTGTCATCCTGTTGAAAATGCTCCTGGCAATACTAATCTGTCCACATTTTGCATACATATCGACCAAACCGCTAGCGACAAACATGTCGTTATGCAACAGGAGTCTTACTGAAGCAGAATGAACTTGTGCTCCAAGGTCCAAATTCCCCAATCTTGAGCATGAACTGAGGATCACGGCCAGAGTTGTTCGGTCAGGCTGCACATTTTGATGCTGCATTTTCCTAAACAGATTGATTGTTTCTTGATGCAGTTCCTCCTGGCAGTAACCAGACAAAAGTGTGTTCCACGTAGTCAAAGTCGGCCTTGATATATTGTCGAACATTGCACGAGCAGATGGAACATCCCTCGCCTTAATACAGGACGCGAGCATGTTACTGTAAGTGACCTCATTGGGCTCAGAGCCCGACTCTACCATCACGTTCAATACTTCCAAAGCCTTCTCATAACTGCCCGCCTGGCCAAATCCAGTTATAAGGATGTTCCAAGAAACAATACTGACGCTGGGCAATGAGTCGAACACCTTGACAGCCTCGTCCATTTGCATGCACTTGGTGTACATATCGATCAAGGAGTTCCCCACATGCTGGTCTGCCCCAAAGCCTTTTCTGACGATCAAAGCGTGGATGCACTGCCCAAGCTGGAATGCACGAACAACGTTGAACTCGCTGGCGCCAGCTTGTGCGCACGAGCCTAGAACACTTGACACTGCCACAGGATCAACACGAACCCCACTCCTGCACATCCTCGCGAACAGCCTGAGCGCGTCGTCGACGGACCCGGTCTGTGCCAGCCCTCCCATCATCGCTGTGAACGACACCTCGTTCGGGCGAGCCATCCGGTCGAACAGCCGCACAGCATCCCCGACGCTGCCGCACTTGGTGTACATGCCAACGAGCGCGTTCTCCACGAACAGGTTCTCTTCAAGTCCGACCTTGACCACGAGCCCGTGGCAGCGCCTCCCGTCCTCGAGCGCGGCCATGGAGCCGCAAGCGCTGAGCACGCTGGCGAGCGTGAAGTGCGTCGGGACGAGGCCCTCCCGGAGCATCCCTTCGTAGAGCCCCAGCGCCTCGCCCGCGCGCTCGGACCGCGCGAGCGCGGAGATGACGGTGTTCCAGGAGACGACGTTCGGCTCGGGCATTTCGTCGAGCAGCGTCCGGGCCGCGTCGAGGTCGCCCGCGCGGCTGGCCGCCGAGAGCGCCGCATTGTAGGAGTAGGCGTTGGGGTGGGGCAGGGTGCGGAAGGCGCGGAGAGCGTCGCGCGGGAGGCCGGAGAGCGAGTAGAGCTCGACCAGGCGGTTGAGGAGGAAGGTGTCGGCGGCGAGACCGCCGGCAAGGACGCGCGCGTGGGCGGCCTTGGCGTGGGTGCGGCTGGGCTTTGGATTCCGCTTGATGCAGGCTTGGAGCACGCCAGCGAGCTGGGCCGCCAGATTCGCCATCAGCGCGAGATTTAGCGGCAAGTAGAAGGGCACGTATTTTATAGACAAAAGTATGGGAATGGCTGGATGTAAGTTTGCTGATTTTTGAATTTGGGTTAGAGCAACTCCAGCCGCGTCCCAAACAGCCCACAGGCTACTTTTTACGCGCCGGCCCCGAAAAAACACCCCAGTCGCGCCCCCAAGACGCCGAATTTCGCCGGCTCGGGTGTTTTTGGGCGCCGCGATCGCAGGCCGAACCCAGCGCACTGAGGCCGCTCGGGGGCTCCGGCGCAAGGAAAAAGCACACCTGGGGCCACACTGTCAGGCGAAAAGTCAAGCCGACCGTCCAGATAGATAGGCGACTCCCACCACCCACCACAGCTAGATAGGCCATTCCCCGCCCAAAAAGAGAAGAGTTTTCGCCGCGGCAGCCTCTCCACCACCGTCCGGGCGATTTTTCCGGCGTTCCGGCCGCGCAGGGGCAGTGTACCGGCGGCTGTGCGCCCACCATGCCCGCAAGGTGTTCGGCGATTTGTTTGCCCGGCCCGGCGATGGACTCGGATAACGAGGAGGCACTCGCGACGTTGCTGGATGAGGAAGCCGAAGCCGAAGTCGACGTCCAGGAGCAGGAGCATCTCATGGTGCTCGCCGCCCTCGCCAGCCTGCTCGGGAGCAATGAAAAGCCGCAGCGAGGTGGCTCGGTGCCGAGGCGGGTGAAAGCAAAGAACCGGCATCGTCTGGAAGGCTACTGCATGCTCTACTCCGACTATTTCGCCGACACTCCATTGCACGGCGAGAAAACATTCGGCGCCGTTATCGGATGAGACAAAAGCTTTTTCTCAAGATTGTGAATTCCATCCGGGAGTTCGACAGGTACTTCAAGTGCAAGAAGGATTGCACCGGCATACTTGGATTCACCTCAATCCAGAAGTGCACGACAGCTATGAGGATGCTTGCATACGGAGCTCCCGATGATTCACTCGACGACTATGGGCGCATGGCCGAGTCCGCGACCATTGAGTGTTTCTACAAGTTCTGCAGGGCAGTGGTGTCAGTGTTTGGACCGCAATACTTGCGATCACCCAATGTTGAAGACACTACTCGGGTCCTAGCACAGAATGCAGCAAGAGGATTTCCTGGGATGCTTGGAAGTATCGACTGCATGCATTGGAAATGGAAGATCTGTCCATTTGCTTGGGAGGGGTTGTACAAAGGCGGTTGCAGTGTGGTACTTGAGGCAGTGGCCACACAAGACCTCTGAATTTGGCACTCTTTCTTTGGGATGCCAGGAACTCACAATGACATCAACGTCCTGCAGTGCTTCCCTGTATTTGCCAAGCTTGTTGAAGGTCATTCTCCTCCGGTGAACTTCGAGGTCAATGGGCGGCACTACAACAGGGGGTACTACCTAGCTGATGGCATCTATCCAAGATGGTCGACATTTGTGAAGACTATCTCAAATGATGTGCTAGGAGGCAAGAAGTCCCACTTTGCCAAGGCTTAGGAATCTTGCAGGAAGGATGTCGAGCAAGCATTTGGTGTGCTCCAATCTCGATTTGCTGTTGTACGGTACCCTGCTCAGACCTGGTCAAAAGATCAAATGTGGGAGATCATGACTTGTTGTGTCATCTTGCATAATATGATCATTGAGAGCGAGCAGGAAGAGCCAGTGTTTGACACTGAACCATACTACAGACAGGGTCCTCTTGCCCAAGTTGATCACCAGCTACCGGCAACCTGGACTACCTACCTCAGTATGCGTCAGGAGATCCGAGACCCACAGGTGCATCAACAACTGCAGCAGGATCTGATGGAGCACCTATGAAGGATCAAGGACGACGCCTAGCTCGACGTGTGATGAAATATGAGTTTTTATTTGTTGAACTATATAATTTGTATTGAACTATTTGTTGTTGAACTATTTTGTTGAACTATTTGATTTCTATTGATTTTTTGTGATGAACTATGTGATAAAAAATTATTTATGTTGAGAATTCACGCCGAACCATGATGTCTACTACGCAACCTTCTTCTTGTAGACATTGTTGGGACTCCAAGTGCAGAGGTTTGTAGGACAGTAGAAAATTTCCCTCAAGTGGATGACCTAAGGTTTATCAATCTATAAGAGGCGTAGGATGAAGATGGTCTCTTTCAAACAACCCTGCAACCAAATAACAAAGAGTCTCTTGTGTCCTCAACACACCCAATACAATGGTAAATTGTATAGGTGCACTAGTTCGCCAAAGAGATGGTGATACAAGTGCAATATGGATGGTAGATATAGGTTTTTGTAATCTGAAATTATAAAAACAGCAAGGTAACAAGTGGTAAAAGTGAGCTAAAACGGTATTGCAATGCTTTGAAACAAGGCTTAGGGTTCATACTTTCACTAGTGCAAGTTCTCTTAACAATAATAACATAATTAGATCATATAAAAATCCCTCGACATGCAACAAAGAGTTACTCCAAAGTCACTAATAACGGAGAACAAATGAAGAGATTATTGTAGGGTACGGAACCACCTCAAAGTTATTCTTTCCCATCAATCCATTGGGCTATTCCTATAAGTGTCACAAACAGCCCTAGAGTTTGTAGTAAAGTAACACCTTAATACACACATCAACCAAAAACCTAATGTCACCTAGATACTCCAATGTCACCTCAAGCATCTGCGGGTATGATTATACGATATGCATCACACAATCTCAGATTCATCTATTCAAACTAACAAAAAGTACTTCATAGAGTGCCCCAGAGTTTCTACCGGAGAGTCAAGACGAAAACGTGTGCCAACCCCTATGTATAGATTCCCAAGGTCACGGAACCCGCGAGTTGATCACCAAAACATACATCAAGTGAATCAATAGAATACCTCATTGTCACCACGGGTATCCCACGCAAGACATACATCAAGTGTTCTCAAATCCTTAAACACTCAATCCGATAAATTAACTTCAAAGAGAAAACTCAATCCATTACAAGAGATGGAGGGGGAGAAACATCATAAGATCCAACTATAATAGCAAAGCTCGCGGTACATCAAGATCGTTCCATATCAAGAGAGAAAGAGAGAGAGATCAAACACATAGCTACTGGTGCATACCCTCAGCCCCGAGGGTGAACTACTCCCTCCTTGTCATGGAGAGCGTCGGGATGATGAAGATGGCTACCGGTGATGGATCCCCCTCTGGCAGGGTGCTGGTACAGGGTCCCGATTGGTGTTTGGTGGCTACAGAGGCTTGCGGCGGCGGAACTCCCGATCTAGGTTATGTTCCGGAGGTTTGGGGATTTATAGGAGAGGTTGGCATCGATAACAAGTCAGGGGGCCCCACGGAGAGTCCACGAGGCAGGGGGCGCGCCCTCCACCCTCTTGGGGCCCACAAGACTCCCCTCTGGTAGCTCTTCATTCCAGTATTTTTTATATTTTCTAGAAAAATCTCCGTTGATTTTTAGCGCGTTTCGAGAACTTTTATTTCTGCACAAAAACAACACCACGGTAGTTCTGCTGAAAACAGCGTCAGTCCGGGTTAGTTCTAATCAAATCATACCAAAAGCATGTAAAATATTATAAACATGGCATGAATACATCAAAAATTATAGATACGTTGGATACGTATCAAACCACGTCGAATATGGGCCGATTCGCGCCGAAATCGGGCCATTTTTCACCGAAAGTGGGCCGAAAAATGGGCTGACATCGGCGCCTGGGGGCGACGGTTGGGTGCCCAACCGGCCCCAGAGTCGATTATACCGCTGGCTCGCCCCCAGGCGGCAATTTTTATGCCTCCTGAGGGTGCCAACGGCTGGATATGCTCTTAGTCGATTGTTACCAACCTTCGGATGCGAAATGAAAGGTCGGGTCACCTTCTTCAACCTCATGTGCCCTCCTATTCATCTTCTTCCTTCGAACCATCACGCTGCCACTAGTTTAGCCTCCTGCTTCCGCACCGCCCTCCCTCCCAAAGCGTGGCCCATCGCTGTGCTGTCCGCCGCCATCCCTCTAGCCCCAGCATCCATGGAGATTTTCCCTGCGAACTTGTACCACCATCGTGCTCCTGCTCCCCACCATCGTCGTGCTGCCCCCACCACACCCTAAGATGATGGGGTAGCCCTCCGACAAGCTCCTTCCTTCCCACTAGCCTCCCTACACCATCATCACTAGGATCAATCGCCGGTCCACCATGGTGAGCGCATTATTGGGGAAGAACGCATAGAGCGCCACCGTCAACCCCAACATCGACGACGCCTTCATCGTCGCGCTAGTCATCTTCCTCGACAAGATGCACTACCAATGCCACCACTGAAATGAAAATGCTTGTCGTTGGTGCCTTTACCGGTCCTGCTACCTCCTGGGAGGATCCTACGAATTGTTAATTTAGTGTGAATGCTTTGTGTAGGGGAATTGCGAATGCTTTGCTTTGAGTTGATACATGTTCCGGTAGTCAAAGGTCGATCTAAACCCTGCATCGGGGCGATCAGAGGGATTTGCATGGCAGGAGACTTCACGGTGCCCCCACGTGGCTTGTTATTGGACGGGGTCTCCTTGCGGATGCCGCGATGAAGCCTTTTAAAGGGCTGGCGCGACGCGCCGTTGACCGCCTCTTCGCCACCATCGCCATCCTCATCTTCCTCGACGTCCTCGACGTCCTCGGTGACGTCGACATCATCGTTGTTATCCTCTTCATCACTATTGCCTTCGCAGCTCCCTTCACTGCCACCGCCGCTGTACGGAGAGGTGTCGTCCTCATCATCCTTCGGTCCTCAGAGGCCTCCACCTATGCCTCCTCCGAAGCTCGCTTCCTCACCCGGGAGGAGCCGACCTCCTCACAAGAAGATCCGGAGGGGGCGACGACCATGAGGGCGGTGATGGATTCATGTACCTAGGGTAGGGTCATAGGCCTGACCTAGACGTCCTACCCAAGGACACTCTCAGAAGAGATCATCTTCCAATGACCAACGAGGAACCCACTGACCGACCGGAAGGACTCACCATGGAAGACTCACTCGACCATGAAGACACACTCGACCACCGTAAGGTCAAGGCACTCGCAACGCAACGGCTTGTAATTGAATAGACTTAATGATAGTTAAGGCGCTTTATGAGGGCGCACCAAGAATGCCCTAAGCTTAATGTACTTTAACCTCTCCATTATGTGGGCTGGCCGGGTCCCAAGACTCTATATAAGCCACCCACCTCCATAGGCAGAGGGGTTCGCACTCTGTAATACCTACACTCATAATCCACTCGACCGCCTCAGGGCTCCGAGACGAGGGCTTTTACTTCTTCCGAGAAGGGCTCGAACTCAGACATCGCTTGTGTTCACAACCTCTCCATAGCTAGGACCTTGCCTCTCCATACCTACCCCCACTCTCACCGCCGACTTAGAACCACGACAGCTTGGCGCCACCGTGGGGCCGGTGTTTTAGCAATTTGTGGAGGAGTTGCAGTACTTCCAGTACCTTCATCATGATGACTGCTGGAGTTTTGGTTGAGGGCGCGAGATCCGCCTCGGTGCTCTCACCTTTGTCGCCAACGACTCCGCAAGGGCTCCGTGGAGGCTCCACTGACATCGAGGCGCCCCGTCTGCTGGGCGACGACTTCAAGCATGTGTTCGCGGGCGTTTCACTGCGGCAACCGTCGACCCGTGACGGTCGACTCTTTATCGGTCGCCACCCGGTTCCCACCAGCGCAAGCGCCTGGTCGATCGAGACTCCAGCGGTGGGTGAAACACGCGTGGCTCGCCGACAGCCACCGCCTGTCGTCGCGCCATTGAGCCCGACGAGTCCCTCTACGCCTGCTCGATCTGTCGACCGGCTCAGAGATACCGTGATCCAATGCGATAGCAGTGATCCAGCGGCGGAGATCCTCATGGTCGACGGCCCTCGCAGTCCTCCCGGCTTCGCCCATGGCGGTGGAGCTGCCGGGGGAGGTGACCCCGTGCAAGAGCACGAAGAGTACCAGCCCGAGACACTCGACTCTCTGCAGAGAAGAGCTTCGCCAGAGAACATGGATGCCTTGCATACTCCCATCGCGGAGAAACCCCGAGGCTCGCGCTTTGAGGAAGCATGTTTGGCCATTAATGTGGCTGAACGCACTCGCTTGGAGAATCTTCAACGAGCACTCGACGAGCGCGGGCGGCAATGAATTCCTGAAGCCAGTCGACGTCGACTCTTCCCGCCGACTCAGGTATACCGCACGCCGATTCAGAATTTAGCAGCTGCAACCCGTATAGCAGAGTCCATCCAGCCTTCTCAGTCGGAAGCTGGGAGAGGCTTGATGCAAATCAGAGATTTACTCCGAGCAGCAGGAGACCAAAACTCAGCCGTGTCTCGATCCACAAGAACAGATCTCACAACGATCCGTCGCTGCGAATATCGTCCCATCGGCTCATTAGCCCCCGATCGCCTCCGCGACGAGAAGGGCGCGACAACCGGCGAGATCAATATGGACCGACATGACGGATGACAGCGCCGAGTGCCCTTTCCTCCGAGGGAAGGGTCTTACGCCTCGGCGGCAAGATGACAGACGCTTCAAGACGGGCGAAGAGTTCCAATGACCCTGTGGAACCAGGCTTCGACGCGCGATCCATTATCGTGCAAGGCTTGGTCGACCGGAACAGAGCCCATCGAGGCGGACCCGAGAGAGATGCACCCACCAGCAGTCGAGTGCATGTTTCTGGTCCGGAGTATTTTAGCAGGGCTATCAGAGCCGCAGTGATCCCCCCCAATTTCAGATTGGCAACAGGAGTCAACAAGTTCACTGGGGAGTCCAAACCTGAAACTTGGCTTGAAGATTACCGAGTGGCTGTTCAGATTGGTGGTGGGAATGACGAGGTGGCCATGAAGCATTTGCCCCTCATGTTGGAAGGTTCTGCCAGAGCATGGCTGAATCAGTTACCTCCTAGTAGTATATATACTTGGGAAGATTTGTCCCGAGTGTTCGTCAGGACTTTTGAAGGGACCTGCAAGCGACCGGCTAGTTTGACAGAGCTGCAAGTTTGTGTGCAGAAGACCAATGAAACTCTCCGAGAGTACATTCAGAGGTGGATTACTCTGCACCATATTGTGGAAAATGTGTCCGATCATCAGCAGCTTTGCCTTCAAAGATGGCGCCAAGAACAGAGAATTGAGTTTGAAGTTTGGTCGAACCGCGACATGACCCCGAGTCGAATGATGGAGATTGCTACCAAGCACGCCAACAGCGAGGAAGAGGACCGACCAAGCGGCAAATACAAGCCAAGTCACGGAGAAGGGAAATTCCAATGGAAGCAGAAGCGAAAGCCGAGCCAGCAGCTCCTCGGAGAGGCCCCGTCCGTGACTCAAGGGAAGTTCAAGGGAAGCCAAAGGATCCCGAATCCTAAGAAAGTAAAGGATAAGGAAGGAAATGACATGATGGATATGCCATGTCATATTCACACGAAGAAAGATGAAGAGGGCAACATCATTTACCCAAAGCACACCACTGCCAAAGGTCGACTCCTCGATCCAGCAGCCAGGGAAAACAGTCTAAGGACAAGGAGAAGGAGCCGACAAGGCCGGAGACAAAGAGGACAAGGAGGAAGAATATCCGCATGTCAACTCCACTCGATGATCTTCGCACATGTGGAAAGCAAAAGTCGATCGAAAGTCATTAACCGTGAGGTGAACATGGTTGCCCCAAGAAAGCCAAGTTATGTGAAGTGGTCCCAAACACCCATCACATTCGACCAATCTGATCATCCGACTCATGTTGCCACCCCGGGCGGCAAGCGCTGGTGGTCGATCCAATTGTCGAAGGCACTCGATCGATTTAAAATGCTGATGGATGGTGGTAGTGGGCTGAACTTGTTATATGCAGATACATTGAAAGGGATGGGCATTCCGATGTCCCGACTGAGCACCAGCAACATGAGTTTCCACGGAGTCATACCAGGGAAGAAGGCCAACTCACTCGGTCAAATAGCTCTAGACGTGGTTTTTGGTGATTCCAAGCACTTTCGCAAGGAAAAGTTGACCTTTGAGGTTGTGGATTTTCAGAGTGCATACCACGCCATTTTGGGGAGGCCAGCCTACTCACGATTCATGGCTCGACCATGTTACGTGTACTTCAAACTGAAAATGTCAGGCCCCAAGGGAGTGATCACCGCCACCGCGATCGGAAGAAGGCGTAAGAGTGCTTTCGTAAGGGCTCAAGATTGCCGACTCCCAAGTGACAGCGGTCGAATTCAAGAATATATGCAAAACGCAGATCCGAAAGTGATTTGTTACGATCAAAGAAGCCGCCACAGACCTGATTTCACCGTCTGTGAGACGGCCAGTTCATATTCACCCGACCGACCCCAATGCAGCCCCGTCTCCACGACACTCGACCAAATAGGAAGAAGCGCCATCCATATTCAGAATCGACATTTTCGATGGAAGCCACCGACATGCCAGTGTTTGTTGGGGAACGAGTAATTTCAAAAATTTCCTACGCACACGCAAGATCATGGTGATGAATAGCAACGAGAGGGAAGAGTTGTCGCCATACGCACTTGAGACCCGGCGAAGCGATCACAACGTAGAGGAAGTAGTCGACGCTCTCCTCGCGATCCGACCGATCCCGGCGCCATTATTCGGCGCCCGAAGTTCTTGACACACGACAGCTCGATGACGCCCTCAGACTCGATCCAGCCGAGTGTCGAGGGAGAGTTTTGTCAAGACGACGGCGCAGGACGATCTTGATGTTTCACTGGCGCAGGCTTCGCTTAAGCTTCGCGACGGTATGATCGAGGTGGAATATGGTGGAGGGGGCACCGACACGGCTAAGGAACGATCCGTAGATCAACTTGTGTATCCTAGGGTGCCCCTTCCCCGTGATATAAAGGAGCAGGGGAGGGGCCGGCCGCCAAGGAGGCGCTGCCAGGAGTCCTACTCCTCCGGGAGTAGGATTCCCCCAATCCTAGTTGGAATAGGATTCACCGGAGGGGAAAGAGAGAGAGGGGCTGCCCACCTTTCCTAGTCCTAGTAGGACTAGGGAAGGGGGCGCGCGCCACCTAGGGCTGGCCCTTTCTCCTTTCCACCAAGGCCCACTATGGCCCATTTACTTCCGGGGTTCCGTAACCTCCCTAGACTCGTAAATTCTGCTTTCACCCGAACCATTCAACTCCAAATATAGGCTTCCAATATATCAATCTTTATGTCTCGACCATTTCGAGACTCCTCGTCATGTCCGTGATCACATCCGGACTCAACTTCTTCGTACATCAAAATACATAAACTCATAATAACTGCCATCGAAACCTTGCGCATGGACCCTACGGTTTGAGAACAATGTAGACATGACCTAGAACTATTCACGGTCAATAACCAATAGCGGACCTGGATGCCCATATTGGTTCCTACATATTCTTCAAGATCTTTATCGGTCGACCGCATAACAACATACGTTGTTCCTTTGTCATCGGTATGTTACTTGCCCGAGATTCGATCGCCGGTATCCAATACCTAGTTCAATCTTGTTACCGCAAGTCTCTTTACTCGCTCCATAATACATCATCTCACAACTAACTCATTAGTTGTAGTGCTTGCAAGGCTTCAGTGATGTGCATTACCGAGAGGGCCCAGAGATACCTCTCCGACAATCGGAGTGACAAAACCTAATCTCAAATACGCCAACTCAACATCTCGCCTTTGGAGACACCTGTAGTACTCCTTTATAATCACCCAGCTTACGCTGTGACGCTTGGTAGCACCCAAAGTGTTCCTCCAAGAACGGAGTTGCATAATCTCATAGTTACAGAACATGTATATGTCATGGATAAAAGCAGAGCAACATACTAAACGATCGTGGTGCTAAGCTAATGGAATGGGTCATGTCAATCGATCATTCTACTAATGATGTGACCTTGTTAATCAAATAACAACTCCTTGTTCATGGTTAGGAAACATAACCATCTTTGATTAACAAGCTAGTCTAGTAGAGGCATACTAGTGACATGTTGTTTGTTTATTCATTCACACATGTATCATGTTTCCTGTTAATACAATTCTAGCATGAATGATAAACATTTATCATGAAATAAGGAAATAAATAATAACTTTATTATTGCCTCTAGGGCATATTTCCTTCAGCCTCCCACTTGCACTAGAGTCAACAATCTAGATTACATAGTAATGATTCTAACACCCATGGAGTCTTGGTGCCGATCATGTTTTGCTCGTGGAAGAGGCTTAGTCAACGGTTCTGCAACATTCAGATCCGTATGTATCTTGCAAATCTTATGTCTCCCACCGACTAAGTCCCGGATGGAATTGAAGCGCCTCTTGATGTGCTTGGTCCTCTTGTGAAATCTGGATTCCTTTGCTAAGGCAATTGCTCCAAGATTGTCATAGAAGATTTTCATTGACCCGATGCACTAGGTATGACACCTAGATCGGATATGAACTCCTTCATCCGCACTCTTCATTAGCTGCTTCGGCTGCTATGTACTCGCTTCACATGTAGATCCCGCCACGACGCTTTGTTTAGAACTGCACCAACCGACAGCTCCTCCGCTTAGTGTAAATACGATCCGTCTGCGATTTAGAATCGTCTGGATCGTGTCAAAGCTTGCATCAACGTAACTGCCATTTATGAGCTCTTTGTCACCTCCATATACGAGAAACATATCCTTAGTCCTTTTCGTATTTCAGATGTTCTTGACCGCTGTCCAAAGGATCCACTCGGATTACTTTGGTACCTTCCTGCTAGGCTTATAGCAAGGCACACATCCGTCCGGTACACAAGATTGCATACATGATAGAGCCTATGGCTGAAGCATAGGAACATCTTTCATTTTCTCTATCTTCTGCAGTTGGTCGGGCATTGAGTCTTACTCAACTTCACACCTTGTAACACGTGCAAGAACCCTTTCTTTGCTTGATCCATTTTGAACTTCTTCAAAATTTTGTCAAGGTATGTGCTTTGTGAAAGTCCAATTGCGCCTTGATCTATCTCTATAGATCTTAATGCCCAATATGTAAGCAGCTTCACCGAGGTCTTTCATTGAAAAACTCTTATTCAAGTATCCCTTTATGCTATCCAGAATTCTATATCATTTCCGATCAGCAATATGTCATCCACATATAATATCGTAAATGCTACAGAGCTCCCACTCACTTTCTTGTAAATACAAAGCTTCCAAAAGTCTCAGACAAACCCAAATGCTTTGATCACACTATCAAAGCGCTTATTCCAACTCGAGATGCTTGCACCAGTCCATAGATGGATCGCTGAGCTTGCATACTTTGTTAGCTCCCTTTGGATCGATAAAACCTTCTCGTTGCATCATATACAACTCTTCTTCCGTAAATCCATTCAGAATGCAGTTTTACATCCATTTGCCAAATTTCATAATCATAAAATGCGCAATTGCTAACATGATTCGGACGGACTTAAGCATCGCTACGGGTGAGAAGGTCTCATCGTAGTCAATCCCTTGAACTTGTCGAAACCTTATGCATAAGTCGAGCTTTATAGACAAGAATATTACCGCGTGCCGCCTTCTTCTTGAAGATCCACTTGTTTTCTATTGCTTGCCTACCCTCGGCAAGTCAACCAAAGTCCATACTTTTATTTCATACATGGATCCCATCTCGATTTCATGGCCTCAAGCCATTTTATGAATCTGGCTCACCATCGCTTCTTCATAGTTCGTGAGGTTCATCATGATCTAGTAGCATGATTTCCGTAACAGGATTACCGCATCACTCGTGCGGATCTTACTCGTTGATCTACGAGGTTCTCAGAGTAACTTGATCTCAAGTTTCATGATCAACATCATCAACTTCTTCACTACTTGGTGTAGGTGTCTCGTAAACCGGTTTCGCGATTTAACTACTTTCAAGTAAGGGAGAAGGTACTATTACCTCATCAAGTTCTACTTTCCTCCCACTCACTTCTTTCGAGAGAAACTCCTTCTCTAGAAAGGATCCATTCTTAGCAACGAATGTCTTGCCTTCGGATCTGTGATAGAAGGTGTACCCAACTGCTTCCTTTGGGTATCCTATGAAGACACATTCGATTTGGGTTTGAGCTTATCAGTTGAAGCTTTTTCACATAAGCATCGCATCCCCAAACTTTAAGAAACGACAACTTTGGTTTCTTGCCAAACCATAGTACATAAGGTGTCGCCTCAACGGATTTCGACGGTGTTCTATTCAGGTGAATGCGGCCGCCTCTAGAGCATAACCCCAAAACGATAGCGGTAAATCAGAAGAGACATCATAGATCGCACCATATCTAGTAAAGTGCGACACGACGCTCGACACACCATTACGCTGTGGTGTTCCGGTGGCGGAGTTGCTAAACTATTCCGCATTGTTTCAAATGTAGACCAAACTCAGAACTCAAATATTCACCTCCACGATCGATCGAGAAATTTAATTTTCTTATTACGATTATTTTCAACTTCACTCAAATTCTTTGAACTTTTCAAATGTTTCAGACTTATGTTTCATTAAGTAGATATACCCATATCTCGCTTAAGTCATCCGTGAAGGTGAGAAAATAACGATATCCGCCACGAGCCTCAACATTCATCGGACCACATACATCTCAGTATGTATGATTTCCAACAAATCTGTTGCTCTCTCCATAGTACCGAGAACGGGTTCTAGTCATCTTGCCCATAAGGCACGGTTCGCAAGTGCCAAGTGATTCATAATCAAGTGACTCCAAAAGTCCATCAAGATGGAGTTTCTTCATGCGCTTTATATCGATATGACCTAAACGGCAAGGCACAAATAAGTTGCACTATCATTATCAACTCTGCATCTTTTGGTTTCAACATTATGAATATGTGTATCACTACTATCGAGATTCATCAAAATAGACCACCTCAAGGGTGCATGACCATAAAAGATATTACTCATATAAATAGAACAACCATTATTCTCTCGATTTAAATGAATAACCGCCTCGCATCAAACAAGATCCAGATATAATGTTCATGCTCAACGCAGCACCAAATAACAATTATTTAGGTCTAAAACTAATCCCAAGGTAGATGTAGAGGTAGCGTGTCGATCGCGATCACATCGACTTTGGAACCATTTCCCACGCCAGATCGTCACCTCGCCCTTTGCCGTTGTTCGCTAATCCGTAGTCCCTGCTTCGAGTTGCAAATATTAGCAATGTAACCAGATCAAATACCCAAAAGCTATCATGAGCTCTAGTAAGATACACATCAATAACATGTATATCACATATACCTTTGTTCACCTTGCCATCCTTCTTATCCGCCAAATACTTGGGGCAGTTCCGCTCCAAAGGACTACCGCTTGCAAGAGAAGCACTCGGCCAGTGCTTAGGTCCGACTTGGGTTTTTCTCCCGAGCAGAACTTGATTGCTGTTCTTCTTGAAGTTCCCTTCTTCTTCCCTTTGCCTTTCTTCTTGAAACTAGTGGTCTTATTGACCATCAACACTTGATGCTCCTTCTGATTTCTACCTCCGCAACCTTTAGCATTGCGTAAGAGCTCTGCATAGTCTTTACTAACCCTTGCATATTATAGTTCATCACGGCCTTTGTACCTTGGTGGCAGTGATTGAAGAATTCTGTCAATGACACAATCATCCGGAAGATTAACTCCCAATTGTGTCAAGTGATTGTAGTACCCGCACATTCCGAGTATGTGCTCACTAATGTAACTATTCTCCTCCATCTTGTAGCTATAGAACTTATTGGAGACCTCATATCTCTCAATCCGCATTCTGTTGAATATTAACTTCAACTCCTCGAACATCTCATATGCTCCATGACGCTCAAAACGCCGCTGAAGTCCCGGTTCTAAGCCGTAGCATGGCACATCGAACTATAGAGTAGTCATCAGCTTTGCTCGCCAGACGCTCTAACGCCGTTAGTTGCATCAAGAAGCAGTTCGCACCCAGCGGTGCATCCAGACGAACTCTTCAGGCAGCAATGAGGATAATCTCGTGTTACGGACCCAAATCCGTAATTGCTACCATCATCTTTCAATTTTGCTTTCTCAAGGAACGATTAAAATTCAACGGAACAACAAAGACGAGCCATCTATCTACAATCAAACATAAACAAGCAAGATACTATCAGTACTAAGTTCATGATAAATTTAAGTTCAATTAATCATATTACTTAAGAACTCCCACTTAGAAAGACATCTCTAGTCATCTAAGTGATCACGTGATCCAAATCAACTAAACCATAACCGATCATCACGTGAAATGGAGTAGTTTTCAATGGTGAACATCTTATGTTGATCATATCTCGCTATATGATTCACGCCGACCTTTCGGTCTCCGTGTTCCGAGGCCATATCTGCATATGCTAGGCTCGCCAAGTTTAACCCGAGTATTCTCATGCGTGCAAAACTGGCTTGCACCCGCTGTAGATGGACGAGAGCTTATCACACCCGATCATCACGTGGTGTCCGGGCACGATTTAACTTTGGCAACGGTGCATACTGGGAGAACACTTCTTGATAATTTAGTGAGAGATCATCTTATAATGCTACCGCAATCAAAGCAAGATAAGATGCATAAAGGATAAACATCACATGCAAATCAATATAAGTGATATGATATGGTCATCATCATCTTGTGCTTCATGATCTCCATCTTGCAGCACCACCATGATCACCATCGCCACCAGCGCGACACCTTGATCTCCATCGCTGCATCGTTGTCGCCTCGCCAAACTTATGCTTCTACGACTATCGCTACCGCTTAGTGATAAAGTAAAGCATTACAGTATGCATTGCATTGCATACAATAAAGCGACAACCATATGGCTCCAGCCATTGCCGATAACTTCGTTACAAAACATGATCATCTCATACAATAAAATATAGCATCACGCCTTGACCATATCACATCACAACATGCCCTGCAAAAACAAGTTAGACGCCCTCTACTTTGTTGTTGCAAATTTTACGTGGCTGCTACGGGCTTAAGCAAGAACCGTCTCACCCACGCATCAAAACCACAACGATATTTCACAAATAGACTCCGCTTTAACCTTCTCAAGGACCGGGCGAGCTACACTCGGTTCAACTAAAGTGAGAGAGACAGCACCCACCAGCCACCTTTAAGCAACGAGTGCTCAGAGCGGTGAAACCAGTCACGCCAGAAGCGCACGCAGTAATGTCGGTCCGGGCCGCTTCATCTCACAATACCGCTGAACCAAAGTATGACATGCTGGTAGGTAGTATGACTTGTATCGCCCACAACTCACTTGTGTTCTACTCTGCAAAACATCAAACCATAAAAACCTAGGCTCGATACCATCGTTGGGAAACGAGTAATTTCAAAAATTTCCTACGCACACGCAAGATCATGGTGATGAATAGCAACGAGAGGGAAGAGTGTCGCCACGCACCCTTGAGACCCGGCGAAGCGATCACAACGTAGAGGAAGTAGTCGACGCTCTCCTCGCGATCCGACCGATCCCGCGCCAAGCATTCGGCGCCCCGAAGTTCTTGACACACGACAGCTCGATGACGCCCTCAGATCCGATCCAGCCGAGTGTCGAAGGAGAGTTTCACAAGACGACGGCGCAGGACGATCTTGATGTTTCACTGCGCAGGCTTCGCTTAAGCTTCGCGACGGTATGATCGAGGTGGAATATGGTGGAAGGGGCACCGACACGGCTAAGGAACGATCCGAGATCAACTTGTGTATCCTAGGGTGCCCCCTGCCCCGTGATATAAAGGAGCAGGGGGAGGGGGCCGGCCGCCCAGGGAGGCGCTGCCAGGAGTCCTACTCCTCCGGGAGTAGGATTCCCTCCAATCCTAGTTGGAATAGGATTCACCGGAGGGGAAAGAGAGAGAGGGGGCCTCCACCTTTCCTAGTCCTAGTAGGACTAGGGAAGGGGAGGCGCGCCACCTAGGGCTGGCCCTTTCTCCTTTCCACCAAGGCCCACTATGGCCCATTTACTTCCCGGGGTTCCGTAACCTCCCTGCATCTCTAAAATTCCTGCTTTCACCCGAACCATTCCAACTCCAAATATAGGCTTCCAATATATCAATCTTTATGTCTCGACCATTTCGAGACTCCTCGTCATGTCCGTGATCACATCCGGACTCAACTTCTTCGTACATCAAAATACATAAACTCATAATAACCGCCATCGAAACCTTGCTGCATGGACCCTACGGTTCGAGAACAATGTAGACATGACCTAGAACTATTCTCGGTCAATAACCAATAGCGGACCTGATGCCCATATTGGTTCCTACATATTCTTCAAGATCTTTATCGGTCGACCGCATAACAACATACGTTGTTCCTTTGTCATCGGTATGTTACTTGCCCGAGATTCGATCGCCGGTATCCAATACCTAGTTCAATCTCGCTATCGCAAGTCTCTTTACTCGCTCCGTAATACATCATCTCACAACTAACTCATTAGTTGTAGTGCTTGCAAGGCTTCAAAGGATGTGCATTACCGAGAGGGCCCAGAGATACCTCTCCGACAATCGAGTGACAAAACCTAATCTCAAATACGCCAACTCAACATCTGCCTTTGGAGACACCTGTAGTACTCCTTTATAATCACCCAGCTTACGCCAGACGCTTGGTAGCACCCAAAGTGTTCCTCCGTAAACGGAGTTGCATAATCTCATAGTTACAGAACATGTATATGTCATGGATAAAAGCAGAGCAACATACTAAACGATCGTGGTGCTAAGCTAATGGAATGGGTCATGTCAATCGATCATTCTACTAATGATGTGACCTTGTTAATCAAATAACAACTCTTTGTTCATGGTTAGGAAACATAACCATCTTTGATTAACAAGCTAGTCTTGTAGAGGCATACTAGTGACATGTTGTTTGTTTATTCATTCACACATGTATCATGTTTCCGTTAATACAATTCTAGCATGAATGATAAACATTTATCATGAAATAAGGAAATAAATAATAACTTTATTATTGCCTCTAGGGCATATTTCCTTCAAGCAGTTCCCACAACACTCGCTGAGCATCGCCCCATTTTCGAGTCGACAAGTCAGCATCGAAACCAATTTGAAAGAGCATCTTCGGTTAAAGAGCATCGCCGCCCGTAAGAGAAAAGCTATTGGTAAAGAAGTGGCTCGATCGTGGCAGCAAGATTTATCCGACAGATATACCACTCGAGTGGCTCGCTAATGTCGCCATGGTTCCCAAGAAGGACAACTCGCCCGCATGTGCATTGACTTTACACATCAATCGGGCCTGCCCGGGATCATTTTCTCTCCCCGCATAGATCAAATTGTTGACTCGACCGCTGGATGTGAGAGATTGTCTTTTCTAGATGCATATTCCGGTATCATCGATCCGCTCAGATGGGCCCGATGAAATAAAAACAGCTTTCATCACTCCATTCGGTGCTTCGCTATATCACCATGCCATTCGCCTCAAGAATGCCGGTGCCACATTTATGCGAATGATTCGTAAGTGTCTTCTCACCAAATCACCGGAATGTGGAAGCGATATGGATGATATCGCCGTTAAGTCGCGAAAAGGTTCCGACCTGCTTGCTGACCTCGCCAAACATTTGCCAACCTCGAAGGTACGATATCAAACTCAATCCGCCAAAGTGCACATTCGAGTTCCCGTGGAAAATTACTCGGTTTTCGCTTCCGAACGAGGGATGCGATGCTAATCCCGAGAAGATCGCACTATTCTCCTAATGAAACGCCTGCGCGAAAGTGCACGACGCCCGAAGCTTATCGATGCTTGGCCGCATTAAGTCGATTCATCTCACGACTCGTGAAAAGGCATTGCCTCTTTACCGATCGATGAAGAAGGCCGACAAGTTCGAGTGGACTCCGTGGTCGATGCAGCGCTTGCCGAGCTAAAAGCTCGCTTCCACCCAGCCGGTGCTTGCTGCTCCAATCAGAAAGAGCCTCTGTTGCTTTATATTGCAGCCATCGGACAAGTCGTCAAGATAAAGGCTTACGATCGAAAGCAGAAGAGGAAGGAAAGGCCTTCAAAGTTCAACGCCCGGTGTATTATTTGTCCAAGTCTTGACTCCATCCAAGTAGAGATATCCTCATTATCGAAGCTTGTGTATGGTATATACATGACCACAAAGAAGGTTGCTCATTATTTCTCCGATCATTCTATCACAATCGTAGCGACGCCCTTTATCGTAGATTCTTGCACAACAGAGACGCAACCGTCGAGTGGCTAAATGGGCGATTGAACTTCTTCCCTTGATATCAAATTTGAGGCAAAGAAAGCCATTAAGTCCTAGGCTATAGCGGATTTCCTTGCCGAGTGGATTGAACAACAAGAGTCGATCGAAGTTCACTCGAGCATTGGACCATGTTCTTCGACGGCTCTAAAATGCTGAATGGTTCCGTGTCAGTTGTTCTGTTTCCCCGAGGAGATAAGCTTAGGTATGTGCTCCAGATTCACTTTGATTCCTCCAACAATGAGGCAGAGTACGAGGCCCTCTTATATGGATTGCGATGGCCATCTCACTCGGCGTCCGTCACCGATGGTCTATGGCGACTCAGATTTAGTGGTCAACCAGTGATGAAGGAGGACGTGAGAAGCCCAAATATGATCGGATACTGCAATGCAAAGGAGGAAGCCGGAAAAGAAGTTCGAGGGTTGAGCTCCATCACATCCCCGACTGAAAAATCAAGCAGCAGATGATCTCGCCAAGATAGGTTCCAAAAGAGAAGCCATTCCGAGTGGTGTGTTTTTGGAGCATATACACACTCCGCCGCTAAAGAAGATCCTTCACAGAGGAAGCTCCACAGCCCAAGAGTGCCACGCACTCGACTAAGGTTGAGGTCCCAGCAAGGGTCGACTTGGTCATGGAAGTTTTAGTGATCACTCCCGATTGACAATTCCATACATCGCATATATTCTCGAGAAAAGAGCTCCTAAGATGAGGAAGAGGCTCAGCAGATCGTCCGTCGATCCAAAGCCTTTACCGCTATCAAAGGACAGCAGATAGAGAAAGCCCGACCGAGTTGGTCGAAATGCATAACGCCGTAAGAAGGTCGAAATCATACTCAATGACATCCACTGGGACCTGTGGTCACCATGCGCCCTTCTCGACCATTGTAGCCAAAGCATACCGAGCCGGATTTTATCGCCAAGGGCGAATGAGATGGCGAAAGAAATAGTGGACAAGTGCGGGATGTCGGCCTATTCCAATATGTCACACAAGCTCGCGCCACTCAAGACCATTCCACTCGTCCGCCTTTCGCAGATGGGGTTGGACATGGTCGGTCCCTTGCGAACAGGTCGGAGCGGTTTCACGATGTGTTGGTAGCAATGACAAGTTCACCAAGTGGATTGAAGCTAAACCAATCTAGAGTCTTGACGCCGCATCGCTGTTTCCTTCATCGAGAGCCGACGCTCGATATGGGGTCCCGCACAAGATTATCACGGATAATGGGTCGAATTTTGACTCGAAGAATTCAAGGATTTCGCAACGCCAAGGCACGCGAGTCGACTACGCTTCACCGCCCATCCACAATGAATGGACAGTAGAACGGGCCAACGGATTAATCCTCAAGGGTTTGAAGCCCCGATCGATGCGAGATCTCAAGCATGCGGCCGAGCATGGGTCAACGAACTCCCTTCGCTTTGGGGTTTGCGGACCACGCCTAATCAATCGACCGAAGAACTCCATTCTTCTTGGTCTATGGAGTCAAGCAGTCCTACCGAGTGATCTTCTTCACAACGCCTCAAATTGAACTTTACAACGAAGCGTAAGCTGAGCAAGCGCCACAGATGCAATGACCTCCTAGAGGAAGATAGGAGATGGCTCGATCCGCCGACCATCTACCAACAAGACTTGTGTCGCTTTTACGCCGTAAATGTGAGAGGTCGAGCCTTCCAGAAGGAGATCTGGTCCTCCGAGTGGATCAGCAGAAACAACATAAGCTTGCTCCTCCCGGAAGGGCCCTTCATCATCACAAAGGTTCTCCACAACGGGCATATCGCCTCTACAACGTCGAACACAATATCAAGAGCCCCGAGCTTGAATGCGGATCTGCTCCGCCTGCTTTACACTTAAAGTTTTTTTTACTCGGATGTGTTGTAATAAAATACTTCTGTAGTTTATGGAGCTCCGAAATAATAGTGTCATAATTCCTTCATGTTTTTTGTCACTTTTTATTTTTGTCCACTCAAATTTTTCCCCAAGGTGGCTTAGCCGCGAACCGCTTTCGCTTAAGTTTATAGAATCCCACCGAGTGGTAAGCCGACTTCCACTGGAGGCTTAGCCGAATCCGCTTTCGCCTAAGTTATAAAAAATCCTACCGAGTGGTAAGCCGACTTCCACTGGGGCTTAGCTGCAGCCCCTGCTCGCCTAAGTAACTAAAAATCCCACCGAGTGGTAAGCCGACTTCCACTGGGGCTTAGCTGCAGCCCACCGCCGCCTAAGTAACTAAAAATCCCACCGAGTGGTAAGCCGACTTCCACTGGGGCTTAGCTGCAGCCCTGCTCGCCTAAGTAACTAAAAATCCTACCGAGTGGTAAGCCGACTTCCACTGGGGCTTAGCTGCAGCCCAAGCTGTCGCCTAAGTAACTAAAAATCCCACCGAGCGGTAAGCCGACTTCCACTGGGGCTTAGCTGCAGTCCAAGTACTCGCTAAGTACAACATACACTAGCAAGGAGGACAAGGCGCAGGTCGATCGCGACCTCTCCCCGAGCCACGCCATAAGTATGACGTGACGCCAAGAAGGAGGACAAGGCGCAGTCGATCATGACCTCTCCTCCGAGCTACACCATAAGTATAATGTGCGCCGCAAGGAAGACGAGGTGCAGGTCGATCATGACCTCTCCTCCGAGCTTCGCCACAAATACAACTGAAATCCTACCGAGTGAAGAGCAAACCTCTCACTGGGGCTTAGCTGCAGCCCAGCTCGCTTAAGGTATAAAAAATCCTACCGAGTGAAGAGCAAACCTCTCACTGGAGGCTTAGCTGCAGCCCAAGGTTTCGCCTAAGGTATAAAAATCCTACCGAGTGAAGAGCAAACCTCTCACTGGAGGCTTAGCTGCAGCCCAGCTCGCCTAAGGTATAAAAATCCCACCGAGTGAAGAGCAAACCTCTCACTGGGGCTTAGCTGCAGCCCAGCCGCCTAAGGTAAAAGAAATCCTACCGAGTGGAGAGCAAACCTCTCACTGGGGCTTAGCTGCAGCCCAGCCGCCTAAGGTAAAATGAATCCTACCGAGTGGAGAGCAAACCTCTCACTGGGGCTTGGCTGCAGCCCAAAGGTTCGCCTAAGGAATAAGTCGATCGCAAGTAGGCATCTTGTCGTGAACCCGCAAAGGGCAATTCGAGCCAAAAGCAATCATATCCAAATATCCAATCCAAGTTTAGGTCGATACCTAAAGGAACCGAGAGTGCTCAGCACTAAGCCCGTTAAGGTTTTATCGGTTATAATTCCACTCGCATACCGAGGCAAATTTAAAGTGTCGACTTAAAGGAAGTTTTTACCCTCCCGTGGAGGGCTGGAAGGAGAAACGAACTCATCGAGGTCGATCCCATCTCGCGATCCGTAGCAGCAGCGGCGAAAGTTTCCATGAAGGACCAAGTCGTGTTTCTTGGTTTTGGCCACTGGAGAGCCGCCACTTATCTTCTCGCATCCTTGAAGTGGACTCGCGCAGCATGGCGACATCTCGCGCCACACCGAGCCGAGGACTTCTTCCACTCTTGCACTCGGTCGTGGACGGCGCTCAATCGAGCCATCAACGACTCGAGGTCATTTTGGAGTGTCGCCTGCCGAGAGTGCCGAGTCGATGCGGACATAGCAACCTTCAGCCTTGCGAGGTAGTCCACGACAACTCAACAACACGGACTCCAAATGGAAGACATTCATGGCAACTTCATCATTCACCGGGAATTGACAGGTCGAGGTTCAGCTCCAACTGGCTAGTTTCTTCTTCAAAGTTGCGACAGAATTCTGCAAAGACAAAACCCCGAGTCAAGAAAATAGTCGAATGGGAACATCACAGTTGGAAGAATTGGTCGAGTGTAAAAGACTACCTTCGAGCATAAGGAACAATTTCTTAGCAAGACCACCCAGGAAGCCTTCCAGGTCATTCTTCTTCCCAGTCAACTGGTTGATCTTCTCATTCAGAGTGGTCTTGTCAGCTTTCAGTCGGTCAACATCCTTGGTGGCAATGGCCAGAGCAGCTTTCAGATTGGTGTTGTCCTGTTCGAGCTTGGTGACTGAGGCTAACTTCTCGTCGGCAAGCTTGATCTTCTCAGACAACTCAAGATCCTTCTTCCTCTGGGCCTCCTTCACCTTGCCTGTAAATTACAGCCAAGTCAGATTTGAAATAGATGAGAGGAGAAAGGAGTGGTCGAAGTCTCACCGAACATACCTTTGGTCTCCTCCTTTGCCTTCGTCAGATTCTCCTGCACTAGCTTCAAGTCCAACTCGAGCTGAATATGCTTCGCCCAGTTCAAGATAGCGCCGCCGCAAGATCACAGGATTTCTACGAAGAATCAATCGACAAAATGTCAAAGATGATTCAGCCCGAGTGAATAGAGAAAAATCATACGCTTTAAGACTACAATGAATGCAAGCATTCACCATAGTCTCGGGATTACACCTGGGTGCACTCAGCGCCCCCCACCGGTCATATTCAAGACAGAGTCACCACCGACCAAAAAAAAGAGAGACTACCAACCAAAGCTTCTTCAGATCAGATCAATCGCCAAGCAATGACCATAGTCTCGGGATTACACTCTGGGTGCACTCAGCGTGCCCCCACTAGTTTCAGAAACCCATTCGTTTTAGTCGAATGATGATCAATCTTTACTTATAAAGCCTAAAGCCAACTGCCAGCAGTCGACCTTAGCCTTGGGGACTACACCCAGCGGGTGCACTCAGCGTGCCCCCGCTAACACGGAGTTTTTATCAACACACCTAGTGGGTGACTGCTATGGATTTCGTAAAGAAAAGAAGTTTTGATAGCATATCCTAACAGTAATAAAGCGGTGGTCGATCGACCAACATTGCTTTGAAGAGCGGAGCTGGCATCATAAGATGCTTGGCTTGCATCCCGATGATCTTCACCGCTCCATCATGATCCCTCGCCATGACGCCTCCTTAGCAGCGCTTAGCTTGGTCATCCGGACGTGGTGCGTGGTGAAGAGCGAAGGTTGCCCAAAGACTCGACGAAGGGGGACAAGCACTTGTCACCGCACCGCTGAAGACACGGTGGGTCGAGTGGTGTTCTCCTCCGTGGCAATAGCCTAGGGCGCCACATCTTGAGCTGCTTTGCCAAGGGCCGCCTTCCCGCTCCTCCTATACCTCGCTGGTTCTTCATCCTCATCATCGCCATCGAAGGGTGATAATGTCATTGGTTGGAGCTTCGTAAAAGAATCAAAGTTAGAGACTATGAGTCACCGACTAAGAACAAGTAATCAAGGATACAATACCAGGATTTGAGGTTGCCGATCCTCCATCTCATGGTCCTCGGCCTTGCCCGAGGTTTCAAAGTCGCAAAGATCAAGTTCCAAAGAATCACTCGGTTAATTCAAGTATCAACCAGAGATAAAGCTTGTACAGAACAGGAAGTCTTAAGTAATATGGTTACCCTGATATGGTGGGGATGAACACCTTCATTTTTGGTAGAGACTTGGTTGGCCTCGACGGAGCTACCTTCGACTGCTTCGGCGCCTTTTCAGTCGGCACCGGAGAAGCGGTCCGAGGGCGTTGGTCGATCATGGGCAGTCACAACCCCTTACCGCTGCTCAACAAGGGTCATGAATAAGTTTCGACCGCTTTTCCGAAAGCGCTGGTGCAACCTCCTCCTCCTCCTCCTCTTCTTCATCTTCATCATCGCTGCCGCCGCCATCATCGCCCTCAGCAGCGCCTCAATCCCACTCTTCCCGCTCTCACCCCGCTGGCTTCTCCTCCTCGCTTGAGCCCGAGTCCATGGGCATTGAGTACAGCTCGTAAGGGCCTAGAAAACGCCAAGTCGAGCTCAATCGACCAAATTACGTAAACACATTCAACAGACATACAATGGAAAGCAGAGCAAGTGTACCTTGTCCGAACGCTATTATGGTCAAGTGGAGAAATCCTCCGGATCCGCGAGGGTTGTCCTTGTTCCCAGTGATCGCGCCATCCATCTTTCCACTATGGCGCTGCCGATCGCCTCCGGTGGACACGAGTCTCGCCTTCGTTCTCAAAGACAGCCACATGCAAGGGTTCGAATCAAGAGGCTGGATTCGCCCCAAGGAAAACCTCCAAGAGGTCCATGCCACCACACCGCCCCAACCAGCTGTACCACGCGATCCATCAACATCTTCACATCAGCTCTCTCCTCCGAACCACCTTCAGAGAGGAGGGTTTGTTCACTCGACTCATGGTGAATGGAGGAAGTCCACTGATCGTCTCCGGCGCCGACTCATTCTCGCAGAGAACCAGTGTCGATCGCCAGCCCCCGACCGACTCGGGAAAGACATAGCTGGAAGGTGCTCTTATTCCTCACTTGGATTCCTAGGCCCCGCACATCTGAACCACTTGGGTCTTCTCATCACTGACTTTGCTTTCTTCACACCGAGAACGACATGTGAAGATGTGCTTGAACAAACCCCAAAGGCGGTCGACAGCCCAAGAAGTTTTCGCACATGGATACAAATGCAGCAAGATACGCTGATGGAGTTTGAGTAAAATGGTGGAGCTGGGCTCCAAAGAAATTCAGAAAGCCACGAAAGAAAACACTCGGCGGCAGGAAAATCCTCGATCGACATGGGTGGCCAGGAGCACACACTCACCCTCCTCCTACCGAGGCTACCACTCTTGCCGTGAAGCCTTGCGGCGCCGTGGGGATCAGCCCGTCGTCGGCCATATCGAGGAGATCCTTCTCCTCGATGGTCGATCGATCCAATCTCCTCGACCCAGCCCTTCGCAAGCGGATGTCGACGAAGAACCGCTGCGGCTGGTGGATCTCCCTTCGCTTTCGCTTCTTCAGCCGACGCTTTCTCCCATCCGCCGACGCTTTCGGAGACGGAGAGGGCAGAGGAGGAAGAACGGGTTCAAAACCCTCGCGAGTTGCCAAAGACATGTGGACGCAATCTAATCATATCCCAAACAGTTGCTTCTCTCGTGGCCCATGGCCACCGGCGCGCGCGCGAGAGAGAGAGATCCGCGGGGCGATCGGTCAGTCAGCGAGATTTCTGCGATGTGGGTGGAGACGAAGAGAGCAGAGGAGGAAGAACGAGTAGCCGTATGCAAAAGGCAATGCAACGTAAACCCTCCTTTGCTATTGAATAGACTTAATGATAGTTAAGGCACTTTATGAGGGCGCACAAAGAACTCCCCTGTGCTTAATGTACTTTAACCTCTCCATTATGTGGGCTGGCTGGGGTCCCGCACACTCTATATAAGCCACCCCCCTCCACAGATAGAGGGGTTCGCACTCCTGTAATACCTACACTCATAATCCACTCGACCGCCTCAGGGCTCCGAGACGTAGGGCTTTTACTTCTTCCGAGAAGGGCCTGAACTCGTACATTGCTTGTGTTCACAACCTCTCCATAGCTAGGACCTTGCCTCTCCTTACCTACCCCCACTCTACTGTCAGACTTAGAACCACGACAGGCGGCCAGGTGAAAGCACATTTGCTCCCTAGGTGGTTTTGGTAATTAATGACAACATACTTTGTGGTTGGACTAATGCTTTTATCAAGTATGTTTCAGGAAAGTCAATCACTCTGGCATGGCAAAAGGACTGAAAAGGTGGACCCCTAAGATGCTAAGGCAAGCATCGGCAAAAGCTCAAGACTCTATTTTTGGTTTAGTGATCCAAGATCACATTGAGTCTATAGGAAAGCCAATACTATTAAAAGGGGATGAGGTTATGATAATGATCTGGTTGCTCAAAGTGCTTAGTGATCTATCTCCCAAACTATCAGCAATCTTTCATTCCAACATATACTCATAAGTAATCTCGGTCCCACCGATTCCATAAACTCACCACACCGAGATGAACCACCTCACCATATAGCCAAACCCTAGAAATTTCGGATTTTCCGATTCCAAACTCGGTCTCACGAAACTAGTGTTGCCAACCTTCAGAACCTTCAGAATCAAATCGGTGTCACCGAGATGATAAAGTCGATCCCACCGAGAATGGCAAACCCTAGTCTTTGGAAGAATCGGACTCACCGAGATTGTATTTTCGGTCCCACTGAAAATCCCAACGCTCACAAGATTTGAACTTTCGGTCTCACCGAGTTGTCAACTTCGGTCCGACCGAGATTGGTCAAATGTGTGTAACGGTTGGATTTTGTGTGGAGGCTATAAATACCCTCCACCTCCTCTTCATTCGTGGAGAGAGCCATCGAAAGAACTACCACTCCTACCTTACATTTCGAGAAGAAAACTACCTACCCTTGTGTTGAGATCAAGTTGCTCCACTCCCACCATATGAAACTTGATTTCTAGCCTTCCCAAGTTGCTTTCCACTCAATCCTTTCTTCCACCACAGCCAAATCGGTGAGGAGAGTTGAGTGTTGGGGAGATTATCATTTGAAGCACAAGAGCAAGGAGTTCATCATCACCAACACCATCTATTACCTTTTGGAGGGTGGTGCCTCCTAGATTGGTTAGGTGTCGCTTGGGAGCCTCCGTCAAGATGTGGAGTTGAACCAAGAAGTTTGTAAGGGCAAGGAGATCGCCTACTTCGTGAAGATCTACCCCAGTAAGGCTAGTCCTCCGTGGGCGTATGCCATGATGGCATAGACAAGGTTGCTTCTTCGTGGACCCTTCGTGGGTGGAGCCCTCCGTGGACTCTCGCAGCCGTTACCCTCCGTGGGTTGAAGTCTCCATCAACGTGGATTGACGATAGCACCACCTATCGGAACCACGAGAAAAATCTCCGTGTCTCCAAACTGCGTTTGATCTTCTCCACTCCTCTTTACTACTTGTGCAATTTACTTTCCGCTGCCCATACTCTAGAATTGCATGTGTAGTAAGCTACTTGACTTGTGTGATATGCAAAATCTGCCAAAAACTTGTCTTTGCCAAAAGGCATAATTTTTATCTTGTCGAGTAGTCTAATCACCCCCCCTCTAGACACTCTTACCTTCAACGATCCTACAATTGGTATCAGAGCATTGGTCTCCATTGCTTTGGTTTGCACACCATTGGAGGAAGATGGACGTGTGTACGTTTGGGAGTGTTAGTCATAGAGTGCCCATTCTTGATGGAGTGTCCTATAACTCGTGGAGGATTGAAATGCTTGCTATCTTTAAGATGTACAACTTGCGCAAATATGTTGAAACCCCATATGTACCTCCATTTGACCCCTTGCACCCTACTATGGATGAAGAGCTTGATTTGCTTCAGAACCTTAGAACTGTAAATCTTATCATTAGAGGTTTTCCGATAACTTGCTTGAGCTTGTCACAAACTTTGAGTGCGCCTATGCTATGTGGAAGTTCTTGGAAGAACTTTATCCGGACTACTCTTTGAGAGGTCTTGATGAAATTCTATACAAGACTATTGAATTTGATATGATGCTTTAATGATCCCAACTTTGATAAATGCTTCTTTGAGCTTCGTGATCTTATGAAAAGAAGGGTGATCCGGACTTATCAATGTTCTAATAAGAAATGCTCTTGTATTGCATTCCGATGATTATTGTCACATTGACAAAACTAATGCAAGTCATTGTCAAATTGACCTAGGTATTGATGATGAATTATCTATGGGTCAATATGATGATGAGCATGAGCACGATGACGATTACTCCGATTCGGACACCGAGCTAGACAAGATCATGAAGAGTCTCAATCTTATGGCAAATCGAGAGACTACATATCCGTGGAAAAGAGTGGATTCTTGATAGTGGATGCACCGATCACATGACCGGAGACGAAGACATGTTTCGAGAGCTTGCAAAGAACGATGGTCCACGCAAGTATGTGACTTTTGGAGACAACTCCAAGGGTAAGGTACTTGGCCTTGGTAAGGTGGCCATATCTCATGATAGCTCTATTCAAAATGTCATGCTTGTTGAATCACTTGGATACAATTTACTTTCCGTGTCTAGATTAGTGACTTTGGATTCAATGTGCTATTCACCAAGTAGATTGCCAAGTTTTTCGTCGTGACAATCATAACATGGTATTTACCGTATCCGTAGAGGTGACCTATATATCGTTGATTTCACTAAGAAAGCTCAACCTAGAACTTGCTTCATTGCTAAATCCGCTAAAGGTTGGCTTTGGCATAGAAGGCTTGGACATGTTGGTATGCGTAATCTAGATAAGCTAATCAAAGGTGATCATATTCTTGGTGTTAAAGATGTTTTCTTTGACAAAGATAGACTCAGAGTGCTTGTCAAGCAGAAAACAAGTAGGTGGAAGTCATCCCGTGAAGAACATCATGACTACAAGGAGACCGCTTGAGCTTCTTCATATGGATCTCTTCGGTCCCAATGCTTACAAAAGCCTTGGTGGTAACTCCTTTGGTCTAGTTATTGTTGATGATTATTCCAGATTTACGTGGGTATTTTTCCTTGATGACAAATCGCAGGTTCAGAGAATCTTCAAAACCTTTGCTAGAAAGGCCCAAAATCAATTCGAGGTGAAGATCAAGAAAGTTCGGAGTGACAACGGAACGGAGTTCAAGAACGCCCATGTGGACTCTTTTCTCGATGAGGAAGGAATTCTACATGAGTTCTCGGCTACGTACACTCCTCAACAAAATGGAGTTGTTGAGAGGAAGAACCGAACGCTCATTGAGATGGCGAGAACGATGCTTGATGAATACAAGACACCGAAGCACTTTTGGGGTGAAGCCGTCGAGACAGCTTGTCATGCTATCAACAGGCTTTATCTTCACAAGCTCCTCGGCAAGACTTCATACGAGCTCCTCACCGGTAACAAACCCCAAGTGGGATACTTTCGTGTCTTTGGTTCAAAATGCTATATCCTTGATAAGCATCGTCGGTCTAAGTTTGCTCCTAAAACTCATGAAGGTTTTTTTCTCGGTTATGGATCAAACTCCCACACCTACCGTGTCTACAATAATTTCACCCGAAAGGTTGAAGAAACGGTAGATGTGAAGTTTGATGAATCTAATGGCTCGCAAGTAGAGCAAATGCCTATTGATGTAGGAGACAAAGACCCATCGGAAGCCATTCAAGATTTATCTATTGGAAAGATTCGTCCCATGGAAGTGAAGGAGAGTACCTCATCTACATATGTGGAGCCCCCTACCTCACGGAGAGATGAACCTCAAGGCAACATGGAGGCTTCCACAAGTGGAACTCACCAAGATGAGGAAGTGCGACAAGAAGATCCACCACAACCTCCTTCTCCACCACCTCAAGACAACACCAACAACAATGAAGAAGATGAGGAAGATGAGGATGATGAGGAAGCTCAACCTCAACCACAACGAAAGCTATCTCGAGTTCGAGCAAGAGTCAAGAAGAATCATCCCGTGGAACAAATGATGAATGACATCGACTCCGGGAGAATTACTCGCTCTAAAACTCGTTTAGCTAACTTTTGTGAGCATTACTCATTTATCTCTAGTCTTGAACCTATGAAGGTAGAAGAAGCGCTTGAAGACCCGGATTGGGTGAACGCTATGCATGAAGAGCTACACAACTTTGAGAGGAACAACGTTTGGACTTTGGTAGAGAAGCCCAATGATGACCAAAACGTCATTGGAACCAAATGGGTGTTTCAGAACAAGCAAGATGAGGATGGACAAGTCATCCGCAACAAGGCTCGTCTCGTAGCTCAAGGTTACACACAAGTCGAAGGTATGGACTATGGTGAGACCTATGCCCCCGTTGCTAGACTTGAGTCCATTCGCATTCTTCTTGCTTATGCCAACCACCATGATATTACTCTCTATCAAATGGACATTAAAAGTGCTTTCCTAAATGGTGAAATTGAGGAGGAAGTATTTGTGAAAAAACCTCCCGGATTTGTGAATCCTAAAAAGCCTAATCATGTTTACAAGTTGCACAAAGCTCTTTATGGTCTTAAACAAGCCCCTAGAGCTTGGTACAAATGCTTGACTAGCTTTCTTCTTGAAAAAGGATTTGAGATTGGTAAAATAGACTCAACGCTATTCGCGAAAAGGGTTGATGGTGAACTATTTGTGTGCCAAATATATGTTGATGATATTATCTTTGGTTCAACTAACCCCCATTTTAGTGAGAAGTTTGGAAAGCTTATGTCGGAGAAGTATGAGATGTCCATGATGAGTGAACTCAAATTCTTCCTTGGGTTGCAAATCAAGCAATCTAAGGAGGGTACTTTTGTCTCACAAACAAAGTACACCAAGGATCTCTTCAAGAAGTTCAACATGCAAGAAAGCAAAGGTATGAAAACCCCCATGCCTACTAGTGGACATAATGACTTGACAAAAGATGGAGAACCTGTTGATCAAAAGGTTTACCGATCCATGATTGGTTCTCTACTATATCTCTGTGCTTCTCGTCCTGACATAATGTTGAGTGTATGCATGTGTGCTCGATATCAAGCAGCCCCTAAAGAATGTCATCTTAAAGCTGTTAAAAGAATTGTGAGATATTTGATACACACACCTAACTTTGGCATTTGGTATCCTAAGAGGGCCTCTTTCGATCTTGTTGGCTATTCCGACTCGGACTATGCCGGAGACAGGTTGATAGAAAGTCAACTTCGGTGCGTGTCAATTTCTTGGTCGATCCCTTGTATCTTGGTCCTCCAAGAAACAAAATTGTATCATTATCTCTTCGCCAAGCAGAATATATAGCTGTTGGTTCATGTTGTGCTCGGTTGCTATGGATGACACAAACGCTTAAGGATTATGGGATACATGCGAGACATGTTCCTTTGCTTTGTGACAATGAGAGTGCGATTAAGATTGGACACAATCCATTGCAACACTCTCGCATCTAAACACATTGAAGTTCGTCACCATTTTATTCGTGATCACATTGCCAAGGGTGACATCGATCTTAAACATGTTCGTACTGACAAACAGCTTGCTGATATCTTTACAAAACCACTTGATGAGAAAGTATTTTGTCGCTTGAGGAGTGAGTTGAACATCATTGATGCTTCAAACTTGGAGTGAAAACTCCATTGATGCATGCAAGGCATGAGCCTAATTGACTAATCCTTGATATTTCTCTTATGATGATGATCATATGTCTTGGACACATTTGCCCCCTTGTATTGCATCTAACTCCTTGCAGGTACTTGGATGGTCTACATTCCACAAGATTACCACACACTCACATCTTGAGTAATCTTGTCATTGACCAAGTATCTAGCCCTTTGGGATGTTGAGTTCAAGGAACAAAACTCCACATATCCTTTTTGACACCTTATACATCTAGTATTTCACTCTTGTCATCTTGGATATTCTTGAGAATTTCCTTGCTTGCCTAACCCATGTAGGAAGATGAACTACACAATTGGAAATGGTGCTCCAACTTCACATTCTATGAGCACCTACATCAAGTTCACCTACATGAACAAAGCAACAACAAGCCCAAGGTATGTTCCTCACATCTTGAAGGAGCTTTTGCTCAAAGTCATGAGTACAAGCAGCTTCATAAGATGTGATCACATCAAATGCTAAATCGAAAAATGGCAACCCCATTTTGAGCTTAAACGATGAGTATGACCTATGATCAAATGTTCTCATTTGACTCCTAAGTCAATATACTCAAACATAGGTGACTTTGTCGCCGACCCCTGTCTAGATGAAGTACATATGTTTTGGAGTTTTGCTATCTTCTCTTATGATTCTCTCATTGAGTTTTCGTTTTAATCAAAAAAAAAAACTTCATCTAGCAATCTTTTTAATTTCTACTCTTCTGTTTTTGTGTATATATCTTTGGCTCTGATCAATTCCCTGAAAATCATTTTACAAATTCATTGCAAATCTTTTGAAACATTCCTTGCAAAGTGAGCTGAATTATTTCTGAATTTCCTTGGAATTAAACTCGGCGTCACCGACCTCAAACTCTCGGTCTGACCGAAAAAGGATCTGCCCTAAGTCCCAGACTTTTGGACCCACCGATCCAACTCACTTCGGTGTCACCGATTTTCTTTCAGGAAAGCATCTTCTGCAGCTCAACTCAATGATTCTTTATGCATGTTTCTTATTGCACAGTTGTGATTCTTAAGGATCCCACTTCTTTCCTTCCATCTTTCCTGACCTTCCTAGTTTACTGTCCTTTTTGGCACTTGATGTCAAAGGGGGAGAAGATTTAGGGGGAGCTTAGGGGGAGATTGGAAGATAAGGGGAGAAGAGAAGATTTAAAGGGAGAAGAAGAACAATCTTATCTTAAGGGGGAGAGGATCACATCAAAGCTCTGCCGTGTTTCACATTGGATATTACATTTGGCATCATTCTTTAGATTTTGCTTCCCTCGCTCTCACAATTGGTATCTTATGAAAAGCACAATTGGTATCTTATGAAAAGCAAAATCTCTCAGAGCTCATTGAAAATCTTTTAGTCTTGGGAGACATGTCTGCTGATTCAAGCTTGTGCTCATATGAGACACTCTTTATACATGTCATCCCTGGCTTGGTACTCTTGATGTTCTTGCAGTTGTTTGAAGAAATAATCTTGTGTTATCTAACCCTATTTTTCCAAGTCTATTTCTTCAGGTACAATGCCAAGGAACTTCAAGGTAAGTGTATGCATCTTGCAGAATGTGCATGATGGTGACTTGCTTGTGAATACTTGTTTGCAAGAAATCACCATGCACATATGCATCATCTCTCGCTTATCCTCATCTGCTCTGATGCATATAGCCAAGCTACATGTAGCACATCTTGTTCTTCTCTCTTGTGTGCTTGTGGTAGTCCAAAACCACAATCTATGAAAATCTTGCACACTTGTAGGGGGAGTCTGTGTACTACATGTTTGTCAAAGCTTTAATGATAATTCTGTCTTTATTTCAGTAAGCTTTGATATCTTCTTTTGGGTGTTGCCATCAATTACCAAAAAGGGGGAGATTGAAAGCACATTTGCTCCCTAGGTGGTTTTGGTAATTAATGACAACATACTTTGTGGTTGGACTAATGCTTTTATCAAGTATGTTTCAGAAAGTCAATCACTCGGCATGGCAAAAGGATCAAAAGGTGGACCCCTAAGATGCTAAGGCAAGCATCGGCAAAAGCTCAAGACTCTATTTTTGGTTTAGTGATCCAAGATCACATTGAGTCTATAGGAAAGCCAATACTATTAAAAGGGATGAGGTTATGATAATGATCTGGTTGCTCAAAGTGCTTAGTGATCTATCTCCCAAACTATCGCAATCTTTCATTCCAACATATACTCATAAGTAATCTCGGTCCCACCGATTCCATAAACTCACCACACCGAGATGAACCACCTCACCATATAGCCAAACCCTAGAAATTTCGGATTTTCCGATTCCAAACTCGGTCTCACCGAAACTAGTGTTGCCAACCTTCAGAATTCAGAATCAAATCGGTGTCACCGAGATGATAAAGTCGATCCCACCGAGAATGGCAAACCCTAGTCTTTGGAAGAATCGGACTCACCGAGATTGTATTTTCGGTCCCATCGAAAATCCCAACGCTCACAAGATTTGAACTTTCGGTCTCACCGAGTTGTCAACTTCGGTCCGACCGAGATTGGTCAAATGCGTAACGGTTGGATTTTGTGTGGAGGCTATAAATACCCTCCACCTCCTCTTCATTCGTGGAGAGAGCCATCGAAAGAACTACCACTTCTACCTTACATTTCGAGAAGAAAACTACCTACCCTTGTGTTGAGATCAAGTTGCTCCACTCCCACCATATGAAACTTGATTTCTAGCCTTCCCAAGTTGCTTTCCACTCAATCCTTTCTTCCACCACAGCCAAATCGGTGAGGAGAGTTGAGTGTTGGGGAGATTATCATTTGAAGCACAAGAGCAAGGAGTTCATCATCACCAACACCATCTATTACCTTTTGGAGGTGGTGCCTCCTAGATTGGTTAGGTGTCGCTTGGGAGCCTCCGTCAAGATGTGGAGTTGAACCAAGAAGTTTGTAAGGGCAAGGAGATTGCCTACTTCGTGAAGATCTACCCCGAGTAAGGCTAGTCCTCCGTGGGCGTATGCCATGATGGCATAGACAAGGTTGCTTCTTCGTGGACCCTTCGTGGGTGGAGCCCTCCGTGGACTCTCGCACTGCTACCCTCCGTGGGTTGAAGTCTCCATCAACGTGGATTGACGATAGCACCACCTATCGGAACCACGAGAAAAATCTCCGTGTCTCCAAACTGCGTTTGATCTTCTCCACTCCTCTTTACTACTTGTGCAATTTACTTTCCGCTGCCCATACTCTAGAACTGCATGTGTAGTAAGCTACTTGACTTGTGTGATATGCAAAATCTGCCAAAAACTTGTCTTTGCCAAAAGGCATAATTTTTATCTTGTCGAGTAGTCTAATCACCCCCCCCCTCTAGACACTCTTACCTTCAACGATCCTACACCAGGGAAGGGCTAACCTGCTGGCACGACATCGGAGGCTCAGAACAAAAGGCTTGGAAGGTAGTGAAGTCCCGTCAAAAAGCAAGGAAAAGAGAGAGGTTCAGCATCTAAATGCCTGTTTGATAGCAAAGTATTTTCTAAGTATTTTGAAAATACTACAGTTTTTTAGATTATCATAGTTTTATTTACAATGAGCTGTTTGGTTGCCCCTAACAACTGTGCTTTTAATACTGTAATATTGGGCAAACTGCAGTTTTTGAATCTCTGCATAGAAAAAAGAACCACAAACATCTTTTTAAAAACAGAGCTGCCGAGTGCTTAAACGCAACGGCCAAACAGCAAAATTTATAACGTTATGCGGCAACAGCCAAACAGGTTCTATGTATTATGAATACTCCAAAATACTCTGTTTTGATAAAACTATGGTATCTCACACCTACAGGCAAAATTACTGTTGTTTTTGATACTTTGGTTTATATAATACTTTGCTATCAGACACAACCTTAGGCTGTGTTTGATAGCAAAGTATTGTAAAAATCAAAGTATTGAAAACTACAGTAATTTAATCTGTAGGTACGAAAAACCACAGTTTTGATATAACAAAGGGATATTCGTTTCTGAGCTCAGGCTCAGATGCTCTCGAAATCTCCCTCGTCCGCTAGCCTTGGGATATGTGTTGGGCAGTGTATTCATCTCTGTATAGCAGTTGTATGGTAACTAAATAAATCCAGCTCCTGAATGCATTAAATGCAACGGCAGCTGTTAAGGTACAGGCGGAACACAAAATCCATCCACGGCTCAGTCCCTTTTCCGTGCCAGGCTGAGCCGTCCCCAGGCCAAGTTTGCTGTAAAAACAGCATTTATTCTGGTTGTTGTTCAAATTTTGAACTATTGAATTTATTTGAAGACAGTTATTACCCGCCCTGGTGGAGAGTTCTTATTTTGTCCAGACAAAAAGAAACAGCTAAATGTGTCAGTTATGCAGATCCATTCAAGATTAAGCAACACACTTCATGCAATACGGTTCTGAACATACGGTTTCCTCAAAATTCTAACACAAGTATGACTGTCGTTGCCACGATATGAAGATCTTTTTCTTTTCAATTCAACCCAACATTTTTCAAATTCGAAAACTTGCGCAAACTCATCAATGTACACCGAAAATCTAAAATCTATGTACCAGCCACAACAGTTTTTAAATCATCCAGCCATGTATGTTAAGAGAGCCATGTATGCCAGGAGGATGCATGGGCATAAGTTTCAAATTCGAAACAGCAGGCATTTCGGCGTTGCAAAAATAGATCACCGACAAGACATTTGATTGATCATCAAAGCAGGAATTGAAATTAGTTTTCACGACATTTCCAACTACTTCCCATGGGTTCTGATACATGAAGCAAGCCTATGCTTCGGCAATTCACAACACTGCACACATGTAGGTCTCCTGACTCTACTCAGATCTTTAAGTACAAATTCAAATAAGGTCCATAGGTTTCCATCACACACTACTTCGGATTTTGGTTTCTCCAAAAGCCCCCCAACACTAACGGGTGCACTTAAATGGACAGACCACACTCGTCGCACGGACAAAAGATGTTAGCAGCCTGCAAGTAATCTGAACCACGATTCATTCCCCATCAGTCAATTATCTCCTCGCAATGGAAAACCGGGAGATCACCCTTGTTTCCCATCATGGTCACAACATCATATGCAATCTTCTACCGAAGGTGATCTAGCTTCTCCCGTGTCAAACAAAAAAACAACATCAAGAAGCACGACTTAGTGTACTGACAACATTGTTGCTTTTCAGTGTTCTTTCAGTTCATCACTCGAAACAAAAATTTCTTTTTATGGGCTTAGCAATGAACGATGCTAAAGCCCTGTGAGCTCCGTTATTTAGTGGACGATGTACACCCCACTCTCCTCCTTGGTGGCAACGGTATTCCCATTCGTTGTCTCGCCATATGAAAGGCACATAAAATAATTTTATTTATAAATTATTTCTGGACAAACTCACCTCATACACGGTTCGTGTTGCGCAACTAATGGGTAAATAAAGGTCCACCCAGTAGTCTCGACCAATCCAGCACCAAACATGTTGTTGAAGCGGTTGCAAAATCTGTACAGGAAGCTCTTTGCCAAAGCCTCATGCTTTATCATCTCATTTGCTGGATCTGTCTCAGTTGGATCAAGCACCATAACTTCCTTGTTCTCGATGTCTAGAATGTACAGCAACCAGCAGTCCATGAACAGCACTGGGGAGGATGAACTGTGATCAACACCAAGTACAGGTTACTAGCCATCACAGGTGACAGACATCATACGATGCAAAGCTAATGACACAGACCACTATGCTTACTTTCTTCAACCAGTCAATTCTGTAACCCATTAGTGCTTACCTTCTTCAACCAGTCAAAAATTAACAAAAAAATTCAGAACAAAGACACAGAATGGTTTCAGGGCGCACCTTTTTGTCCAACCTGGATCCTCCGGATTCACCCTATTGGTCGACTGTGCGGACCTCGATGTCGCCCGTTACCCTCTTGCCGCCCCTGGCTAGCACCGCCAACACGTTTCCCGCACCCGGACCCAGCGTTCGAGTCCGGCGGCTCACCGCCCGTGCCATCAATTGATTTTTCCACGCCACCGAGGCTAGGCAATTGAACTCAAGCAGCTACACTAAGCTGCAAATGGTTCCGACCTGACATACCCAACTTTTCTATCAAACTTGCCTAACTCCTTTACTAGGCAAACCATAACAAATGTCAAAAGAAACACACGAATTACATCAATTGATTTCTTCAAGACCTCATGTGTTGGGCAATCTGGTACGAACACAGATCTACAGGAACCTACTATGCTCTATCAGAAATATCAGTGATTAAGGTTCAAGGAAGTGAGAATTAACTCTCCTGAAGATATTACCTCTTGGTCCATCCCGGGGCTTCAGGATTCACGTCGCGTGTCTATTCAACGGACTCCCTCAGCGATGCTTTCTTCCTCCGCTCAGCTCTCGCCCTGCTCAAAGGGAGTCCACAGTCTCCAACAACTTCAGCGTAGGCGGACGCCACATTGGACTCGCGCGGCAAAGGCCAAAGACCTTCCTTCCCTATCACGAGCGGTAGACGGGTCGGAACCGACTGCTCCAGGCTATCAGCGAACACCTCCCTAACGGAAAACCTACGGGCAACACAAGAATCACAATCGCTCGGACTGCTGCAACAGATAATTTTATACCTGAACTAAACTCAACTTGAGCAGTACTACACTGAACGAAAACCGAACTTGACATTGCTGAACTAACTGTGCATCTATCTACTACGTACTCCCTCCGTTCCAAAATAGATGACTCAACTTTATACTAAATTTACTATAAAGTTGGGTCATCTATTTTGGAACGGAGAGAGTAACATTTAATTTGTTAGACATACACTAGTGCTACACTCAACTAAAACTGAACCTGGCCGTTGCACTTGCGGAAATTCAGAAAACGCACTTGCGTAGCTAGCGGCAGATCTGAAAATTCAGAAAACGCACTTGACAAGGCCAAGAGCAATCGCAAATTCAGAAAATTCAGAAAACGAGCATCAAACATCCAGCACTTGGCACCACTAGCCGCTGAACTGATTGAGGTAAAGTAGTGTTGCATGCCCAATTCAGAAGAACACGTCAGCAGCCGCAGCGGGCGTCCAAGAGCAATTGCTCGTCAGCCAGACACCAGACTCCATGGACTACAGCGCCTCGCCGCGACTCCAGCCGGTCACGAACGACGAGCCGACCCGGCGGTCGCCAGATCCGCCGCCGCCACAGCTTCCCCCGCTGCCGCGCCTGCACTCGCCGCCGTCAGCGGCCAATCCTGTACTGCTCGTCGGCCTGGGCAGGCAGCGGGGCGGGGCGCTGCTCGTTGGCCTCACGCGGCGGCCAACGCGTAGAGCGGGAGGGCTACCAAACTGAGCCACGGATCAGATAGAGCACGAAACTACCAAGCCATGGATCAGAATCCAGCACCAGACAGCGCCGTTTAACCATGGCTCGACTCGCCCTCCTGCTCTACGCGTTGGCCCCACAGTATCGCACTATTGACTCATGTATTCCCCTGGTTCATGATTTTCCAACGCATCAGTATTGCCGACTGGTGGCCCCATTCCCGAATCCCAAAACAGCATTGAACGAACATGATATCAGGTGCATCTGGGCTCGGGCACCAAAACGCCCCTCTCTATAACAAAGTATTTTAAAGTATTCTAAATATACTAAACCTGGCTAGGTTTAGTTTACCAGGTTTTTTTGACTTTTTCTTATCATAAAAAATCGGCTGCAACACGTGCTTTAGTGGGGGATGCACACAAGTAGCCTTCTGGGTGCGCCTACCGATTGCTGGTGCAAACTATAAAAAAATAGGATCCAGCCCTCCATTGGTTGCATGCTCTCGCGTCCTCTCAGTTTAGAATTGGTTGCATGCGGTAGATCACCCCGAGTTGGCTACGCCTTCCGTTCTCTATTTTTGTCTGATTCTGCATGGCTGTTTGATTCTTCCTTCGAGCTGCTTGTTCCTGTTCGCCACGTCGCGTGTGTTTGAGTTTGCTGCCGCCCGCCTTTTCTGAAATCTCTACTTTGTCGGCTGCCGCTTTCGCACAAACTTCTGGTCGTCTCTGCACCATGCGCAGTGGCCGTTTCCGATTTGTGCTCTCTCGCTTTGCTGCCTGCTATAAATACGGGTTGTCCACTGCGGTCGCTCTCCATTCTAGCTGCGCCCGTTCTCCATTCTAGCTGCGCCCGTTCTTGCTCTTCCTCTTCCAACTGCTGCTGTCATTTCTTCACTCGGCGATGGTTCCTCCTGCTCCTGATCGGTCTGGACGGCGGCGTCGGGGTCGCTCTCCTGGGAGCCGTTATTGCCGTGTGCGCCGTGCCGGTATGCGTCTTCCTCCTGCGGATCCGGACTGAATGGCGGCAGCGGCGGCCGGCAGTCGCGGGCGTGATCGCAAGACAACGCAGGTCCACCATGGAGCGACGCTATACTGCTCCTCTGTTCAACCTAGCGTCGCTGCTCCCATGCAATGGAGGTGTCGAGCAGTGTCGCCTGCGGCGTCCATGTGATCGTGGCCGCGAGCAGCTGAGTATCACTGCTCACGGAGAGGACGCTGAGAATCAAGTGTGGGAGGAAGATCGTATGGCCGTCCGAAGGGTCGGCAAGGACGGCGACGCCGCAGCAGAGGCCGTGCCTGAGTCCTGAGGCGAACCAGGAGAACAGCGATACGCAGCTCCAAACAGGGCAACAGGGCTCGACCCGTCCTCAGTTTGGGGCCGTCGCACTCTTACTCCACGCGCGCCTCCTTCCCGCGATGCGTCCAAGCGGATTAAGATCGGCCGCCGAGACCCGAGAGCTCGGAAGCGGCCCCTCGAGGTTCGACGCGTCCTCTCTCTATGTGCTTCTCGCAGTCGTCGCGGGGCGCGCTGTATTCCTTCCTCTTCTCACGACGTGCACCTCCTTCTCTTGTTGATCTTGGTCAACATACTACACGCGCAGTTCTTCGCCGTGTTCGTCGGCCATGGTGACGTCCAGGTCGTCGAATACCGCCAGACAGGCTACACTCCGCGCTCGCCGAGAAGCTGTGTGCCACAAAGGACCGCGTCAGCGCCTCCGATGGTGAGCTCTCTCGACTCTAAGAAGCAGCGGGAGAACACGTTATTGGACTGTTTCTGCCGTGTGGACGCTGCGGCCGAGGCGCCGGTGTTCTCGACCTCGAGCTCGCCCAACCGGCCGGCGCGTGGAACCCATCCAACCCGGCTTTAGCATACGCACGCCGTGTCGACCTCTTGCACGCTAGGACGCCGGCGCCCCGTCGAAGATGACGCGAGGAGGCGATCCTGAACCGCAGGACGGCGCTCGCGCGGCCGCTGTCGCGTGCTTGCGCCCGCTACCGCTGCGTGGCGTGCGTTGCGGCTCGCGTGCTGCCCCTGCATCGTCTATGATGCGTAGGTGCTAGGTTTGGGTGTGCGCAGTGTGCAGTGCGCTGGGTGTGTGTGCCTGTGCGTCGCGTGGTAGGCGCATGTGCTGTCGGTGCTGGCTTGTGTGCCTTCTTTCGCCAGCCGCTCCAGAGTCATTGCCGCGCCCCTCCCTGGTGTAGCTGCGGCGTCGCCATCAAGTTTGCTTGTCGTTGTAAGAGCATCTCCAACAAACGCCCAATCTAGCCGCGCGCTAAAAAATTTTTACAGCGCCAAAATAGCATTTTAGCGCGCCGGACGTCCCGAGTATCTCCAACAGATGCCCAAAAATATACTGCCCGGCTAGCAACAGTAGCAACTCCAACAGGCGCCCAAAAATAACCACGCGCCTTCTACCTAGCTCGCTTCGCCGTGCCATGGCGTGCCGCTCATGCCGTGGGCGCTTCCGCCTCGTCGTGGCGCGCCGCCCGTGGCGTGGCAGCCTCCCCAGCCCCGCCACCGCCGTGGCGTGGCCGTGGTCGCGCCGCGCACCTCCGCTCGTGGCGGTGGCGTGCGCCCGCCGCAGCCACAGACTGCCGCTGTGGCGTGGCGTGCCGCGCCAGCGTGGTGCCGCCCGCGCCGCCGCCGCGCCCGCCCTCCGCCAGCCGCCGCGCCGCCCCTCGCCTCGTGGCGCGCCTCGCCTCGCGGCCACGCCCACTCCGCTCGCGGCCGCGCCGCGTCCTCCGCCTGCGTGGCGTGGCCTCGCGGTCGCGCCCGCGCTCTCCCTCGCGCGCGCCGCGCCCTCCGCCTCGTGGCGCGCTTTCGCCTCGCCCCGCCCTCCGCACGCTCAAGCGCCGCGTCCTCGCCTCGTGGCTATGGCCTCGCGGCCTCGTGCCTCCGCTGTTCGTGGTCGTGGCCGCGCCCGCCCGCCACTGTCGTTGGTCGCGCTGCGCTCTCCTCGCCCCGCCGCCGCCGTGGCGTGGCATGATCCGCCCGCCGTGGCGGGCCGCGCGTAATGCACGCGATGCGACGAGGCAACGGCGGATCGGCGCGACGGGCACTTTCCACGCTGCGTGAAAAGTTCAGTACCGGAGCTCGAGCGCTAAATATACGGCTTGTGATCCAGTTTAAATCCGCCAATAACGCTTTTACAAAGATGCTCTATTATGCAGCGTTCACGGAGTGCTTTCTTTCATCAAGCGCGCTAAACTTGCGGTTTTTTGGGCGCGGCGCTAATATTGGGCATCTGTTGGAGATGCTCTAACCCCAACTACCTGATGCTGAAACCTGAAGTTCTCTGCAAGACTGCAAGAAGTTCAGTTTAGAAGCGTACATGGAAATGTGTGCAAGAAGTTCAGTTCAGAAACGTACATGGAAATGTTAAAAATTCAGAATGTTCAGAACAAAGCAAAACAGAGAAGCAAGAGGAGTACAAGATTTGTGCTAGCGCTCAGTCATATGGTCCACAATCTTGCTTACTAAATAATGTTCAGATTATTGTAACTCTTGCACCAAAAAGGCCTTTACTATATTAACCATGTATAATTTTCATATATCAACAGTTAAGTTCTTAAAACTCTATGAAACAAACCCCTATACAACACAGAATTGCAACTGTTAAGACTTTTGAGGTGATCTTACTACGCACACCGAACTTTCAAGGTGATCTTACTACGCTACACCTAGCTGATTTAGTGCTACCTTTTGCATGCCATTCTTTGATGATTATTCATTTGTTGGCCAATGGTATTCTGTGAAAATTTGTTGCTGCCGAGTTTCTGTTCTGGGGATTTTTCAAAAAAATTACCATCCACTAGACTAAACTATGATTGACATTTCTTTTTAAAAAAAAACTATGATTGGCGTGTGTATTACTCTGGGATTTGGCTGCGGACACCTTTTGGGTAAAATCGCTACCTCTCGGAGTTTCTCGACCCTGCTTCGTCCGATTCTTCCTGAACAATTGTGTTTTCGTAAATACTGGTCCCGTGTGGTTTGTTCTCGGCACCGGCCGGGATGGTGGGTGGGCCGAGCGTGAGTGGTGTCCGGCTGCGGAATTGACGCGCTGCCGCGGCCGTGTCACACTTGTGTCCAGATTTGAAGCGCAGTCCTGGATGTGCGACGTCGTGGAGGCTCTTGAGCTGCTGCTGGCGCTCGACGACGACATGCCCACTTTCAGATTACTTAATTTATTTAGTCATATTTAGCTCTCTTTGTTTGCTGCATATTCCCAATTGCTTTGCTCATTCACTTCTATAGTAGGATAGGTGAAGGCATGCCTTAAGAAGCAAAAGAGAGACTTAACAAAGTTGGCGCAGACGTGGCTTCCGCTTGAAAACCAGCTAGATGTTACTCATTGAATCGCAAATCCCATAAAATTTGCTTCTATCGTATGTGAATATTTTTTGTTTTGTAGGATTTAAATTCAAATTGGCTTCCTCACTTACAAATGCAAATACAGCCTGGTGTTTTTTTAGGGATACAGCCTGGTGTTAGAAGCATGTGAGTTGTCTGTTTGAACCAAGTTGGACATAGAAACAATGTGCGAGAAAAAAAAATAGAGCATCTCCAATAGCTATCTTGTTTTGTCCCTAAAAAAAATGACCTCATATCTGTCGTGCGGTGTGGGGAGCATTTGCTTTTCGTTTTGTCACCCGTGTAAGCATGCGATGGTCATCTGTGATTTTCGTTGATGATTGGTTTCACCAACATCAGGTCTATTTTCTCCTCTTTTTGAGATATTATTTGGATTCCTTGAAAATTTTCTGGAACTGCCATTTGTAATTCTGGGTATGCTCGGTGGTAGGCTCCATGTGTGCATGATTTTTTTTGTCAAACTGCCTTCGGGCGGAAGGAAATTGGTTGCTTCCTTTTTCGTCGCTGCTGAGTTGCATGCGGTGGCCGGCTGTAGATTTCGGGCTGATGTGACAACGTGCATTAGGTTAGTGGTGATGTGTTATGCGCATGGGAACCGAAGATTTTTTTTTCTTTCCTGCAAAAAAAAAATGATTTTTTTCAAGATTTTTTTTATTGACCAATGTAGGCGGTTTGCTTTTTTGGTTGCATCTAAGCAGCTACTGGGCCTGGTAGAGAAGTGAGCTTTGTGACTTTTAGTAGGGTTGTATGTTGTGGCAGGTGCTGGCGCACACTCTGCAGTAGGTTTTTTCCCCAGCCGTTTTTCTTCCTTCCCTCTGTTTGCATTTATGAGCGTTAGTGGTATTGACACGTATGCATTGTTCTTGACTTGAATCTCTCAACAAATTATCCAAGTGATCTAAAACTTTATCATATTAGTAAAATATGTATTATTCAAATTTTGAAAAAAAAAATCAAATGTTTCTAAAAACTCTGAAGTTCCTGTCAATTAAAAGTTTGAAAACATAAATCTCTCAAACCAATGGTCCAACCAAACTGAAACTTTCCCAAATCAGTCATATATGTATTCTACAATTTATGAATTTCTTTTCAATTATTTCTAAAAAATTGGAATTTCTATACAAGTTTCGCCACAACACATTCAAAAGGACGCTGGGGCATGGTTGCTGAAAAATTGGACACTGTGATTAGAATGATGAAGGTGAGAGGTACAATTACTATGATGTAAGCCAGAAATAAATGTACCGCGTTAAGGACGCAGGGGCATGGCTACTGAAAATTTGGACACTGTGATTAGAATGATGAAGGTGAGCGATACAATTACTATGATGTAAGCCAGAAATAAATGTACCGCGTTTAATCTTGTTAGAAAAGTGTCAACGTGTAATTCCTGTCATCTCTAAAATGCATCATACATGGTGACAATAGATGTGCCTTTTTCAGTTTGCTTCTATGCATTACCTCCCTTTCTTTGAACACAACATTATCCACATATTCTATTACTTTGAAATTCATTGCATACAACAAAAACATCACCTATAAACATCACGTATCAATGGACGCGGGATTGCACAACTACTACGCCCTTGAAGTCACAAAGGAAAGATTATTTATGGCAAAAGAGAAAGCACAAATTAAACAATGGCAGTTCAACATGGCCCGTCAGCAGGTTAGCTACACACGAAAACGAGTTCACAAGGCAAACAATAATTCTAGCAAAAGTATGCAACAACTTCTTTTATGTATTACCACTCCACATGTATCCTCAGCGCCCACACAGTGAGGATCCTATTATCACATATACATGCGTGCACCTTCCTGTCGGACGTGTCCAAGAATTTGCAAATTCACTGTACCACTTTCTCACAGGCACCAATCCTGCAGGAGGATATACTACTATACCAGGATGATCTAATGCATCAACGACTACTTCTAGCTTATTTATGTAGTGTGTTTGTGTTTCCATAAACAGTTCTTCTAGCTCATTTATGTAGTGTGTTTGTGTTTCTATAAACAGTTCTCTGCCTACAGTGAACTATATGTACTTTGAATAACTGCAGTGTGCCACTTTTAATTTGTATCTTTGTATCCCCATATTTACAAAATTTCAACAGCTTCATATGTTCGGTTTCTTTAATACCTCTATATATTATTCTGAGATTAAATGAGCATGCACCAATCCAAATTTTGAATTAACAGATTGCATATTTGCGAGTGATCACCGAGCGCGGCGTGCCGCCGCGCGGTTAGGCTAGTTAGGAATACTGTGCAGCTGTTTGGCAAGAGTTTATATGCGCCAACTAAAATTTAACTAGCTTGCAAACTCTCGCATTGCTAGCTAGCTAGAGTTGCAAGTTGATGAACAGCCATGCACAGAGCACCAGAATGCACAAACTAGTACGACCACGGACTAATTGAATCGGATGGACAAGCTAGATGTTACGGTCACCAAGGATGCAATCCAACTAGTACAACGTATTGGCGCGAGCAAAGACTGACGCTCGCAACACGGCTATGCCGGGCGCGCACCACGCAAGCGAGCGGCACATGGACGAGAACCGCTTGGTCATCCCGCCAGAGCCATCCATGATGCATAGAGAAAAACGGATTGGGCGGACCACGACTTTCGTGGAAAATCGGAGGAAGCGATGGGAGGAACCTTTTGATTTGTTCATGGCCATTGGCCAGCGACCAAGACACCCTCCACGAACCACGTAGGCGGCGGCGGCCGATGGGCTCATTCTTTGTCGTGCTCTGCTTTTATAAAAAGAGGTCCATGGCTGTTTTTTTATGCGGAGAAAATACCGTGGTTTAGGGAATCTGCGCATATTAATATTGCAGTTTTGTGTGGTTGCCAAACAGCTTACAGTAATTTAAACTGTGGTAATCATAGAAACTGTAGTATTCTCATAATACATAGAAAATACCGAGTTATCAAAGGGGGCCTAAAACCGCAAAACAAGCAAGAATACTGCGAATAGGAGGCTTACGCTATCAGGAGAGAGGTTGGTCGAAAAAGGTCGCATGACCTCTTTGGTAGACTTCGTAATGGTGTCAGGCCCGACCAAGCAGCCGAGAAGCGCGTCAATCGCCTTAGCACCCATCTCCTTCTGGGAGACCCGCGGGGGGTCTGCAGGCCATGTGTACTGGGACATCAGGGAGCTTCGAGCCCGCAAAGGCAAGGCAAGGCGCGCCACCCACGGCCACACGATGTGGCCCTCGGTCAACCTGCCTTTCTTCAAGCGGGTGGTGGCCTCCACGAGAACTTTGACCTACGGGGTCGGCTTGGAGAGCGGGGCCCATGAGAGCAATTTTGAGGGGGCTTGTTCGTGAAGGTCGGCAGGTTGCCGCCGAGACCCTCCACGTAGAACGATGACTTATGCCACTCTCGAACATATTTCGGGAGGTCAAAGGAAAAGAAGGTGGAGTTGGGGTGGAGCTGCAGGATGGCTCCCCCAAGGTCGCAAACAGCGTCCTCGTTCAATTGAACGCATACCCGAAAAAAATAGTGGTACAAGTCAAAGTGCGGTGCTATCCCAAGGTAGCACTTATAGAAGGTGATAAAGTTTGCGATATGCAGATCCCCGTTGGTCGGGATATGGTGAAGTTGACACCCAAAAAAGTAGAGGAGGTCGCGCACAAAAGGATTAAGAGGGAAGCCAAGCCCCCACCCGAAGTACCCTGAGAACATGACATGCTTGTTGGCACGGGGCTCCAACGGGACTTCCCCATTTGGGATCCGCACCTTCAGACCTCCGGGCATGGACAAGTCGCCCTTGTAGCCTTTGATCTCACCCTCTGTCGCCACGGACGGGAACCATTTTCTGGTGGATTTGGGTGTAACGTGCCCTGGTCTTGCCCCCTTGGGAGCGGCCTTTTTTCTCTTCCCGCTGGCAAGCCTGGGAGGCGGCTCCAAGCGAGAGACCTCTCTCTCTCTCACTCCTCGTCTTGGCCATTAGCGGCGAGGGAATGGGAGCAACGGGAACGAGGCAGCAGCGCGATGAAGTTTTCAAGACGAACAAGGGGCGAGACGGAATGAGGTAGGGTTTTGAAACCCCCGATTTCCCTCTCCTTATAAGCTGTCTAGACCTGAGGCACCATCCACCCACAGCGGAACGAATCACTTTTTCCATCGCCTTGGGAAGGTTTTCCTTTACCTCCTTTTTTGTAGAAGATGGAGGTAATAATTATGACCCATGATGGATTACCGACTACACCGGATCGATGTCCAAACCGAAAGGGCGACCGGTCCCTTGGACGCGTGGAACTCAAAGGCTATCCGAGCTCTTAAGGAACAAGACGAAGGAGCCCACCGGAGGTCTCGTGACCTTTGTTGCGACCTTCGACATGCTTGGGAGGCTACTGATGGGGTCCTTCCAGGGATGGCTAATACCAAGGAGCCCGACCTCATCAAATACAAGGGGGCCCATGGGGCATGGTGCGAACCCTAAGAAGCCAGAAGACCTTCTTCATGCCCAAGTGAAAGTGCAACTAATCCCCGGGTGGTTTTGGTAATTAATAACAACATATATATCATTGAACTAATAGTTACTTGAGAATCATTTCAGAAAGTTCAGTGATATGGGTATGACAAGGACTGAAGAAGTGGACCCCTCAAAATGCTAAGGCAAGCATTGGCAAAAGCTCAAGACTCCATTTTTGGTTTAGTGATCCAAGATCACATTGAGTCAATAGGAAAAGCCAATACTATTAAAAGGGGATGAGGTTATGATAATGATCTCGTTGCTCAAGTGCTTAGTGATACATCTCCTAAACTATCAGCAACTTTCACTGCCATATACACTCATAAGTAGTCTCGGTCCCACCGATTTTCCAAACTCAGTCACACCGAGATGAACCACCTCAGCCAAAAGCCAAACCCTAGAAAACTCGGATTTTCCGATTCTAAACTCGGTCTCACCGAAACATGAGTTGCCAAGCTTCTGTAACCTTCTGTCATCAAATCGGCGTCACCGAGCTGATGAAGTCGGTCCCACCGAGATTGGCATGCTCTTGTCATTGCACGAATCGGACTAACCGAGATTGTATTTTCGGTCCCACCGAAAATCCCAACGTTCACATAATTTGAACTTTCGGTCTCACCGAGTTGTCCACTTCGGTCCCACCGAGATTGCTCAAATGTGTGTAACGGTTGGATTTTGTGTGGAGGCTATAAATACCCTCCACCCCTCTTCATTCGTGGAGAGAGCCATCGAAAGAACTACCATTCCTACCTTACATTTACGAGAAGCGAACTACCTACCCTTGTGTTGAGATCAAGTTGCTCCACTCCCACCATATGAAGCTTGATCTCTAGCCTTCCCAAGTTGCTTTCCACTCAATCCTTTCTTCCACCACAGCCAAATCGGTGAGGAGAGTTGAGTGTTGGGGAGATTATCATTTGAAGCACAAGAGCAAGGAGTTCATCATCATCTACAACATCTATTACCTTTTGGAGGGTGGTGCCTCCTAGATTGGTTAGGTGTCGCTTGGGAGCCTCCGTCATCGAGATGTGGAGTTGAACCAAGAAGTTTGTAAGGGCAAGGAGATCGCCTACTTCGTGAAGATCTACCCCGAGTAAGGCTAGCCCTCCGTGGGCGTGAGCCATGATGGAATAGACAAGGTTGCTTCTTCGTGGACCCTTCGTGGGTGGAGCCCTCCATGGACTCTCGCAGCCGTTACCCTCCGTGGGTTGAAGTCTCCATCAACGTGGAAGCACGATAGCACCACCTATCGAAACCACGAGAAAAATCACCGCGTCTCCAAAATTGCGTTTGCTCTTCTCCACCTCTCTTTACTACATGTGCAATTTACTTTCCGCTGCCTATACTCTAGAATTGCATGTGTAGGGTGATGCTTGACTTGATCATAATTGTGAATCTGTCAAAACTGTTCTTTGTCAAAAGGCAGAATTTTTATATTGTCAAGTAGTCTAATCACCCCCTCTAGACATACTTTCGATCCTACAAGTGGTATCGAGCTTTGGTCTCCATTGTATTGGTTTCCATTGCATTGGACTCCATAAGCTTGGTTTCACAACCTAGGAGAGTATGGCATCTAGTGAGGGTAATTTTCAGAGAGGTCCTTACTTTGATGGTACAAATTTTGCTAGTTGGAAGCATAAAATGAAAATGCATATTCTTGGTCATAACCCAGCCGCATGGGGCATTATTTGTGTTGGTATGCAAGGTGAATTATTCGAGGAAGGAAAAGTTCGGATCGCGGGCTACAACGGAAGAATTGCGGATGTTGCAAAACAATGCTCAAGCTTGTGACATTCTCTTCAATGCCTTGTGTCCCGAGGAGTTCAACAAAATCAGCCGTCTTGAGAATGCAAAGAGATTTGGGATACTTTGGTTGAAATGCACGAAGGTACCGAGTCCGTGAAGGAATCAAAGCTAGATATTCTTCAAGGTCAACTTGACAAGTTCAAGATGAAGGAAGGTGAAGGAGTCGCTAAAATGTACTCTAGGCTTGCTCTCATCACAAATGAGATTGCCGGCTTAGGAAGCGAAGAAATGACCGACCGATTCATCATCAAGAAGATTCTCAGAGCTTTGGATGGAAAGTATGACACCGTGTGCACTTTGATCCAAATGATGCCAAACTACAAGAATCTCAAGCCAACCGAAGTCATTGGAAGAATTGTTGCTCATGAGATGACACTTAAGGATAAGGAGGAGCTTCACAACAAGTCAAGTGGTGCTTACAAAGCTACAAGTGATGCTCCCACAACCTCAAGTGACAAGCTAGTTTCCAATGAAGAGATAAGCCTAATGGTCAAGAACTTCAACAAATTCTACAAGAATAGAGGCAAAGAGAGAAGCTCAAAGTCTAGATCATATGATGAAAAGAGATCTTCTAGTCGTGATCGAAACTGCTACAATTGTGGAAGACCCGGGCACTACTCAAATGAGTGTACGGCTCCCCACAAGAGAAGAGAAGAATCTCCAAGAAGAAGAAGCTCAAGAGATGAGTCACCTCGGAAAGAGAGAAGGAGCAGAGATGATCGTTATGAACGAAGACCCTCTCGGAGAAGCAAGGATTCGGAGAGGAAAGACAAGTCATCAAGGAGCTACACAAGAAGAAAACATCAAGCTCATGTAGGTGAATGGGTCTCCGGCTCCGACTCTGACAATCAATCCGAAGGAAGCTATCACTCCAACTCCGACTACAGATCAAGATGAAGGTGTTGCGGTCTTGCTCTCGTATCCTCCAACTCCAACTCCTACGACTTATTTGATTCACCAAATGAGGGAATTGGAAGATGCTTCATGGCTAAAGGTCCCAAGGTATCACACCACAATTCATTGACTTCAATAGTGATGAGGATGACTTGCTTGGTGAAGATGAGCTCTTACATGATAAATCCATGAGCCTAGTAATGATGAACATGCTAGTAGTCTTTATAGTCGAGAAGAGTCGAATGACAATGCTATGAAGGAGATTGAGCGTCTAACTAAAGAACTAAACACTCTTAAGTTAGCTCATGAAACAACTCAAGAAGATCATAGAGAGCTCCTAAGATCTCATGAGAAGCTACGCTCGAGAAGCTCACTCTAGAGCAAGAACATGAGTTTCTAAAAGCAATCAATGACGATCTTGAAAGAAGAGTTCTTCATATCTTGCCAAACGACTTCTCTTGTCTAATTTCTTGCCACCCATTAAGACTAAGCATGACAAGCATAAGAAAAATTCTTTCTCTAGTAGTAACAATAACCATGCTAAATCCAATGTTGTTGCTTCTAGTAGTTCTCTTGATTCCACTAACAATGTTTCAAGCCAAGTTACACTTGAGCAAGAAAATAGTTTATTGAAGGGGATTATAGAGAAAGGTGTCTACAAGAGCCTTGCCGGAAGCAAGAACTTTGAGGAAATTGTTCGCAAGCAAGGAAGGCACCGGAAGAATCAAGGAATTGGTTTTGAGCGAAAGTTCAACGCTGAAGGTGTTGAATGGGAAGAAGGTCAATATCCTACTCCACAGTTTGTTCCTCAAAAGGAGAAGTATGATCCTACTTCTTCCAATGTGGAACAAGCTCAAGATGACCTTCCACCACAAGACCACAAGCTAAAAGGCAAGGACAAGCTTCAAGAGGAGATTGATGCATTTATTGAAGCACCTCAAGCCATGGTCAAGTGGGTTCCCAAGGAAACATCAAGTTCTACTTCGTCAAGCTCAACTACAACCCCAAGGATTCCCATCAAGATGATGTGGATCCCGAAGAAGAAGAACTAGAAAGTTCTTGAGGGTGACTCCACCAACATACTTCACTCACATTCATTTTGGCAAAAACTTGTGCAATCAACTTCCACATGGTGCACTAGTTCATGGAGTCACAAACCCTCTTGTTGGTAAGTCAAGGGACAAGGTAATCATTGCTTTCATGGACATCATCTATTGTGAACTTCAATCCATGTCCATGGATGTCCTTGTTTGTTCCTTGTGGGACTAACCCATGTAGGTATTGAAAGTGCCCGAATCCAAAGGATAGCTCCCAACTCTTGATGATCTCCATCAACATTGAGCATCCACATCTCCAACATCTACATGAAGTCTTCTACGACAACCCAAGGTTAGTTTGACCCTTTAAAAGGGGTTCTCACATCTAGGGGGAGCTTTGCTCTAAAAATTGAGCTAAAGCATCTTCAAATGATGTGAACACATCAATGCTTTATGTAAAAGTGGTAACCCCACTTGTGCTTAAACGATGAGTATGACCTATGATCAAATGTTCTCATTTGGCTCCTAAGTCAATATACTCATATAAAGATGACCTAGTCATCGACAAATTGTGTGTTAGTTGCTAGAGTTTTGGTTGTGCATGTTTGACACATATTTCATTTGCTATCTTATTGTGTGAGCATGTTGGATGCATAATTTTATCCATTCGAGGACATCCATTTGTTGTTTTGGTCGTTTTATTTTTCGACCAAATGGATGGACAAGAATGCCTAAGTACCTCCCTAGCTATCTATGCTTTCTTGTCTCAAATTCTATTCATGCTTACATCACAAATTTTGAACAAGTCATTTTCGGACCCTCCGGTGAGGAGCACTGAGCCACCGATCCGTCAAGGGCTAACTTCCAAAACCTTCTAAGTGATTTCGGTCGGACCAACTCACTCAAACTCGGTCGAACCGAAAGCATTTAGACGATCTAGGTTTTCATCTCGGTGAAACCGAGTTGTGACTTTCGGCGTGATCGAAGTGCATAATCGCCTAGCAGTTATCCATCTCGGTGCCACCGAAGTTTTACAACTCGGTCCCACCGACAATGAAGGGGTATATATTCCGAGGGCGCGCGCTGATTCCTCCTTCAAACGTTTAGCCCCACACCCCTTTGCCGCCGCCGCCTGGTCTCCGGATCGTCGCCGTTGTCGCTCAGGCGCCCTCGCCAGAAGTCTCCGTCGCCGTCAGCGGACATCTCCTCCGAGCCGTTGCCGCCAGAGAAAAACTCCACCAAGTTAGGGTGAGTTTTGATCCCACTCGTGCTCCCATCTCCGATTCAATGCACGCTTGGATTGCCTAGTATCTTGCCACGATTGAAATCCTCCCGTACACCGATTAGTTCGTTTGGACTAGATTCGAGTAAAAGTTTTAGGGTTAGGTTTCCGCGAACACATCTCGGTGAGACCAACTTTATAGTTTCGGTATGACCGATTTGGCCTATGGCCATTGCATCGCACCCTTCGTCCAACCGAAGTTGTGCAAATCGGTGTGACCGAAATGAAAATTCTGTGAAACCCTAGTGTTTTCGGCAGATCGAAACCCACTTCGGTCAAACCGAAAGTGGTGTGAAAGCTCTGTTTAACACTTGGATTCACGAATCTTGAACTCGGTCGACCAAATGTCTTCTGTGAAAACCTAATACTAGAATTTGAACTCATTTTTTTGCAAAAACTTACGCATTTGTAATGACTCTTCTTCTCTGCCTACACCTTATCTATTCACAGGTTGTCACCATGTCGATGCCAGTGATGATCGTAACAGGTCGAGACACCCATTGCAGACATTCCAGAGGCAGGCACTAGTCCTGATCCTAGCAGCTCATCTGATGATGGTGAGAGGAGTACACCAAGTGGCTTGCCTCCTGCAGCCACCAGAGCTAGAAAGAAGAGGAATTCAGATGATGAGGATTCAGATTTTGTTGTTGAGGAAGAGGTGACCTCAAAGCCTAAAAGGAAGGTTGTTGCCAAAGAGCAACAAGGTCAACAAACTAAGAAGGGCACCAGCAAAGTCAAGCAGTCAACAGTTGCTAAGAAGCTAAATTTGGGAGAGGCAGCTGCGAGCAAAGTGAAGAAAACCTCCAAGAGAAAGAGGATAGTGCATGATGCAGATGAGAGGATGAGGATGAGGAAGCACCCCAGCCTACTCCTCGAAGCGAAGCTCATGGGTGATGCCATTAAGGCCGGAGCCACATCAAAGCCCAAGAAATCTGCTCCAGCTAAGGCAGCTCCAAAAAAGCTCGCCGCCAAGCCCAAGAAGACCGTCGAAACATTCCAGTCGTCGAGAAGAACAAGGATGATGTGCCACCAATGAGTCGACGATGAAGGACCAGTTTCTTTGAAACTTCGTCCAAAACTGCCACTACATGATGATGCTCATCCTCAAGCTAAGGATATGAAGGGAAGGAAAGATAGAGGTCTCAGGCTATGAAGACAGACTGACCCATATGCCGTGAGGAGAAGAACTGCTGTAGATCCCAGATTTCACACCAGAGAGCAGCAGGACTTCTATGAGACCGTGCTGATGGACAAGAAGCCCATAGTCGCAGACACCCGATATGTTGACTGGAAGTACATTGACAGCAAAGAGCACAGAGATTTCTTTCCACATGTGCATGAAAGTTTCACTGCTTGTGGAATTGCAGATTTTGTAGGTCAGAAATTGACCAGTTGGAATGATGAGATGATAATGCAATTCTATGCCACAACTCACTTCTACCCTGATGGAAAGATTGTGTGGATGACTGAAGGTCAAAGGTATTCTTCTTCTGTTGAAGAATGGGCAGAAATTCTGAATGCTCCAGTGCAACGAGAAGATGATATTGATGTATATGGGATTCCAAAGAAGAATCATGAATCCATGAAGAACATGTACAAAGAGATTCCAACAAAGGACTTGGGAATCTGGAAGCTCGGCTCAGTCTACTATCTCCAGGCAGGCTTACCTACCACTAATACCATTCTGAGGCATACCTTGATGCCCAAATCTGGAGATGATCGCATGATCAGAGGATACCCTATCAACATGCTGCACATACTTGATGAGAAAGCACCTTTCAAGGTGATGGACTTGATGGTAGAGACCATTAAGAGGACTGCAATGACGAGAAAAGGTCATGTGGATTTGCCCATGATTCAGATGCTTATCAATGCCAAGTTTGGCACGGGCACATTCTTGTTGGATAGAGAACATTTACCGTTGCAGCCAGAGCATGAAGACAATGTTGTTGTGATGGATGAGGAGGATCCGACATCTGCTGAAGGTCAAGCCAAGATCGAAGCTGCTAAGAAAGCCAAAGTCGACAAGGAAGCAGCAGCAGCAAGCAGCTAAACCAAAGAGTTCGGAGAGCAAATTCTTGAAGCTACCCAAAGGATTGAACAACGCTGCCAGCATTGAACAGTCTCGGAGAGCCTAGAGAGGATTGTTGAGGACAAGATCCACGCTCTGGGCGTGAAGTCGATCAAGTACAAGTGACCGTCAACAAGCTCGAGGCGGACATTGAGGAAGCAAAGCGGGAGAAGGAAGAGCTTATCGTGAGATGCGGGATGACTTAGTCCAGATTTTCAGAACAGACCGCTCCAGTTCCCACAGGACCCGATCATTGCTATTCCGTGGATCGACACGGGACTACAGCTTCAAAGACACCTCCAGCCCAGCGATTGCTCCTACTCCAACTCCAGCTCCAAAGGACCACTCCTCCAAAGACAGACATCACCAAGTCTTCGCCGATCTTGTCATATCCACTCCGACATCAACCCACGGGAGCCGCCAGAGAGTCCACAAAGGCGCTTAGCTCTATGCTTTTTCGAACTTTTTGGTAACTTGTTGCCAAAGGGGGAGAAATTGTATAGATCATAGGACTTCGAGAGAGAGAGTGCTGTTGTCGCTTTTGCTCTTTCGTTCTTTTGCGGTTTCTTTGAGATACTTTTGGTTTTCGAGACATTCAGTGTGTTTGATACTCCGTTTCATTCTACCTTAATGAGTGCTTGGTCGTACTATGCTTTAATGTGTGCTTAATGCTTATCATATACCATTCCTATCTTGTATGACCATTTACTCATGTCTTGGTGATTGGGTGCATGCTGTTCATTCTTATCATTTTGTGCGCTCCACCAAGATGTATGTGACATGGAAGAGTGACCCACGATCCTAATCGATTGTGCATTTGCATTCAAACGCAAATCTTAAATAATGCACAAATTTAGGGGGAGCTCTTACTTATCACATACTTCTCAAAGCGACGATATTATTCATTGATTATATCCTTTGTCGAAGCTTTGATCTATATGTTGTCATCAATTACCAAAAAGGGGGAGATTAAAAGTGCAACTAATCCCCGAGTGGTTTTGGTAATTAATAACAACATATATATCATTGAACTAATAGTTACTTGAGAATCATTTCAGAAAGTTCAGTGATATGGGTATGGCAAGGACTGAAGAAGTGGACCCCTCAAAATGCTAAGGCAAGCATTGGCAAAAGCTCAAGACTCCATTTTTGGTTTAGTGATCCAAGATCACATTGAGTCCATAGGAAAAGCCAATACTATTAAAAGGGGATGAGGTTATGATGATGATCTGGTTGCTCAAGTGCTTAGTTATACATCTCCTAAACTATCAGCAACTTTCACTGCCATATACACTCATAACTAGTCTCGGTCCCACCGATTTTCCAAACTCAGTCACACCGAGATGAACCACCTCAGCCAAAAGCCAAACCCTAGAAAACTCGGATTTTCCGATTCTGAACTCGGTCTCACCGAAACATGAGTTGCCAAGCTTCTGTAACCTTCTGTCATCAAATCGGCATCACCGAGATGATGAAGTCGGTCCCACCAAGATTGGCATGCTCTTGTCATTGCACGAATCGGACTAACCGAGATTGTATTTTCGGTCCCACCGAAAATCCCAACGTTCACATAATTTGAACTTTCGGTCTCACCGAGTTGTCCACTTCGGTCCCACCGAGATTGCTCAAATGTGTGTAACGGTTGGATTTTGTGTGGAGGCTATAAATACCCCTCCACCCCCTCTTCATTCGTGGAGAGAGCCATCAGAAAGAACTACCACTCCTACCTTACATTTCTGAGAAGAGAACTACCTACCCTTGTGTTGAGATCAAGTTGCTCCACTCCCACCATATGAAGCTTGATCTCTAGCCTTCCCAAGTTGCTTTCCACTCAATCCTTTCTTCCACCACAGCCAAATCAGTGAGGAGAGTTGAGTGTTGGGGAGATTATCATTTGAAGCACAAGAGCAAGGAGTTCATCATCATCTACAACATCTATTACCTTTTGGAGGGTGGTGCCTCCTAGATTGGTTAGGTGTCGCTTGGGAGCCTCCGTCATCGAGATGTGGAGTTGAACCAAGAAGTTTGTAAGGGCAAGGAGATCGCCTACTTCGTGAAGATCTACCCCGAGTAAGGCTAGCCCTCCGTGGGCGTGAGCCATGATGGAATAGACAAGGTTGCTTCTTCGTGGACCCTTCGTGGGTGGAGCCCTCCGTGGACTCTCGCAGCCGTTACCCTCCGTGGGTTGAAGTCTCCATCAACGTGGAAGTACGATAGCACCACCTATCGGAACCACGAGAAAAATCACCGCGTCTCCAAAATTGCGTTTGCTCTTCTCCACCTCTCTTTACTACATGTGCAATTTACTTTCCGCTGCCTATACTCTAGAATTGCATGTGTAGGGTGATGCTTGACTTGATCATAATTGTGAATCTGTCAAAAACTGTTCTTTGTCAAAAGGCAGAATTTTTATATTGTCAAGTAGTCTAATCACCCCCCCTCTAGACATACTTTCGATCCTACACCAAGACTAGAAGACGAGGGTGCCCCCAGATCTCATCTAGCATGTAAACCCTAGACCTCTCCTGTCTATGTTAAGGGAGGCATAGGGTTCCCTTTGATCCATCTATCCTTAGATAGGAGAAACTCTCGGTAGCAACATCATACACCATTGTAACTGTCGCGGAGTTGTCACGGCAGATGTCCTTAGTGTAAGGACTTAGTCGCGAGGCCCACGCATTTATGTGGTAGCTTGAGAGGGGTTGGGCGGAATCGAGAGACGCAACATAAGACAAGGATTTAGACAGCTTCGGGCCCCGGGAAACATCATCCGGTAATAACCCTATATGCTGTTTGTGGCTAGGTCTCATTATGATCATGAGGGAGTCGCCGGTAAGCCGGCTCTTTGTGTCTAACCCTAGAGATTGTTTCTTCTTGCTTGTCCCTCTTTGGGGAGCCCTGCCCCTTCTTATATAAGTTGAAGGGGCGACTTGCATGTAGAGTCCTAGTAGGATTAGAACTAGCTTATTCTCTATTACAATCCAGATACAAGTCCATGTCTTGATTCTTTGTAAGGAAAATATTCCTCACGCCTTTCATCTTAGCCGGCCCACCAAAGTATAAGCTGGCCTTCTGGGCCTTGGGTCTTGTCATCTATTTGACCTGCCCGCCGGGTTTCCAATGAGTCGTAAACCGCCAGGTCCGAGCAGTTCACCAGTGAGTCACCAAGCCCCAGCCGGGTCATACATCCGCGGGTTACACCGCGGGGTATATCCCTGATACGTCCATTTTGCATCATGCTTTATATCAATATTTATTGCATTATGGACTGTTATTACACATTATGTCTCAATACTTATGGCTATTCTCTCTTATTTTACAAGGTTTATCATGAAGAGGGAGAATGCCGACAGCTGGAATTCTGGCTAGAAAAGGAGCAAATATTGGAAACCTATTCTGCGCAGCTCCAAAAATCCTGAAACTCCACGGAAGTCATTTTTGGAATTAATAAGAATTATTGAGCGAATAAAATACCGAGGGGCCCACACTGGCGGAGGGTGCCCCCCTCTTGGGCGCGCCTGCTCCTGGGCCCCTGTTGGTCCTTCGGTGCCCATCTTCTGCTATATGAAGACTTTTACCCTGGAAAAAAAATCAGAAGCAAGCTTACAGGACAAAACTCCGCCGCCACGAGGCGGAACCTTGGCGGAACCAATCTAGGGCTCCGGTGGAGCTGTTTTGCCGGGGAAACTTCCCTCCGGGAGGGGGAAATCATCACCATCGTCATCACCAACGATCCTCTCATCGGGAGGGGGTCAATCTCCATCAACATCTTCACCAGCACCATCTCCTCTCAAAACCCTAGTTCATCTCTTGTATCCAATCTTGTATGAAAACCACAAATTGGTACCTGTGGGTTGCTAGTAGTGTTGATTACTCCTTGTTGTTGATGCTAATTGGTTTTCTTGGTGGAAGATCATATGTTCAGATCCTTAATGCATATGAATACTCCTCTGATCATGAACATGAATATGCTTTGTGAGTAGTTACGTTTGTTCCTGAGGACATGGGTGAAGTCTTGCTATTAGTAGTCATGTGAATTTGGTATTCCTTCGATATTTTGATGAGATGTATGTTGTCTCTCCTCTAGTGGTGTTATGTGAACGTCGACTACATGACACTTCACCATTATTTGAGCCTAGAGGAAGGCATTGGGAAGTAATAAGTAGATGATGGGTTGCTAGAGTGGCAGAAGCTTAAACCCTAGTTTATGCGTTGCTTCGTAAGGGGCTGATTTGGATCCACTAGTTTCATGCTATGGTTAGGTTTACCTTAATACTTCTTTTGTAGTTGCGGATGCTTGCAATAGGGGTTAATCATAAGTGGGATGCTTGTCCAAGAAAGGGCAGTACCCAAGCACCGGTCCACCCACATATCAAATTATCAAAGTACAGAATGCAAATCATATGAGCGTGATGAAACTAGCTTGACGATAATTCCCATGTGTCCTCGGGAGCGCTTTTCTCATTATAAGAAATTGTCCAGGCTTGTCCTTTGCTACAAAAAGGATTGGGCCACCTTGCTGCACTTTATTTACTTTCATTGCTTGTTACCCGTTACCAACTATCTTATCACAAAACTATCTGTTACCTATAAATTTCAGTGCTTGCAGAGAATACCTTACTAAAAACCGCTTGTTATTTCCTTCTGCTCCTCGTTGGGTTTGACACTCTTACTTATCGAAAGGACTACAATAGATCCCCTATACTTGTGGGTCATCAAGACTCTTTTCTGGCGCCGTTGCCGGGGAGTGAAGCGCCTTTGGTGAGTGGAACTTGGTAAGGAAACATTTATATAGTGTGCTGAAATTTTCTGTCACTTGTTACTATGGAAACTAATCCTTTGAGTGGCTTGTTCGGGGTATCTTCGCCCCGACCAGTAGAGCAAAGAGTTGCTCCTCAACCTACTGAATCTACTGAAAATGTTTACTTTGATATTCCTTCGGGTATGATAGAGAAACTTCTAGCTAATCCCTTTGTAGGAGATGGAACATTGCATCCCGATTTACACCTAATCTTTGTGGATGAAGTTTGTGGATTATTTAAGCTTGCAGGTATTCCTGATGACGTTGTTAAGAAAAAGGTCTTCCCTTTATCTTTGAAAGGAGATGCATTTACATGGTATAGACTATGTGATGATACGGGATCTTGGAACTATAAATGATTGACATTGGAATTTCACCAGAAGTTCTATCCTATGCATCTTGTTCATCGTGATCGTAATTACGTATATAATTTTTGGCCTCATGAAGGAGAAAGCATTGCTCAAGCTTGGGGGAGGCTTAAGCCAATGTTATATTTATGCCCCAATCATGAGCTCTCAAGAGAAATGATTATTCAAAAAATTTATGCTCGGCTTTCTCTCAATGATCGCACCATGCTCGATACTTTCTGTGCTGGTTCTTATATGTTGAAGACTACTGAATTCAAGTGGGATTTATTGGAAAGAATTAAACGCAACTCTGAATATTGGGGTTCCAACGATGGTAAGGAGTCAGGTATAACACCTAAGTTTGATTGTGTTAAATCTTTTGTGGATACCGATGCTTTTCGTGGATTTAGCGCTAAATATGGACTTGACTCTGAGATAGTAGCTGCTTTTTGTGAATCTTTTGCTGATCACGTTGATCTCCCTAAGGAGAAGTGGTTTAAATATAATCCTCCCACTGAAGTAAAAGTAGTTGCACCTATTACAGTTGAAGAAAAGACTATCACTTATAATGATCCTATTGTTCCTACTACTTATGTTGAGAGACCACCTTTTCCTGTTAGGATAAAGGATCACGCTAAAGCTTCAACTATTGTTTGTAAGAGTAATACTAGAACTTATACACCCCCTGAGCAGATTAAAGTTAAACCTATTATTGCTATGGTTAAAGATCTCTTGGATGATAATTTAGATGGGCATGTTATTTATTTCTGTGGTGAAACTGCTAATATTGCTAGACCAGATGCTAAGATACATAGACCTGTTGTAGGCATGCCTGCTATTTCTGTTAAAATAGGAGATCATTGTTATCATGGCTTATGTGATATGGGTGCTAGTGCTAGTGCAATACCTTTTTCCTTATATAAAGAATTATGCATGATATCGCACCCATTGAGTGAAGGTATTGATGTTACTATTAAGCTTGCCAATAGGGATACCATTAAACCAGTTGGGAATGTTAGAGATGTTGAAGTCTTGTGTGGGAAAGTTAAATATCCTGCTGATTTTCTTGTTCTTGGTTCCCCACAAGATGACTTTTGTCCCATTATATTTGGTAGACCCTTCTTGAATACTGTTAATGCTAGGATTGATTGTGAAAAGGATATTGTTACAATTGGCTTAGGGGATATGTCTCATGATTTTAATTTTGCTAAGTTTCGTAGACAACCCCGTGATAGAGAATCGCCTAGTAAGGATGAAATTATTGGTCTTGCTTCTATTTCCGTACCTCCTACTGATCCGTTAGAACAATATTTGCTAGACCATGAAAATGATATGTTTATGAATGAAAGAAGGGAAATAGATGAAGTATTCCTTCAACAGTGTCCTATTCTGAAACACAACTTACATGTTGAAATCCTAGGGGATCCTCCTCCACCCAAGGGTGATCCCGTGTTTGAGCTCAAACCTTTACCTGATAATCTTAAATATGCTTATCTTGATGAAAAGAAAATATATCCTGTTATTATTAGTGCTAACCTTTCAGAGCAAGAAGAAGAAAGATTATTGAAAACTCTGAAGAAGCACCGTGCTGCTATTGGATATACTCTGGATGATCTTAAGGGAATTAGTCCCACTTTATGCCAACACAAAATAAAAGTGGAGAAAGATGCCAAACCAGTTAGAGATCCTCAACGACGGTTAAATCCTAAGATGAAAGAAGTGGTAAGAAAGGAGATACTAAAGCTCCTTGAGGCAGGTATAATTTATCCCGTTGCTGATAGTGATTGGGTAAGTCCTGTCCATTGCGTCCCCAATAAAGGAGGTATTACTGTCGTTCCTAATGATAAAGATGAATTGATCCCGCAAAGAATTATTATAGGTTATAGGATGGTAATTGATTTCCGTAAATTAAATAAAGCTACTAAGAAAGATCATTACCCTTTACCTTTTATTGATCAAATGCTAGAAAGACTATCCAAACATACACATTTCTGCTTTCCAGATGGTTATTCTGGTTTCTCTCAAATACCTGTGTCAGCGGAGGATCAATCAAAAACTACTTTTACTTGCCCTTTCGGTACTTTTGCTTATAGACGTATGCCTTTTGGTTTATGTAATGCACCTGCTACCTTTTAAAGATGCATGATGGCTATATTCTATGACTTTTGTGAAAATATTTGTGAGGTATTCATGGATGACTTCTCCGTTTATGGATCCTCTTTTGACGATTGCTTGAGCAACCTTGATCGAGTTCTGCAGAGATGTGAAGACACTAGTCTCGTCTTGAATTGGGTAAAGTGCCACTTTATGGTTAACAAATGCATTGTCTTGGGGCATAAGATTTCCGAGAGGGGTATTGAAGTTGATAAAGCTAAAGTTGATGCTATTGAAAAGATGCCATGTCACAAGGACATAAAAGGTATAAGAAGTTTGCTTGGTCATGCCGGTTTTTATAGGAGATTCATTAAGGACTTTTCTAAAATCTCTAGGCCTTGACTAATTTATTACAAAAAGATATTCCTTTTGTCTTTGATGATGATTGTGTGGAAGCATTTGAAATACTTAAGAAAGCTTTAATCACTACACCTATTGTTCAACCACCTGATTGGAATTTACCCTTTGAAATTATGTGTGATTCTAGTGATTATGCTGTAGGTGCTGTTCTAGGGCAAAGAGTTGATAAGAAACTAAATGTTATCCAGTATGCTAGTAAAACTCTTGACACTCCCAAAGAAATTATGCTACTACTGAAAAAGAATTCTTAGCAGTTGTATTTGCATGTGATAAGTTCAGACCTTATATTGTTGATTCTAAAGTTACTATTCACACTGATCATGCTGCTATTAAATATCTTATGGAAAAGAAATATGCTAAGCCTAGACTTATTAGATGGGTTCTCTTGCTCCAAGAATTTGATTTGCATATTATTGATAGAAAGGGAGCTGAGAACCTCGTTGCAGACAACTTGTCTAGGTTAGAGAATGTTCTTGATGACCCACTACCTATTGATGATAGCTTTCCCGATGAACAATTAGCGGTCGTTAATGCTTATCGTACTGCTCCATGGTATGCTGATTATGCTAATTACATCGTTGCTAAATTTATACCACCTAGTTTCACATACCAGCAAAAGAAAAACTTCTTTTATGATTTAAGACATTACTTCTGGGATGACCAACACCTTTATAAAGAAGGAGTAGATGGTGTTATTAGACATTGTGTACCTGAGCATGAACAGGAACAGATCCTATGCAAGTGTCACTCTGAACCATATGGAGGACACCATGCTGGAGATAGAACTGCACATAAGGTATTGCAATCCGGTTTTTATTGGCATACTCTCTTCAAAGATGCTTGTAAGTTTGTCTTGTCTTGTGATGAATGTCAAAGAATAGGTAATATTAGTAGACGTCAAGAAATGCCCATGAATTATTCTCTCGTTATTGAACCATTTGATGTTTGGGGCTTTGATTATATGGGACCTTTTCCTGCCTCTAATGGATACACACATATTTTAGTTGCTGTTGATTACGTTACTAAGTGGGTAGAAGCTATTCCAACTAGTAGTGCTGATCATAACACCTCTATTAAGATGCTTAAACAAGTTATTTTTCCGACGTTTGGAGTCCCTAGATATCTTATGACTAATGGCGGTTCACATTTTATTCATGGTGCTTTTCGTAAAATGCTTGCTAAGTATGATGTTAATCATAGAATTGCATCTCCTTATCACCCACAGTCTAGCGGTCAAGTAGAGTTGAGCAACAGAGAGCTCAAATTAATTTTGCAAAAGACTGTTAATAGATCTAGAAAGAATTGGTCCAAGAAATTCGATGATGCATTATGGGCCTATAGAACTGCATACAAAAATCCTATGGGTATGTCTCCGTATAAGATGGTTTATGGAAAAGCATGTCACTTACCTCTAGAACTTGAACATAAAGCATATTGGGCTATTAAAGAGCTCAACTATGACTTCAAACTTGCCGGTGAGAAGAGGTTATTTGATATTAGCTCACTTGATGAATGGAGAACCCATTCCTATGAGAATGCCAAGCTGTTCAAAGAAAAAGTTAAAAGATGGCATGACAAAAGGATACAAAAGCGTGAGTTTAACGTACGTGATTATGTGTTGCTATTCAACTCTCGTTTAAGATTTTTTGCAGGAAAACTTCTCTCTAAGTGGGAAGATCCTTACGTTATCGAGGAGGTCTATCGTTCCGGTGCCATAAAAATCAACAACTTCGAAGGCACAAGTCCGAGGGTGGTGAACGGTCAAAGAATCAAACATTATATCTCAGATAATCCTATCAATGTTGAAACTAATATTATTGAAACCGTAACCCCGGAGGAATACATAAGGGACACTTTCCAGAATGTTTCAGACTCCGAAAAGGAATAGGTATGTGGTACGGTAAGTAAACCGACTCCAAAACAATTCTAATGGCAATTTTTCTCCGTTTTGGAATATTTAATAATTTTGGGAAGCAAGAAGTAATCCGGGAAGGACACAAGGCCTCCACGAGGGTGGAGGGCGCGCCCACCCTTACGGGGCACGCCCCCTGTCTCGTGGGCACCTCATGTGCCTCCCGGACTCCATTTTCTTGCATGTTACTTTTTTTGGTCGATAAAAATTCAATATATAATCTCCCGAAGGTTTTGACCACCGTATCACGCAAAAATCCTCTGTTTTCGTTTTGAGCTGTTTTTCTAACAGATCTAGAGCACCATGACATCTCCAAGCGCTCCCAAGGACAAGTTTTTCGAGAGGGTTATCAACCCCTATCTTGCGGAGGTGCTGCAACACCCTCAAACCATTGAGATGCGTGAGGGGGTGCTGCACATCCGCGATGTGGAGGGACCAAGGCGTACCGGAAGCGTGGAGACAAAGCTCGAAGCCATGGAGCAACAAGTTTTCAAGTGCCAAGGGATGGTGGAACAAGGACTCAACGCCAACCAGATGATGATCGCGGAGTTCACCAACAACCACAAGCTGGATGCCAAGATCGTTGGGGAGACCATCTTCAAGCTTTAAGAGAAAATCGAGCACCTCCAAGCCCAGATCTATGACCTACAAAACCAAAACTGTGAGTATGAATATAGACTCAAGAGGATGAGTTTGGCTGCAGATTTGAGGATCCCGGAGACTCGATCATCCTTCTATGATGGTGAGCCTATGCCTTGGAAGATGGACGACAAGCCTACGTCATCAACAACTCCTTCTTCACCACCTCCGAGGACATAATTACATGGGTATGGGCACTCCCCTTGGCAACTGCCAAGCTTGGGGGAGGTGCCCCGGTATCGTATCACCATCACACTCCTATCTTTACCGTTTTACTTAGTTCGATCCTTTTAGTAATATCTTGATCTAGTAGATTGAAGTTTTCGTATGAATTAGTTTTGAGTTTTGCTTTGTGGTCTCTTTATGTAATCGAGTCCGTGAGCTATCTATAATAAAGATTAGTGTTGAGTCAAGGGCTTTGCTATCTTGCTATGATCTTGAGAAAATAGAAAGAATAGAAAGAATAAAAGAGTTCATATTGATCTTATGGATAGTAATGACTTCACATATAAAGAGTATGAGGCATAAAAGTTGTTGAGAGTTGACAAACGTAGTTTTGGTCATCTTTGCAATTAATAGGAAGTAATAAGGAAAGAGAGGTTTTCACATATAAATATACTATCTTGGACATCTTTTATGATTGTGAGCACTCATTAAGTATGACATGCTAAAGAGTTGATGTTGGACAAGGAAGACAACATAATGGGTTATGTTTTCTCACATCTCAGTTAAAGTATATTGTCATGGATCTTTCAAACATGTTGAGCTTGCCTTTCCCTCTCGTGCTAGCCAAATTCCCTGCACCAAGTAGAGATACTACTTGTGCTTCCAAATATCCTTAAACCCAGTCTTGCCATGAGAGTCCACCATACCTACCTATGGATTGAGTAAGATCCTTTGAGTAAGTCATGTTGCAAGCAATAAAAATTGCTCTCTAAATATGTATGACTTATTAGTGCGGAGAAAATAAGCTTTATATGATCATGTGATATGGAAGTAATAAAAGCGACGGACTGCATAATAAAGGTTCATATCACAAGTGGCAATATAAAGTGACGTTCTTTTGCATTAAGATTTTGTGCATCCAACCCTAAAAGCACATGACAGCCTCTGCTTCCCTCTGCAAAGGGCCTATCTTTTACTTTATGTCTTTCACTTTATGCAAGAGTCAAGGTGATCTTCACCTTTCCCTTTTTCATTTTATCCTTTGGCAAGCACCTCGTGTTGGAAAGATCCTAATATATATATCCAATTGGATGTAAGTTAGCATGAACTATTATTGTTGACATCACCCAAAGGTGAATACGTTGGGAGGCGAATATATAAGCCCCTATCTTCCTCAGTGTCCGATTAAAACTCCATAACCATAAGTATTGCGTGAGTGTTAGCAATTGTAGAAGACTATATGATAGTTGAGTATGTGGACTTGCTGAAAAGCTCTATTCTTGACTCTTTCTGATGTTATGATAAATTGCAATTGCTTCAATGAGTAAAATTATAGTTTGTTAGTTCCCAATGAAGTTTCTAAACCATACTTGACATTGTGAATTGATTGTTACTTGAGCATGAGAAATCATATGACAAAATCCTTTTATGGTGCTGTTATAAGAATGATCATGATGCCCTCATGTCCATATTTTATTTTTATCGACACCTCTATCTCTAAACATGTGGACATATTTTTTGATTTCGGCTTCCGCTTGAGGACAAGCGAGGTCTAAGCTTGGGGGAGTTGATACGTCCATTTTGCACCATGCTTTTATATCAATATTTATTGCATTATGGGCTGTTATTACACATTATGTCTCAATACTTATGGCTATTCTCTCTTATTTTACAAGGTTTATCATGAAGAGGGAGAATGCTGGCAGCTGGAATTCTGGCTGGACAAGGAGCAAATATTGGAAACCTATTCTGCACAGCTCCAAAAATCCTGAAACTCCACCGAAGTCATTTTTGGAATTAATAAGAATTATTGAGCGAAGAAAATACCAGAGGGGGCCCACACCGTGGCTAGGAGGGTGCCCCCCCATTGGGCGCGCCCCCGTGTCTCCTGGGCCCCCTGTTGGCCCTCCGGTGCCCATCTTCTGCTATATGAAGGCTTTTACCCTGGAAAAAAAATCAGAAGCAAGCTTACGGGACGAAACTCCGCCGCCACGAGGCGGAACCTTGGCAGAACCAATCTAGGGCTCCGGCGGAGCTGTTTTGCCGAGGAAACTTCCCTCCGGGAGGGGGAAATCATCACCATCATCATCACCAACGATCCTCTCATCGAGAGGGGGTCAATATCCATCAACATCTTCACCAGCACCCTCTCCTCTCAAAACCCTCGTTCATCTCTTGTATCCAATCTTGTATCAAAACCACAAATTGGTACCTGTGGGTTGCTAGTAGTGTTGATTACTCCTTGTTGTTGATGCTAATTGGTTTACTTGGTGGAAGATCATATGTTCAGATCCTTAATGCATATTAATACTCCCCTGATCATGAACATGAATATGCTTTGTGAGTAGTTACGTTTGTTCCTGAGGACATGGGTGAAGTCTTGCTATTAGTAGTCATGTGAATTTGGTATTCGTTCGATATTTTGATGAGATGTATGTTGTCTCTCCTCTAGTGGTGTTATGTGAACGTCGAATACATGACACTTCACCATTATTTGGGCCTAGAGGAACGCATTGGTAAGTAATAAGTAGATGATGGGTTGCTAGAGTGGCAGAAGGTTAAACCCTAGTTTATGCGTTGCTTCGTAAGGGGCTGATTTGGATCCACTAGTTCCATGTTATGGTTAGGTTTACCTTAATACTTCTTTTGTAGTTGCGGATGCTTGCAATAGTGAAAGCACAAGTTCTCCCTAGGTGGTTTTGGTAATTGATGTCAACATATCTCTTGTTGGACTAACACTTTTATCTAGCATGTGTCAGACAAGTTCAACAATGGAGTGGCATGGACTAAAGGATCTGGGAACTCCTTCAAGATGCTAAGGACAAAGGATGTGACGCCCCGAGACCGACGCTTCAGAAGACTTCCATATTTTCGTGTTCGCCGTGTGTTTTATTTTGTTTTTGCATTGCATCATGTTCATCATTTGATTATATTGCACTGCCATGCCCATCTTTGTCATGTTGCATATGTGCCTCTTGTCATTTATTGCATCATGATCACCATGTGCGTTACATTCTTCATGATGTTGTCTTGCTCTATTCATGTCGTTTGTATCAACCCCTTTGCTATCTCTCTCAAGCCATGCCCATGTATCATCACCTCTCCATTCCTTCTTCTTTCATGTTTTGCAAGTAACATTATTCCCTCCTCTATTAATGTTCATTTATTTCCTGTGATCTTACTCCATGCTTTATACCTCTCCGTCAAATATCATCCATTTTGGAGTTGTTTTGGTTGGGTTAAAAAATGGCTCAAGTTTGAATTTAATTCAAACTTGTTTTATTTTTATACCTCTAAAAATTCCCATAGCAATTTATTCAAATTCTACATAAATCCAGAATCCCACATATGTTTTTATCTCATCCTAATTCCTTGCCAAACTCCTTGGCCTTTTCTTGCATTTCTGTTTGAAGAAATTGCTTAAAGGAAAAGGGCCCTGCAGCCAGGCCAAGCCTGCTCCCTCCGCAGCCCACTACCTAACCAGCTAGACCAGACCGGCTCATTTGCCCCGGGAGGCCCAGCTAACCCCCGTTAACCCTAGCCCGATCCCACTTCTCTCCTCGATCCCCATCTCCCTCGCCCTCGTCCCCTACAATCGCCGCCCACACCACGCGCTCGTGCCTCGCCTCGATCCGCCCATGATCAGCTAGCTCCGCCAGCCGCCGTCGACCTCGCTGGCCGGCGAGTCTTCCCCCGTGCCGTCCCTGGCTATTTCGCCTTGCCGTCCCCTCTCCTCCTCCGCACCTTCCCTCGTCGCCTCCTCCCTCCGCTGCGCGTGGGGCCGTTCAGCCCCGTGCCCCTGCCTCGACCCTGCTCCGCACCCATGGCCCCGCCTCTCCTTCACGCAGCGCTGCCGCGCCATCCCGCCTCCTCCTTGTCCAACTCCAGTGGCTCCACCTGCGGCCTCCTCCTCTGTCGCCCGCGCCATCCAGCTGCGCCGCGCCCGATCCGCTCCAAGCCGCGCCGTCGGCCATGCCTTCGGCCGGATCCAGTCATCCCCGCGCCTAGTCCCTCAGCTCCTCCGCCTTCCTTCGCGCCTACAGGCGGTTTCTCTCGCCGTACCTCTCCGAGCAGGAGCCGCCTTCCCTGCTGCGCGCCAAGGCTAACGCCGGCCACTTCTTCCAACCGCTGCTCGGCCATGCGCCAGCATCCAGCAGCTCGAGCGGTCCCCGGTGACCTCCCGAGGCAGAGCCTTGCAAGACCCTCGATGCCCTTTCAGTTCTTCAAGACCGCCAAGACCAGTGATGCACCAAGTATGCGTGTACGTCTATCGTTGCTATGGGTCCGTCAAAAAACCTAGTGCATCGACCGTCGTCCAGGGCACCGGGGCACTAGTTGCCTCTAGTTGCGGGTGCTTCGTTTGAGCTTCATCGAAACATCGCCAAGTACCACTCATGTCGGCAAGACTCGCAAGTCGGACCCCGAACGATCGACGTCTCCTGGACCGTGTACAACTACCGTCGCCACGTGAACAACGACTTCCACTACGCCGTGTTCGACTACTTCCCACGACGACCCGAGAACGACTACTTCCTCTACCGACGCCATGTACCACTACTTCCACCTACACCGCATCGAACTCGTTCCGCTCCGAAAACGCACGCTTCAAAGGTATAACCCCGAGACGACCGCCGTGGACCGAATGCATGTGTTGAATGAGATGCACCGTTTGCACCGTGTTCGAATTGTCACTCGTTTCCATGCCACCATTATGTGGGACACCCGGAATCCGGGATCACCCCACCATCCGTGCACGCATCCGCACGCCTTCCTTTTGCACCGATATCTCCTTGAGTTATCGGATAACCTATATGTTGCCGTGGCATCATTTTCGGATATGTTGCCGTGGCATCATTTTCGGATATGTTGCCGTGGCACCATTTCCGTTTCACCGCCGTGGCACCTTTTTCCTTCCGCCATGGCGACTAATGCCTCATTTCATGCTCATGTCAACATTTTCATAAAAAATTGCATAAAACTTGCATATGTCATCCGCATCATGATAACAACATTTAAAATGTTTTAATTGTTGATTGCTTTAATTGCTATATGCACATGGGGATTTTCCAGAATTGTTGTTTGTTCATCCGGCCCCATTTAAATTGTTTAGATGGTATAGTTTTGTTATGCTTCACCACTTGCCATGTTAACCAACATTTAATATTGTTGTGTTCATAACCGAGAGAACTAAATACTTGCATGTGGTGTTTCGTCAATATGCAACTCGTTGCATATTGAGCTCCACTTAATTTGTAGTGTTGTTTGTTGCACTTTGCCATGCCATGCCATGCCTCATTAAACCGGACATGCATCATCCTTGGTTGTGCATCATGCCAAGTTTATGTGATGGTTGTTTACTATGTTGTTTGTTTCTTTCCGGGTTGCTTCTCTCGTTAGCTTCGGTTTCGTTCCGGAGTTGTGAGGATTCATTCATCTGCTTCCGTTCATCTTCTTCATGGACTCGTTCTGCTTCCTTGCGGGATTTCAGGCAAGATGACCGCTACCCTGGATCTCACTACTATCATTGCTATGCTAGTTGCCTCGTTCTTTCGCTATGCTGCGATACCTATTACCTGTTTGTCCAGCCATCCCATATTGCCATGAACCCCTAACCTTTGACACCTTTCCTATGCAAACCGTTGTTTGGCTATGTTACCGCTTTTGCTCAGCCCCTCTTATAGCGTTGCTAGCTGCAGGTGAAGTTTAAGATTTCTCCATGGTGGACAGGATTTTGGTTGGGATATCACAATATCTCTTATTTTATTAATGCATCTATATACTTGGTAAAGGGTGGAAGGCTCGGCCTTATGCCTGGTGTTTTGTTCCACTCTTGCCGCCCTAGTTTCCGTCATACCGGTGTTATGTTCCCGGATTTTGCGTTCCTAACGCGGTCGGGTGATTTATGGGACCCCCTTGACAGTTCGCTTTGAATAAAACTTGTCCAGCAAGGCCCAACATTGCCTTTTACCATTTGCCTCACCACCACCTACTTTTCCTTGGGAGTAATTAACCCAAGGGTCATCTTTATTCAGCCCCCGGCCAATGCTTGTCTAAGTGTTGGTCCAAACTAGAGCGCTTTGCAGCGCCACCTCAAGGAAACTTGAGGTCTGGTTTTAGTTGTACGGACTGCTCATCCGGTTGTGGCCTGAGACGAGATACGCGCGGCTACTATCAGGATGTCGGCACACTGGGAGGCTTTGCTGGTCTTGTTTTACCATTGTCGAAAGGTCTTGATATACCGGGATACCGAGTCTGATCGGAGTGTCTCGGGTGAAGGTCTATTCCTTTGATGATCGCGAGAGCTTGTCATGGGCTAAGTTGGGACACCCCTACAGGGTAAAAACTTTCGAGAGCCGTGCCCGCGGTTATGTGGCAGATGGGAATTTGTTAATGTCCGGTTGTAGACAACTTGACACTTGATCCGAATTAAAACGCATCAACCGAGTGTGTAGCCGTGATGGTCTCTTCTCGGCGGAGTCCGGGAAGTGAACACGGTTTCTGTGTTATGATTGGCGTAAGTAGGTGTTTAGGATCACCTCTTGATCTTTGCTAGTTGACGACCGTTCCGCTTGTTCTCTTCTCGCTCTCATTTGCGTATGTTAGCCACCATATATGCTTAGCCGCTGCTGCAACCTCACCACTTTACCCCTTCCTTTCCCATTAAGCTTTGCTAGTCTTGATACCCATGGTAATGGGATTGCTGAGTCCTCGTGGCTCACGGATACTTCAAAACCAGTTTGCGGTGCCTTTGTTACCGAAAGCGGTGGCGCAACCAAGCTCAAGGAGGAGCTCGATGAAGATCTTGCCCTTTGTGTTGTTTCGTTCTAGTTGATCGAGAGTGGTGCCCGGTTAGGGTCGATCGGGGACCGTTTGTCGCATTTGGGGTTCTTCTTTTATTTTGGTTCCGTAGTCGGACCTTGATTGTATCTGGATGATGTAATGCTTTATTCATGTAATTGTGTGAAGTGGCGATTGTAAGCCAACTATGTATCTCTTTCCCTTATGTATTACATGGGTTGTGTGAAGATTACCTCACTTGCAACATTGCTTTCAATGCGGTTATGCCTCTAAGTCGTGCTTCGACACGTGGGAGATATAGCCGAATGGAAGGGCGTTACAAGTTGGTATCAGAGCCTTCCCCGACCTTAGGAGCCCCACTGCTTGATCGTTTTTAGCGGCCGAGTTGTGTCTAGAAAAATGTTTTGAGTCATTTAGGATTATATATATCGGAGAGTTAGAATTCTTTTTACTCCTCGGTCCTTAAATCGCTCTGGTAAGGCATCCCGACGTAGAGTTTTGACTCTTCTCTTCTCAAATTTCACTAAATTTTTATAGGATCACGCTGGTATCTTGGAATCGTTCGATATTCTTATGACGAGAAAATTGTTCTTGGTGCCTCGACATTTAGGGGTTGTGGCGGTGTCCCGGGAGTTGAGCTCGAGGTGTTGTCGTCATAATTTTATCGTTGCGATTCTGGAATACCGAGTTTAGTACGCCGACATCGAAAATCTCTTTTATGCGCTTGTTGGTGAGATAACCCCGCTAACTTGATCTCGAGGTGAGTACGGAGTATTGCCATGACTCGTATAACGGATGCTTTTCGAAGGTTGAGGCAGACGATTTCCGAAGGTTTCTTGGTTATGTGTTGACGGATGGATACAGCTTGGATGTAGGTATTGTTAGTTTGGGTGAGATATATTGCTTCCCCTGTATCCCCAACACCAGATTGCATAACCAGAAAGTTTAGGGAGTTTCATAGGTGGGAATTCAAGTAGCTCTTAGGATATCTTTCCGATGGATGTATGATATGAAATTGGGGTTCGACGTCTAGTAGTCCGCCTATTCACGGTTGGTTTTACAGTGGTCTCGTTGTGTCTTAAAGAGTCCTTGGCTATGCCGACTCGGGGGCGCTTCAGTATGTCATGTGCCTTTGCCTTGTACATGATGGTGCTTGTCTGATTGAGCCCGTGTAGGCCCCACCACAAAAACTTCGGACGAAATCTCTATCATATGTTTGTTCCGGCTTATTCTGCAAGCCAATCCTTTGTTTTGTTTTAATTGTGGTATTCGAGTTGCTTCGATGTCAAATGTTGAATCCATACTTTTTCCTAAACGGTGTTCTCATATTGCTATGTGAATACTAATTCTTTTTGGATCATTGAGGTTGTCATGTTAATTCTTTTCCAACCGGTGCGCTTCTCTTCGAGATGATCCCATCATTCTCCCCATCAGCAAGACCAATTATCATTTCTTCTCAACGGTGTTTGTTCCATCTTCCCCAAATTGCCTTTGTTTTCCCACCCTCCCACCCCTTTTCTTCAAGGACACAGATTTCTTAATCAAGTATCCATTTATTCATGTGAAGTTTCTCCATTCTTTTCCATCAATGTTCTTATCCGGTGATTTCCCATGAAGATGCTCAACAGTTTCAAGTTCATCATTCTTCATTCTCGTATTCTTCTCCGGTGGATCCAATTCAAGCTTTCGATATTCATCATATTCCTTTCCTCATTTCAATGTCTTTTCATACCGGTGCACCTCATTATCATTCTATTTCTCGCTATTTGTTATTCCGGAGTGCTCTAGATATCTCACAAGACTTGTGTTTCCATTCTCAATCCGTTCAAGATATTTCGAGATTGTTATCTCATTCAAGCCATTTTATTCAACCGGTGCAACCTCTCTTTAAACTTTCAACGGTGTTCCTTTTCAGTGGGCCCTAACCCACAGGTCTTTTCCCAGGATCTTACCTGACTCGTCTATTTTCCCAGAGCTATCCTAAATTCTTCTCCAAGTTTGACGTAAGAATGAGTTATCATCAGTCAAATGCTTTTCTCCAAGATCTTTGGAATTCTTTTCATAGTTGGCTCAACCTCTTCGCTTTTGATTCTTCCGGTGTGCCTCAATAATTCTCGATGGTGTTTCTCGTCATCATTCTCAACATTTGAAGACCGAAGAAGAGTTTCTCTTTAATCTTGCTCTATTCTCTTCAAGATTCATGGTGCTAGCTTGTTGCCATCCTCTCATAATTGTTTTCGATTGTGAGAATTCTTTTCACCCATCCGGAGCATTTCATGAGTTGTTTCCATTTCTTTCCTCCGAAGGCCATCATTTCTGAATACTACTCATTCTCAGCTTTCAGCTCTCGTTCTTGAATTCTTACCGGTGAATCGTTCAATTATCCTCTAATCAGTTCATGTTCTCTTCATTCTCATGTATCTAAATCCCCTCAAGTATCTTCATTCGTTTTCCAATTCTTCCGGTGAATTGTGCATTTGCTACTCTCTTTTTAAATTTTTACGGTGGTTCTTTCAAGATCTCTCTTCCTTGTTCATCATATCAATATTTGTTGTTTCCAAATCCCACCGGTGGTTCCATCAATACCTTCTCAAGCTTGCGCCATATCTATCTTAATCCTTTCTACGAGAATAAGTGGCATGCCAAATCCATTGTGGGTCATCAATTTAATTGGTGAAGGATAGGCATAACGTAATTCTTATTATTGTTTCATCCAAGTGATTAATTCCTTCTTTCGGAGTATATTCATGATGAATAAATTCTCGGTTTCATTTGTTTCATCTTCTCTTTTTCCCGGAGTTCCAAGCTCTAATTATCGCGGAGATCCATCTAAATCATCGCAAGGCTTCACCTTGTTGTTTTCAACTTCTCTTTCTTTCTATCATCCTTTTATTACCGAGTTCTTGATGGAGGCTCAAGATGATGGTTCATCAAGGATTTAATTCCCTTCTCAAAGTTTTCATCGAGATTCTTTCATAAGGAGCTCAAGCTTTCTTCATCTTGCATTCCAAAGTGCAATTCCTTCTATCTTATCTTTTGAGTTGGTGTTATGTCACTCTTGACAATTTCCTTCATGTTTCATGATTCATATTGTTGTCAAGAATGAGGTATTTTAAATCCATCAATCTCTTCATTGGAGTTATCTTGGGTTATATTTCACCTAAGGCTTTCCCTTAGGATTGTTGCTACTTATGGTGCTTATAAATGACCCAAGTTCTTCATTTGTCCTCCTGGTGAGATAAGTTTCTCGTCTCCTTGTTGATATCAATCCAATCATTTGTTTCCGTTGGCGGCAGAAGCTCACCTCATAATTTTGAGATGTTTTCATAAGCCCGCCACAAGCTTATTCTTTTCGTTGTTGGTTTTCCAACAACTCCGTTATAACCTTCTTGGAAGGGTGCTTTCCGAGCTCATTTGTGGCAGAAGTTTGCTTTTTCTCCTACATTCATTATTCCAGGTGATCTATCTTCTATTCTTTTGTTCCGGAGGCATTGTGATGTTACTCTCTTGACCCATCATCTCATTTTGTAAATTATCATGTAATTTTCCTTGCTTATCCGTTTAGCCGGAGTGTCGTGTTCTCATTCGAGTTCTCTCATCTTATCAAGTTTTGCCTCCCTTCTCAACCGGAGTGCGGTTTGTAATGTTTCTTACCCTTGTGCCATTCTTTCAATTCCGGAGGCGGTGTGTTGTTGATTTCATCATGTATCCTCTCATCTTGTCAAGTTCATGTTCAATTCCTTCCATTTACAAATGTCTTGCCCAAATTATATCAATCTTATCCTTTCTCTATCTAGTTTTAACGGAGTGGTTTCAATATCTATCTTATCACTAAACCTCTTGGTTCTCGTTGTATCCCTTGTTCCTCTTTTCTAACGGAGTGTTTTCTACTTTGTTCATCTTTGTTGGTTTCTTTCTTTCATTTTGCTCAACCTCTCAAGGTTCATGGTTTCACTCGTTTGTCGAAGAAGCAACTTAGTTAAACCGCTTATCTTCCTCTTCCTTTTCCCTCCGGTGCCATCCTAGATCTCGGGACGAGATCCTCTTGTAGTGGTGGAGTGTTGTGACGCCCCGAGACTGACGCTTCAGAAGACTTCCATATTTTCGTGTTCGCCGTGTGTTTTATTTTGTTTTTGCATTGCATCATGTTCATCATTTGATTATATTGCACTGCCATGCCCATCTTTGTCATGTTGCATCTGTGCCTCTTGTCATTTATTGCAGCATGATCACCATGTGCGTTACATTCTTCATGATGTTGTCTTGCTCTATTCATGTCGTTTGTATCAACCCCTTTGCTATCTCTCTCAAGCCATGCCCATGTATCATCACCTCTCCATTCCTTCTTCTTTCATGTTTTGCAAGTAACATTATTCCCTCCTCTATTAATGTTCATTTATTTCCTGGTGATCTTACTCCATGCTTTATACCTCTCCGTCAAATATCATCCATTTTGGAGTTGTTTTGGTTGGGTTAAAAAATGGCTCAAGTTTGAATTTAATTCAAACTTGTTTTATTTTTATACCTCTAAAAATTCCCATAGCAATTTATTCAAATTCTACATAAATCCAGAATCCCACATATGTTTTTATCTCATCCTAATTCCTTGCCAAACTCCTTGGCCTTTTCTTGCATTTCTGTTTGAAGAAATTGCTTAAAGGAAAAGGGCCCTGCAGCCAGGCCAAGCCTGCTCCCTCCGCAGCCCACTACCTAACCAGCTAGACCAGACCGGCCCATTTGCTCCGGGAGGCCCAGCTAACCCCCGTTAACCTTAGCCCGATCCCACTTCTCTCCTCGATCCCCATCTCCCTCGCCCTCGTCCCCTACAGTGCGCCGCCCACCTACGCACGCTCGTGCCTCGCCCGATCCGCCGCAGTCAGCTAGCTCCGCCAGCCGCCGTCGACCTCGTTGGCGGCGAGTCTTCCCGTGCCGTCCACAGCTATTTCGCCTTGCCGTCCCCTCTCCTCCTCCGCACCTTCCTCGTCGCCTCCTCCCTCCATGCGCGTGGGGCCGTTCAGCCCGTGCCCCTGCCTCGACCCTGCTCCGCGCCCATGGCCCGCCTCTCCTTCACGCAGCTGCCGCCATCCCGCCTCCTCCTTGTCCAACTCCGGTGGCTCCACTGCGGCCTCCTCCTCTGCCGCCCAAGGCCATCCAGCTGCGCCCACGCCGATCCGCTCAAGCAGCGCCGTCGGCCATGCCTTGGCGGATCCAGTCATCCTCGCCTTAGTCCTCGGCTCCTCCGCCTTCCTTCAAGCCTCAGGTGGTTTCTCTCGCCGTACCTCTCCGGCAGAGCCGCCTTCCTGCTGCGCGCCAAGGCTAACGCCGCCACTTCTTCCAACCGCTGCTCGGCCATGCGCCAAGATCATCGGCGCTCGAGGCGGTCCCCGGTGACCTCCGGCGCGAGCCTTGCAAGACCCTCGATGCCCTTTCGGTTCTTCAAGACCGCCAAGACCAGTGATGCACCAAGTATGCGTACGTCTATCGTTGCTATGGGTCCGCAAAAAACCTAGTGCATCGACCGTCGTCCAGGGCACCGGGGCACTAGTTGCCTCTAGTTGCGGGTGCTTCGTTTGAGCTTCATCGAAACATCGCCACGTACCACTCATGTCGGCAAGACTCGCAAGTCGGACCCCGAACGATCGACGTCTCCTGGACCGTGTACAACTACCGTCGCCACGTGAACAACGACTTCCACTACGCCGTGTTCGACTACTTCCCACGACGACCGAGAACGACTACTTCCTCTCGGCGCCAGTACCACTACTTCCACCTACACCGCGATCGAACTCGTTCCGCTCCGAAAACGCGCTTCAAAGGTATAACCCGAGACGACCGCCGTGGACCGAATGCATGTGTTGAATGAGATGCACCGTTGCACCGTGTTCGGTTGTCACTCGTTTCCATGCCACCATTATGTGGGACACCGGAATCCGGGATCACCCCACCATCCGTGCGCGCATCCGCGACGCCTTCCTTTTGCACCGATATCTCCTTGAGTTATCGGATAACCTATATGTTGCCGTGGCATCATTTTCGGATATGTTGCCGTGGCATCATTTTCGGATATGTTGCCGTGGCACCATTTCCGTTTCACCGCCGTGGCACCTTTTTCCTTCCGCCATGGCGACTAATGCCTCATTTCATGCTCATGTCAACATTTTCATAAAAAATTGCATAAAACTTGCATATGTCATCCGCATCATGATAACAACATTTAAAATGTTTTAATTGTTGATTGCTTTAATTGCTATATGCACATGGGGATTTTCCAGAATTGTTGTTTGTTCATCCGGCCCCATTTAAATTGTTTAGATGGTATAGTTTTTGTTATGCTTCACCACTTGCCATGTTAACCAACATTTAATATTGTTGTGTTCATAACCGAGAGAGAACTAAATACTTGCATGTGGTGTTTCGTCAATATGCAACTCGTTGCATATTGAGCTCCACTTAATTTGTAGTGTTGTTTGTTGCACTTTGCCATGCCATGCCATGCCTCATTAAACCGGACATGCATCATCCTTGGTTGTGCATCATGCCAAGTTTATGTGATGGTTGTTTACTATGTTGTTTGTTTCTTTCCGGGTTGCTTCTCTCGTTAGCTTCGGTTTTATTCCGGAGTTGTGAGGATTCATTCGTCTGCTTCCGTTCATCTTCTTCATGGACTCGTTCTTCTTCCTTGCGGGATTTCAGGCAAGATGACCGCTACCCTGGATCTCACTACTATCATTGCTATGCTAGTTGCCTCGTTCTTTCGCTATGCTGCGATACCTATTACCTGTTTGTCCAGCCATCCCATATTGCCATGAACCCCTAACCTTTGACACCTTTCCTATGCAAACCGTTGTTTGGCTATGTTACCGCTTTTGCTCAGCCCCTCTTATAGCGTTGCTAGCTGCAGGTGAAGTTGAAGATTTCTCCATGGTGGACAGGATTTTGGTTGGGATATCACAATATCTCTTATTTTATTAATGCATCTATATACTTGGTAAAGGGTGGAAGGCTCGGCCTTATGCAGTGTTTTGTTCCACTCTTGCCGCCCTAGTTTCCGTCATACCGGTGTTATGTTCCCGGATTTTGCGTTCCTAACGCGGTCGGGTGATTTATGGGACCCCTTGACAGTTCGCTTTGAATAAAACTTGTCCAGAAGGCCCAACATTGCCTTTTACCATTTGCCTCACCACCACCTACTTTTCCTTGGGAGTAATTAACCCAAGGGTCATCTTTATTCAGCCCCGGGCCAATGCTTGTCTAAGTGTTGGTCCAAACTAGAGCGCTTTCGGCGCCACCTCAAGGAAACTTGAGGTCTGGTTTTAGTTATGCGGACTGCTCATCCGGTTGTGGCTCGAGATGAGATCTGGCGGCTACTATCGGGATGTCGGCACACCGGGAGGCTTTGTTGGTCTTGTTTTACCATTGTCGAAATGTCTTGATGTACCGGATACCGAGTCGATCGGAGTGTCTCGGGTGAAGGTCTATTCCTTCGATGATCGCGAGAGCTTGTCATGGGCTAAGTTGGGACACCCTGCGGGGTAAAAACTTTCGAGAGCCGTGCCCGTGGTTATGTGGCGAGATGGGAATTTGTTAATGTCCGGTTGTAGACAACTTGACACTTGATCCGAATTAAAACGCATCAACCGAGTGTGTAGCCGTGATGGTCTCTTCTCGGCGGAGTCCGGGAAGTGAACACGGTTTCTGTGTTATGATTGGCGTAAGTAGGTGTTTAGGATCACCTCTTGATCTTTGCTAGTTGACGACCGTTCCGCTTGTTCTCTTCTCGCTCTCATTTGCGTATGTTAGCCACCATATATGCTTAGCCGCTGCTGCAACCTCACCACTTTACCCCTTCCTTTCCCATTAAGCTTTGCTAGTCTTGATACCCATGGTAATGGGATGGCTGAGTCCTCGTGGCTCACGGATACTTCAAAACCAGTTTGCGGTGCCTTTGTTACCGAAAGCGGTGACACAACCAAGCTCAAGGAGGAGCTCGATGAAGATCTTGCCCTTTGTGTTGTTTCGTTCTAGTTGATCGATAGTGGAGCCCGGTTGGGGTCGATCGGGGACCGTTTATGCATTTGGGGTTCTTCTTTTATTTTGGTTCCGTAGTCGGACCTTGATTGTATCTGGATGATGTAATGCTTTATTCATGTAATTGTGTGAAGTGGCGATTGTAAGCCAACTATGTATCTCTTTCCCTTATGTATTACATGGGTTGTGTGAAGATTACCTCACTTGCGACATTGCTTTCAATGCGGTTATGCCTCTAAGTCGTGCTTCGACACGTGGGAGATATAGCCGCATCGAGGGCGTTACAAACGATTGGCTCAAGCTTCAAGCTCAAGACTCTTCATTTTACATTTTAGTAGTCCAAGATCACATTGGGTCTATAGGAAAAGCCAATACTATCAAGGAGGGATGAGGTGTTGCTTAATGAGCCTCTTGCTTCATGTGCTTTGTGATATGCTCCAAAACCCTCAGCCACTTTCCCACTTCCACAAATGACCTAAATCCAAAGCTCAAATCGGTCACACCGAAACTTCCTATCCGGCGCCACCGATTCCATAAGTCATAGCCACTGCCACAAACCCTAAGCAAATCGGTCTTACCGATAGGGATATCGGTCTCACCGAGATGGGATTGTAATCTCTCTGTGTATGTCCATTATTAAATCGGTCTCACCGAGTTTGAGAAATCGGTACTACCGAGATTACAATACAAACTCTCTGGAAACTTATTACCAAAATTGGTCCCACCGAGTTTGAGTAGTCGGTCCCACCGAGTCTGCCTGACCAACTCTCTGGAAAGCTTATTACCAAAATCGGTCTCACCGAGTTTGTGTAATCAGTCTTACCGATATTACGTTATGCCCTAACCCTAACCATATCGGTCTCACCGAGTTGCATTTCGGTCCCACCGAAAACCCTAACAGTCACATTATTTGCTAAATCGGTCTGACCGAGTTTAACGATTCGGTCCCACCGAGTTTGGAAGATTGTCTGTAATGGTTAGATTTTGTGTGGAGGCTATATATACCCCTCCACCTCCTCCTCATTCATGGAGAGAGCCATCAGACTGAACCTACACTTCCAGCATACATTTTCTGAGAGATAACTACCTACTCATGTGTTGAGGCCAAGATATTCCATTCCTACCATATGAATCTTGATCTCTAGCCTTCCCCAAGTTGCTTTCCACTCAAATCTTCTTTCCACCAGATCCAAACCCATTGAGATAGAGTTGAGTGTTGGGGAGACTATCATTTGAAGCACAAGAGCAAGGAGTTCATCATCAACGCACCATTTGTTACTTCTTGGAGAGTGATGTCTCCTAGATTGGCTAGGTGTCACTTGGGAGCCTCCGACAAGATTGTGGAGTTGAACCGAGGAGTTTGTAAGGGCAAGGAGATCGCCTACTTCATGAAGATCTACCGGTAGTGAGGCAAGTCCTTCGTGGGCGACGGCCATGGTGGGATAGACAAGGTTGCTTCTTCGTGGACCTTTTTTGGGTGGAGCCCTTCGTGGACTCGCACAGCCGTTACCCTTCGTGGGTTGAAGTCTCCATCAATGTGGATGTACGATAGCACCACCTATCGGAACCACGCCAAAAACATCCGTGTCTCCAATTGCGTTTGAATCCTCCAAACCCTTCCCTTTACTTTCTTGCAAGTTGCATGCTTTACTTTCCGCTGCTCATATACTCTTTGCATGCTTGCTTGATATGTATTGTGATTGTTTGAAATTGTTCTCCAACTCCACTTAAACCCAAAGAATCTTAAAAACTGCAACTTTGGTACTTAGTGTCTAATCACCCACCCCTCTATACACCTCTTCTCAAGGTCCTACAAGTGGTATCAGAGCATTGGTCTCCATTGCTTTGGTTTAATCACCATTGGAGGAAGATGGATGAGTCTACTATTGGGAGTATTAGACATAGAGTGCCTATTCTTGATGGAGAGTATTTTCATGAGTGGAAAAATGAGATGCTTGTTATTTTCAATCAAATTGCTAGTCCTTGTGCACCTTATGTTGATCCTATGCATCCTACCCATGATGAGTCAATTGAGATGATTAGGAATCTTAGAACAGCCGATCTTATCATTAGAGGATTGCCTAGAAACTTGCTTGGATGTTTGCCTACTTTTAAGTGTGCCTACATCATATGGAAATTTCTTGAGGAACAATTTCCCGATTATTCCTTGAAAAATCTTGATGAAATTCTCCATAAGTCTATTGCCTTGAGTAAGATGAATACTAATGATCCTATGTTTGGTGATCGTCTATTTGAGCTTACAAACCTTATGCGTGCCAAAGGAAATGTTGGTATTATTAGTGATATTATTTCCGAAGCTATAAAAATTCATAAGCAAGATTATCAAACTCATTCTAATGAATCACCCTCTCTAGGACTTGATCCACCACATGACGATGTTGAACATGGATACTATGATGAGGATGATGAGAGTGACTTCGATCTTGATGATGCAATGAAACATTTTGGTCTTGTGGCAAATCTTCGGGGATATATGTCAGGAGGAAAGGAATGGGTTCTTGATAGTGGATGTACCGATCACATGACTGGAGATAAAGACATGTTTCATGTGCTTGCTGACAACGATAGTCCTCGAAAGTATGTTACTTTCGGTGACAACTCAAAGGGTAAGGTGGTTGGCCTTGGTAAGGTGGCCATATCGCATGATAGCTCCATACAAAATGTCATGCTCGTTGAATCTCTTGGTTACAACTTACTTTCAGTATCTAGACTTGATGATTTCAGTTTCAATGTTCTATTTACTGAAGTAGATTGCCAAGTGTTTCATCGAGATAATCATAAAATGGTCTTTACCGGTGTGCGTAGAGGTGATCTATACATTGTTGATTTCACTAGAAAGGCTCAACCTAAAACTTGCTTCATTGCTAAATCCTCAAAAGGTTGGTTATGGCATAGACGACTTGGTCATGTTGGTATGCGAAACCTTGACAAGCTTATCAAAGGAAATCATATCCTTGGAGTTAACAATGTCATATTTGATAAGGATAGACTTTGCAGTGCTTGTCAGGCAGGTAAACAGGTTGGAGGAAGGCATCCCGTGAAGAACATCATGACTACAAGGAGGCCACTCGAGCTACTTCACATGGATCTCTTTGGTCCCAACTCTTATAAGAGTCTCGGTGGAAATTCTTTTGGTCTAGTTATAGTCGATGATTTTTCAAGATTTACGTGGGTGTTCTTTCTCGATGATAAATCGCAGGTCCAAAAGATCTTCAAAAACTTTGCGAGGAAGGCTCAAAATCAATTTGAAGTGAAGATCAAGAAGGTTCGCAGCGACAATGAAATAGAGTTTAAGAATGCAAATGTGGATACCTTTCTTGACGAAGAAGGGATTTCACACGAGTTCTCAGCTACGTACACACCTCAATAAAACGGAGTTGTTGAGAGGAAGAACCGGACGCTCATTGAGATGGCGAGAACGATGCTTGATGAGTACAAGACGCCGAAGCACTTTTGGGCAGAAGCGGTTGAGACAGCTTGTCATGCAACAAATCGCTTGTATCTTCACAAGCTACTCGGCAAGACGGCATACGAGCTCCTCACCGGTAACAACCCCAAGTTGGACACTTTCAAGTATTCGTCTCAAAGTGCTACATTCTTGATAAGCATCGTCGCTCTAAATTTGCTCCTAAGTCTCATGAAGGTTTCCTACTAGGTTATGGGTCAAACTCTCACACATACCGTGTCTACAACCATTTCACCCGAAAAGTTGAAGAGACGGTAGATGTGAAGTTTGATGAATCTAACGGCTCACAAGTAGAGCAATTGCCAATTGATGTAGGTGACAAAGATCCTTCGGAAGCAATCCAAGACTTGGCCATTGGCAAGGTTCGTCCAACGGAGGTGAAGGAGAGTACCTCGTCCGTCCAAGTGGAAGCTTCAACTTCACGACAAGGTGAACCAAGAGTTGAGACGGAAGCATCCACAAGCGGTACCCACCAAGATGAAGAAAACGAGGAAGTGCATCAAGATGAACGCCAACAACCTCCTTCTCCACCACGACAAGAGAACGACAATGCCAACAATGAGGAAGACCAAGAAGAAGAAGAAGAAGAACAAGATGAAGAAGATGTTCAATGAAGACCCAAGCAAAAGCTTTCACGAGTTCGAGCAAGAGTTGCTAAAGATCATCCCGTCGAGCAAATCTACAATGACATTCAAACCGGGAGAATCACTCGCTCTAAAACTCGTTTAGCTAACTTCTGTGAAAACTATTATTTCATCTCTAGCATTGAACCTATGAAGGTTAAAGAAGCATTGGAAGATCCGGATTGGATAAATGCCATGCATGAAGAGCTACATAACTTTGAGAGGAATCAAGTTTGGACATTGGTTGAGAAGCCCGACAACAACCACAATGTCATCGGTACCAAATGGATGTTTCACAACAAGCAAGATGAAGATGGACAAGTAGTTCGCAACAAGGCACGTCTCGTCGCCCAAGGCTACACACAAGTCGAAGGTATGGACTATGGTGAGACTTACGCCCCCGTTGCTAGACTTGAGTCCATTCGCATCTTACTTGCCTATGCTAATCATCATGACATCACCTTGTACCAAATGGACATTAAAAGTGCCTTTCTAAATGGTGAAATAGAGGAGGAAGTTTATGTTAAGCAACCTCCCGGCTTTGTCAATCCTAAGAAACCCAATCATGTTTATAAACTTCACAAAGCTCTTTATGGTCTTAAACAAGCTCCTAGAGCTTGGTATAAATGCTTGACCAAATTCCTTATTGAAAAAGGCTTTGAAATTGGGAAAATTGATTCTACTCTTTTTAATAAAAGGGTTAATGGAGAACTATTTGTATGCCAAATTTATGTTGATGATATCATATTTGGTTCAACTAACCCTCATTTTAGTGAAAAGTTTGGGAAGCTAATGTCGCAGAAGTTTGAGATGTCCATGATGAGTGAACTCAAATTCTTCCTTGGGCTGCAAATCAAGCAAACTAAGGAAGGTACCTTTGTTTCTCAAACAAAGTACACCAAGGACTTATTCAAGAAGTTCAATATGCAAGAATGCAAAGGTATGTCTACACCCATGCCTACTAGTGGACATAATGACTTGACCAAAGACGGTGAACTGGTTGATAAAAAGGTTTATCGCTCTATGATCGGTTCATTGGTATATCTATGTGCTTCACGTCCCGATATCATGCTAAGTGTGTGCATGTGTGCACGATATCAAGCTGCTCCTAAGGAATGTCATCTTAAGGCTGTGAAAAGGATAGTGAGATACTTAATCCATACACCAAACTTTGGCATTTGGTATCCTAAGAGGGCCTCTTTCGATCTTGTTGGCTATTCCGACTCGGACTATGCCGGAGACAAGGTTGACAGAAAGTCCACTTCGGGTACTTGTCAATTTCTTGGTAGATCTCTTGTGTCTTGGTCCTCCAAGAAACAAAACTCGGTATCCTTGTCCACTGCCGAAGCTGAATATATTGCCGCTGGTTCATGTTGTGCTCAATTACTTTGGATGACCCAAACTCTTAAAGATTATGGGATATATGTGAGACATGTTCCATTGCTTTGTGACAATGAAAGTGCTATCAAAATTGGTCATAATCCTGTGCGACACTCTCGAACTAAGCATATTGAAGTTCGTCATCATTTCATTCGAGATCATGTTGCTAAGGGTGATATTGATCTTAAGCATGTTCGCACCGAAAAGCAATTAGCAGATATATTTACTAAACCTCTTCATGAGAAAGTATTTTGCAGGTTAAGAGGAGAATTGAACATCATTGATGCTTCAAACTTGGAGTAGAAAATCCATTGGATACATGCAAGACATGAGCTTATGACTAATCCTTGATATTTCTCTTACGATGAAAATCAAATGTCTTGGATATATTTGTATCTTGCATGTCATCTAACTTATGTAGGTACTTGGTGGAATCAAATTCCATGAGATTGTAATCCACTCATATTTTGAGTGATCTCTACATCACCAAGTCTCTACACTATGGTGGTTGAAGCACGAAATCATTCAAACATATCCTTTGAAAAATTCTATGTTAAGCTTCATGATTGTCATTTTTGGATACACAAGTGCTCTTCCTTGCAAGATCTAACCCATGTAGGTAGATGGACTCAAATTCCAAGTGGTGCTCCAAATTCTTGATGAGCTACATCAACCTTGAGCAACCCACACCAGTTCAACTACATGGACTACATCACCAACCAAGGTATGTCATTCCATCTTAGAGAAGCGTTACTCAAAGTCATGAGCTAAAGCAACTCGACAAGATGTGAATACATCAAGATGCTTAAACGGAAAATGGCAACCCCATTTGAGCTTAAACGATGAGTATGACCCATGATCAAGTGATCTCACTTGACTCCTAAGTCAATATACTCTAACATAGGTGACTTCGTCGCCGACCATCTCTAGATGAAGTTCTCTTGTGTTCTCTTATGTGTTTTGCATTTGTCTCATGCATATTCGTTTCCCCTTTCAAATCAAAAAAAACTTCATCTAGAATTCTTCCTTTATGTTTGTTCTGCATTTTCTGCATTCCAATTCATTGCACATCTTTCAGTAAATTCCTTGCAAATCTTTGTGAAATCTTACTAGACTAGTGAGCTGAGGTGACAAGGGTTTTCTCTGCGATGAACTCGGTTTCACCGGTTTGTTATTTTCGGCCCAACCGAATCCTCTCGGTACTACCGAAGTATACCACTCGGTGCCGCCGATTTCATAACAGGAAAAACTCTTTGCCACATATTCTGTGTTTCTTCTGATCCAGCTACAAGCATCACATTTTTATCATTGCTTTGTTCTGTGTCTCAAGGACCAAACCCATTCGACAGATTCCAGAAGATCCTTCTTGGAAATTGATGTCAAAGGGGGAGAGAGAGAACATCAAAGCTTATCTTCTGAAGAAAGAGAAAGCATCAAAGCTTATCACCTTCCTTCTTAAGGGGGAGAGAGACCCTCAAAAGGAGAGAGAGATCTCCAGGGGGAGAGGATACTTAAGTACATAGTATTTCTCAAGGATCCCAGATGCTTGGTGTTCAAGAGGAGAGATGTACACATGTCTTCTTGAGGGGAGAGACATGTTCATATGTTCTGTTATTGAAAGTGCAACTAATCCCTGGGTGGTTTTGGTAATTAATAACAACATATATATCATTGAACTAATAGTTTCTTGAGAATCATTTCAGAAAGTTCAGTGATATGGGTATGGCAAAAGGACTGAAGAAGTGGACCCCTCAAAATGCTAAGGCAAGCATTGGCAAAAGCTCAAGACTCCATTTTTGGTTTAGTGATCCAAGATCACATTGAGTCCATAAGAAAGCCAATACTATTAAAAGGGGATGAGGTTATGATAATGATCTGGTTGCTCAAAGTGATTAGTGATACATCTCCTAGACTATCAGCAACTCTCACTGCTATATACACTCATAAGTAATCTCAGTCTCACCGATATTCCAAACCCAGTCACACCAAGATGAACCACCTCAGCTATAAAGCCAAACCCTAGAAATCTCGGATTTTCCGATTCTGAACTCGGTCTCACCGAAACTTGAGTTGCCAAGCTTCAGAACATACATCATCAAATCGGTGTCACCGAGATGATAAAGTCGGTCCCACCAAGATTGGCAAGCTCTTGTCTTTGGACGAATTGGACTAACCGAGATTGTATTTTTGGTCCCATCGAAAATCCCAACGTTCACATGATTTGAACTTTCGGTCTCACCGAGTTGTCAACTTCGGTCCCACCGAGATTGGTCAAATGTGTGTAACGGTTGGATTTTGTGTGGAGGCTATAAATACCCTCCACCCCTCTTCATTCGTGGAGAGAGCCATCAGAAAGAACTATCACTCCTACCTTACATTTCTGAGAAGAGAACTACCTACCCTTGTGTTGAGATCAAGTTGCTCCACTCCCACCATATGAAGCTTGATCTCTAGCCTTCCCAAGTTGCTTTCCACTCAATCTTTTCTTCCACCACAGCCAAATCAGTGAGGAGAGTTGAGTGTTGGGGAGATTATCATTTGAAGCACAAGAGCAAGGAGTTCATCATCATCAACACCATCTATTACCTTTTGGTGGGTGGTGCCTCCTAGATTGGTTAGGTGTCGCTTGGGAGCCTCCGTCGAGATGTGGAGTTGAACCAAGAAGTTTGTAAGGGCAAGGAGATCGCCTACTTCGTGAAGATCTACCCCGAGTAAGGCTAGCCCTCCGTGGGCGTGAGGCCATGATGGCATAGACAAGGTTGCTTCTTCGTGGACCCTTCGTGGGTGGAGCCCTCCGTGGACTCTCGCAGCCGTTACCCTCCGTGGGTTGAAGTCTCCATCAACGTGGAAGTACGATAGCACCACCTATCGGAACCACGTGAAAAAATCACCGCGTCTCCAAAATTGCGTTTGCTCTTCTCCACCTCTCTTTACTACATGTGCAATTTACTTTCCGCTGCCTATACTCTAGAATTGCATGTGTAGGGTGATACTTGACTTGATCATCATTGTGAATCTGCCAAAACTTGTCTTTGTCAAAAGGCATAATTTTTATATTGTCAAGTAGTCTAATCACCCCCTCTAGACATACTTTCGATCCTACAAGTGGTATCGAGCTTTGGTCTCCATTGTATTGGTTTCCATTGCATTGGACTCCATAAGCTTGGTTTCACAACCTAGGAGAGTATCGCGTCTAGTGAGGGTAATTTTCAGAGAGGTCCTTACTTTGATGGTACAAACTTTGCTAGTTGGAAGCATAAAATGAAAATGCATATTCTTGGCCATAACCCAGCCGCATGGGGCATTATTTGTGTTGGTATGCAAGGTGAATTCTTGAGGAAGGAAAAGTTCGGATCGTGAAGCTACAACGGAAGAATTGCGGATGTTGCAAAACAATGCTCAAGCTTGTGACATTCTCTTCAATGCCTTGTGTTCCGAGGAGTTCAACAAAATCAGCCGTCTTGAGAATGCAAAAGAGATTTGGGATACTTTGGTTGAAATGCACGAAGGTACCGAGTCAGTGAAGGAATCAAAGCTAGATGTTCTTCAAGGTCAACTTGACAAGTTCAAGATGAAGGAAGGTGAAGGAGTCGCTGAAATGTACTCTAGGCTTGCTCTCATCACAAATGAGATTGCCGGCTTAGGAAGCGAAGAAATGACCGACCGATTCATCATCAAGAAGATTCTCGAGCTTTGGATGGAAAGTATGACACCGTGTGCACTTTGATCCAAATGATGCCAAACTACAAGAATCTCAAGCCAACCAAGTCATTGGAAGAATTGTTGCTCATGAGATGACACTTAAGGATAAGGAAGAGCTTCACAACAAGTCAAGTGGTGCTTACAAAGCTACAAGTGATGCTCCCACAACCTCAAGTGACAAGCTAGTTTCCAATGAAGAGATAAGCCTAATGGTGAAGAACTTCAACAAATTCTACAAGAGTAGAAGCAAAGAGAGAAGCTCAAAGTCTAGATCATATGATGAAAAGAGATCTTCTAGTCGTGATCGAATGCTACAATTGTGGAGGACCGGACACTACTCAAATGAGTGTTCGGCTCCCCACAAGAGAAGAGAAGAATCTCCAAGAAGAAGAAGCTCAAGAGATGAGTCACCTCGGAAGAGAGAAGGAGTAGAGATGATCGTTATGAACGAAGACCCTCTCGGAGAAGCAAGGATTCGGAGAGGAAAGACAAGTCATCAAGGAGCTACACAAGAAGAAAACATCAAGCTCATGTAGGTGAATGGGTCTCCGGCTCCGACTCCGACAATCAATCCGAGAGAAGCTATCACTCCAACTCCGACTACAGTCAAGATGAAGGTGTTGTTGGTCTTGCACTCATATCCTCCAACTCCAACTCCTACGACTTATTTGATTCACCAAATGAGGGAATTGGAAGATGCTTCATGGCTAAAGGCCCCAAGGTATCACACCCTGAATTCATTGATTTTGATAGTGATGAGGATGACTTGCTTGGTGAAGATGAGCTCTTACATGATAAATCTAGTGAGCCTAGTAATGATGAACATGCTAGTAGTCTTTATAGTCGAGAAGAGTCGAATGACAATGCTATGAAGGAGATTGAGCGTCTAACTAAAGAACTAAACACTCTTAAGTTAGCTCATGAAACAACTCAAGAAGATCATAGAGAGCTCCTAAGATCTCATGAGAAGCTACGCTTCGAGAAGCTCAATCTAGAGCAAGAACATGAGTTTCTAAAAGCAATCAATGACGATCTTGAAAGAAGAGTTCTTCATATCTTGCCAAACGACTTCTCATGTCTAATTTCTTGCCTCCCATTAAAACTAAGCATGACAAGCATAAGAAAAATTCTTCATCTAGTAGTAACAATAACCATGCTAAATCCAATATTGTTGCTTCTAGTAGTTCTCTTGATTCCACTAACAATGTTTCAAGCCAAGTTACACTTGAGCAAGAAAATAGTTTATTGAAAGGGATTATAGAAAGGTGTCTACAAGAGCCTTGCGGAAGCAAGAACTTTGAGGAAATTGTTACTTAAGCAAGGAAGGCACCGGAAGAATCAAGGAATTGGTTTTGAGCGAAAGTTCAACGCCGAGGGTGTTGAATGGGAAGAAGGTCAATATCCTACTCCACAGTTTGTTTCTCAAAAGGAGAAGTATGATCCTACTTCTTCCAATGTGGAACAAGCTCAAGATGATCTTCCACCACAAGACCACAAGCTAAAAGGCAAGGACAAGCTTCAAGAGGAGATTGATGCATTTGTTGAAGCACCTAAAGCCATGGTCAAGTGGGTTCCCAAGGAAACGTCAAGTTCTACTTCGTCAAGCTCAACTACAACCCCAAGGATTCCCATCAAGACGATGTGGATCCCGAAGAAGAAGAACTAGAAAGTTCTTGAGGGTGACTCCGCCAACATACTTCACTCACATTCATTTTGGCAAAAACTTGTGCAACCAACTTCCACATTGTGCACTAGTTCATGGAGTCACAAACCGTCTTGTTGGTAAGTCAAGGGACAAGGTAATCATTGTTTTCATGGACATCATCTATTGTGTACTTCAATCTATGTCCATGGATATCCTTGTTTGTTCCTTGTGGGACTAACCCATGTAGGTATTGAAAGTGCCCGAATCCAAAGGATTGCTCCCAACTCTTGATGACCTTCATGAACATTGAGCATCCACATCTTCAACATCTACATGAAGTCTTCTACGACAACCCAAGGTTAGTTTGACCCTTTAAAAGGGTTCTCACATCTAGGGGAGCTTTGCTCTAAAGAATTGAGCTAAAGCATCTTCAAATGATGTGAACACATCAATGCTTTATGTAAAAGTGGTAACCCCACTTGTGCTTAAACGATGAGTATGACCTATGATCAAATGTTCTCATCTGACTCCTAAGTCAATATACTCATATAAAGATGACCTAGTCATCGACAAATTGTGTGTTAGTAGCTAGAGTTTTTGATTGTGCATGTTTGACACATATTTCATTTGCTATCTTATTGTGTGAGCATGTTGGACGCATGATTTTATCCATTCAAGGACATCGATTTGTTGTTTTGGTCGTTTTGATTTTTCAGACCAAATGGATGGACAAGAATGCCTAAGTACCTCCCCTAGCTATCTATGCTTTCTTGTCTCAAATTCTATTCATGCTTACATCACAAACTTTGAACAAGTCATTTTGGACCCTCCGAGTGAGGAGCACTTTCGAGCCACCGATCCGTCAAAGGCTAACTTCCAAAACCTTCTAAGTGATTTCGGTCAGACCAACTCACTCAAACTCGGTCGAACCGAAAGCATTTAGACTGATCTAGGTTTTCACCTCGGTGAAACCGAGTTGTGATTTTCGGCGTGACGAAGTGCATAACTGCCTGCAGTTATCCATCTCGGTGCCACCGAGTTTTACAACTCGGTCCCACCGACAACAAAGGGTATATATACTCGAGGGCGCGCGTTGATTTCTACTTCAAACGCTTCGCCCCACACCCTTGCTTTGCCGTCGCCTGGTCTCCGGATCGTCTCCGTTGTAAATGCATCAGCGCCCTCGCCGCAGGTCTCCGTCGCCGTCAGCGGACATCTTCTCCGCGCCGTTGCCGCCGTGAAAACTCCACCAAGTTAGGGTGAGTTTGATCCCACTCGTGCTCCCATCTCCGATTCAATGCACGTTTGGTTTGCCTATAATCTTGCCACGATTGAAATCTTCCTGAACACCAGTTTAGTTCTTTTGAACGAGATTCGAGTAAAAGTTTTAGGGTTAGGTTTCCGCCGAACACATCTCGGTGAGACCGATTTTAAATTTTCGGTAAGACCGATTTGGCCTATGGCCATTGACTTGCACCCTCGGTCCAACCGAGTTGTGCAAATCGGTGTGACCGAAATGGCAATTCTGTGAAACCCTAGTGTTTTCGGCAGGACCGAAACCCACTTCGGTCCAACCGAAAGTGGTGTGAAAGCTTCTGTTTGAACACTTTGGATTCACCGAATTTTAAACTTCGTCGACCGAAATGTCTTCTGTGAAAACCTAATACTAGAATTTGAACTCATTTGTTTGCAAAAACTTCGCGGTTTGTGATAACTCTTCTACTCTGCCTACACCTTATCTATTCACAGGGTTGTCAGCCATGTCGATGCCAGGCAGTCGAACAGGTCGAGTTACCTATAGCAGATATTCGAGGCGGGCACTAGTCCCGATCCCAAAGCTCATCGGATGATGGTGAGAGGAGCACACCAAGTGGTTTGCCTCCTGCAGCCACCGAGCCGAAAGAAGAGGAACTCGGATGATGAAGACTCAGATTTTGTCGTTGAGGAAGAGGTCACATCAAAACCCAAGAGGAAAGTTGTTGCCAAAGAGCCACAAGGTCAACCAAACCAAGAAGGGCACCGAGAAAAGTCAAGCAGTCCACTTGTTGCTAAGAAGCTGAATTTGGAAGAAGCTGCAAGCAAGGTGAAGAAAACTTCAAGAGAAAGAGATTAGTGCATGATGATGCAGCGAGAAGAAGATGAGGATGAGGAAGCACCCCAGCCTCCTCGAAGCCTAAGCTCATGGGTGATGCCATCGAGGCGGAGCCACTTCAAAGCCTAAACAATCTGCTCCAGCTAAGGCAGCTCCAAGAAAGCTTCTTTGCCAAGCCCAAGAAGACGATCGGGAACATTCCAAATCGAGAGAAGAACAAAGATGATGTGCCACCACCGTGTCGATGATGAAGCACCGATCTTGCTGAAACTTGACGAAACTGCCATTTGCATAATGATGCTCATCCTCAAGCCGAGAACATGAAGGAAAGGAAAGATAGAGGTCTCGGGCTATGGAGACAATCGACCCATATGCCGTGAGGAGAAGAACTGCTTTGTTGATCCCAGATTTCATACCGAGAGCAGCGGGACTTCTATGAGATCTGGCTTTGATGGACAAGAAGCCCATAGTTGCGAACCACGAGATATGTTGATTGGAAATACATTGTGATGAAAGAGCACGAGACTTCTTTCCACATGTGCATGAAAGCTTCACTACATGTGGTGTTGCAGACTTTGTAGGTCAGAAGTTGACCAGTTGGAACGATGAAATGATTATGCAATTCTATGCCACAGCTCATTTCTATCCAGATGGAAAGATTACATGGATGACTGAAGGCCAAAGATTTTCTTCTTCTGTTGAAGAATGGGCAGAACTTCTGAATGCTCCAGTGCAAAGAGAGGATGATATTGATGTCTATGGTATTCCAAAGAAGAATCATGATGCTTATCAATGCCAAGTTTGGCACGGGCACATTCTTGTTGGATAGAGAACACTTACCACTGCAGCCTGAGCATGAAAATAATGTTGTTGTGATGGATGAGGAGGATCCAACATCAGTTGAAGGTCAAGCCAAGATTGAAGCTGCCAAGAAAGCCAAAGCTGACAAGGATGCAGCACCAGCAGGAGCTAAACCGAAGAGTGTTGGAGAGCAGCTCCTTGAAGCTACCCAACGGATTGAACAACGCCTGGCCAGCATTGTACAGTCTCAGGAGAGCCTAGAGAGGATTGTTGAAGACGAGATCCACGCTTTGGATGTGAAGTCGATCAAGTGCAAGTAATCACAACAAGCTTGAGGCGTACATTGAGGAAGCAAAGAGGAGAAGGAAGAGCTTATGTGTGAGATGCAGGATGACTTAGTCCAGATGCTTATCAACAGACTGCTCCGGTTCCCACAGACCCCGATCAGCTGCTATTCGAGGGGCGAGACACGGGACTACAGCCGGCACCTCCACAGTTTGAGTTGCTCCAGCTCGGCTCCAGGTGACCACTCCTCCAAAGCCTGAGACATCACCGAAGTCTTCGCCGATCTTGTCATATCAACTCAACATCAACCTGCAGAGAGCCGCCAGTGAGTCCCGGTGGCGCTTAGCTCTATGCCTTTTGAACTTTTTGGTAACTTGTTGCCAAAGGGGGAGAAATTGTATAGATCATAGAACTTCGAGAGAGAGAGTGCTGTTGTCGCTTTTGCTCTTTCGTTCTTTTGCGGTTTCTTTGAGATACTTTTGGTTTTCGAGATATTCTGTGTGCTTGATACTACGTTTCATTTTACCTTAATGAGTGCTTGGTCGTACTATGCTTTAATGTTTGCTTAATGCTTATCATATGCTATTCCTATCTTGTATGACCATTTACTCATGTCTTGGTGATTGGGTGCATGCTGTTCATTCTTATCATTTTGTGCGCTCCACCAAGATGTATGTGACATGGAAGAGTGACCCATGATCCTAATCGATTGTGCATTTGCATTCAAACGCAAATCTTAAATAATGCACAAATTTAGGGGGAGCTCTTGCTTATCACATACTTCTCAAAGCGACGATATTATTCATTGATTATATCCTGTGTTGAAGCTTTGATCTATATGTTGTCATCAATTACCAAAAAGGGGGAGATTGAAAGTGCAACTAATCCCCGGGTGGTTTTGGTAATTAATAACAACATATATATCATTGAACTAATAGTTTCTTGAGAATCATTTGAAAGTTCGATGATATGGGTATGGCAAAAGGATGAAGAAGTGGACCCTCAAAATGCTAAGGCAAGCATTGGCAAAAGCTCAAGACTCCATTTTTGGTTTAGTGATCCAAGATCACATTGAGTCCATAGGAAAGCCAATACTATTAAAAGGGGATGAGGTTACGATAATGATCTGGTTGCTCAAAGTGATTAGTGATACATTGTCACACCCTAGCTAGTTCATGCATTAGAGTGTTGCATCATGTCTATTTTTTCAACAGAAACCTGAAATGGGATTGCCAGAACCCCCAGCCCCCCTCTGAAACAAACTAGGGTTTACTAAAAATATTTTCGATGAACCTGAAATGCCCTTCTAAATGTCCATCATTTTTGCCTTGGTTCAGAACCTTTGCCAACAGTGATGCACAATTTCCTAGGTCATCCTAAGGTCTTTGAATTAAATCATAGCTATTTGAATTTGGGCATTTAAAATTTATAAAATATTTCAAATGTCCAAATACCCCCAAACTAAAATGTTTCATGTTGGTAATATTCCAACAAGGGACCAGGAGTAGTTTGGTGAATTTTAGAACCTTCTAGGTATTTTAAATAACTCAACAAAGTTACAGAGAAAATAGAAAAAGAAAAAGCGAAAGCAAACCTACAGGCGTCCCCCGCCCACTAGCCAGCCCACCCGGCAGCCCAGCCAAAGATCACCGCGCCCGAAGCTGCTTGCCGACCAGTAGAGGCAGGTGCTCGACGGCGAGCACCGCATGGGTGCCACGCACCTGCTTTCGCCGCCTCGCCACCTCTCTCGTCTTGCCACGACGGGATCGTTCCCCTCTCTCTCCCGCACCCCCAGACACCCCTCTCCTCTCCAAATTGTCTCCCTCGCGCTCCCAGCCATGGCCGACGCCACCGTCGCCCGCCGCCGCCGTCGTAGCAAGGCGCTCTCCGTCGACCCCACGCCCGCGCCACCGTGTCCAGAGCTCCGCCGCCATCCACTCCTTCGAGCTAGCCGAGCCCCGAGCGCTCGCGTGCCCCGAAGCCGCCGCACCAACCTCGCCCGAAGCGCCACCGCCGGAGATCCCCTTCGCCGTCGCCACCGCATCAGCTCGTCCCCGACCACGCCGTCTGCCCCGTCGAGACCGCTGTGAGCTGGGCTATCTTCCCCACCCTCTCTCTCTCACTCCCGTGCACCACAGCGAGCGCACGAAGATCACCGCACGCACCGCCGCGGACCTCGTCGCCGACGTGCTCCCGGCCATCCTCCGGCCACCTCACCGTGTCCATCGCGTTCACCACATCGCGTTGGTGCTAACTGGCACTTCCGCACCTCACGCACACCCCAAAGACGAGTTCGACTTCAACGAACTCCGGTGGCGCCAAAGTCGCCGCGCGCCAACTCAAACCACCCCAACCCCAACGGACTCCGCCAAGAGCTGCGGCTCGTCCTCAGCTTTACTCCGGTGGCCTCCGCGACCCATTTGGTGGCCGAAACGACCAAAACCACTCTCGCCGCCGCGTCGGGCTCGCCGGCGGCTAAACGCCGGTGGGTTTGACCCTGGCTTTGACCACGGGTGGGCCCAGGTTGACCCCCCTGGGTCTATGACATGTGGGCCCCTTCTGCTAACTAAATCAAATTAGTTAAAAACTTAAATTAATTAGTTTAACTACCCACTGACATGCGGGACCCACTGGTCAGTTTGACCTGACCAGCCCGTTGACCACTGACGTCATCATGACATAGTGCTGACGCAATAATTTAAATTACTGGAATTATTCTTACACAGGAAATTCCAGAAAATGTTTCAAACTTCAAAAATTCATAGAAATTAATCTGTAACTCCAAATGAAACAAATTATATATGAAAAATGATCAGAAAAATCCAATCTATCCATCTGTACTGGTTTCATGCATGTTTACAGAAGCTAGCCTGCTGTTTATCACAGAACAAGATATAACACTTTAAATGATCATATATGAGTTTGGAAATTGCATCTTTGGTTCAAAATGCTCCAAACCCATCTGATCTTAGTTGCATTAGCCCAAAGCACTCATTTTGCCATGTCTCATTGCATGCATCATATTGTTGCATCTTGTTTGGTAATCTTGTGTATCGGTGTTCTCTGCGGCGGAGTTACGCCCCGAGGAGTACCGTGATAACCCGACGAAGAGCAATACCCGTGCACCGACCCGTCGAAGCAAGCAACCAACCATTTGATAATATCCATAAAATCCCATGTTCTTGCTCCTGCTCTCGTTTCGCATTAAGACAACGCGATTCAAACTGCTGTGTGTGCTGCGGTAGTTGAACCCATTTCCTCTGCATGACTGTCATTGCCACATAACTAGATGAAACCCACTAGCATGTGTAGGAGTTGATTGAGCCATATGATTGTGTTGTTCCTACCGTGCTATGCCTGCTATGCTTAGAGTCGTGTCGGTCTGGTTCATCGGGTGATGGCTAGAGTGAAATGATCGAGTCGATCGAGAGTAAGGTGTTGAACACGATTTGGTAAAGGTATCGATGAAAGGCCATGTAGGAGTACATGGTGGGTTGTTTCATTGAGGCCGTCCTTAAATCGAGATCTGTATGTGTGATTTAAGATTCAGCTACTACCATGCATTGGGCCCGAAACCAATGGACCCTCTCGGCTTCTTATTCACCCTAGTCTTACATCCGGGAGTTGCAAGTAGTTTACGGTGTTTGTAGCCCATCTTGGAGGCCGTGGACAGCGCCGACCGTAGGGGTGGGCTGTGATCTGATAGTAGGTGCGTGGCGGGTGTACTGGGATGCCCGTTTGGTGTCTCGGGAACCCTGTTCACATCGTTTGGGGCTGTGGCGAGACTTGGCCGAACTCCTCATAGATGGAACCCAAATAGGCGATAAACCTGGACTAGAGGCTTAGGTGTCTAGGTAGGTCGTGGCCGACACCCACGTTGGGCTTCGCTTGAAGGTTGCCGAGTACATGTCGTGTAAACGGCGATAAGTGGTGAGCGTGTATGAAGAAGTACACCCTGCAGGGGTTAACATCATCTATTGAATAGCGGCGTCATGATAAAGGACTACTTGGTTGCCTATACGGTTCATAGACAAGTAAATGGATACAACTAAAAGCCTCAAGATAAGCGTGAGTGCGAGGATGGCTCTTCCGTAGGAAGGCGGAGGTGGATCCTCGGTGGTGTATTGAAGTGATGAGTAGTGGACTCGAGTCATAAAACCATTTCAAGTTGGTGTCTCGTAGGATAGCTTAGCCATGAGTCAAAGCTGGCTTGCTGCAATAACCCCACCAACCCTTCTTGATAATATGCATGTATGTAGGGTCGATGTAAGTCTTCTTGAGTACCTTTGTACTCATGTTGCTTTAATTTACATTTTTCAGAAGATGCCACAAACCCTTCCGACGGGTTCTTCATAGACGTTGATATTGATGAGTAGACTAAGGCCCAGGTGGTGATCCTGAGCAAGGGAAGGACCATGTAGTATAGCTAGGCTTACCCAAGCCTCTTTTATTTTACTAGTTATGCGTACTCGAGACAAACACTTCATTGTGGCTTGTATGCTTGTATGACTTGTATGTGGGTCGTGTGACCCGTGCTTGTGTGTATGCTATGTATGGCTCTCTGAGCCTTTAAATAAAATACTTGTGTCGTAGAGTCATGTTGTGATGCCTTGTTGTATTTGCACATATCGAGCATATTGTGTGTATGATTGAAATGCTTGGTATGTGTGGGATCGACTATCTAGTTGTTTATCTTTAGTAGCCTCTCTTACGGAAATGTCTCCTAGTGTCTCCACCGAGCCATGGTAGCTTGCTACTGCTCCGGAACACTTAGGCTGGCGGCATGTGTCCTTCTTCGTTCTGTGTCATCCCTTGGGAAATGTCACGCATTAGTACGGAGTCTGTTAGCCCGCTACAGCCCGGTTTACGAATCTGCTAGCCCGTGCTACAACCGGAACTTACTTGCTGTTGATCGACACGTTCGATCTTTGGGTCATGGATGCTTGTCCTGTGAGTCTGTGCCACTTTGGGTTTACGACTAGTCATGTCAGCCGGGCTCCTTTTCATATGGATGCTAGCGACACTATCATATCGTGTGCCAAAAGGCGCAAACGGTCCCGGGCTAAGGTAAGGCGACACCCGTTGGGATACCGTGCGTGAGGCCGCAAAGTGATATGATGTGTTACAGGCTAGATCGATGTGACATTGAGTCGGGGTCCTGATAGTGTTGGCATCAGAGCCGGACTGCCTGTAGGTTCTCCAAGCCAAACTGGTCGATGTTGAGTCTAGAAATGCTTTAGTTATATGTAGGGGAATTGATTGTGGGATGGTACGTAAGGCTCTTTTTACTCCTTTACCTCATGATATTCTGATCTGAGTCAGTCCATTCTTCCACCGGGGTTTAAGGATTAGGATCTCTTCTCTCTATTAGGCTCACGTGTTGCTAATCAGTAGTACCTTGTAGGTTTGATGGTTACAAGCCTGGTTCAGTTTTACTATCTTGTTATGTTACTAATTGGACCCAGAACCTTGATATGATAATGTTGAGTGGCTATGCAATTCCTTGTAAAATGTCTCAAATCCTTTTGAGCATTTACAGTCGTTATGCTGTCCAAATTCTGCCAGAATTTCTAGTGTCTTTGCATTATGGTTATGCTTCCAGATGGCCACTAGTGACCAAAATCAAGTGGTTAAATCGACCAGATGCATTGGTGTGACGGTCATACAGCCATGCTAGTTCGGGTTATGATCGAAGCGGGATACCGTTGGTACCCGAATACACAGTTGAAGAGCGATGTCGAGACTTTAATCAAAGCGATATCTTTGCCTTTGTCGGTGTTTCCCTCTTATTCTGGTTCCACCGAGGCCCTTCACAGCTCATATGGGCTTGGTGTTACTATTGACATGGCGGTGCAAGATGCTGCATATTCTATGATGACCATTATGCGAGTCAGGACCGGCCTACTTCGCAACACCGACTTCCGGTATATGCCGGGTTTACTTCCTGGAGCGTTTGGTTATCTCCGGGCCATCTATGCTGATTCCAGTCAGGAGGACTCACTAACCCGTACTACCGCCGAGCTGCTCGAGGACAAGGACCGAGAGAGTCGGGCCTTGAGGATGGAGCTCTTCAACGCCCATGCTGATCACTGGGCCACCTTGACTCGTTTTGCACCGGCTGTTCAAGCTGGTTATATGGATATGAGAGACTTGTATCTGTCGAGTGCGCTCTGCGGACATGATGGATCTGGCGTGATGTGGGGGCATCACCCCACCTCGTGGTCCCCGAGCCACCGTTCGTTGGTCCAAGACCTCACCCATGCCCTTATGGTCCACGTGCTCCCGGGACCGTCTGTTTCCGGACGATCACGTTGAACTTCCAGGCTACGGAGGAGACTTCTATGAGAACTACTACGGAGACGTCTGAGTTAGTAGTAGTCTCACTAGTATTGTAATAGTTGTATTTCCACCGTCCTGCGTGACTCGTGGAATATGACTTAGTGTGTACTAATCCCGGAGGTGTAAGAGAAATAATGTATAGGAGCTTGGTGTGCCTCCGATGAGATGTAATCTTCCTTTCACCGTAGTAGTACTTCGTTTGGTCTTGTACTAAACCTTGTATGGTGTGTATGACAATGGAATAAAGAAGCAGTTTCTGTATCTATCATGTCATACGGATGATCATCTTGCATTCCAAGTTATCCATTACATTCTACATCTCTATGTCAGAATCTTGCCATCCTGGACTAAATCCTTGTCTTGTTTTTCCTAGGATGGTTAACACCCGCAACAACCCTGCTCCGCCAGAGCAGGCCGAAGGCAGCGGAGTTGGAGAAGCGAACCTGCCTCACCCTCCTTCTCTGGCCGAAGTTATGCTGGAGGCTGAGAGAAACAAACGGGAGACCAACCGTTTGCTGGAGCGTATCGAACAGAACACATCCCATCATCAGAGAAATAACTTGGTGTCGCTCAGTGACTTCATCAAGTTACACCCACCTACCTTTCACCACTCCGTCGAGCCTCTCGACGCTGATGACTGGCTCCGCAGCATTACTCACAAGCTGCGTTCTGCACTGGTAGCTGAGGCTGATAAGGTCACCTTTGCTGCATATCATCTTGAAGGCCCCGCCAGTCTCTGGTGGGAGAACTATTTGGCTATGCGCCTAGTTGGCCATGTCACTACTTGGGCGGAATTCAGCGAGGCTTTCCGCGAACATCACATTCCGGAGGGTCTCATGGATCGTAAACGTGAGGAGTTCTGCAGTTTCACCCAAGGCCGTCTCTCCGTGGACGCCTACAGCAGAGAGTTCGGTAATCTCGCACGCTATGCAACTGAAGAGGTCTCCATTGACGCCAAGAAACAGGCAAGGTTCCGCAAGGGACTTAGCCCCGAACTTCGCCGAGATCTCCGTCTGCATGAGTGCACCACTTTCCAGAAGCTTGTTAACAAAGCCATCAGCGCTGAAACTGGTCGACTGACTTGAAGCAACACGCAAGCATGGTCGTGATATGGGTTCCTCATCCGTCTTTGGACCACGAAGCGCCGTGTGTGGGTGCCTAACACCGCCTCGCCACCCAGATTCACACCGAGGCCATCCTTTCAGCGCCTCGCCCGGTTCAGCGATATGCACCAGCTAAGCCCTATGGTGGGCCAACCAACAATGCTCCTCTGCGCCAGCCCGTGGCGTGCTTCAAGTGTGGGGAATCAGGCCACTACATGCGCGATTGTCCTCGCACCAACCCCAACCAGCCCAAAAAGTTGGCCGTGGCAAGCCAGCGGAAAGGTGTTCTATGCCAAGCCGCCACCACCGCGTGGCCATGTTAATTGTGTCTCAAATGAAGAGGCCCAAGAGGATCCTAACGTCGTGCTCGATGCGCTTCTTGTTAATTGCCACCCGCATCCGTTCTTTTCGATCTTCGAGCATCTCATTCATTCATATCCGAAAACTATGCTCGTTTGCATAACATCGCATTCTCGTGACATGCCTTCCACCATGGAAATTTCTACTCGGGTTCTAGATGGCAAACCTCTAGAGTAAGCCATGGAAATGAAATTCAGGTCGACAGACTTGTTTTCCTTGCATCGTTGATAGCTCTCAAATCTTCGGATATAAATATCATCTTGGGTATGGACCGGATGTCACCCATCATGCCAAGATTGATTGTTTCTCTAGGACTGTTCAACTTACGCACCCCTCGGGAAAGATAGTCAATGTCTTAACCCGAATATCCAAGCGCCAACTATATTCTCTTAATGCCACTCCATTGCGAGACCTCGAAGACGTTCCGGTAGTCCGTGACTTTCCGGATGTCTTTCGGAAGAATTGCCGGTGTCCCACCCGACGAGTTGTCGAATTTGTGATAGACCTCATTCGAGAACTGTCCCAATTTCTAGAAGACCCTATAAGATGGCACCCTAGAACTAGCGAACTTAAGAAACAACTCGATGAGGCCTTGAAAAAGGGTTTCATCCGTCCTAGTTCATCTCCTTGGGCTTGCCCCGTCCTCTTCGTCAAGAAGAAGGATGGTACGGATCGGATGGTTGTAGATTATCGACCCGTCAACCTGGTCACAATTAAGAACAAGTATCCGCTCCCCAGGATCAACGATCTGTATGATCAGCTCGCAGGATCCTCAGTCTTCTCTAAGATGGATTTGAGGTTAGGCTACCATCAAATCAAAATCCAAAACGGGGACATTCCCAAAACGGCCTTTGTTACTCGTTACGGCCAATACGAGTACACCGTCATGTCCTTCGGTCTAACCAACGCCCCAGCCACCTTCTCCCGATTAATGAACTCAATCTTCATGGAGTATTTGGATAAATTCGTCGTGGTTTACCTCGATGATATACTCATCTACTCCAAGAACGAGGAAGAACATGCTGAACATCTAAGGCTAGTGTTGATGAAACTTCGAGAGCATCGCCTTTATGCCAAGTTTTCTAAATGCGAATTTTGGCTGCCAGAAGTGACCTATCTAGGACATGTAATCTTTGGTAAAGGTATTGCTGTCAACCCCGAGCGAGTTCAAGCCGTCCTTAATTGGACCCCACCTGAGTCGGTCAAGCAAGTTCGGAGTTTCCTTGGCTTAGCGAGCTATTGTCGCCGCTTTGTCGAGAACTTCTCCAAAGTTGCTAAACCTCTAACTGAACTCCTCAAGAAGGATAAAAAGTTCGAGTGGACTCCACAATGTGAGCACAGCTTCCAGGAACTGAAAAGACGTTTAACTTCTGCTCCCGTGTTGGTACCACCAGATTTCTCTAAGGACTTTGTTATCTATTGCGACGCCTCGCGACAAGGACTAGGCTGTATTCTCATGCAAGATCGACACGTAATTGCTTATGCTTCACGGCAATTACACCCACATGAGGAAAACTATCCTACTCATGATCTAGAACTTGCAGCTGTAGTCCATGCACTCAAAACCTGGCGACATTACCTTCTTGGTAATCGTTGCGAAATCTACACCGATCACCAAAGTCTGAAGTACATATTCACCCAACCAGATTTGAATCTCAGGCAAAGACGTTGGGTTGAGTTGATCACAGATTTCGACTTAGGAATAACTTATACCCCAGGAAAAGCCAACGTCATGGCTGATGCGCTAAGTCGTAAATCTTATTGCAACAACCTAATGTTGCAACAAAGTCAACCACTTCTCCACGAGGAATTTCGGAAGCTTAACCTTCACATTGTTCCTCGAGGGTTCCTTTCCACCTTGGTGGCGAAACCTTCCCTTACGGATCAGATCATCAAAGCCCAAAAGGTAGATCCGGGAATTTCCCGCATCAAAAGAAACATCAAGAAAGGAGTTGCGGATTGTTTCTCCATTGATGATCAAGGAGTCGTATACTTACTTGCTGTTGACCGACACGTTCGATGCTGGGTCATGGATGCCTGTCCCTGTGAGTCTGTGCCACTTTGGGTTTACGACTAGTCATGTCAGCCCGGGCTCCTTTTCATATGGATGCTAGCGACACTATCATATACGTGTGCCAAAAGGCGCAAACGGTCCCGGGCTAAGGTAAGGCGACACCCGTTGGGATACCGTGCGTGAGGCCGCAAAGTGATATGATGTGTTACAGGCTAGATCGATGTGACATTGAGTCGGGGTCCTGACATACATCTCCTAGACTATCAGCAACTCTCACTGCTATATACACTCATAAGTAATCTCGGTCTCACCGATATTCCAAACCCAGTCACATCGAGATGAACCACCTCAGCTATAAAGCCAAACCCTAGAAATCTCGGATTTTCCGATTCTGAACTCAGTCTCACCGAAACTTGAGTTGCCAAGCTTCTGTAACCTTCTGTCATCAAATCGGTGTCACCGAGATGATAAAGTCGGTCCCACCAAGATTGGCAAGCTCTTGTCTTTGGACGAATCGGACTAACCGAGATTGTATTTTCGGTCCCACCGAAAATCCCAACGTTCACATGATTTGAACTTTCGGTCTCACCGAGTTGTCAACTTCGGTCCCACCGAGATTGGTCAAATGTGTAACGGTTGGATTTTGTGTGGAGGCTATAAATACCCTCCACCCCTCTTCATTCGTGGAGAGAGCCATCGAAAAGAACTACCACTCCTACCTTACATTTCGAGAAGAGAACTACCTACCCTTGTGTTGAGATCAAGTTGCTCCACTCCCACCATATGAAGCTTGATCTCTAGCCTTCCCAAGTTGCTTTCCACTCAATCTTTTCTTCCACCACAGCCAAATCAGTGAGGAGAGTTGAGTGTTGGGGAGATTATCATTTGAAGCACAAGAGCAAGGAGTTCATCATCATCAACACCATCTATTACCTTTTGGTGGGTGGTGCCTCCTAGATTGGTTAGGTGTCGCTTGGGAGCCTCCGTCGAGATGTGGAGTTGAACCAAGAAGTTTGTAAGGGCAAGGAGATCGCCTACTTCGTGAAGATCTACCCGAGTAAGGCTAGCCCTCCGTGGGCGTAGGCCATGATGGCATAGACAAGGTTGCTTCTTCGTGGACCCTTCGTGGGTGGAGCCCTCCGTGGACTCTCGCAGCCGTTACCCTCCGTGGGTTGAAGTCTCCATCAACGTGGAAGTACGATAGCACCACCTATCGGAACCACGTGAAAAAATCACCGCGTCTCCAAAATTGCGTTTGCTCTTCTCCACCTCTCTTTACTACATGTGCAATTTACTTTCCGCTGCCTATACTCTAGAATTGCATGTGTAGGGTGATACTTGACTTGATCATCATTGTGAATCTGCCAAAAACTTGTCTTTGTCAAAAGGCATAATTTTTATATTGTCAAGTAGTCTAATCACCCCCCTCTAGACATACTTCCGATCCTACAGTTATGCTTACTTGCATTAGCATACATTAGCTCTAAACATTAGCTCTGATCATCATTCATATCTTTCAGCTATGTTTTCTTTCAGCTTTGATTCTCTATTCCCTATCTTCTCCCAGTATCCCATGTTAGATTCAGGGGGAGCAAGACATATAAGGGAAAGAGATCATTTAAATTCATTGCATATCTTTACTCTTGGGGACATGTCTAATTCAATGTGGTACCTAGTACTCACTCTCTACATGTCATCCCAGTCTTAGTATTCTTGTGGTTTCTTCTGTTTGCTCTGGCTAGTAGATGTATCTGTGTTATCTAACCTTGTTTACACAGGTTAATTTCATTCTAAGACAACTCAAGACTACAAGGTAAGTATATGCATCACAATCATGTGTATGAGGAATTCTTGCTGATGTACATATTGTTTGCAAAAAGAACTCATGAGCATGAAGGTATTTTCTTTAACATCCTTTGCTCTGATGCATATGGCCAAGACACATGTAACACATTGCCTGCTCTATCATGTTTATGATCTCACATGCTTCTATGTTCCATACTCACATGATTGCATACATGTAGGGGGAGCCTATGCTTGTTACATGTCTTTCCAAAGCTTTGCTTGCTATTCTTTATATCTTTATCTAAAGCTTTGATGTATGTTGCCATCAATTACCAAAAAGGGGGAGATTGAAAGCACAAGTGCTCCCTAGGTGGTTTTGGTAATTAATGTCAACATATCTCTTGTTGGACTAACACTTTTATCTAGCATGTTTCAGACAAGTTCAACAATGGAGTGGCATGGAGTAAAGGATTTGGGAACTCCTTCAAGATGCTAAGGACAAAGGATTGGCTCAAGCTTCAAGCTCAAGACTCTTCATTTTACATTTTAGTAGTCCAAGATCACATTGAGTCTATAGGAAAAGCCAATACTATCAAGGAGGGATGAGGTGTTGCTTAATGAGCCTCTTGCTTCATGTGCTTTGTGATATGCTCCAAAACCCCCAGCCACTTTCCCACTTCCACAAATGACCTAAATCCAAAGCCCAAATCGGTCACACCGAAACTTCCTATCCGGCGCCACCGATTTCATAAGTCATAGCCACTGCCACAAACCCTAAGCAAATCGGTCTTACCGATAGGGATCTCGGTCTCACCGAGATGGGATTGTAATCTCTCTCTGTATGTCCATTATCAAATCGGTCTCACCGAGTTTGAGAAATCGGTACTACCGAGATTACAATGCAAACTCTCTGGAAACTTATTACCAAAATCGGTCCCACCGAGTTTGAGTAGTTGGTCCCACCGAGTCTGCCTGACCAACTCTCTGGAAAGCTTATTACCAAAATCGGTCTCACCGAGTTTGTGTAATCGGTCTTACCGAGATTACGTTATGCCCTAACCCTAACCATATCGGTCTCACCGAGTTGCATTTCGGTCCCACCGAAAACCCTAACGGTCACATTATTTGCTAAATCGGTCTGACCGAGTTTAACGATTCGGTCCCACCGAGTTTGGAAGATTGTCTGTAATGGTTAGATTTTGTGTGGAGGCTATATATACCCCTCCACCTCCTCTTCATTCATGGAGAGAGCCATCAGACTGAACCTACACTTCCAGCATACATTTTCTGAGAGAGAACTACCTACTCATGTGTTGAGGACAAGATATTCCATTCCTACCATATGAATCTTGTTCTCTAGCCTTCCCCAAGTTGCTTTCCACTCAAATCTTCTTTCCACCAGATCCAAACCCATTGAGAGAGAGTTGAGTGTTGGGGAGACTACCATTTGAAGCACAAGAGCAAGGAGTTCATCATCAACGCATCATTTGTTACTTCTTGGAGAGTGGTGTCTCCTAGATTGGCTAGGTGTCACTTGGGAGTCTCCGACAAGATTGTGGAGTTGAACCAAGGAGTTTGTAAGGGCAAGGAGATCGCCTACTTCGTGAAGATCTACCGCTAGTGAGGCAAGTCCTTCGTGGGCGACGACCATGGTGGGATAGACAAGGTTGCTTCTTCGTGGACACTTTTTGGGTGGAGCCCTCCATGGACTCGCGCAGCCATTACCCTTCATGGGTTGAAGTCTCCATCAACGTGGATGTACGATAGCACCACCTATCGGAACCACGCCAAAAACATCCGTGTCTCCAATTGCGTTTGAATCCTCCAAACCCTTTCCTTTACTTTCTTGCAAGTTGCATGCTTTACTTTCCGCTGCTCATATACTCTTTGCATGCTTGCTTGATATGTATTGTGATTGTTGAAATTGTGCTCCAACTCCACTTAAACCCAAAGAATCTTAAAAACTGCAACTTTGGTACTTAGTGTGTAATCACCCCCCCTCTAGACACCTCTTCTCAAGGTCCTACAAATAGGGGTTAATCATAAGTGGGATGCTTGTCCAAGAAAGGGCAGTACCCAAGCACCGGTCCACCCACATATCAAATTATCAAAGTACCGAACGCGAATCATATGAGCATGATGAAACTAGCTTGACGATAATTCCCATGTGTCCTCGGGAGCGCTTTTCTCATTATAAGAAATTGTCCAGGCTTGTCCTTTGCTACAAAAAGGATTGGGCCACCTTGCTGCACTTTATTTACTTTCATTGCTTGTTACCCGTTACCAATTATCTTATCACAAAACTATTTGTTACCTACAAATTTCAGTGCTTGCAGAGAATACCTTACTGAAAACCGCTTGTCATTTCCTTCTGCTCCTCGTTGGGTTCAACACTCTTACTTACCGAAATGACTATGATAGATCCCCTATACTTGTGGGTCATCAATTCCTGACATTAGCCCCTAGTTTAATTTGGATTTATCCATGTTAAACTGATCCTGCAACATAAATACAAGAACAAATTTGACAGGTTGTGCTCCAGGTTAAATATTCTTGTAAGCCGGCAACTGATCATCCTTAAGTCCTTGATATTTTCTTCTGGAAAATCCGGGTCAATAGGCCAGCTTCATAATCCATTTGCTGACATTGGCTCTTGTAAACAAATGTTATAAGAAATAATCCATTTGAGTCGGTTTCCAAAGCTTCGGCTTAATATTATTGGACTCAAGATTCATTTGGTGATCCGCCGGTTTAAGGATATAGAGGCTGGCGTGTTATAATCGCACTGCCGGCTTGTAAATATTGACAGCACCGGGTCACAACTGTTGCTCACACCAAGTTTGAAAGTGTACCTCCCTTGTATTCATATCACTTGTAGCCCCCAAGTGCCGGGTCATTATGAAATAATGAGCAGGGACTTTGTATATAATTCATTCATAATAACATCATATGATGTAATCTCCACCATGGGCTTGAACCCACGTCCACAAGGTTAAGAACTTTGTACTCTACCAACTGAGTAGTGGACCTTTCAATATAACGGATTAAGGCTTGTGTACCTTGAATTTTGACAGGAGCAATTGGTAGCCCCCAAGGACCGGCTCATTACAATGTGATGAGTCGGGTCTTCAATAAGTTGAGCAAACAATGACTTTGCATTAGCCCCCAAGTGCCATGGTGCATGTTGGCAGTGACATGGGACTTGCATATTTGACATAACCTCATTTTGAATAATGTAGCCCCCAAGTGCCGAGTCATAAGCCTGCAGAGACTCGGGACTATTCCTTCCATTGTAGAATAAATCATATCCATTGATAAAATAATAGCCATTGTGCCAAAGCGACTTTGAATACCTTATCTATTGACAAGTAAATCCGGATTTTAAATACCCGGCGACTCTTGGCCGATGGCGATTTAATACGCCTCCATTGTAAACCGGAATTTTTATAATCCGGTGGCTTATAGCCTTTGAGAAAATCAAGAATATATAATCATTTTGAAGCATCAATTTTAATGATGAGGTTGGACTTAAGCATTTATATAAGTGATAGTTCTGCAAATCCTGCATAGAGTTTAAACAACATATGCCCTGGCGACTTAACGTCAAAAGCCAGAGCGGGAAACAACCCAAACATAATATGGTCTTTATGCAAGTATGGAAAAGACTAGACTTAAGGCCATTCAAGCCTAAACATAATGGCGATTTAACGTCAAAAGCCAGGGCGGGTTATCCAACCTCGCATATTTATATAATCAGGAAAATATATCCGTGGAATTGGCTCATACTGCCGGCTTACATCGCCGTATCCCATAAGAGCAATAATCCAATGATTGATAAGCGCATGATTCCATTGGCGCAATCCAAAATATAACGGCGACTTAAAGTCCATAGCCAGGGCTGGTTTAAACAATATCATACCTGTGATATTGAATCGTACTGCCGGTTTATGATACCTGTGCAATAAGGGTGATAACTGATAACCCACAAGTATAAGGGATAATTGTAGCCTCTTTCGATAAGTAAGAGTGTCGAACCCAACGAGGAGCTAAAGGTAGAACAAATATTCTCTCAAGTCCTATCTGCCACTGATACGACTCTACGCACACTTAGTGTTCGCTTTACCTAGAACAAGTATGAAACTAGAAGTACTTTGTAGGTGTTGTTGGATAGGTTTGCAAGATAATAAAGAGTACGTAAATAAAAACTAGGGGCTGTTTAGATAAAGAAGCAATAAAGTAAACATAGAGAGTGTGGAAAAGTGGTGGTAGGAGTTGTGGAATTGCCCTAAGCAATTGACTACATTACTAGACAGGTAATCACTATTGCAATTCTATTTGAGGGAGAGGCATAAGCTAACATACTTTCTCTTCTTGGATCATATGCACTTATGATTGGAACTCTAGCAAGCATCTCCAACTACTAAAGATCATTAAGGTAAACCCAACCATAGCATTAAAGTATCAAGTCCCCTTTATCCCATACGCAAACAACCTACTTACTTGGGTCTGTGCTTCTGTCACTCACGCCACCCACCATAAGCAAATCATGAACATATTGCAAACCCTACTGCAGGGATCCCTCATGCTTGCGCGACACAGAGAGCACTATGCAACTCAAACATGTAACTCAAACCAATCATAGCAATTCATCAATTACCGATAGGACAACAAAAATCTACTCAGACATCATAGGATGGCAACACATCATTGGATAATAATATGAAGCATAAAGCACCATGTTCAAGTAGAGGGTACAGCAGGATGCGGGAGAGTGGACCGCTGAATATAGAAGGGGGAAGGTGATGGAGATGTTGGTGAAGATGACGGCGGTGTTGGTGAAGATCACGGTGATGATGATGGCCCCCGGCAGCGCTCCGGCGCCACCGGAAGCAAGGGGGAGAGAGACCCCTTCTTCTTCTTCTTCCTTGACCTACTCCCTAGATGGGAGAAGGGTTTCCCCTCTGGTCCTTGGCTCCCATGGCTTGGTGATACGTCTCCAACGTATCTATAATTTTTGATTGTTCCATGCTATTATATTACCCGTTTTGGATATTTATGGGCTTTACTTTACACATTTATATCATTTTTGGGACTAACCTACTAACCGGAGGCCCAGCCCATATTGCTGTTTTCTTGCCTATTTCAGTGTTTCGAAGAAAAGGAATATCAAATGGAGTCCAAACCAAATTAAACCTTCGGGAGCGTGATTTTTGGAATGAACATGATCAAGGAGACTTGGAGTTCAAGCCAGAGAAGCATCGAGGAAGCCACGAGATAGGGGGGGGCCCACCCCCTGGGCGCGCCCTCCATCCTCGTGGGCCCCTTGAGGCTCCCCCGACCGACTTCTTTTGCCTATATATTCCCATATACCCTAAAACCTTCGGAGAACACAATAGATCGGGAGTTCCGCTGCCGCAAGCCTCTGTAGCCACCAAAAACCTCTAGGGAGCCCGTTCCGGCACCCTGCCGGAGGGGGGATCCCTCACCGGTGGCCATCTTCATCATCCCAGTGCTATCCATGACGAGGAGGGAGTTGTTCACCCTCGGGGCTGAGGGTATGTACCAGTAGCTATGTGTTTGATCTCTCTCTCTCTCTCTCTCGTGTTCTCTCTATGGCACGATCTTGATGTATCATGAGCTTTGCTATTATAGTTGGATCTTATGATGTTTCTCCCCCTCTACTCTCTTGTGATGAATTGAGTTTTCCCTTTGAAGTTATCTTGTCGGATCGAGTCTTTAATGATTTGAGAACACTTGATGTATGTCTTGCCGTGCTTACCTGTGGTGACAATGGGATATCACGTGATCCACTTGATGTATGTTTTAGTGATCAACTTGCGGGTTTCGCCCATGAACATATGCATAGGGGTTGGCACACGTTTTCATCTTGACTTTTCCGATAGAAACTTTGGGGCACTCTTTGAATTACTTTGTGTTGGTTGAATAGATGAATCTGAGATTGTGTGATGCATATCATATAATCATGCCCACGGATACTTGAGGTGACAATGGAGTATCTAGGTTATCTTAGGGTTTTGGATGATTTGTGTCTTAAGGTGTTATTCTAGTATGAACTCTTTGATAGATTGAACGGAAAGAATAGCTTCATGTTATTTTACTACGGACTCTTGAATAGATAGAATAGAAAGGATAACTTTGAGGTGGTTTCGTACCCTACCATAATCTCTTCGTTTGTTCTCCGCTATTAGTGGCTTTGGAGTGACTCTTTGTTGCATGTTGAGGGATAGTTATATGATCCAAGTATGTTATTATTGTTGAGAGAACTTGCACTAGTGAAAGTATGAACCCTATGCCTTGTTTCCTACCATTGCAATATCGTTTATGCTCACTTTTATCATTAGTTACCTTGCTGTTTTTATATTTTCAGATTACAAAAACCCATATCTACCATCCATATTGCACTTGTATCACCATCTCTTTGCCGAACTAGTGCACCTATACAATTTACCATTGTATTGGGTGTGTTGGGGACACAAGAGACTCTTTGTTATTTGGTTGCAGGGTTGTTTGAGAGAGACTATCTTCATCCTACGCCTCCCACGGATTGATAAACCTTAGGTCATCCACTTGAGGGAAATTTGCTACGGTCCTACAAACCTCTGCACTTGGAGGCCCAACAACGTCTACAAGAAGAAGGTTGTGTAGTAGACATCAAGCTCTTTTCTGGCGCCGTTGCCGGGGAGGTGAGTGCTTGAAGGTATATCTTTAGATCTTGCAATCGAATCTTTTTGTGTATTGTTTTATCACTAGTTTAGTTTATAAAAGAAAACTACAAAAAAATGGAGTTAAGTTCGTCTCATACGCTTCATCTTTTTAATATCTTTCGTGAGTATGATGAAAAGGAAAATTGTGCTCAAGCGCTAGAAGAAGAAGTCTATAAAATGCTTGATACTAAATCTTTGAATGATGAGCATGATTGCAATGTTGTTAGTATGAACTCTTTGAATTCCATAGTACTAATGATGATTGCACTAGTTATGATGAAAATATCTCTTATAAGCATGTCGATTTTTGTGGAGTTGATTGGGTTTGCAAGTACACACCAAATAGGGAAAATAGATATTGCAAGAGGCATAAGTATTTAGAAACTAAAGGGTTGCAAGAAAGGCTTAATGTTAGTGCTGAAAATTTAAAATTTCTCCAACATACTTGTGAACTTTGCAATGAACATGGTCATTTAAATCTCTGATGCAAATTGTTTCATGATCAAATCGTGTCCAAAAATTGTGATGACTTGATTTCCCTTGCACAACATAATTAACTTAGTTTGCTTTTGGGTTATGAGGAGTTGAAACATGCAACTAAGCATATTCCAGAATTTAATCTTGAGCATTTTCTTGATATTGATCTAGAAAAGATTTATTTGTATTGTGCGGTGAATTGCATTGAAAATCCTTATATTGCCAATTACCTAAAGAAAAGAAAGCAAATAGAAGATGAAGAGAATACTAATGAAAGGTAAGAGACTTCCCAATCTCCTCCTATTATTTCTTATGATGAATCAGGTAGCGAGGAAGAGCTTTCTATTCAACCAATCTCATTAATAAAGAGCTCAAAGAAGAAGGTTGAACCTACACATAATGTGAAGAAGAAAAAGAAGAGACGGAGCAATAAAGGTAAAAAGGTATCCCTCCCAAATGATGTTGCTCCTACTACTCACTGTGATGATGATAATTGTTATACTATTGGTGCTATCCATACTATTAATGATGAGAGTGATTATGCTTATGATATGAAAAGGCCTAAGGTTGGGGAAGTTATGTTTGATGAGGATGAATATTTGATAATATATTTGCTAAAATTAATGTTTGTCCCAAGCTTGGGGATGCTATGTTTAATGAAGATGATATTTTTAGCATCCCAAGTTTTGATATGCAAAGTTGTTATGATGATAGCATGCCTCTTACCTATGATAATTATACTGATGAAAGTGGGTTTGGAAGAGTGTCAACTTCAGGAAGTAATGATCCCACTATTTTGGAGGATGTTGAATCTTATTGTGATGAATATGAAAGTGGATTTGGAAGAGTGTCAACTTTATTTAGCGATGATTCCACTATCTTGGAAGAGGTTTCAATTGATTATGATGAGAACAAAGTTGCTACTTATGATGATTATTGTGATGAAACTTATGCTATAAAAAGTAGTGATGATTATATTTATAAAACTTGTCATGATTATGATTACCCTTTTTCTGAACATTACTCTTTTAATGTGGAAACAATTTATAGTATTCAAGTCTTTTATGATACTCCCACTATTCCGAATGAGAAGAATTTTGCTTATGTGGAGAGTAGTAAATTTTCTATGCTTGTAGATCATGAAAAGAAAGCTTTAGGTGCTAGTTATATTGTTGAATTCATTAATGATGCTACTGAAAATTAGTATGAGGTAGGAATGTATACTTGTAGGAATTGCAATAATATCAAGTTTCCTCTCTATGTGCTTAAAGTTTTGAAGTTATGCTTGTTTTGCCTTCCTATGCTTGTTGATTATTGTTCCCATAAGTTGTTTGCTCACAAAATCCCTATGCATAGGAAGTGGGTTAGACTTAAGTGTGCTAGTCATATGCTTCATGATGCTCCCGTTATGTTTCAATTCTTATCTTTTATGTGAGCATCATTGTCATCATCATGCCTAGCTAGAAAGGCATTTAAGAAAAGCGCTTGTTGGGAGACAACCCAATATTTACCCTTACTGTTTTTGTGTGTTCACATGATTATGCTACTGTAGTAATCATGTTTTATAGCTTTTGTTTCAATAAAGTGCCAAGTAAGACCTTTAGGATAGCTTACGGTGATAGTTGTGTTGATCCTGCTGAGAATCAGAAACTTTCGTACCCAGTAAATTAGTTTTCTTAATTTACATAAACTTGCTTTTGATCTGATTCTTTTCGCTATGGATTGGTACAGAAATTTCTTAGGACTTCCTAATTTGGTAGGATTTTTAGAGTTCTAGAAGAATACGTTTGATACAAATTACTATAGACTTTTCTGTTTTTGACAGATTCTGTTTCATTGTGTTGTTTGCTTACTTTGATGAATCTATGAGTAGTATCGGAGGGTATGAACCATAGATAAGTTTGAATACAGTAGATATTACACCAATATGAATTTATAATGAGTTCACAACAGTACCTAAGTGGTGTTTTATTTTCTTATACTAACGGAGCTTACGAGTTTTCTGTTGAGTTTTGTGTTGTGAAGTTTTCAAGTTTTGGGTAAAGATTTGATGGACTATGAAACAAGGAGTGACAAGAGCCTAAGCTTGGGGATGCCCATGGCACCCTAAGATATTCAAGAATAGCTGTGAGGCCCCGATTCAATCGTACACTAATCATGCACGCAAATGTGTACGATCAAGATCAAGGACTCACGGGAAGATATCACAACACAACTCTAAAACATAAATAAGTCATACAAGCATCACAATACAAGCCAGGGGCCTCGAGGGCTCGAATACAAGTGCTCGATCATAGACGAGTCAGCGGAAGCAACAATATCTGAGTACAGACATAAGTTAAACAAGTTTGCCTTAAGAAGGTTAGCACAAACTGGGATACAGATCGAAAGAGGCGCAGGCCTCCTGCCTGGGATCCTCATAAACTACTCCTGGTCGTCGTCAGCAGCCTGCACGTAGTAGTAGGCACCTCCAGTGTAGTAGTCGTCGTCGATGGTGGCATCTGGCTCCTGGGCTCCAGCATCTGGTTACGACAACTAGAAAGAAGGGAAAGGGGGAAAAAGGGGGGAGAAAGCAACCGTGAGTACTCATCCAAAATACTCGCAAGCAAGGAACTACACTACACATGCATGGGTATATGTGTAAGGAGGCCATATGAGTGGACTGAACTGCAGAATGCCAGAATAAGAGGGGGATAGCTAGTCCTATCGAAGACTACGCTTCTGGCAGCCTCCGTCTTGCAGCATGTAGAAGAGAGTAGATTGAAGTCCTCCAAGTAGCATCTCCAAGTAGCATCTCCAGTAGCATCGCATAGCATAATCCTACCCGGCGATCCTCTCCTCGTCGCCCTGTTAGAGAGCGATCACCGGGTTGTATCTGGCACTTGGAAGGGTGTGTTTTATTAAGTATCCAGTTCTAGTTGTCATAAGGTCAAGGTACAACTCCGGGTCGTCCTTTTACCGAGGGACACGGCTATTCAATAGATAAACTTCCTGCGGGTGCACCACATAACCCAACACGCCGATCCCATTTGGCCGGACACACTTTCCTGGGTCATGCCCGGCCTCGGAAGATCAACACGTCGCAGCCCCACCTAGGCACAACAGAGAGGTCAGCACGCCGGTCTAACTCCTATGGCGCAGGGGTCTGGGCCCATCGCCCTTTGCACACCAAGACGTTGCGACGTGGCGGAAGCGTAACTAGCCCCTTAATACAAGTGCGAGCTTACGCCCAATCCGGCGCGCCACTCGATCCATCGACGTCAAGAAGGCTTGGCTGATACCACGACGTCGGGATACCCATAACTACTCCCGCGTAGATGGTTAGTGCGTATAGACCAAATGGCGGACTCGGATCAAATACCCGATCTCGTTAAGCGTGTTAAGTATCCGCGAATGCGAGCAGGCCAGGCCCACCTGCCTCCTAGGTGGTCTCAACCTGCCCTGCCGCTCCGCCACAAAGTAACGATCGGGGCCGTCGGGAACCCAGGCCCACCTCTACCGGATGGAGCCACCTGTCCTTTCAGCCCCCTCATCAGAATCACTTGCGGGTACTCATCGAGCGGACTCGACTTTAGTCACCATCTTTAGTATGTATATATGTATAGTATATACCCATGATCACCTCCCAAGTGATCACGGCCCAATAGTATAGCAAGGCAGACTGACAAGAATGTAGGGCTAATGATGATAAACTAGCATCCTATACTAAGCATTTAGGATTGCAGGTAAGGTATCAACAGATGTAGCAACAATGTCAGGCTATGCATCAGGATAGGATCAACGGAAAGCAGTAACATGTTACACTACTCTAATGCAAGCAGTATAGAGGAGAATAGGCGATATCTGGTGATCAAGGGGGGGCTTGCCTGGTTGCTCTGGCAAGGAGGGGTCGTCAACACCGTAGTTGAACTGGGGGTCGCCGGCAGTCTCGGGGTCTACCGGAAATAAGTAACGGAGAGGGAACACAATAAATAACAGAGCAAACAAAGCATCACAAAGCGTAACAAGGCAATACGCGGTGTTCGGTGTGCCCTAACGCGGTAGTAGGTGATACCGGTGAAGGGGGGAAACATCCGGGAAAGTATCCCCGGTGTTCCGTGTTTTTGGACAGCTGAACCGGAGGTGAAATGTTGCAGGTTCACTATGCTAGGGACGTGTGGCGGACGAACGGGCTGCGTATCCGGATTCGTCTCGTTGTTCTGAGCAACTTTCATGTACAAAGGTTTTCCATCTGACCTACGGTTTATTTTATACTAATTTTTAAAATTTTAATTCATTTTCTAGAACTACTGAAATTTTGCATAAGTCCTCAGTTTTAAATATCATTTAGCTGTTTTCCAGAGGCTATAACTAGTGTTCTATTCATCCTATGAATTGGTGCCTTATACCAATATTGATCACTTTCCTATGGTCTACAAGATGGTAACAATTGCATCATTGTTAGATCCTTGTAACTTGTTTATTTTCTGCTCCAAAGTTGCTATGGCAGTATATCTGTTTTTTAGTTACGCCATTAATGTAACCTAGACTTTTGTCATTTTCATAGGAATTAATCCAGGCAACTTTTGGATTTGGTCCAATGGAAAGAATTGAACCTTGTCAAGTGTACTACCCGCACATATATCTCTTATCCACATTAGAACTCGTTTTGATGTTGTTTTGCTGCAGTACAGAGGGCTAGTCAGTGTAATCGTAACAAAGCTAGCTACCACTACAGTAACATTCAGTTACTATAGCCGAGTAGCAGCGGCAGGATGCCGTAGCAGCGGCAACGCGCCAGGACGGAAGCGGCTAGCCGCAGTAGAAGTGCAGCAGCAGAGCAACAACAACAAGGGGAGCGGCGTGACAGCAGTCTTCACGGGCGCAGACGCGAAAGGCCGCAGAAAGACGAGACGGCGCGAACGCCAGATATGCGTGGGCATAGGAAGAGGACGGCTACGACCGAGCACGACCAAGGGAGGCGCAGGGCGCGGGCAGTGCGCCGGCTGGCTGAGGCGGGAGCGGGCGAGGCACGTGGCCAAGGCGCGCACAAGGCAGCCAGGGCGCGCGAGGAGGCGCGACCGGGCGTAGCCGTTCGCGGCTTCGGGCAGGGGATGGGGCGGCGGTGTACAACGACAATAGCAACGGGGAAAAGTAGGGGATCGAGGGAGGAGCTCACTGCGGTTCCGAGGGAGAGCTTGAAGAGGCCGGGGGAAGGTCGAGGGGGACGAGTCGAAGTGGCGGAGCTCCGTGGCCGAAGACGAAGTTGAGGTCGATCCCTTGCGCGGCTCCGGTCGATCTGCTCCTCGCAAGCGAAGTAGTCATTGTAGATGATGCAGAAGGTCACACTCCTAGGCGCCAGGGAGCTCGATGGATGCGAAGCGACGGGCGACCATGGCGATGACTGCGTCAGTCTAGTGCTGCGGGAAGAGAGCGGCGCGAGGAGGGAAGAGTGGGGAGGCTAGGGTTTGCCCGAGGGGGAGTTGAGGGCTGGAGGAGAACTTGAAGGCGAGGGGGAGGCCGCGGATGGCCGCCACGCAAGGCTCGGCCGGCCATGGCGCCTCAGATGGCCTCCACGCCTCTGTTATGTGAACAGAGGAGAGAAGAGACTCCAAGTGGGCCGGGCCGCACTGTAGCTTCGCAGGCCTAAGCGCAAAGTGAGAGCCTTTCTCTTAGTCTTCTCTGAAATTTATTTAGCTACGTTTCTCTATTTGTTTGCCCACCAAAGACTTTTGTAAAAGATGAGACTTGGCTCAATAATTACCATGCAATATTTAGCACTGCGAGAAAAGGTTTGGAGACAAAATGTTTCGGAATTTTATAATTTGAAAAAGCATTTTAAATTATTTTTTTGACCCTGTTTTAATCAATTTAGTGCATTTAGGTATTTTATAAAGGGAAGATTCCTCCACCATTATTACTCCAGATTTATTTGGCTCACTCTGAACATTTTAGTTTTAATATTTGAAAACTTTATTGTTTGCTTGATGTTGAATTTGAATTCGAACCGGTTTCGAACTAGCGCGAGATTAGCAACTGTAACCATCGTGACGTGGCAACATTATTAGAGGTTTACTGTAGCTTAACTACCCGGGCGTCACAATTCTCCTCCACTACAAGAAATCTCGTCCCGAGATTTAAGAGGGGGACTAGGGGGGGAGGTCTGGTTACGAAATCCTAACGAATCTTCTCGTCTTTGGTTGCTCTTCTCGAAGAGGTCGATCCATTACATTGATGTCTTCAGTCCTCTGCTTCAGGTCATCATGATGAAGTTGTCATCCTTTCTTCAGGAACTCCATCGTACTTACGAAAGAATAAAGAGTGGGCATTCCGGGAGGACAGACCTCTGCAAGGTCGACTATCTGGTCAATAACATCGGGGAGGGTGGCGGATAGCAACTCTCGAATTGAAACTTAAGAAAATATCGTGAGCAAAGTAAGAAGGTGCAAAATAGAAGTTTCAAGCGCATAGGTAATCGTTCGTTGCCTGAAACTAAGTGTGAATGGGGTTTAGAGCAATGGAAATAAGTATTGCGTCTGATAGCAGAACTGATGATCTCTCAGAAGGTGGCTCGTAAATTACTTACGAGGCCACACGCGAGGAACAACCTTGGGAACAAGAGCTGTAGAGGTGAGTCAGGTTTCGATCCTGTGGACCTGTGGGTTATGGGCCCACCATGTGGGTTAAAAGTTGGAAAGGCGGTGACGTCTTGCACAATCATGTAAGCAAGGCATGTCAGAGGATAGCCTGTCGGTTATGTTGGCAACAATGTCGGTACCAAGGGCGGGGGACAAAGAGAACCATTTTCCCGCTCGTTGAACGAGGCAGACCAATAGGCAAGGTTCCCGTTCATCGGTGTATTTCGGAAATGTCATCAACAATAGTAACAGGGTTTTGCTGACGAAATTGCGCACCGAGGTGTTTACGTAAGCAGTGAATCATTACTGCTTAGATTATATAGATCACAAGAGAGGTCAAACAAACCAATGGAAAGGAAAAGTGATTATCAGGTTTAAACAGAACAATGGAAAGGAAAATGTGTCTAAACACATATTTCAAGGGTATATCCTTACCAAGGACAAGTAGAGAATGATATCCTTGACAGGATATAAGGTAGAAAAGCACAGAGGTGAGGGAGAGAAATTTTCCATACAGCGGTGTTTGGATAATTGAGCAGGAAGCATTTAGCATTGGGCTTCAAATGTCCTTGTTGAAAAGCGGAGTACCACGAACATGCTTCGAGATAGCAATGCATGGTGTTTCAATCAAGGGCCAGACTTTGGAAACACAAATGATCCATCAGGGGCAACTTATAAAATAGGTCTTACAATTTCCTCCGGAAAGAATGGTTATCCTTGCAAAAGAAATTATAAGGATAGGTCCTCCAGCAGGGGCGGGGGTGCTAGGCATGACATCATGTTACCGGGTCATCAAAGGACCAACATCATAAGTACTGGAAAGTTGTCCCAGCCATTATATCTGACCGAGATTCAGATCCGATTGGTGTCATGATACCTCAGACTCAGGATGTCCGAGAAAAAAGGTGCAACACAAATCGACGAAATGACATTGCAAGATTCTCAGGAAATGAACTATGAAGTAATTTCCATTAACAAGAGTTCATCATTAACCCAAGGAGAGGACAAGGAGGTGGCTGATGAACTCCGCGACAATTCATCAAAATTTCCAAAGGATGGATTTCCACAATTATGTGAACAAGGAGATAACAATTGTCAGATCAAAATGATATATTGATGTATGCTCGAGGGAAACATACACAATTAACATTAGTTGAGAGGTGCGCCCGAAATATGGGTTGGGTTGCACGAGCAATGTTAGAATGGTGATTCAATAATCAATAGTCTAAGAATGAACGGCCGAACATTAACTTCAAAGCAATAGGGTTGCTAGAAGTGCGGAATCCAAACAGCATCATTCACTTGTTGGTACCCCGGTCGGGATCAACACAAGGACCAAGAAAAATGGTGATGGCGAGAAGCATCGCTGCAACAAGAATTTCTTAAGAGGTGGTGAAATTCTCACGACATTCTTGACATAAAAGGTGGTAATATTCCAAGGTAAAGAAGAACAATGCTGGGTAGCAAGGATCTCAAGGTACAACACAAAACACGAACAAGTTTGTGTTGGAGGGGAGGCATTAAAGTGGTCGATGACAACACAAATCATCGAAGGCAAGGATGGTATTTCTCATCATGAATTCAATAGATATCCAGGAAGACCTCAGAATGTTGATGATGATCACGACACATTTGTCGAGAGGTTTCGAGAAGATGTAACTGATCGGTGATGACATCAAGTCAACGGAAATGATGAAGCCAAAAGTCGTTGGGACCATGGGTACGACACAAACTTGAAATCAAGCTTGCTGCTCAAGGACAAACGATATGACGAGGAAGATCGATTGTAAGATTAGCTCACCGTCGAAATTTGTGCTCCGAGAAGGACCCGGTAGCACAGTTAAAAATTAGCACAATGATATAGCCAATCAGACTAGGAATGGCGTGATCGGGTACAAACTCGTAAGTAAAGAAGATTACTAAAAGTTGTTGAACCGTAGTGCGGACTCAGTTCAGTTATCGGTGTCTTTGAGTGTTTAATAACTCAAAGCCCGTGAAAAATTGGAATCGGTGAGGATGTAGTACTTGATGGAGAACTCATAAGAAGTTATGCAGTCCCGTGATGATCTTGAGATACCAGGGTGTAATACTCGACGAAAGATCAAAGTAAAGGTTGGACGGGTGTATTGATCCACAGAAGACAAGCGCTTAAACTTGCCCGAGAAATGGGATCAAAGAAGAACATATGGTCGAAACCACGATTGCAAAGGATCAATTCACCGATACCAAGGAGATTATATCAAGGAAATAGTTATTATTACAAGAAGATTCCATGATAGGATCTACTTCGTGTCCATGGGCATGAACACAATGGTTCAAGGTCGACTCCCACTTCTCCAATGCATAACCTTTCATTCACTTCTCGCGTTCGATGAAGTTGTAGTGTTGAAAGTTTTACGTGGTGAAATACCAGAGTATGACTCGTGAAAACTTTCGGGTTCACACGGTTTAGAGAAGGCATATGTTCAACCCATAGGGCTTCTTAGAATCATATACCAGAATCTTTAGAAGTAATTAACTCACGCTCGAAGGCAGAGCATGGTTGAGAAAGCAGAGGATACAATTTACCAAAGGCATTATGTATCAGAGGAAATGCTCACAAGGTTATTGAATATGAAGGGCGTTGTCAGATAAAACCCAACAAGGGATCTGGTGGTCCACAAGGGATCTGACGTGAGCATCGGTACTCAACTAGAGGAAGAAGAATGCAAGGAGATCAGATTATAGAAACAACTGACTAACTCAATTTGTCAAATGCAAAGGAATTATGATTTCCAAATCAAGGGATCAGAAGCAGTCGCTCTGATCAAGGATGGATAAGTTGGACAGACCAGAGGCACAATTGGCGACAAATAGTTTGGTCGAGAACCAGCTCATGGTCAAAAATGATATCTGAGTCGGAAAGATAATTTAGAAGGGTTGATAGATGATTGTGTGCATTCGCACACATATTGAATCAATAGGATCAAAATGACTGTGTCAAAAGATACTAGTGAATATTGCCAGATATATGGGAAGCATCCATAATGCTAGTAGACAAGTATTTGCAGAGCAATAAAGCTGCTAAGGATTTTCGCAGGATTGAATAGTATTTCAAAGACTTTTGTGAAACACCTGAACAACTGGGAAGAGCGGATACTCGAAAGGTGCGAGAAGTTTATTCTTAGGGGTATTCAGGTGACAAAGAACAGCAAGGCGATAAGCTCAAAGGATTATCGAAACAACGACGAGTGTTTCAAGGTATCTGGTAATAACAAGACCAATTGGGGATGAATGTAATAATAACAACTACAAGTAGTTATCCATAAGGGTTTACGGTGGAAGGGGAAATGCAAATGCGATGAACATAAGTTCTCGGGTTAACAACGGAGAGTATCTTCAGGGTCTTCACGTGCCGCAGACGACCATCATTAATAAGGGGCTCTCCGGGTGAAAGCGATAACGAGATCCTAATGTTAGATTTAGCAAAAATCATTTAACCCGAATAGAAGAGAGATCAGAGTTCCAGAGTATAGGTCGAGGAATAAAAGATCCTAATACCACCCAATGGCGACGTGGGCCCGTAAGGCACACAGCCAAGTTAGTAAAAGTTCTGCAATGACTAGACTCAACTTCGGCCAAGGAGTTGAAAAGGGGTATTCCTACAGGCAGTCGGCTCTGATACCAACTTGTGACGCCCTGATTCAATCGTACACTAATCATGCACGCAAATGTGTACGATCAAGATCAGGGACTCACGGGAAGATATCACAACACAACTCTAAAACATAAATAAGTCATACAAGCATCATAATACAAGCCAGGGGCCTCGAGGGCTCAAATACAAGTGCTCGATCATAGACGAGTCAGCGGAAGCAACAATATCTGAGTACAGACATAAGTTAAACAAGTTTGCCTTAAGAAGGCTAGCACAAATTGGGATACAGATCGAAAGAGGTGCAGGCCTCCTGCCTGGGATCCTCCTAAACTACTCCTGGTCGTCGTCAGTAGCCTGCACGTAGTAGTAGGCACCTCTAGTGTAGTAGTCGTCATCGACGGTGGCGTCTGGCTCCTGGGCTCCAACATCTGGTTGCGACAACCAGAAAGAAGGAAAGGGAGAAAAGGGGAGAAAGCAACCGTGAGTACTCATCCAAAGTACTCGCAAGCAAGGAACTACAATACATATGCATGGGTATATGTGTAAGGAGGCCATATGAGTGGACCGAATCGCAGAATGCCGTAATAAGAGGGGATAGCTAGTCCTGTCGAAGACTACGCTTCTGGCAGCCTCCGCCTTGCAGCATGTAGAAGAGAGTAGATTGAAGTCCTCCAAGTAGCATCTCCAAGTAGCATCTCCAGTAGCATCGCATAGCATAATCCTACCCGGCGATCCTCTCCTCGGCGCCCTGTTAGAGAGCGATCACCGGGTTGTATCTGGCACTTGGAAGGGTGTGTTTTATTAAGTATCCAGTTCTAGTTGTCATAAGGTCAAGGTACAACTCCGGTCGCCCTTTACCGAGGGACACGGCTATTCAATAGATAAACTTCCCTGCAGGGTGCACCACATAACCCAACACGCCGATCCCATTTGGCCGGACACACTTTCTCGGTCATGCCCGCCTCGAAGATCAACACGCCGCAGCCCCACCTAGGCACAACAGAGAGGTCAAGACGCCGGTCTAACTCCTATGGCGCAGGGTCCGCCCATCGCCTTTGCACACCAAGACGTTGCGTCTGTGGCCGGAAGCGTAACTAGCCCCTTAATACAAGTGCAAACTTACGTTCCAATCCGGCTAGCGCCACTCGATCGGCCGACATCAAGAAGGCTTCAGCGATACCACGACGCCGGGATACCCATAACTACTCCCGCGTAGATGGTTAGTGCGTATAGACCAAATGGCCAGACTCAGATCAAATACCCAGATCTCGTTAAGCGTGTTAAGTATCCGCGAACGCCGAACAGGGCCAGGCCCACCTGTCTCCTAGGGTCTCAACCTGCCCTGTCGCTCCGCCACAACGTAATAGTCGGGGGCCATCGGGAACCCAGGCCCACCTCTACCGGGATGAAGCCACCTGTCCTTTCAGCCCCCTCATCAGAATCACTTGCGGGTACTCATCAAGCGGACCCGACTTTAGTCACCATCTTTAGTATGTATATATGTATAGTATATACCCATGATCACCTCCCAAGTGATCACGGCCCAATAGTATAGCAAGGCATACTGACAAGAATGTAGGGCTAATGATGATAAACTAGCATTCTATACTAAGCATTTAGGATTGCAGGTAAGGTATCAACAGATGTAGCAACAATGTCAGGCTATGCATCAGGATAGGATCAACGGAAAGCAGTAACATGCTACACTACTCTAATGCAAGCAGTATAGAGGAGAATAGGCGATATCCGTGATCAAGGGGGGGCTTGCCTGTTGCTCACGGCAAGGAGGGGTCGTCAACACCGTAGTTGAACTGGGGGTCGCCGGCAGTCTTGGGGTCTACCGGAAATAAGTAACGGAGAGGGAACACAATAAATAACAGAGCAAACAAAGCATCACAAAGCGTAACAAGGCAATACGCGGTGTTCGGTGTGCCCTAACGCGGTAGTAGGTGATACCGGTGAAGGGGGGAAACATCCGGGAAAGTATCCCCGGTGTTCCGTGTTTTTGGACAGCTGAACCGGAGGTGAAATGTTGCAGGTTCACTATGCTAGGGACGTGTGGCGGACGAATGGGCTGCGTATCCGGATTCGTCTCGTTGTTCTGAGCAACTTTCATGTACAAAGTTTTTCCATCCGACCTACGGTTTATTTTATACTAATTTTTAAAGTTTTAATTCATTTTCTAGAACTACTGAAATTTTGCCTAAGTCCTCAGTTTTAAATATCATTTAGCTGTTTTCCAGAGGCTATAACAAGTGTTCTATTCATCCTATGAATTGGTGCCTTATACCAATATTGATCACTTTCCTATGGTCTACAAGATGGTAACAATTGCATCATTGTTAGATCCTTGTAACTTGTTTATTTTCTGCTCCAAAGTTGCTATGGCAGTATATCTGTTTCTTTAGTTCTGCCAGTTAACAGAACCTAGACTTTTGTCATTTTCATAGGAATTAATCCAGGCAACTTTTGGATTTGGTCCAATGGAAAGAATTGATGTCAAGTGTACTACCCACACATATAATTCTTATCCACATTAGAACTCGTTTTGATGTTGTTTTGCTGCAGTACAGAGGGCTAGTCAGTGTAATCGTAACAAAGCTAGCTACCACTACAAGAATATTCGCCATCTTGTGCCGAGTAGCAGCGGCAGGATGCAGTAGCAGCGGCAACGCGCCGGGACAGTAGCGGCTAGCCGCAGTAGAAGTGCAGCAGCAGAGCAACAACAACAAGGGGAGCGACGCGACAAAGATCTTCACGGCGCTACAGACGCGAAGGCCAAGAAGCGGACGAAAGGGGCGCGAACGCGTATGCACGCGTGGGCATAGGCAGAGGACGGCTACGACCGAGCATGACCAAGGGAGGCGCAGGGCGCGGGCAGTGCACCGGCTGGCTGAGGCGGGAGCGGGCGAGGCACGTGGCCAAGGCGCGCACAAGGCAGCCAGGGCGCGCGAGGAGGCGCGGCCGGGCGTAGCCGTTCGCGGCTTCGGGCAGGGGATGGGGCGGCGGTCTACAGCGACAATAGTGTTGGAAATAAACACGACAGTACCGTGTCCGTCCGGTGCACGTGTAGGTGCTGTGTCCGTGTAGGTTTCTACCTGATCACCGAATAGGACTAGACTAGTTGTAGCTAGTATATATAGTCCTGTACCCCTGGCTTGTAATTACCGTGGGTTTGTGAAGTAATACAAATCAGAACAGGCTCGATACGAGCCTGTGGCAATACGCCGGCTTCTTGTGCAGGTGTGTTGAGCATCGGTCGGAATCGATCAATCGTGAGATCGATCAGGTTGCTAGCTAGCTTCGCTAGTAGCAAGCGACACGCCCAACTAGTGGTGCTAGCTTGGTACGTGCACTCTAGCCGGCTTGGGGCAGAAACCAAGACCGTCAGTGCTGCTTCGCTTCGTCGTCGTTCGTCGTTGGTCATATCCCATCGTCAGAAATACTCGGCGCTAGGACTGGGCCAACAATTGGTATCTAGAGCAAGGTTGATCTTCTAGTAACGGGAGATCATGTCGGACGACGAGGACAAGTCCAAGCAACTGGTGGAGTACTCTGGTGCGGCTAAAGTAATTGCTGCTCCGGTGAGATTGGAGTATCCACGATTCAACCGTGGGAACTTCGTGGTGTGGGCGACCATGATGGAGTGGGCGCTCGAGGCCAATGAGCTCTGGGAAGCCGTCGACCCCGGTGGTGAGGAGTACCTGAAGGGTGGTGCCTTGTATCGGAAGGATCGCCAGGCTATCACGACCATCTGCTCGGTGATGCCGGTGGACGTGCAGCAACATCTAATCTCAAGACATCAGCGAAGGAGGCGGGACACGCCAAGACATTACATCAGGGGCACTCGCGTGTGCGCGAGGCTAACTTGCAAACTTTGCTGAAAAGTTACGAGAATCTGAGGATGGGAGAAGACGAGACGGTGGACGCCTTCGCAGCGAGGGTTGCTTCCATGGTGAATGGGATTCGCTGTCTTGGAGAGAAGTTGGAGGACATCTCCGTGGTCAGGCGTTTCCTACGTGCCGCTCCACCGCGCTACATGCCGATTGTGTCAGCGATCGAGCAATGTGTTGATCTCAAGACTCTCACTTTGGATGATCTGGTTGGTCGCTTCAAGGCCCATGACGAGCGGATGAAGCTGAGTTACGGTGATGCAAAAGAGGATGAGTACCTTATGCTAATGCGTGCTCAGTGGCAGGCAATGGTTTCCAAGGAGAACAATTTCGACAAGGCGTCTGGTAGCGGCGAGAAGTACCATCCCGCAAAGGACACCGACGAACAGTCGGAGAAGCCAAGGAAGAAAAAGTTCGACAAGAGGAAGATCCGCTGCCACAACTGTAATCTGCTCGGACACTTCAAGTCGGAGTGCAAGAATCCTCCGAAGGAGAAGGCACTCATGGCCCAGCAAGGTGATGAAGGTGACATGATGTTGATATGCAAAGTCGTGGACAAGGTGGATCCAGTTCTTCAAGCATCGGCTAAAGAAATTGTCGTGCTCCATGAAGAAAAAGTTCACTGTCAAGATCATGGTTCGGAAACTCATGTCGACGCTACAGACATGGGGGGTGATTCCGAATATTACGTCGATGTTACAGGCATAAGTGCTAACTTCGCTGGAGCGGACGCAGCTATTGTCGCGTGTGCTCGGCCATGGAGAAGCAGTCTTCATGACATGCGTCCAGAGAAAACAAAAGTGTACGTGGCACTGGAAGCCCACGAAGAAGCAACATACGCAAGTGTTACTGATGTTGTTAGTGCAAAGATGAACATGTATACAACGACAAAGATATCGGGCGCTGCTGTAACGTGTCCTAAAAGTCGTCGGCCAGGGAAACATGTTGCTGTGTCCGGTGGTACTAAAAGCCAGCCACCACGTGACTCAGCATTGGTTCCGAAGAGCCCGCATGCATGCACGCATGCAGGTTCAGATGTGCCCATGGCTGGTAGCCAATGCAACACAGCAGAGATGGCAGTAGGCTGCCCGGAGATTGTGCCTAAGTGGCCCCAAAACACTGTAGGAGACACTGCACTTTGGTATGGAGGCAGCAGCAGCTCCACTAGCAGACCAGCTTGGCAAGAAGAAGGCCGAAGCCCAGCTACATTTGGACTGGACGCTAGATCAGGAGGGCCAAGCGTAGGGGGTGTTGCACGTGGATTTGTGCCAGTGGATTTATACGAAGAAGATTCTTCAATGTTTCCTCTGACTGTGCAAGAGGAAAGCACCCAGTCATCTACACCTATGCATCTCGGACCGGTGTTACACCCATATTCGGAGAATTCTCTTCGGACAATTGACCCGGTAAAGGTAAAAGGAAGTGGACGACAGTGTCTAGTAAGCGCCGGGAAATCGACGGAATTCGATGACGCAATTACGAAGGAGTATTGGTTTAAGCCTATGGAAGAGGAGTTGAGGTCGATCCACGATAACAATGTATGGGAGCTTGTGGATCTTCCCAACAATGAAAAAGTCATGGATCTCGAGTGGGAATTTAAAATCAAGAAAGATGACGAAGGGTCCGTGAAGCACAATGCAAGGCTAGTAGCCAAAGAGTACGTGCAAGAGGAAGGTGTGGACTTCGAAGAAGTATTCATTCCCGTTGCAAAGATGGAATCGGTGATACTACTCATCGCTCTCGCAGTTCAGGAATCATGGAAGATACATCAAATGGATGTAAAAACCACATTTTTGAATGGCGAGATAGAAGAAGATGTGTATGTAAATCAACCACCGGGTTTCATCAAAGAGGGAGAAGAGCACAAGGTACTGAAGTTACACAAAATCTTGTATGGGATATGGCAAGGCTCTCGGGCGTGGAACATCAAACTTGATCATACATTGATTTCTCTTGGATTTGAGAAAGCCCCACTAGAGCATGCGATGTAGAAGAGGTGATGGAAGGGATCGTCTACTAGTTGGCATCTATGTCGATGACCTATTGATAACTGGAGCAGATGAAGAGGTGATTGCAAAGTTCAAGCTACAGATGAAGGAGCTTTTCAAGATGGATGATCTAGGCCTTTTGAGTTGCAACCTCGGGATAGAGGTACATCAAAAGCCGGAGGGGGTCACACTATGCCAGGAGGCATATGCAAGGAAGGTACTTGAAAGCCCTGGCATGAAAGATTGCAATCACATTGTCGCTTCAATGGAACCTCGTCTTGAGCTGAGCAGGAAGGAGATGGTGAAACTACTCGGCTACAGTGGTAGTGACAAGGAAGGAATTGTTGGCGACCGTAAGTGTACCTCGGGCATGGCATATTTCCTTGGTGAAAGCGTAGTAAGCTGGCTATCATGAAGACAGAAAGTGGTGACATCGACTTCAAGTAAAGTAGAGTGTCAAGGTGTGTGCCTAGGATGGCTATACGATGATCTCATGGATCGAGATCCGGAACCAGTGGTGCTCAACGTTGACAGTGAGTGTACATTTTTTCTACGCGAGGATCCAGTGCGGCATGACAGGAGCAGGCACATTGATACGATGTATCTTTACATAAAGGATTGCGTGGAGGAAGGGATGATGAAGGTCAACTACTGTTGCACGGATGATCAGCTAGCGGACATCCTAACCAAGGCTTGGGTCGGCATCGAGCTGTGACATGACGACATCGTGTTTAGGGGGGTGATTGTTGGAAATAAACACGACAGTACCGTGTCCGTCCGGTGCATGTGTAGGTGCTGTGTCCGTGTAGGTTTCTACCTGATCACCGAATAGGACTAGACTAGTTGTAGCTAGTATATATAGTCCTGTACCCCTGGCTTGTAATTACCGTGGGTTTCTGAAGTAATACAAATCAGAACAGGCTCGATACGAGCCTGTGGCAATACGCCGGCTTCTTGTGCAGGTGTGTTGAGCATCGGTCGGAATCGATCAACCGTGAGATCGATCAAAGTTGCTAGCTAGCTTCTGCTAGTAGCAAGCGGTACACGTCCAACTAGTGGTGCTAGCTTGGAACATGCACTCTAGCCGGCTTGGGGCAGAAACCAAGACCGTCAGTGCTGCTTCGCTTCGTCGTCGGTCATATCCCATCGTTGGAAATACTCAGCGCTGGGACTGGGCCAACAAATAGCAACGGGGAAAAGTAGGGGATCGAGGGAGGAGCTCACTGCGGTTCCGAGGGAGAGCTCGAAGAGGCCGGGGGAAGGTCGAGGGGGACGGGTCGAAGTGGCGGAGCTTCGTGGCAGAAGACGAAGTTGAGGTCGATCCCTTGCGTGGCTCCGGTCGATCTGCCCCTCGCAAGCGAAGTAGTCATCGTAGATGATGCAGAAGGTCACACTCCTAGGCGCCAGGGAGCTTGATGGATGCGAGTCGACGGCGACCATGGCGATGATGCGTCGATCTAGCTAGGCCAGAGGAAGAGAGCGCGAGGGGGGAAGAGTGGGGAGGCTAGGGTTTGCCCGAGGGGGAGTTGAGGGCTGGAGGAGAACTTGAAGGCGAGGGGGAGGCCGCGGATGGCCGCCACGCAAGGCTCGGCCGGCCATGGCGCCTCAGATGGCATCCACGCCTCTGTTCTGTGAACAGAGGAGAGAAGAGACTCCAAGTGGGCCGGGCCGCACTGTAGCTTCGCAGGCCTAAGCGCAAAGTGAGAGCCTTTCTCTTAGTCTTCTCTGAAATTTATTTAGCTACGTTTCTCTATTTGTTTGCCCACCAAAGACTTTTGTAAAAGATGAGACTTGGCTCAGTAATTACCATGCAATATTTAGCACTGCGAGAAAAGGTTTGGAGACAAAATGTTTTGGAATTTTATATTTTGAAAAAGCATTTTAAATTATTGTTTTGACCCTGTTTTAATCAATTTAGTGCATTTAGGTATTTTATAAAGGGAAGATTCCTCCACCATTATTACTCCAGATTTATTTGGCTCACTCCGAACATTTTAGTTTTAATATTTGAAAACTTTTATTGTTTGCTTGATGTTGAATTTGAATTCGAACCAGTTTCGAACTAGCGCGAGATTAGCAACTGTAACCATCGTGACGTGGCAACATTATTAGAGGTTTACTGTAGCTTAACTACCCGGGCGTCACAATAGCCAAAAGCCTAATCTTGGGGATTCCCCCGGAAGGCATCCCCTCTTTAGTCTTCGTTCATTGGTAACTTTACTTCGAGCTATATTTTTATTCGCCACTTGATATGTGTTTTGCTTGCAGCGTCGTGTATGATATTAATTTTTGATTTTAGTTTTCTACAATCATCCTTGCTGTACACACCTTTTGGGAGAAACCCACTTGATTGAAATTTATTAGAATACTCTATGTGCTTCACTTATATCTTTTGAGCTAGATAGTTTTTGCTCTAGTGCTTCACTTATATCTTTTAGAGCACGACAGTGGCTTAATTTTGAAGAAATTATTAGTCTCTCATGCTTCACTTATATTATTTTGAGAGTCTCTTAGAACAGCATGGTATTTGCTATGGTTATAAAATTGGTCCTAGAATGGTAGGCATCCAAGTTGGGTATAATAAAAACTATCATAGGAAGTGAATTGGATGCTATGATCAATTTGATACTTGATAATTGTTTTGAGATATGGAGGTAGTGATATTAAAGTCATGCTAGTTGGGTGATTATGAATTTAAAGAATGCTTGTGTTGAAGTTAGCAAGTCCCGTAGCATGCACATATGGTAAAAGTTGTGTAACAAATTTATTGCATAGGGTGTTCTTATGATTGCCTTCCCTTGAGTGGAGGTCGGGGGCGCGCGATGGTTAACTCCTACCAACCTCCCCCCTAGGAGCATGCGTAGTACTACTTTGCTTCGTGGGCTAATAAAACTTTTGCAATAAGTACAGGAGTTCTTTATGACTAATGTGAGTCCATGGATTATACACACTTTTACCTTTCCATCATTGCTAGCCTCTTCGGTACCGTGCATTGCCCTTTCTCACCTTGAGAGTTGGTGCAAATTTCGCCGGTGCATCCAAACCCCATGTTATGATACGCTCTATCACACATAAACCTCCTTATATCTTCCTCAAAACAGCCACCATACCTACCTATTATGGCATTTCCATAGCCATTCCAAGATATATTGCCATGCAACTTTCCACCGTTCCGTTTATCATCATGACACACATTACTATTGTCATATTGCCATTGCATGATCATGTAGTTGACATCGTATTTGTCGCAAAGCCACCATGCATAATTTTTCATACATGTCACTCTTGATTCATTGCCCATCCCGGTACACCGCCGGAGGCATTCATATAGAGTCATACCTTGTTCTAGTTTTGAGTTGTAATTCATAAGTTGTAAATCAATAGAAGTGTGATGATCATCATTATTAGAGCATTGTCCCCAAATAAAAAAAGGCCAAAAAAATAAAGGCCAAAGAAAAAAAGGTAAAAAAAGAGAAAATAAAAAAAGGGGGCAATGTTACTATCTTTTTTTCCACACTTGTTCTTCAAAGTAGCACCATGTTTTTCATGTAGCGAGTCTCATATGTTGTCACTTTCATATAATAGTGAGAATTTTTCATTATAGAACTTGGCTTGTATATTCCTACGATGGGCTTCCTCAAAATGCCCTAGGTCTTTGTGAGCAAGCAAGTTGGATGCATACCCACTTAGTTTCTTCTGTTGAGCTTTCATACATTTATAGCTCTAGTGCATCCGTTGCATGGCAATCCCTACTCCTCATGTTGACATCAATTGATGGGCATCTCCAGAGCCCGTTGATTAGCCTCGTCAATGTGAGACTTTCTCATTTTTTTGTCTTCTCCACACAACCTCCATCATCGTATTCTATTCCACCCATAGTGCTATATCCATGGCTCACGCTCATGTATTGCGTGAGAGTTGAAAAAGGCTGAAGCCCGTTAAAAAGTATGAACCAATTGCTTGGCTGAAACCGGGGTTGTTCTTGATGGGAGTATTTTGTGTGATGAAAATGAAACATAGCCTAACTATATGATTTTGTATAGGGATGAACTTTCTTTAGCCAAGTTCTTTTGAGAAGACATGATTGCTTTGATTAGTATGCTTGAAGTATTACTATTTCTTATGTCAATATGAACTTTTATTTTGAATCATTTGGTTCTGACCATTCATGCCACAATAGAGAAAATTATATTGAGAATTATGCTAGGTAGCATTCCACATCAAAAATTCTATTTTTATCATTTACCTACTCGAGGACGACCAGGAATTAAGCTTGGGGATGGTTGATACGTCTCCAACTTATCTATAATTTTTTTATTGTTCCATGCTATTATATTACCCATTTCGGATGTTTATGGGCTTTACTTTACACATTTATATCATTTTTGGGACTAACCTACTAACCGGAGGCACAACCCATATTGTTGTTTTCTTGCCTATTTCAGTGTTTCAAAGAAAAGGAATATCAAACGGAGTCCAAACGGAATGAAACCTTCGGGAGCATGATTTTTGGAACGAACATGATCCAGGAGACTTGGAGTTCAAGCCAGAGAAGCATCGAGGAAGCCACGAGATAGGGGGCGCGCCCACCCCCTGGGCGTGCCCTCCACCCTCGTGGGCCCCTCGAGGCTCCCCCGATCGACTTTTTTCGCCTATATATTCCCATATACCATAAAACCTTCGAAGAACACAATAGATCGGGAGTTCCGCCGCCGCAAGCCTCTATAGCTACCAAAAACCTCTCGGGAGCCCATTCCGGCACCTTGCCGCAGGGGGGTATCGCTCACCGGTGGCCATCTTCATCATCCCGACGCTATCCATGACAAGGATGGAGTTGTTCACCCTCGGGGCTGAGGGTATGTACCAGTAGCTATGTGTTTGATCTCTCTCTCTCTCTCTCTCTCTCTCTCTCTCTCTCTATCGTGCTCTCTCTATGGCACAATCTTGATGTATCGCGAGCTTTGCTATTATAGTTGGATCTTATGATGTTTCTCCCCCTCTACTCTCTTGTGATGAATTGAGTTTTCCCTTTGAAGTTATCTTGTCGGATTGAGTCTTTAATGAGTTGAGAACACTTGATGTATGTCTTGCCGTGGTTATCTGTGGTGACAATGGGATATCACGTGATCCACTTGATGTATGTTTTGGTGATCAACTTGCGGGTTTCGCCCATGAACCTATGCATAGGGGTTGGCACACGTTTCGTCTTGACTTTTCCGGTAGAAACTTTGGGGCACTCTTTGAAGTACTTTGTGTTGGTTGAATAGATGAATCTGAGATTGTGTGATGCATATCGTATAATCATGCCCACGGATACTTGAGGTGACAATGGAGTATCTAGGTGACATTAGGGTTTTGGTTGATTTGTGTCTTAAGGTGTTATTCTAGTATGAACTCTATGATAGATTGAACGGAAAGAATAGCTTCATGTTATTTTACTACGGACTCTTGAATAGATAGAACAGAAAGGATAACTTTGAGGTGGTTTCGTACCCTACCATAATCTCTTCATTTGTTCTCCGCTATTAGTGGATTTGGAGTGACTCTTTGTTGCATGTTGAGGGATAGTTATATGATCCAAGTATGTTATTATTGTTGAGAGAACTTGCACTAGTGAAAGTATGAACCCTATGCCTTGTTTCCTACCATTGCAATACCATTTACGCTCACTTTTATCATTAGTTACCTTGCTGTTTTTATAGTTTTAGATTACAAAAACCCATATCTACCATCCATATTGCACTTGTATCACCATCTCTTCGCTGAACTAGTGCACCTATACAATTTACCATTGTATTGGGTGTGTTGGAGACACAAGAGACTCTTTGTTATTTGGTTGCAGGGTTGTTTGAGAGAGATCATCTTCATCCTACGCCTCCCACGGATAGATAAACCTTTGGTCATCCACTTGAGGGTAATTTGCTACTGTCCTACAAACCTCTGCACTTGGAGGCCCAACAACGTCTACAAGAAGAAGGTTGTGTAGTAGACATCACTTGGGAGGGGCGAGAGCCCCTCCGAGATTGGATCTAGCTCTCTGTATCTCTATGTTTCTATGTTTTGGAATTCTGCCCTGGCACCGTTTCTTTTATATCTAGAGATCCGTAACTCCGATTGGATTGAAACCTTCGCCCAGATCTTTTTCCAAAAATAAACTTTCTTGCGGCCAAAGAAGGGCATCAACCGCCTTACGAGGGGCCCAGGAGGGTGGGGGACACGCCCACCTGGAGTGGGCATGGGCCCCTGTCTCGTGGCCACCTCGGGCATCGTCTCGCGTTGATTTTACTTCCCAAAAGTCACAAATATTCCAAAATAATTCTCCATCCATTTTTATCCCGTTTGGACTCCGTTTCGTATGGGGTTTCTGCGAAACATAAAACATGCAACAGACAGGAACTGGCACTGGGCACTGAATCAATCTGTTAGTCCCAAAAAATATTATAAAAAATTGCCAAAAGTATATGAAAGTTGTAGAATATTGGCATGGAGCAATCAAAAATTATAGATACGACAGAGACGTATTAGCATCCCCAAGCTTAATTCCTTCTCGTCCTCGAGTAGGTAAATGCTAAAAAAGATAATTTTTGATGTGGAATGCTACCTAGCCTAATCTTGATCATATACCTAATCATGGCATGAATATTAAGACACGAGTGATTCAAAGCAATAGTCTATCATTTGACATAAAAACAATAATACTTAGGGCATCCCAACAAACAATCATGTCTTTCAAAATATCAATGCTTCCAGAACGGCATCCCTACAAAATCATATAGTCTTGTATGCTCCCTTTTATTAACACAAGGTACCCCTCATGCCTATCCCGGTGTCAGCCAAGCAATTGTTTCATACTTTAGTATTCTCAAACTTTTTCAACCTTCATGCAATACATAAGCGTGAGCCATGGATATAGCACTATGGGTGGAATAGAATATGATGATGGAGCTTATGTGGAGAAGACAAAAGGGAGAAAGTCTCACATCGACGCGGCTAATCAACGAGCTATGGAGATGCCCATCAATTGATGTCAATGCGAGGAGTAGGGATTGCCATGCAACTGATGCACTAGAGCTATAAGTGTATGAAAGCTCAAACTGAAAACTAAGTGGGTGTGCATCCAACTTGCTTGCTCATGAAGACCTAGGGCATTTGAGGAAGCCCATCATTGGAATATACAAGCCAAGTTATATAATGAAAATTCCCACTAGTATATGAAAGTGACAATATAGGAGACTCTCTATATGAAGAACATGGTGCTACTTTGAAGCACAAGTGTGGAAAAAGGATAGTAACATTGCCCCTTTTCTTTTCTTCTTCTTATTTTTTTTTCTTTTTTTGGGTGGGCTTCTTTGGCCCCCCTTTTTTTATTTAGGCTTCTTTGGCCTCTCTTTTTTTCTTTTTTTTTTCATGGCGCAATGCTCTATAATGATGATCATCACACTTTTATTTACTTACAACTCAATATTACAACTTGATACTAGAACAAAGATATGACTCTATATGAATGCCTCCGGCGGTGTACCGGGATGTGCAATGATCTAGCATAGCAATGACATCAACAACGGACAAGCCATGAAAACATCGTGCTAACTATCTTACGATCATGCAAAGCAATATGACAATGAATGCTCAAGTCATGTATATGATGATGATGGAAGTTGCATGGCAATATATCTCGGAATGGCAATGGAAATGCCATGATAGGTAGGTATGGTGGCTATTTTGAGGAAGATATAAGGAGGCTTATGTGTGATAGAGCGTATCGTATCACGGGATTTGGATGCATCATTGAAGTTTGCACCAACTCTCGAGGTGAGAAGGGAAATGCATGGTACCGAAGAGGCTAGCAATGATGGAAGGGTGAGAGTGCGTATAATCCATGGACTCAACATTAGTCATAAAGAACTCAAATACTTATTGCGAAAATTTATTAGCCCTTGAAACAAAGTACTACGTGCATGCTCCTAGGGGGGAGGTTGGTAGGAGTTAACCATCGCGCGCCCCCGACCTTCACGCAAAGATAAACAATCAAAATACAACGCGCGCCAATTTGGTTACATAGTTAGTAGACCATACGTGCATGCTTCGGGAATCACAAACCTTAACACCAACATCCTTACTAAACACAACCATCTAATAGTACCTCCCGCATATTATCACCTCTATATCGCAAATCTATTGCAAGGAATCAAACATATCATATTCACTGATCCACAAGTTTATGTAGGATTTTATGACTAACCATGTGATTGACCAATTCCTGTCATCTCTCTAAATTGATATAAGTGAAGCAAGAGAGTTTAATTCTTTCTACAAAATATATGCCCACACTCTAATAAATATAAGTGAAGCAAAAGAGCATTCTACAAATGGCGGTTTTCTATGTGAAGAGAAACAGGCAATCCAGACTTCAAATGATATAAGTGAAGCACATGAAGCATTCTATAAAGCCATACTCAAAAGATTTAAGTGAAGTGCAATGAGCATTCTATAAATAAACCAAGGACTATCACCAGCATGGTGCATAAAAAAGTGAAAACTAAATGCAAAAGACGCTCCAAGACTTGCACATATCGCATGAACGAAACGAATCCGAAAACATACCAATACTTGTTGAAGAAAGAGGGGATGCCTTCCGGGGCATCCCCAAGCTTAGACGCTTGAGTATACTTGAATATTTACTTGGGGTGCCTTGGGCATCCCCAATCTTGAGCTCTTGCCTCTCTTCCTTTTCCTCATATCGAGACCTCCTCGATTAGACACTTCATCCACACAAAACTTCAACAGAAAACTCGGTAAGATCCGTTAGTATAATAAAGCAAATCACCACTCTAAGTACTGTTGCAAACCAATTCATATTTTGTTTTTGCATTGTGTCTACTGTAATATAACTTTTCAAGGCTTAATCCACTGATATAAATTGATAGATTCATCAAAACAAGCAAACTATGCATCAAAAACAGAATCTGTTAAAAACAGAACAGTATGTAGCAATCTGAACATCCACCATACTTATGGTACCCCAACAATTCTACCAAAATTAGTACAAATATACAATTTGTACATAAAGACATTGCAAAAAGAATCGGAACCATTTGACATTCCAGTTAAAAATGTAAAATCGCGCACTACAGCAAAAGTTTCTGTCCTGCACCGTACAAACCAACAAGCATTGTAAACATCCTAAAGGCAAACCTTGGCACATTATTTTTATAATACAATGGAATTGTACAAGGGGATAATTATTTTTTATGAAAATTTTCTGTAATTAAGATTCACAAAGTTTCTGTGAGCATGAACAAAGTTCAAGGAGCTCTCCCACTTCAACAATGCTTGTCTTTCTCACTTTCACTTTCCTTTTTGAAAAGTTTTGAGTTCCCATCTTTATTTTTTTTGTTTTTAAACTATAAAAGCACTCAACAGAAATAAATTACTCTCTAAAACTTCCTGGTTGTCTCCCTGGCAGAGCTTTCTTTAAAGCCATTAAGCTAGGCATATAGTGCTCAAGTAATGAATCTACCTGGATCCCAAGGTATATCAAAGCCAATTTTAACAATGATTTGTAATTTAGTAGTGAGAACAAAGTAACATATATCAAGCAACAACGAAGTCTAACTCTCTTCCTATGCATCGGCATGTCATAAAAGAACAATTCATGCACACATAGTAAAAGCCAATGCATAGTATAAGCAGTTTCTTGCAATTTCATCGTACTGGAAACATAGAGAGGTGGAGATATAGTTCCTCTCTCATAATAATTGCAAGTAGGAGCAGCAAGCACATGCATATTACATTCATCAAAATCATCATGTGCAATGGTAAAAGGCAACCCATCAATATAATCCTTACTAAGCACAAACTTCTTTGATATAGTGTAGTTTGGAGAATTCAAAAAGATAATAGGACTATGATGTGTGGGTGTAATAGCAACAATTTCATGTTTAACATAAGGAACTATAGCAAGTTCATATCCATAAGCATAATTCATATTGGCATCTTGGCCACAAGCATAGCAAGCATCATCAAAAAGGGATATTTCAATAGAATCAACATGATCATAACAATCATCATAGCAATCATCCTTCGGTAAGCATGAAGGGGAATTAAACAATGTATGAGTTGAAGAGTTACTCTCATTAGAAGGTGGGCACGGGTAGCTAATCCGCTCTTCCTCCTTTTGTTCTTCGCTCTCCTCATCATCTTTCTCATCCAATGAGCTCACAGTTTCATCAATTTCTAATTCCATAGACTCCTGCAAAATATTAGTCTCTTCTTGGACGGCGGAGAATTCCTCAATAATTGCATCAATATTGGAATTGAATTCATAATTTTCATAGCAATATCTAAGTATAGCAAAATTTTCAGGTCTATAAACTGATCATCAAAATCATCAAACTATTTGAACATAGATTCAATCTCATAAGCACCCATAAAAGCAACGAATTCTTCTATTTGTTCCACATCATAGTAATCATAGATACCATTAGCATAAGAAGCCAAGGTTTTATTATCATTGAATTTGCATGAAAAGGGAAGGTGTGGAGACTTCATCCTAAAGCAACAAGTATAATCATGTCCCAAACATAGATCCCGAGCATACCAACGCAACATATAAATTTGATCCCATAATAGTTTCCCTTTTTGTGTCAAGCAATAATCCCTAAAGTATTCACGTTGATCCAACGTGTCTCCCATAACAAAGTTGAATGGGGTTTTCTCAGGATTATCAAAGTAGTACATAATTTCTGTCACATAACGAGCATCGAGGGTTTTAGGAGGTTCCCCATATCCATGAGTAGAAAGTACACCTATTTTTTTTTGGTATTTCGTGTTCCATATCCATAACTAAAGATAGAGAACAACTTAGAACAGCAAATAAAAATTACTTAGTGATAAAGCAAACAAGCACACACGAGAATATTCACCCCACGCTATGACTCCCCGGCAATGGCACCAAAAAAAGGTCTTGATAACCCGCAAGTATACGGGATCAATTGTAGCCTCTTTCAATAAGTAAGAGTGTCGAACCCAACGAGGAGCTAAAGGTAGAACAAATATCCTCCCAAGTCCTATCTGCCACTGATACGACTCTACGCACGCTTAGTCTTCGCTTTACCTAGAACAAGTATGAAACTAGAAGTACTTTGTAGGTGTTGTTGGATAGGTTTGCAAGATAATAAAGAACACGTAAATAAAAAGTAGGGGCTATTTAGATAAAGAGGCAATAAAGTAAATATAGCGAGTGTGGAAAAGTGGTGGTAGGAGTTGTGAAATTGTCCCTAAGCAATTGACTACTTTACTAGACCGTAATCACTATTGTAATTCTATTTGAGGGAGGGACATAAGCTAACATACTTTCTCTTCTTGGATCATATGCACTTATGATTGGAACTCTAGCAAGCATCCGCAACTACTAAAGATCATTAAGGTAAAACCCAACCATATCATTAAAGTATCAAGTCCCCTTTATCCCATACGCAAACAACCTACTTACTCGGGTCTGTGCTTCTGTCACTCACGTCACCCACCATAAGCAAATCATGAACATATTGCAAACCGTACAGCAGGGATCCCTCATGCTTGCGCGACACGGAGAGCACCATAGGACAGCACCAATAATAAAACATGCAACTCAAACCAATCATAGCAATTCATCAATCACCGATAGGACAAGGAAAATCTACTCAGACATCATAGGATGGCAACACATCATTGGATAATAATATGAAGCATAAAGCACCATGTTCAAGTAGAGTGTACAGCGGGTTGCGGGAGAGTGGACCACTGAATATAGATGGGGGAAGGTGATGGAGATGTTGGTGAAGATGGAGGAGGTGTTGGTGAAGATCGCGGTGATGATGATGGCCCCCGGCAATGTTCCGGCGCCACCGGAAGCAAGGGGGAGAGGGCCCCCCTTCCTCTTCTTCTTCCTTGACCTCCTCCCTAGATGGGAGAAGGGTTTCCCCTCTGGTCCTTGGCTCCCATGACGTGGGAGGGGCAAGAGCCCCTCCGAGATTGGATCTGTCTCTCTGTCTCTCTCTGTTTCTGCGTTCTGGGATTCTGCCCTGGCACTGTTTCTTTTATATCCGGAGATCCGTAACTCCGATTGGATTGAAAACTTCGCCCAGATCTTTTTCCAAAATATTAGCTTTCTTGCGGCTAAAGAAGGGCATCAACCGCCTTACGAGGGGCCCAGGAGGGTGGGGGGCGCGCCCACCTAGAGTGGGCATGGGCCCCTGTCTCGTGGCCACCTCGGGCAGCGTCTCGCGTTGATTTTACTTCCCAGAAATCACAAATATTCCAAAATAATTCTTCGTCCGTTTTTATCCCGTTTGGACTCCGTTTGATATGGGGTTTCTGCGAAACATAAAACATGCAACAGACAGGAGCTGGCACTAGGCACTGGATCAATATGTTAGTCCCAAAAATAATATAAAAAGTTGCGAAAAGTATATGAAAGTTGAATAATATTGGCATGGAACAATCAAAAATTATAGATACAACGGAGACATATCAATATCAAACATACCTTTGTTCACTTTACCATCCTTCTTATCTGACAAGTATTTGGGGCAGTTCCACTTCCAATGACCATTTCCCTTGAAGTAGAAGCACTTAGTTTCAGGCTTTGGTCCAGCTTTGGGCTTCTTCACACGAGCGACAACTTGCTTGCCATTCTTCTTGAAGTTCCCTTTCTTTCCTTTGCCCTTTTTCTTGAAACTAGTGGTCTTGTTAACCATCAACACTTGATGCTCCTTGATTTCTACCTCCGCCGATTTCAGCATCGCGAAGAGCTCGGGAATCATTTTTGTCATCCCTTGCATATTATAGTTCATCACGATGCCTTTGTAGCTTGGTGGCAGTGACTGAAGAACTCTGTCAATAACACTCTCAACTAGAAGATCAATTCCCAGTTGAGTCAAGTGGTTATGATACCCAGACATTTTGAGTATGTGTTCACTGACAGAGCTGTTCTCCTCCATCTTGCAGCTATAGAACTTGTTGGCTACTTCATATCTCTCAACCCGGGCATTAGCATGAAATATCAACTCCATCTCTTGGAACATCTCATATGTTCCGTGGCATTCAAAACGTCTTTGAAGTCCTAGTTCTAAGCTGTAAAGCATGGCACACTGAACTATTGAGTATTCATTAGATCGAGCCTGCCAGATGTTCATAACATCTGTAGTAGCTCCTGCAGCAGGTCTTTCACCTAGCGGTGCATCAAGGACATAATTTTTCTATGCAGCAATGAGAATAATCGTCAAGTTATGGACCCAGTCTGTGTAGTTGCTACCATCATCTTTCAACTTAGATTTCTCTAGGAACGCATTAAAATTCAAGGGAACAGTAGCACGGGCCATTGATCTACAACATAGATATGCAAAAACTATTAAGACTAAGTTCATGATAAATTTTTAGTTCAAATAATCAAATTACTAATGAACTCCCACTTAAATAAACACCCCTCAAGTTGTCTAAGTGATACATGATCCAAATCAACTAACCCATGTCCAATCATCATGTGAGATGGGGTAATCTTCAATGTTGAACATCTCTATGTTGATCATATCTACCATATGACTCACGTTTTACCTTTTGGTCTCTAGTGTTCCGTTACCATGTCTGTACATGATACGCTCGTCAAGTTTAACTCAAGTATTCTGCATGTGCAAAACAGGCTTACACCCGTTGTATGTGAACGTAGAGTCTATCACACCCAATCATCACGAGGTGCTTCGAAACGACGAACTTTAGCAATGGTGCATACTTGGGGAGAACACTTTTATCTTGAAATTTACTGAAGGGATCATCTTATAATGCTACCGTCGTTCTAAGCAAAATAAGATGCATAAAAGCTAAACATCACATGCAATCAAACTATGTGACATGATATGGCCATCATTATCTTGTGCTTTTGATCTCCATCTCCAAAGCATCGTCATGATGTCCTCGTCACCAGCTTGACACCTTGATCTCCATCATTGTGTCGGGTCGTCTCGCCAACTATTGCTTCTACAACTATTGCTAACGCATAGCGATAAAGTAAAGCAAATACATGGCGCTTGTATTTCATACAATAATTAAGAGACAACCCTAAGGCTCCTGCCGGTTTACAAAACATGATAATATCATACAACAACGTATATCATATCACATCTTGACCATATCACATCACAACATACCCTGCAAAAACAAGTTAGACGTCCTCTACTTTGTTGTTGCAAGTTTTACGTGGCTGCTACGGGCAACTAGTAAGAAGCGTTCTTATACTACACAAAACCACAATGGTGATTATCAAGTTTGCTATTTTAAACTTCTTCAAGGACCGGCCTTAGTCAAATTCGATTCAACTAAAGTAGGAGATACATACACCCGCCAGCCACCTTTATCCAAAACAAGTTGCATGTCAGACGGCGGAACTGGTCTCATGTGCATGGACATGTAAGGTTGGTCTGGGCCGCTTCATCCCACAATACCGCCAAATCAAAATAAGGCGTTGGTGGTAAGCAGTATGAACATCACCACTCACAAATCCTTTGTGTTCTACTCGTGCATATCATCTACGCATAGACCTGGCTCATGATGTCACTATTGGGGAACGTTGCATGGAAAACAAAAAAATTCTATGCACACACAAGATCTATCCATGGAGATGCATGGCTACAAGAGGGGAGATCATCTACATAATCTTGTAGATCGCTAAGAGGAAGCATTTATCAACGTAGTTGATGTAGTCATACTCTTCGCGATCCTATCACGATCCAACCGATCTAGTGCCGAATGGACGGCACCTCCAAGTTTAGCACACAAGCGGCTCGATGACGTCTCCTCCTTCTTGATCCAGCAAGCAGGAAAGGAGAAGTAGATGGAATCACAACCAACACAATGGCATGGTGGTGATGGTGGTGGTGGAATACCGACAATGCTTCACTAAGCGTCGTCGGGACGAGGCGGTGGAACTACGGAGTAACGGGAGAAAGAGGGGCGCCAAGGGCTTGGTGTGTACTCTTGGGGCGCCCCTCCCATCTATATATAGGTGGAGCAGCATTGGAAACAGCCCCTCCAAGCCTTAGGGCACAGCTAAGGGGAAGAGGACTTGGACTCCAAGTCCAATCCTATTCCTACTAGGACTCCTTCCTTTTTTGCCTTCCTTAGCCACATGGACTTTTGAGGACTTGGTGCGCCTAGCCCAATAAGGCCAGGGTGCCTCCCCATAGCCATGCTAGCCCTTGGGTCATGGTGGACCCACTTGTGGACTTCCGCCCCCCTGCAGAATCCTCCGGAACCTTCTGTAAGCTTCCCGGTACAATACCGAAAAACCTGCACTTTTTTCGGAAGCCAAAATATGACTTCCGATATATAAATATTTACCTCTCGACCATTCCAAGACTCCTCGTGCGATGTACGGGACTTCATCCGAGACTCCGAACAACATTTGGTTATCACTCATCAAATATCCCAATACTACTCTAGCGTCAACGAACGTTAAGCGTGCGACCCCGCGGGTTTGGGAATTATGTGGTCATGACTGATACACCTCTCCAATCAATAACCAATAGCGGGACCTGGATGCCGTATTGATTTCTATATATTCCACGAAGATCTTTTATCGATTGAACCTTTATGACAACATATGTAATTCCCTTTGTCTATCGCTATGTTACTTGCCCGAGATTCGATCGTCGGTATCTTCATACCTAGTTCAATCTCATTACCAGTAAGTCTCTTTACTAATTTCGTAATACATCATCTTGTAACTAATTGCTTCGTCACTTTGCTTGCAAGCTTCTTGTGATGTTGTATACCAAGAGGGCCCAAAGATACCTCTCCGTTACACGAAGTGACAAATCCAAATCTCGATTCATGCCAACTCAATAGACACCTTCGGAGATACCTGTAGAGCATCTTTATGATCACCCAGTTACGTTGTGGCGTTTGATATCACACAAGGTATTCCTCTGGTATCCGGGAGTTGCATGATCTCAGGTCGAGGAAACATGTATTTGACATTAAGAAAGCAGTAGCAATAAACTGAACAATCATATGCTATGCTAATGGTTGGGTCTTGTCCATCACATCATTCTCCTAATGATGTGATCCCATTATCAAATGACAACTCATGTCTATGGTTGGGATACCTTAACCATCTTTGATCAATGAGCTAGTCTAGTAGAGGCTCACTAGGGACACGATATTTGTTTATGTATCCAGACATGTATTTAAGTTTCCGGTCAATACAATTCTAGCATGAATAATAAACCTTTATCATGATTTAGGAAATATAATAATAACCATTTTATTATTGCCTTTAGGGCATATTTCCATCACGCACCAGCAGCTCGATGCAGTGTCGAGCGTCGTGCTCTTCTTGAGGTTCGCGGGGCCCTAGCCGGTCAGTAATCGCAAGACGTGCAACCAGCCCTACTGAGGTCGTCCACTCCAGCCGTGCGGGCAGGGGTTGTCGCACTGGCTGCCGGTGGCCATCACCCTCCAGCTCATTCGGCTATCTCATGACAGCTGGCGTGTCTCAGATGTGCCGGTCCTGGCTGTCGTGACGCTGGCTCCCGCTGCTACCTCTTGAGCTTGCGTTGGTTTTTCCCTTGAAGAGGAAAGGGTGATGCAGCAAAGTAGAGTAAGTATTTCCCTCAGCTTTTGAGAACCAAGGTATGAATCCAGTAGGATACAACGTGACAAGCCACTGAATACCTGCACAAACAAACACCAACTTGTAACCAACACAATAAAGGGGTTGTCAATCGCTTCATGGTTATTTGCAAAGTGAGAGCTGATAGAGATGGATAAATGGTAAAGTAATATTTTTGGTATTGTTGGTTTATGGAACGGAAAGTAAAAGATTGCAAGGAAAATAAATAGGGAACTAAAACTGTAGATCGGAAACTTGTATGATGAAAATAGAAGATTATATGATGGAGAATGGACCCAGGGCCATAGGTTTCACTAGAGGCTTCTCTCAAGATAGGAATTATTACGGTGGGTGAACAAATTACTGCCGAGCAATTGATAGAAAAGCACAAAGTTATGACGATATCTAAGGTAATGATCATGAACATAGGCATCACGTCCGTATCAAGTAGACCAAAACGATTCTGCATCTACTACTATTACTAAACACATCAACCGCTATCCAGCATGCATCTAGAGTATTAGGTTCATAAGAACAGAGTAATGCATTAGGCAAGATGACATGATGTAGAGGAATTAACTCAAGCATTATGATAAAAACCCTATCTTTTTATCCTCAATGGCAACAATACAATCGACCACAGCAAGATTGAACCCAAAGCTAAGCACTTCTCCCATTGCAAGAAAAACCAATCTAATTGGCCAAACCAAATCGATAGTTCGAAGAGACTTGCAAAGATATCAAATCATGCATATAAGAATTCGGAGAAGATTCAAATAATATTCATAGATAAGTTGATCATAAATCCACAATTCATCGGATCTCGGCAAACAAACCGCAAAAGAGTATTACATCGAATAGATCTCCAAGAACATCGAGGAGAACTTTGTATTGAGAATCAAAGAGAGAGAAGAAGCCATATAGCTACTAGCTATGGACCCATAGGACTGTGGTAAACTACTCACGCTTCATCGGAGAGGCAATGGTGTTGATGTAGAAGCCCTCCATGATCGAATCCCCCTCCGGCAAGATTACGGAAAAGGCCCCTAGATGGGATCTCACGGGTACAGAAGGTTACGGCGGTGGAAAAGTGGTTTCGTGACTCCCTTGGAAGTTTTTGGGGTATTTGAGAATATATAGGAGGAAGATCAAGGTCAGGGGGTCACCGAGGGGCCCACAAGGTCGGGGGGCACGCCCTCCACCCTTGTGGCCGCCTCGTGGCTCTTCTGACTTGCACTCCAAGTCTCCTAGGTGTCTTCTGGTCCAAGAAAAATCACAAAAGTTTTATTCCGTTTGGACTCTGTTTGGTATTCCTTTTCTGCGAAACTCTAAAACAAGGAAAAATACAGAAACTGGCACTGGGCTCTGGTTAATAGGTTAGTCCCTAAAATCATATAAAACATCCAAAACAAATAATATAATAGCATGGACAATCAAAAATTATAGATACGTTGGAGACGTATCAAGCATCCCCAAGCTTAATTCATGCTCATCCTCGAGTAGGTAAATGATAGAAACAGAATTTTTGATGTGGAATGCTACCTAACATATTTATCCATGTAATTCTCTTTATTGTGGCATGAACTTTCAGATCCATATGATTCAAAACAAAAGTTTAATATTGACATAAAAACAATAATACTTCAAGCATACTAACAAAATACTTATGTCTTCTCAAAATAGCATGGCCAAAGAAAGCTTATCCCTACAAAATCATATAGTCTGGCTATGCTCTATCTTCATCACACAAAATATTCAAATCATGCACAACCCGGATGACAAGCCAAGCAATTGTTTCATACTTTTGATGTTCTCAAACTTTTTCAACTTTCACGCAATACATGAGCATGAGCCATGGACATAACACTATAGGTGGAATAGATGGTGGTTGTGGAGAAGACAAAAAGAAGGAGATAGTCTCACATCAACTAGGCATATCAACGAGCTATGGAGATGCTCGTTAATAGATATCAATGTGAGTGAGTAGCGATTGCCATGCAACGGATGCACTAGAGCTATAAGTTTATGAAAGCTCAAAAAGAAACTAAGTGGGTGTGCATCCAACTTGCTTGCTCACAAAAACATAGGGCATTTTGAGGAAGTCCATCATTGGAATATAGGAGCCAAGTTCTATAATGAAAAATTCCCACTAGTATATCAAAGTGACAACATAGGACACTCTCTATCATGAAGATCATGGTGCTAATTTGAAGCACAAGTGTGGTAAAAAGGATAGTAACATTGTCCCTTCTCTCTTTTCTCTCATTTTTTGTTGGGCCTTCTCTCATTTTTTTGGCCTCTTTTTTTTATTTTTTCGTCCGGAGTCTCAACCCGACTTGTGGGGGAATCATAGTCTCCATCACCCTTTCCTCACATGGGACAATGCTCTAATAATGAAGATCATCACACTTTTATTTACTTACAACTCAAGAATTACAACTCGATACTAGAACAAAATATGACTTTATGTGAATGCCTTCGGCGTTGTACTGGGATGTGCAATGAATCAAGAGCGACATGTATAATAAAATGATGAATGGTGGCTTAGCCACAAATACGATGTCAACTACATGATCATGCAAAGCAATATGACAATGATGATGTGTCTCATAATAAACGGAACGGTGGAAAGTTGCATGGCAATATATCTCAGAATGGCTATGCAAATGCCATAATAGGTAGGTATGGTGGCTCATTTTAGGAAGGTATATGGTGGATTTATGGTACCGGCGAAAGTTGCGTGGTACTAGAGATGCTAGCAATGGCGGAAAGGTGAGAGTGTGTATAATCCATGGACTCAACATTAGTCATAAAGAACTCATAGACTTACTGCAAAAATCTATTAGTTGTCGAAATAAAGTACTACACGCATGCTCCTAGGGGGATAGATTGGTAGGAAAATACTATCGTTCGTCCCCGGCCGCCACTCATAAGGAAGAAATTAATAAATAAATCATGCTCCGACTTCATCACATAACGATTCACATACATGCATGCTACGGGACTCACAAACTTTAATACAAGTATTTCTCAAATTCACAACTACTCACTAGCATGACTCTAATATCATAATCTTCATATCTCAAAAAATCATAAAGAATCAAACTTCTCATAGTATTCAATGCACTTTATATGAAAGTTCTTATTATATCCCTCTTGGATGCCTATCATATCAGGACTAATTTTATAACCAAAGAAAATTACCATGCTGTTTAGAGACTCTCAAAACAATATAAGTGAAGCACGAGAGTTCATCAATTTATTCAAAATAAAATCACCGTCGTGCTCAAAAAAATATAAGTGAAACACATAGAGCAAAATTGCCTAGCTCAAAAGATATAAGTGAAGCACATAGAGTATTCTAATGAATCACGATTCATGCGTGTCTCTCCAAAAGGTTTGTACAGCAAGGATGATTGTGGCAAACTAAAAATCAAAGACTCAAATCATACAAGACTCTCCAAGCAAAACACATATCATGTGGGGAATAAAAATATAGCCTCAAGTAAAGTTACTGATAGATGAAGACAAAAGAGGGGATGCCTTCCCGGGGCATCCCCAAGCTTAGGCTCATGGTTGTCCTTGAATATTACATTGGGGTGCCTTGGGCATCCCCAATCTTCGGCTCTTTCCACTCCTTATTCCATAGTCCATCAAATCATTACCCAAAACTTGAAAACTTCACAACACAAACTCCAACAGAAAATCTCGTAAGCTCTGATTAATATAAGAAAATAAATCACCACTTTTGGTACTGTTAAATCATTCTTTATTTATACTGGTGTAATATCTAATGTATTCCAACTTTTCCATGGTTCATACCACCCGATACTAGCCACAGATTCATCAAAATAAGCAAACAACATGCAAAAAACAGAATCTGTCAAAAACAGAACAGTCTGTAGCAATCTGGATATTTCGAATACTTCTGTAACTCCAAAAATCCTGAGAAATTAGGAAGTTCTAAGAAATTTGTTTATAAATCTTCTGAGAAAAGAATCAATTGAAAATCACGTTTCTGTGATCTATGAAAATTATTTTCGTGCCTGCAAAAGTTTCTGTTTTTCAGCAATATCAAATCAACTATTGTCGTAAGCTATCCCAAAGGTCTTCTTTGGCACAAACACTAATTAAAACAAAAAACCATATCTAACCAGAGGCTAGATGAAATATTTATTTCTAAACAGAACCTAAAAAGCAAAAATAAAAATAAAATTGGGTTGCCTCCCAACAAGCGTGATTGTTTAACGCCCTTAGCTAGGCATAAAACACGAATAGATCTAAGTATTATCATCTTTGGCATGCAATCCATAAGTGGCTCTCATAATAGATTCATAAGGCAATTTAATTTTCTTTCTAGGGAAGTGTTTCATGCTTTTCCGTAATGGGCATTGAAATCCAATGTTTCCTTCTTTCATATCAATAATTGCACCAATCGTTCTAAGGAAAGGTCTACCAAGAATAATAGGACATGTAGGATTGCAATCTATATCAAGAACAATGAAATCTATAGGAACATAATTCCTATTTGCAATAATAAGAACATCATTAATACTTCCCATAGGTTTCTTAATAGTGGAATCCGCAAGATGCAAATTTAAGGAACAATCATCAAATTCACGGAAACCTAACACATCACACAAAGTTTTCGGAATTTTGGAAACGCTAGCACCCGAATCACACAAAGCATAACACTCATAACCTTTAATATTAATCTTAATAGTAGGTTCCTATTCATCATAAAGTTTCTAGGGATAGAAACTTCCAATTCAAGCTTTTCTTCAAAAGATTGCATCAAAGCATCAACGATATGTTTAGTAAAAGCTTTGTTTTGATTATAAGCATGAGGAGAATTCAACATGGATTGCAACAAGGAAATACAATCTATTTAAGAAAAATTATCATAATTAAATTCCTTGAAATCCAAAACAGTGGGTTCATTCCTACCTAAAGTTTTGACCTCTCCAATCCCACTTTTATCAATTTTTGCATCAAGATCTAAAAACTCCGAATCATTAGGACGCCTTCTAACTAAAGTTGACTCATCTCCAATCCCACCTTTATCAAGATTTACATTGGAAAACAAAGATTCAATAGGAGTCACATCAATCACTTTAAGATCTTCATCATTATTTTCACGGAAACTAGAAGAACACGCTTTTATAAACCAATCTTTTTTAGCACACATCTTAGCAGTTCTTTCTTTGCACTCGTCAATGGAAATTCTCATGGCTTTGAGAGACTCATTGATATCATGCTTAGGTTGAATAGATCTAAGTTTCAAGGAATCAACATCAAGAGAAATTATATCCACGTTCCTAGCCAAATCATCAATCTTAAGCAAATTTTCTTCAATCAAAGCATTGAAATTCTTTTGCGAACTTATAAATTCTTTAACACTATTCTCAAAATCAAAGGGCATATTATTATAATTTCCATAAGAATTGTTGTAGGAATTACCATAATTATTAGAGGCATTACTAGGAAACGGCCTAGGATTGAAATTACTCTATACGCGTTATTACCAAAATTGTTCCTACCAACAAAACTCACATCCATAGATTCATTATTGTTTTCAATAAAAGTAGACAAAGGCATATCATTGGGATCAATAGGACCACTCTTGCTTGCAAATAATTTCATAAGCTCATCCATCTTTCCACTCAAAACATTAATCTGTTCAATAGCATGCACTTTTTTACTAGTGGAAGATCTTTTGGTATACCATTGAGCATAATTAACGATAATATTATCTAGGAGTTTAGTAGCTTCTCCTAAGGTAATTTCCATAAAAGTACCTCTCACAGCCGAATCTAAAAGATTTCTAGAAGCAAAATTCAATCCCGCATAAATTTTTTGTATAATCATCCACAAATTCAAACCATGAGTAGGGCAATTTCTAATCATTAATTTCATCCTTCCCAAGATTGTGCAGCATGTTCATGATCAAGTTGTTTAAAATTCATAATATCATTCCTAAGGGAGATGATTTTAGCGGGAGGAAAATACATGGAAATAAAAGAATCTTTACACTTGTTCCATGAATCAATATTATTTTTAGGCAAAGATGAAAACCAAGTTTTAGCGTGATCCCTAAGCGAGAACGGAAATAGCTTCAATTAAATAATATCATTATCCACATCTTTTTTTCTTTTGCATATCACACAAATCAATGAAATTATTAAGATGGGAGGCGGCATCTTCATTGGAAAGGCCAGAAAATTGATCTTTCATAACAAGATTCAGCAAAGCGATATTAATTTCACAAGATTCTGCATTAGCATCGGGAGCAATTGGAGTATAATAAAATCATTGTTGTTGGTATTGGAAAAGTCACACAATTTGGTATTATCTTGGGCCATCGTGACAAAGCAAGCAATCCAACACACGAGCACACAAAAAGCAAACGAAGAAGACGAACGAAAGAGGGGCGGAGAAAAGGCGAATCTTTTCGAAAATCGTTTTAGAAGTGGGAGAGAGGAAAACGGGAGGTGAATGGCGAATAATGTAATGCGAGGGATGAGAGTTTATGATGGGTACTTGGTATGTCTCGGCTTGGCGTAGATCTCCCCGGCAATGGCGCCAAAAATTCTTCCTGCTACCTCTTGAGCTCGCGTTGGTTTTTCCCTTGAAGAGGAAAGGGTGATGCAGCAAAGTAGAGTAAGTATTTCCCTTAGCTTTTGAGAACCAAGGTATCAATCCAGTAGGAGACAACACGACAAGCCACTAAATACCTGCACGAGAAAACACCAACTTGCACCCAACGCGATAAAGGAGTTGTCAATCCCTTCACGGTTATTTGCAAAGTGAGATCTGATAGAGATGGACAAACGGTAAAGTAATATTTTTGGTATTTTTGGTTTATCGAACGGAAAGTAAAAGATTGCAAGGAAAATAAATAGGAAACTAAAAGTGTAGATCGAAAACTTTTATGATGAAAATAGAAGATTATATGATGGAAAATAGACCCGGGGCCATAGGTTTCACTAGAGGCTTCTCTCAAGATAGGAATTATTACGGTGGGTGAACAAATTATTGTCGAGCAATTGATATAAAAGCGTAAAGTTATGACGATACTAAAGCAATGATCATGAATATAGGCATCACATCTGTATCAAGTAGACCGAAACGATTCTGCATCTACTACTATTACTCCACACATCGACCGCTATCCAGCATGCATCTAGAGTATTAAGTTCATAAGAACAGAGTAATGCATTAGGCACGATGACATGATGTAGAGGAATTAACTCAAGCATTATGATAAAAACACCATATTTTTATCCTCGATGGCAACAATATAATACGTGTTGGTTCCCCTTCTGTCATTAGGATCGAACACCACAGGATTGAACCCAAAGCTAAGCACTTCTCCCATTGCAAGAAAAACCAATCTAGTTGGCCAAACCAAATCGATAGTTCGAAGAGACTTGCAAAGATATCAAATCATGCATATAAGAATTCAGAGAAGATTGAAATAATATTCATAGATAAGCTGATCATAAATCCACAATTGATTGGATCTCGACAAACACACCGCAAAAGAGTATTACATCAATTAGATCTTCAAGAACATCGAGGAGAACTTTACATCGAGAATCAAAGAGAGAGAAGAAGCCATCTAGCTACTAGCTATGGACCCATAGGTCTGTGGTAAACTACTCACGCTTCATCAAAGAGGCAATGGTGTTGATGTAGAAGCCCTCCGTGATCGAATCCCCCTGCGGCAGGATGCTTGAAAAGGCCCTAGATGGGATCTCATGGGTACAGAAGCTTGCAGTGGTGGAAAGTGGTTTTGTGGCTCCCTTGTAAGTTTTTGGGGTATTTGAGAATATATATGAGGAATATCTAGGTCGGGGGGTCACCGAGGGGCCCACAAGGTCGGGGGGCGCGCTCTCCACCCATGTGGCCGCCTCGTGGCTCTTCTGACTTGCACTCCAAGTCTCCTGGGTGTCTTCTGGTCTAAGAAAAATCATCGCGAAAGTTTTATTCCGTTTGGACTCTGTTTGGTATTCCTTTTTTGCGAAACTCTAAAACAATGAAAAAAAACAGAAACTGGCACTGGGCTCTAGGTTAATAGGTTAGTCCCAAAAATCATATAAAATAGCATATTAATACATATAGAACATCCAAAACAGATAATATAATAGCATGGAACAATAAAAATTTATGGATATGTTGGAGACGTATCACCCGCCGCTGGGACCAAGCGAAGAGGACGCCTGCAGCGTCTGCCGACGTGCACCAGCCGATCATTCTCCTGAAGAGCGGGGACTCCGAGTAGGAGGCGATCGGTTCGAGCTGCACCCGCTATAGGTTGGCAGCAGTGATGAGGTCACGGATGTGCTACTGCTGCAACAGCTCCTCGCCTTCTAGGTGATCAAGGTTGGCCGCGGCCTCCTGTGCCGCCCTCATCTTCTGGAAGGCGGTGTTGTAGGTGGCTCGGTTGGCGCCCAACAATTCGCTGATGGGACGGCCATGGCGCCGCACGTCTCCACGCCGGTTGGGCTGGACGCCAACGGGAGTGAAGCCGTAAGTTGTGTTGTACTCGCACTGTGCAGACTCCATCTTGTGTTATGTGGCGGAGAGCTCGGTGGCCTCAGCAAGCAAGTGCTTGTGGGGTCTCCTCGAGCTCAGCTGCGACAACAGTCGGGTCGGCACTAGGTGCAATGGGAGTGTGCAGGTTCTGCACCGCGACGTGCAGGGGGTTGGACTGGCCAGCATAGCAGCCGCTGCCTTGCTGCGGTTAGAGGCCTGGCTGGAGCCGGTAGTGAGCACCTCCACACAAACGCAGAGGTCATCGACATCGCGCAAAACTCCGCCGCCACCGGACGACAGCGGGTCATAGAAGGTGAGCGCCTTTCTAGGGTACTTGTCAAGGACAAGCGTGATGAAGATGTGTAGCTCGCCGAAGGGAACGACCGAGCCGCCTGGAGGGCAGGCTGTCCTCGCTAAGCGTTGTGCCATCTCCGGTGTAGCCAGATGCACCAGGCATGTTGATCAAGCCATGCGCGATGTGCTCGCCGGAGGAAGTGAAGGGTCTTGTCCAGAACATGACTCCGGCCGACGCCACGTGCGGCCCCATGGTGGGTGCCAACTATCGTGGTATTCTCACGGTAGATGCCATGGGATGGCTTATCGAAGGTGGTTGGGGCCAGAGAGTGTCGGTGGGTTCTGAAAGCAAGATTGGGGCACGAGCAAGCGGAGACACAAGACGTACCTAGTCCTGGTGGATCTACTATGAGGATCACAAAAGGGCTACAATGGTGCTCCTGGAGCTGTTTGAGTGAAGGAGGAAGAAGGAGCTAGCTCTCCTCCTTGCCTCGCATGAGTGTGTGTGTGTGTGTGTGTGTTGAATGAGTCGACCCCCTCTTAGGAGGGCTCTTGGGAGGTCTTATAGCCTGGCCTCCCAAGTTACAAGTGATAAAATAATAGGGGCGAGGCCCTGTCGTCGTTGTCTCTGGCCGGCAGTGGGGCCTGCCAGCTGCTGGGGCCCGCTGGCTGCAGGCCCCGACGGTTGCACTTCACTATAGCCCGTTGCCCCTACATCACGGAGTGGCTGGCATTGTGTAGCTACAGTGTCGCGTCGTGTAGTCGTCGTCCGCCTCGGTCAGTGGTATTGTTGCCACGCTTCCTCCGGTTAGCAGTACTATGGGTACTGTTGCCACGCTCTCCCCAACATGGGAAAAGTCTTGTCATACGGCTGGATGGGATGGGTGCTGGCCCAGCTAGCCCGGTGCAGCGCCGGTTGAGGGAGTCCTGGATTAGGGGGTCCTCGGACAGCCGGACTATATGCTTATGCTGGACTGTTGGACTATGAAGATACAAGATTGAATACTTTGTCCTGTGTCCAGGTGGGGACTCTCCTTTGCGTGGAAGGCAAGCTTAGCAATTCGTATATGTATATTCACTTCTCTGTAACCGACTCTATGTAACCCTAGCCCCTTCCGGTTTATATAGACATAGGGCTAAACAAATAAATCGATTCTAAGCATATAGTCCGGCTGTCCGAGGACCCCCTAATCCATGACTCCCTCAGTAGCCCCTGAACCAGGCTTCAATGACGATGAGTCTGGCGCACAGATTGTCTTCGGCATTGGAAGGCGGGTTCCTTCTCCGAATTCTCCAGAGTACCTGTTGTAACGAGCAGTGTTCAGCTTCCCATTTAATGTTGCACTCATCGACTTCTGTACCTTAATAGTGTCAGCCTCCATGTGTCAAGCGAATGCGAGAAGCCAGAGCATCTTTACACCTGCCACCCTGACCATGTAAATAAATCGTCTGTTTAAAGAGATGGGGATCCTCAGACCCAAATCACACCATCTTCCCCAAGCGAGGATTCATCAGAGTGCTCCCAAAAAAACCATCCCATCATGGCTGGCCACCGCAGCTCTTCCTCTCGCCCCTATAGCGCCAAGCCAGGTGACTAGGAGAAGTGTACTGTATCCCACTGGCAATTGCTGAAGTTGCAGACCCAGGGGTTTCTTCCACCTGCATATCTTGTCCCCGTTCGAGCCGGATTAGCCACCTTTGATGGTGGGGAGCAAGTGGAGAGTTTTCCCAACCCATCTTGGGGGGAGCGAGTGTGCCTTGTCCCTTACTTGCTGAGGGGCATCAGATTTCCAATCCATCCGTTCCTTCGCGGGCTCCTAGAGTACTATGGCCTCCAGCTGCACAATTTCACCCCTGCCTCCATCCTGCACATCGCAGGTTATGTCGCCCTTTGCGAGTTATTTCTGGGCTGCGAAGCTCATTTCGAGCTATGGAAGAGGTTGTTCTGCCTCGTCCCACGCAATCAAGAGGGATCAATATTCCAAGTGGGCGGAGCCGAAATATGGCGTATCGCTGGGACCGAATACCTGTCCAGCACTCCGAAGAAGACATCCGAAGATTGGCCTTCCGTGTGGTTTTATATAGAGGACATCTCTCTTCCTAACCCTATCTGAATGGGTCTTCCTGAGTTTCCAAATGCCCCGTTGAAGAAACGTCGTAGCTGGCATTCTCGGAGCCCCAAGGAGGAAGATAGCAGAGAGGTCCTTCAATTGATGGGCAGGATAAAAACGCTTGCCCAATCCGGATTGACAATAATCGAGGTTATGTCAATATGCATAATGCGGGGGGTGCAGCCACTCCAGTATCGAGGGCGTCCCATGTGGCACTTCAACAGAGAATACGATGCCACCCGCTGTGGTCGGAAAGGTTTGGACTCCGCCACCACGGGATGGATTTTCCATGTACAATCCCCCTAGCTGGGTGAGTTGCTATCTCTTACTCAACTCTATTCATTCCCGCAGTCTTTCATCACAAATATTTACCTCGCTAGTCCATAATAGGAAATGCGGAAAGCTATGAGGGAGATCCATAGCTCGCCTCCACAGCCAAAGGACCACAACCGGGCCCTCGACCCCGGACTCGAAGAGGATCGGACATATTTGTGGAGCTTGGCGACAGGGCGTTTTACCAGGCGAGCTGTGACGGTACCTTGGTGGCCATCATTGCCGACTATCCCGGCCTCCTCCCAGCATCACGTGTAAGTAAATAGGAGACTTATCTTCCGAAAAGGATTCACACTTTCCACCTTACCCACCGCACATGTATTATGCTATAAAGGGAAGGCCATCGGCGCGCCATGCCGAACCCGCGACGACTCACCAACAAGGGGCGCCCAAGCCGGGTAGGCTTCCAAAAAGGAAAGCGAGCAGAGACATGGCCAAGCCGCTGATACGTCTCCAACGTATCTATAATTTTTGATTTTTCCATGCTATTATATTACCCGTTTTGGATGTTTATGGGCTTTACTTTACACATTTATATCATTTTTGGGACTAACCTACTAACTCGAGGCCCAGCCCGTATTGCTGTTTTTTTCCTATTTCAGTGCTTCGAAGAAAAGGAATATCAAATGGAGTCCAAACGGAATGAAACCTTCGGGAGCGTGATTTTTGGAACGAACATGATCCAGAGGACTTGGAGTGCAAGTCAAGAAACAAACGAGGCGGCCACGAGGGTGGAGGGCGCCCCCCTACTGGGCGCGCCCCTATCTCGTGGGCCCCTCGGGCGTCCACCAACCTACTTCTTCCTCCTATATATACCCATGTACCCCAAAAACATCAGAAGCGACCACGAAAACCTAATTCCACCGTCGTAACCTTCTGTATCCACGAGATCCCATCTTGGAGCCTTCGTCGGCGCTCTGCCGGAGGGGGAATCGATCACGGAGGGCTTCTACATCAACACCACAGCCTCTCCGATGAGTTGTGAGTAGTTTACCACAGACCTTCGGGTCCATAGTTATTAGCTAGATGGCTTCTTCTTCTCTCTTTGGATCTCAATACCATGTTCTCCTCGATCTTCTTGGAGATCTATTCAATGTAACTCTTTTTGCAGTGTGTTTGTCGAGATCCGATGAATTGTGGGTTTACGATCAAGTTTATCTATGAGAAATATTTGAATCTCCTCTGAATTCTTTTATGTGTGATTAAGTTATCTTTGCAAGTCTCTTCGAATTATCAGTTTGGTTTGGCCTACTAGATTGATCTTTCTTGCAATGGGAGAAGTGCTTAGCTTTGGGTTCAATCTTGCGGTATCCTTTCCTAGTGACAGCAGGGGCAGCAAGGCACGTATTGTATTGTTGCCATCGAGGATAAAAAGATGGGGTTTATATCATATTGCATGAGTTTATCCCTCTACATCATGTCATCTTTCTTAATGCGTTACTCTGTTCTTTATGAACTTAATACTCTAGATGCATGCTGGATAGCGGTCGATGTGTGGAGTAATAGTAGTAGATGCAGGCAGGAGTCGGTCTACTTGTCACGGACGTGATTCCTATATACATGATCATGCCTAGATAATCTCGTAATTATTCGCTTTTATATCAATTGCTCGACAGTAATTTGTTCATCCACTGTAATACTTATGCTATCTTGATAGAAGCCACTAGTGAAACCTATGGCCCTCGGATCTATCTCTTATCATATAAGCTTTCAATCTACTTTTATTTGCATCTTTACTTTTTCTATCTATATTATAAAATACCAAAAATATTTATCTTATCATATTATCTCTATTAGGTCTCACTTTCGCAAGTGGTCTTGAAGGGATTGACAACCCCTTTATTGCGTTGGTTGCGAGTTCTTGTTTGTTTGTGTAGGTGCGTGGGACTTTTGAGGAGCCTCCTACTGGATTGATACCTTGGTTCTCAAAAACTGAGGGAAATACTTACGCTACTATTGTTGCATCACCCTTTCCTCTTCAAGGAAAACCAACGCAAGCTCAAGACGTAGCAAGAAGGATTTTTGGTGCTGTTGCCGGGGAGGTCTTCGCTCAAGTCAAGACATACCAAGTACCCATCACAAACTCATCTCCCTCACACTTACATTATTTGCCATTTGCCTCTCGTTTTTCTCCCCCACTTCACCCTTGCCATTTTATTCACCCTCTCTTTACCAATCTCCTCTCTTTTCCATTTGCCTTCTCATTGCCATGACCGAATTAAAAAGAACTAAGGGTCCTTTCCAGGGTTCTAGTACCTTGGATAATCCCTCTATCCTCTCTAAGCTCATAAATAATGATGCTATGGAAAGACCTACCGGAGTTACCAATGAGAGTTTGAATAATTTTGATGAAGATGACTCCAGAATTTTTCGTTATTTACTTGATGAGTCTTTAAAAGATGCTTGGTATAGGTTATTAAGGATTTAGGCTAGTTATGTACCACAAAATTAAATTGAGGTTTACTTAAAAAGTTTCTATGTTGGCTTACCTGCTTCCTTCAAGCAAGTTCTAGATTCTATTTTTGAAGAAGGTTTTCTTGAAGGGGATGCTATAAATACCTATGAAAGAATGAAAACTATATTTGGGCACCCCATGAATGATAAGGTTGAATCTACCACCCTCTTATGCTTTTATCAAAACGAAATTATCAAAGAGATGAAGGCTAGTTTAGATGCAAATTTCCGTAACGTGCTTAATCTTACTTCCTCCATTAATGGCAATGTGATTTTCCAAAATAGAAGGATGAATGCTATAGAAAGGAAATTTGCTCTTTTCTTTCCAAGTGCCAAAGATGGCACTACTTAGATCTATCCTCGCTTTTATGCCTAGCTAGGGGCGTTAAACGATAGCGCTAGTTGGGAGGCAACCCAATTTTATTTGTGTTTTTTGCTTCTGTTTAGTAATAAATCTTGCATATAACTTCTGTTTAGATGTGTTTTCATGTTTTATTTAGTGTTTGTGCCAAGTAGAACCTATAGGATAACCTATGCTGATAGTTAATTTGATTCTGCTGAAAAACAGAAACTTTGCACGCACGAAACTAATTTTAGTAATTCACAGAAAAGTGCTTTTGCATTGATCCTTTTTGCTGTAGATAAATAGACAAATTTCCCAGGACTTACTGTTTTGGTAGGATTTTTAGAGTTCCAGAAGTATTCGGGAGTTACAGATTGCTACAGACTGTTCTGTTTTTGACAGATTTTGCTTTTCGTGTGTTGTTTGCTTATTTTGATGCATCTATGGCTAGTATGTAAGGGTATGAACCATAGAGAACTTGGAATACAGTAGGTTTAACACCAATATAAATAAAGAATGCGTTCATTACAGTACCTTATGTTGTGGTTTTTCTTTCTTGCACTAACGCAGCTTATGAGATTTCCTGTTGAGCTTTGTGTTGTGAAGTTTTCAAGTTTTGGGTAAAGATTTGATGGACTATGGAATAAGGAGTGGCAGGAGCCTAAGCTTGGGGATGCCCAAGGCACCCCAAGATATTCAATAATAGCCAAAAGCCTAAGCTTGGGGATGCCCCCGGAAGGCATCCCCTCTTTCATCTTCGTTTATCGGTAACTTTACTTGGAGCTATATTTTTATTCGCCACATGATATGTGTTTTGCTTGGAGTGTCTTGTATGATATTAGTCTTTGCTTTTTAGTTTACCACAATAATCCTTGCTGTACACACCTTTTGGGAGAAACCCACTTGATTGAAATTTATTAGAATACTCTATGTGCTTCACTTATATCTTTTGAGCTTGATAGTTTTTGCTCTAGTGCTTCACTTATATCTTTTAGGGCACGACGGTGGCTTAATTTTGTAGAAGTTGTTGATCTCTCATGCTTCACTTATATTATTTTGAGAGTCTCTTAGAACAGCATGGTATTTGCTATGGTTATAAAATTGGTCCTAGAATGATGAGCATCCAAGTTGGGTATAATAAAAACTATCATAGGAAGTGAATTGGATGCTATGATCAATTTGATACATGATAATTGTTTTGAGATATAGAAGTGGTGATATTAGAGTCATGCTAGTTGAGTGATTACGAATTTAAAGAATACTTGTGTTGAAGTTTGTGATTCCCATAGCATGCACGTATCATGTCGTGGAATAGTCACGTCAGATGTCCTCGTGAAAGGACTTAGAGCATTACTAGTAGAGCCCTCAAACCCTCAAATCCCTAAAAATAACCGTTTTTTTTACAGTTTTCGCCGAAAAAACTCCGTAGACTAGAACCTCTAAACCCTCAAACCCGTAAAAAAAATTAGAGGTCCAACCCTTAAACGACTTTGCAATCTGTAGAAGTAGGGGTTGAGGGGAAAATCTCCCCCCAACCCGCACTCCTCCTCCTCGCAGCCATCCTCGCTAGCGCGGGAGCCAAGCGCTCGCAGCCCACCGCCACCTCCCGCTGCCTCCCGCCCCGCCGGCGATGGAAGCCCCGCCATGGCCGCCCCAGCCCGCCCGCCAGCCGCTCCCGCCCGCCCGCCCGGCGCCCGCCCGCCCGCCCAGCCGACCGTCGCCCGGCGTGGTGGCGGCGACCACGTCGAAGCGGCGGCGGCGGCGGCGCGCCTCCTCCGCCTCCCAGCCTCCCGCCCGGCCCCGTCCCCCCTGGCGCCGCCCCACGCCACGGCCCGCGCCCCCTAAGAAGAGCCGACCGAAGGCGGCCGGCCGTGGGCCTCGAGGAGCCGCCAAGGTCGCCGGCTCTTCCCCGACCGTGAAGAAGCCGCGGAAGAAGGCCCCCGCCGCGGCCGCGCCCCCGCCCGCCACCGTCAACGAACCTTCTCCCGCCGGGCACGGGGTGCTCGAGGAAATGGCAACCCCATCCTCGTTCATGGACCTCCTCCAAAATGCGGAGGTGGACCTCGGCGCTCCGCCTCTAGACCCCTTTAGGGTTGGAGACGACTTGGAGGAAGATGAGGAGGATGAAGGGGATGACGAGGAGGAGGTGGCCGAGATAGGGGTGGAGGCATTCACCGCCGCTTCCCGCCCACACGCTCGGTCCACAAACTACACCGAGGCCGAAGATGTCCTCTTGGTTCGTGCTTGGGCAGCTGTGGGAATGGATGCTACCACCGGCACCGATCAAACCGGTAAACTCTATTGGCAAAGGATCGAGGACGTATATTGTAGGATCAAGCCGAAGAATAGTGGGTTCATCCATCGCACATTCCGGTCGCTTCAAGGCCGTTGGGAGTTGATCAAGCCCGCTTGTTCTCGTTGGAGTGCGGCTATGGACCAAGTGAGGGATGCACCACCTAGTGGAACCATGGAGAGTGACTATGTAAGTACATATTTTTTTCACTTTTTTGATTATGTGTTTGCACTATGCTATTGGTGGGTTCTTATGTGATTTATGTGTGGTTGATCGGAGACAATTGCCGGTTTGAGGTACAAGGAGATGGCCGCTTCCAAGGGCAAGCCATTCCCATTTAAGCATGTTTGGTCAATTCTTCAAACCTTTGACAAGTGGAAGTTGAGGGATCAAGAGACCGCACCCAAGAAGTCAGCGATGCTAAGGATGGACGATAGTGAAGATGAGGAGGAGAGGAACGTGGGCAAGCCCGAGGGAAACAAGAAGGGCAAGCTAAGGGTCAAGATGGAAGAAGAGGCTTCAAGCCTAAGGGAGAAGATGGACCACATGATAAAGGCAAGAGAGGAATTGACAACGAAGACATTGGAGATGAAGCTTCTTATCACCGAGAAGAAGAAAGAGGTCAAGCTTGCACAAGTTCAAGCAAAACGTGAAGAAGCAAAGCGCAAGGCCGAGTTGGAGGAGAGGATGATCAAGCTCAAAGAGGCAAAGGTATGGAAAGAACTCATGGTGGAAGAGAAAGAGCACATGATGATGTCCAAGAAGGACATGGATCAAGACCAATTGCAATGGTGGAAGGACTACAAGGAGGACATCGCGGAGAGGAAGAGGATGTTTCGTGTTGGGTCCTCTACTTTTCGAGTGACACTCCGATCAGTAGTTGTGGTGATGGCGGTGTGTGCGACTCCATCGATGGCGATGGAGATGCTTGATGGAGCCTGCTTGTGGTCTAGGAGATGGCGCCGAGGTGCAACTTTTGGTGATGGTGCCGATGAGAGGAGGAAGATGATGATTTTGTGATGTAAACTATTAAACCATGCATCAATGATTGTCATTTGGTAGTTTGTTTGGAAGTTGATTGTGTTCTTGTTGTCATAAATTGTGAGATGCCATTTGATAGATTTAAAGGTTGGGGTTGAGGCAAAGACTAGAACCCTCAAATCCAACCCTTAAAGCAGTTTACGGGTTGGGTTTGAGGGTTCTAGTATTTGCCCCTGTTTTTCAACCCTTAAAAGTGTCAAAAAGTGGCACTTCTCAACCCTTAAAAGTGCTTTGAGGATTTGAGGGTTTGAGGGTTCTACTAGTAATGCTCTTAGTTGTGGAGCCATCGCAACTAGGAAGCTTGAAGGGGTTTAATCGGGACAAGGGACACGAGAGAGTTTATACTAGTTCGGCCCCTTACGGTGAAGGTAAGGCCTACGTCTAGTTGGGTTGGTATTGATGTTTCGATAACCAGGGAGCGAGACACGCTATGCCCCGTTCTCGATGTGTTGTTTCTTGCCCTAAGCCGCTAGCAGGTCGTCCCCTTATATACACGGGTTGATGCCCATCGGCTTACAGAGTCCCGGCCGGCTTATAAACAGAGTCCGGCTCGGTGACCATTTAAATCTACCTTACGTTACAAGTCATGCCATCATGGCGGTTTACTACAATGGGCTTAAGCCGCCAGCGGGCCTTAAGCTCCTTATTGAACCGCCATCTTAATTCTTGGTCTTGGGCTTCCTCTGATGAGTACTCTTTGCGTAACCCGGCCCCTCCTGGGCGGCTTACACAAATAGTCATATCCCCGACATTAGGCCCCGTATTGATTTGAACCTGTTCATGTCAATGTAAAAATATTTGTAAATAATTAAGTCTTCAGTCTTCTGACTACACAGAGGGTTGTTGTTAACCCGCCATGACGTCATCTTCTGGATCCATCTTAATCCGGCGTGACATCATCCTTCCTTTAACTCATTTTTTATTCCACCGAATCCTTCAACGGATCTCTTCTTTACTGACTGTTCCGAAAATCGAGGCGTCAGGGCCACTGGATAATAATTGTTATCTCCTCATTTCCCGCGTCGTCTCAGTCATCTTCTCCTTATAAATAGCCACGACTTAGGTGTTTTCTTTTTTACCCTTTCAGTCGTCTTCTTCCTCTTCTCTCTGCCGCTCAAGCTCCGCCGCCGTCACCTTCGACCCCCTCGTCTTCGTCGACTCAGGCCGCTGCATCGACCTGACTTTCGACCAGAGATCGACGGCGAGCCTCCGCGGTTCATCTTCATCCGTGAGTTCCTTTCTTCTCTTTCCTTAGATCTATCTTGATGCTTTGCCAAGTTCGTCGGGTTCATCACCGCCCAATACAAACCCTTGTTAGTCCGCACTTCCACAGCCTGTTTAGATCGTAAAAGTTGTGCAGAACTGCTGCGGTAGTAGTTTGCGTTGATCTTGTATAGAAATAGATCTCATTTTTATTGTTTGGAAACCTCCTTTGAATGCATGAACTTCTCTGGAAATTTTCTCCTTTAGAACAATAATTTGATCCATAATAAAAGTTGTTGTCTATGAAACCTGTTTCTATCACCCGGAAAGCTTCCTCTGGAAAACTTACTTCATCACCACTGTCTAAACGTCCGGTTTAAAAATCCTTGAATGTCTGTTGATCCTGATAGCGGTTTAAAATTTACTGCACAATCACCCTTATATCATTAGGCCCCTTGCTTAAACCGCTATTTTAAATAAATTTGAATATTTCTTCCGGGTTAAATTTGAACTGGAACTTTTACTTTGTCGTAGGCTGCTGCCATTATGGCTCCTAAGGCGGCTAAGGCCCCTATGACTTGCAACTGGGTTCCATCCACAGTCACCAAAAGCAAACTTGCCGAGCTTGTAACGTCTGGCCATCTGCCAAAAAAGGAGGTCATGTCCTATCGTGTCCCTCACCCGTCTGAAGAGATACCTCAACCCAAAGACGGGGAGGTAGTAGTATTCACAGACCATATGACCCGGGGATTTGCCCCTCCCGGCTCAAAATTCTTCAGGGAAGTTCTGGATTTCTTTGACCTGAGGCCTCAAGACATTGGACCCAATTCCGTGTCCAATCTGTGTAACTTCCAAGTCTTCTACAAGGTATACTTAGGAGAAGAACCAAGTCTGCTGCTGTTCAGAGAGCTTTTTTACTTGAACCGGCAGAATGAACGTGCCAACGGGCCTAGTCTTGAGCTTGGCGGCATCTCAATTCAGCGGTGGAGAGACTGCCTTTTCCCTTACGCTGAGCTGCCAAGTCACCCCAAAGACTGGAAATAGATGTGGTTCTACTGTCAAGACACCTCTCCAGCCAACGAGAAGCCTCTGCCCGGCTTTCATGCCCTGCGTCTTGAGTCCAATCATCATCTGGCTGACAAGTTAACTGCTGTTGAGCGCCTGCCTCTTAACCCCACTATCAGAAAGATCAAGGCCCTTTTAGCCAACGGGTTAACTGGCATTGATTTGGTCCGGGTCTGGGTCACCTGGCGGATATTACCATTAAGCCGCCGCTCCGGCTTAATGTGTACTTACACAGGCGAAAAGGACGACTCAATGCGTCACAGCTCCGAGGACTTACCAGATGATGTGGTAGATGCTACAGTCCAATCGCTATTGAAGGAGGGCACTGTAACCAGCAATACTTTCAGTTTGCTTCCCTTCTGCAAGAAGAATCCGGCTCCTGCAGTAAGTTACTAGTCTTCAAAAATACTCTTTAATATGTTACCTTCTGGTACTTATGATTCTTTGTCTTTTTCCACAGGCCGATGACAACTTTTGGAAGGCCAAGTATGATCATGAGGCTGCAAAACTGGCCCGGACGGCTAAGAAGACTGAAAGGAAAGCCGCCAGGACGGGTACCTCTAAAAAGAAGAAACCCAGCGCCTCTGATATGCTTAAATTGGACGACTCTTCGTCAGATGAGGAAGAGGTAATCTTTTTTGATTTTCTTTAACTCCTTTGCCATTATCTTACTGACATTTGATCCTTTCAGGAGGATACTGGGAACAGTCAAGCAGCTGGCGAAGAGGTAACTATAATTTCCTCCGACTCAGAGCCTTTGCCAACACAAAGAATCCGAAGGGTGACCCGGAAAGTAAGGTTTTCACACCCTCTCACTTACCAAGATCCTCAATTTCTCTTGAAGCAACAGCAGCTTGAGAACCGGCGATAGACTCGGGCCAACCAGGACGCAGAGCTTTCCTCCGGCTTACCCGATGTAACCCGGAAGCGTCGGACCAAGGTTATCTCCGACTTACATTTTGTTTTACCCTTGATGGGTTTGATTCGCCAACCTCTCAATTCATCTGATTCCAACTATCAAGATACCTCCCCTTCTTCTGATGAGTCGATGCAATCGAACATGCCGGCTTTCAAAACGGCTCCCGGGTAATATAAACTTTCTTACTTTGAGTTTATCCATACTTATACTTTGATACATATCCTTCCACCTTTGATTGACAGCTTACAAGTAAAGCCCAGTGAGGGAGTCCTGGACTAGGGGGTGTCCGGACAGCCGGACTATCATTATCCGCCGGACTCCAAGACTACGAAGATACAAGATTGAAGACTTTGTCCCGTGTCTGGATGGGACTTTCCTTGGCGTGGAAGGCAAGCTTGGCAATACGGATATGTAGATCTCCTACCATTGTAACCGACTCTGTGTAACCCTAGCCTCCTCCGGTGTCTATATAAACCGGAGGGCTTTAGTCCGTAGGACAACATACATTACAACAATCATACCATAGGCTAGCTTCTAGGGTTTAGCCTCCTTGATCTCGTGGTTGATCCACTCTTGTACTACCCATATCATCAATATTAATCAAGCGGGGCGTGGGTTTTACCTCCATCAAGAGGGCCCGAACACAGGTAAAAACATCGTGTCCCTCGTCTCTTGTTACCATCCGCCTAGATGCACAGTTCGGGACCCCCTACCGAGATCCGCCAGTTTGACACCGACATTGGTGCTTTCATTGAGAGTTCCTCCGTGTTGTCACCGATAGGCTTGATGGCATCTTCAACCAGCAACGCTGTCGAGGTGAGACTTTTCTCCCGGACAGATCTTCAGATTCGGCGGCCGCCTGCGGGCAATTCACTTGGCCATCTGGAGCAGATCGAAGCTACGCCCGGCCGTCGAGTCGATTTGGAAGCTTAAACTTCACGGCCGATGTCGCGGAGACTTGATCTTCGATGGACTCGAGCCACAACCAAGCGCGCCGCATTGTGACGATGGGCATGATCTAGCTCGCCGCGAGCAGTGCCTTGGTAGCGCCTGCAGGTCGCTTCGCCATCAGCCGGAGCCGATCGCCCGGATCGAGGGTCGGTGGGCGAGCGCCGCCACAGGGGCTTCAACATCAGCGGCGATGGGCGAACACTAATCTTGTCCCTGCGGAACTTCGTGATTCGGCGCGGACTCCTTGCGGACTCCGAACCTCCGCGCCCTTACCAATCGATCCGGATTGGGCGCCGGTTATAAATTCACCGCCGCGGACACCTTCCAATACTCGCCTTTTGGCGATATCCTGAATTCATTAAAACATCTATCGTTATCAGGAGAGTCCTGCCGGACTATGGCTAGGACGGTTGGGGTACGGACGACGAAGAAACTCAGATCCCACCCACCACCCACTATGCTTCACTGACGAAGTAATGGATCATCAGATCCCCGAAGGGTTTAAACCTGTAAACATTGAATCTTACGATGGCACAACAGACCCTGCGGTTTGGATCGAAGACTATCTTCTCCACATCCATATGGCCCGCGGCGACGATCTCCACGCCATCAAGTACCTCCCACTCAAGCTTAAAGGACTAGCTCGGCATTGGCTTAACAGCTTGCCCGCAGAGTCAATTGGGTGTTGGGAGGACCTGGAGGCCGCATTCCTTGATAACTTCCAAGGCACATATGTGCGACCACCAGACGCCGATAACCTAAGCCACATCATTCAGCAGCCAGACGAATCGGCGGACAATTACGACACGGTTCTTGACGAAGAAAAATCAAATCGTCGATTGTCCGGATCACGAGGCCCTCGCAGCCTTCAAACATAACACCGGGACGAATGGCTAGCCCGCACCGAGGGCAGGAAAAGCTGAAATCCATGGCAGCCCTCACGCCGTTAATGACCGCTTTTGTGCGGGAGAGGACAGTAGCTAGCCCGCAGCAACAATCTCCGTAAAAATTCAGGTAGTCCGGATACTAAGGACAACAATGGCAGGTCACGTCGAAACAAAAACAAAGCGCCGCGTGCTTGGCGATGATAAGGAGGATCTGGCGGTCAGCGCCGGATTCGAGGCTCTAAACCGGTCGTGGAAGAAGCCATTCAAAAGAACCACTCTGGGCCCGTCCAATCTGGACCGAATACTTGACCGCTTATGCCAGATACATGGCACCTCTGAAAAGCCAGCTAATCACACTAATAGAGACTGCTGGGTGTTCAAGCTGGCCGGCAAGTTAATTGCCGAAACAATGACAAGGGGCTAAACAGCGACGACGAGGAAGAGACCCGACCGCCCGAACAACGAGAGGATGAAGGGTTTTCCCCACAAATGCAGACGGTGAATATGATATCTGCGACCCACATACCCAAGAGGAGAGGAAAGCGCACTAAGGGGCGTCTATGCGATGGAGCGATCGCCCCAAAGTTCAACCCATGGTCCTCTTGTCCGATCACTTTCGATCGAAGAGACCATCCGACCAGCATACGCCATGGCGGATTCGCCGCGTGGTTTTAGACCCAATCGTCGATGGGTTTCACCTCATGAGAGTCTGATGGGCGGCGGCAGCAGCTGAACCTGCTTTATCGGGACACGGTCGCAAAATGGGCATAGACCCATCAAGGATTAAACCTACAAAGACAACCTTTAAAGGTGTCATACCAGAGTGGAAGCCAAGCTATGCAGAGCTCAGTCACACCGAAGTGGTCTTGGATCCCGGATAATTTCCGGGCGAAGAGTTAATCTTGACATAGTCCCGTTCGCGAGAGGCTATCATGCTCTGCTTTCGGACGAACCGCTTTGCAAAATTCAGCGCGTGCCGCACTATGCATACCTAAATCTCAAGATGCGGGCCCTCGTGGAGTCATCACGGTCAATGGGAATACGGCGCTCCCTCGAGCGGAGGAACATCTGGCAATGCTCTCGCGGCGAAATCTGAGCAGCCTTCTAAGGCAATTCTCGAGTCCGGCCGTTAAAGGCGGATCTGAAAGCGCCCGAGCAATGCCAACCAAGACCACTGGCGCGATCGAGCATCGCAGCGTAATGCAATCGGCTAACCCTCGCCAGCGCCGATCGCAAGAATAATACTCCGCGTACATCATTATGCTTTGGAGATACCATCGGCACAGGGGAGGGCACGATCGCGCGGACCCAGTGCGGTTCGACCACACCGGGGGCTCGCAAGTATGCCCCCCTTTTTTTATTATTATTTTTCTTCTTTTATGTACACAGGACTCTGTTACCGAAGCCTGTCCGTGGCGAACATGCGAACTCATGATCAACAATCGGGGACTAAAGAAGGCGCGGCGAACACTCGGTGGTCTCAATTACGAGCATTAAATTCGATTATATACACCAAGTCCGCAGCTCATCCCTAGAGGGGACACGTTTATAGTCCAAATCCCTTGCTTACCGCACTATTTGTATCGATCCGCTCCACTAGCGGACTTTCTTTCATAAATAATGCAGCACCTTTTTGATCATAATTGCATTACCTTTTATATATATGTTAATTATATGACATCTTGCACCCGTATATTTTAGTGCGGCCTAATACACCGGGGCTTCGTTCCCCACTCTATGGTGTGATAAGTCCGAACACTTTCACAAGTCGGCACCCGAACTTATAGCATTATATGAATCGGCTCGAATCATGTCTTGGGTCAATAGTTGGGTTTGCGGCTCCCACGTTTTGGTGCCTTCGTTCCATTCCGTCGGCTAAGGTGGCACCGGGGAGAACCACTGCGATTGCGCCCGGTTGAGCAGGCGGCGCCTCGATGGAAAAGCTAAAACTGGCGGCATGATAAGGCGAGAGACTGGTCGCTGTTCGAGAGGTTTTTTCGGGTCCTTAAAGACTCACGCCGCTTCGAATGAAGTTCCGGACAATGTCCGATGAAGGCGTGGATAGTGCCCCGGATTCGGCCTACCAAATACCAGGGGCTTCGCCGAAATTTAAAATTATAGAATTCTATGGCTAAGTGAGAGTGTTCAAGCATTATAAGTCCGGTTGCCTTGTTCGTTGTGTTGAGTGCCTCCCTCGATGGACCCAACAATGGGAACAAGAGTGCTCAAGTTTATCGAACACCCGGCACTCGTGGCTTGGGGGCTGAAATAACGACTTGCCATCTCTCGATTTTATAAGCGGCCGCCTGAAGGTAATATTTTAAATTAAACAAGCGTTGCTTAACGCGCACATGAACAAATTTTCAGCGCGCAGGATAATACATAGCAAATTCACTCAAAGATTACATTTCGGGGGCATTCATCCGCAATATTGCGGGCTCCCTTTAGGACAGTTTTATAATACATCTCGGGCGTGCGATACTCCTTGCCGGCGGCGGGGGTCCGTGAAGCTTCTCCGCATCCAACTTGCCCCATTGCACCTTTGTGCGGGTAAGAACCAGCGGCGCCTTCAATACTGGCGGGCGCTTGATGACATCCACCGGGGGCATGCATCCACCAGCTGCCGCCGCGAGGCCAAAGTAGCTCCTGGCATGGCCTGTCGAGCCACAACCGGACTATAAGGCCCTTCATGGCCTCCTCGGCTACCTTGTGGAGTTCGACCAGCTGCTTGGTGGTCGCTTGGGGCACTGGTGTCCAGCCTCAGCATACTGAGACTAGAAGACTTTTTCCGTCGAGCTCCCCTCCTCGCCACGATAGAATGCGGCGGCATCGGACGCACTACACGGCAGATCTGCAAACACCCCTGGAGAGCTCCGAATGCGGGTAAGTGTCAGGTATTTTACATTAACATGCTTGCTTTGCATGAAAAATGCCTTACCCGCCGCTATTTTCTTTATATCTTCAACCTCCTGAAGGGCCTTATGGGCCTCGCCCTTGGCAGACTTGGCACTTTCAAGAGCCGAGGCAAGCTCGGACTCTCGAGTCTTGGAGTCACGCTCCAAACTCTCATGCCTTTCCATGAGAGCCTGGAGCTCTTGCCGAACTTCCGCCACCCGTGCCTCCTACTTTTCTCGCTCTGCCCGTTCCACGGCCGCACTGTGTTCGCCGCGGACCTGATCCTTGAGGCGCCACCTCGTTAGTGGCCCTGCAATACACATATTATCCTTGTTAATTTGCAGCAAAATCCTTTTACAGAAGGTACCTATCCAAAGTGGTGTTACTCACCTTCTTTGTCCTCGAGCTGCTTCTTCGCATGGCCGAGCTCTCGCTCGGACCGCTCGAGATCCTCCTTCAGCACATCGACCTCCGCCGTTAATGCAGCAGAGGCCAGCAGCGCAGCCTGCAAACCCATATTGACATATTTTTAGCAACCTCACGCATATCTTGTTAGATCCTCGGTCGGCTTTTCTTTCCGAACACCGAACCGAGCATCGAAACTCTTGTCTATCGCGGTATTACATTACATAATTTTAACTTCTTACCTCAAAGCCTGTTAAAAGGCTGCTGCAGGCTTCGGTCAGCCCGCTTTTGGCAAGCTGAACCTTTTGAATCACCGCACTCATGATAGTGCGGTGTTCTTCCTCAATGGAAGCGCCTTTAAGCACCTCCAGCAAGTTATCCGGCGCCTCTGGTTGGACGGAGGCCGCCGGTGTCACGGTCTTGCCCTTCTTTCAAAGGGGCCGCTTGCCGGACTCTGGAACCACTGCGGGTTCCGATGTAGAGTCCGGCGCAAAGTCCGAGAGGTTGCCTGACGGCGCCTCCAGAGCCTCCTCCTGATGGGTCCCTCTCGGGGATCCCACCTCGGCGTCCTCGTCGGCGCGTGGGGTGGAGGCGGTCGGAAGTGAATTCACATCCGACGAGGCCAACGACCCGCTCGATGAGTCGGGGAGATCGTCATCGGCTGGACTACGGACAGAATGCAGCGTTAGAAGGACACTATGTGACATAAAAGATATGCATATAAAGGATCCGGGTACTTACGATCTCGCCGGACGCCTGGCCCTTGGAGGCCACTCATCCTCGCCAACGCTGGTGTTGGCAAAACTGTCCGGGGGGATAGCTCTCCCCCTCTTGGACCCTTCGGCCTCCCCTGTTGAGGGAGCCTTCCTCTTCTTCTCTCCCCCCTCCGGGAGAGAGTACTCCTCCTCCTCCTCATCTTCGGGGGAGGAGTCCGCATCGTCGTCAGACGCCTGATTACGGGAACTCTTTCGAGTTCCCGCGGCCACCTTCTTGGCCTTCTTCTCCGGCACCACGTGCGGTGCCGGAACCAGCAGCCCTGCTAAGCGGGCGTTCACTGGATCTTCTGGCATGGGAGCTGGGCTGATAAGCTGCCTGGCTTTCTCCATCCATTCCTGTCAAAGGAAAGGAAGGGATTAAACCCTCTTATAAACAATTACCATAAAGTGTCCCGTAATGGGGTTGAATCACATACCTCGTCAGTTGGATACTGCGAGCTGAATCCGTGATCTTCCGTCGCGGATGCGGGGGCTTCGGCGCCCTTAAACAGCACCCTCCAGGTGCCTTCGTATGTCGTATCGAAGAGCCCGTTTAGCGCCTGGTGCTGTTCCGGATTGAACTCCCAAAGATCGAATGCTCGTTCTTGGCATGGGAGAATCCGGCGGATGAGCATGACTTGGACCACGTCGACGAGCCTGAGATTATTGCTCACCAGCTTCTAGATGCAGGTTTGGAGTCCAGTCACCTCCTTCGGATCGCCCCACAGCAAGCCCTTCTCTTTCCAGGAGGTGAGCTGCGTGGGGACGCCAGATCTAAACTCGGGGGCCGCCGCCCATGTGGGCTTCTGCGCGCTCGGTGATGTAGAACCACCCGATTGCCATCCCTTGACGGAGTCCACAAAGGCCCCTTGAGCCAAAGGGCGTTGGGTAATTTACCCAACATGGCGCCTCCGCATTCGCTTGCGTGCCCTTCACAACCTTGACAGCGTTGAAGGTCTTGAGCCCTGAGGCGAAGTGGGGCGGATCTGAGGAAGGCCTCACACACGACGATGAACGCCGAGATGTTGAGGATGAAGTTCGGCGCCAGATCGTGGAAATCCAGGCCATAATAGAACATGAGCCCCCGGACGAATGGATGGAGCAGAAAGCCTAGTCCACGGAGGAAGTGGGGAAGGAAAATGACCCTCTCGTGAGGCCCACAGGTAGGGACGAGCTGCCCCTCGTCGGGCAGCCGATGCGCGATATCGCCGGAGAGGTATCCGGTGTAGCGCAGCTTGGTGATGTGCTCCTCCTTAACGGTGGAGGCCAACCACTTGCCTCCCCCTCCGGACATATTCGGAGGAGGTCGAGGAGAGATTCGCGAGCTTGGGCGTTGGAGCTTGAGTGCGCGGAGATGTGTAAGCAAAGGAGGAAGAAGGCGTAGGTGAGAAGGTAAATCCTTATCCCTTATATGTAGGCGGACGAAACTGTACGTCCCCCACCGGCCTGGTAAAACTCGCTTATCTCCCAAGCGCCACCATCAATGGCGTGGTTGGGTTACCCACGTCCGTATTGATGAGAATCCTGGAATAAGGGGAACACGATCTCTGCTTACAGGACGTGCCAAGGAAACCGCCTCGCTAAACGTGCTGAGGTGGTATAGTAAAAAATGATTCAAACGAAGGCTTGGTAGCGGTGTGATGTCACGCCGCATAATACGTCAGCAGATTGAACTAGGTGTACATTTTATTCTCTCTACGATGGAATGTGGAATTTATTTTGCAGAGCCATACACTATCCTGGTGTTCATGATCTTCTCTGGATTATTCAAGGGAGGAACCCGCCTTGCAATGCCGAACATTATGCGCGCCGGACTTATCGTCATTGAAGCCTGGTTCGGGGATCTTGAGGAGTCTGGACTAGGGGTGTCCGACAACGGGACTATCATTATCCGCGGACTCCAAGACTACGAAGATACAAGATTGAAGACTTCGTCCCGTGTCCGGATGGGACTTTCCTTGGCGTGGAAGGCAAGCTTGGCAATATGGATATGTAGATCTCCTACCATTGTAACCGACTCTGTGTAACCCTATCCTCCTCCGGTGTTTATATAAACCGGAGGGCTTTAGTCCGTAGGACAACATACATTACAACAATCATACCATAGGCTAGCTTCTAGGGTTTAGCCTCTTGATCTCGTGGTAGATCCACTCTTGTACTACCCATATCATCAATATTAATCAAGCAGGACGTAGGGTTTTACCTCCATCAAGAGGGCCCGAACCTGGGTAAAAACATCGTGTCCCTCGTCTCTTGTTACCATCCGCCTAGACGCACAGTTCAGGACCCCCTACCCGAGATCCGCCGGTTTTGACACCGAAACCCAGCAAGAGGGCAAAGAAGAATAAGCCGTCCCAAGACCCGGTGGTTACTGAACCGGTGCTTGACTCATCCATTACAGATAGCTCCGCTCATCAGCCACCGCCTGAACCGGATTCTGACATTCCGCAGCCAACTTCTGACCTGCCTGCAGAAGACGTGATTCACAACTCGGATGACCCGGAAACTCCTAGCCTGGCCAAGACGGTTGACCCGGAGGTTGAAATTGTGAAGAGCCAATACGTTGAACCGGGCCGGCCTACTGCCCTTGCCCAATGCACCGCCAAGGAGGAGTTTGCCCAGCGCCGGAAGTCCAAACAAGACATCACCGATTACTCTCACCTAAGTATCGGTGATATAGTCTCAGGTTATCTGAACCAAGTACACAGTACTCGTGACCTGGAAATTGACATGGTAAAGCAAATATAGCATAAATCTGAGGTAAACTTTAAGCTTTTACTCTGAATCTTACTTATTGTACTAGCCACCAAGTCTATTGCTTATGAATGAATATGTTGTAGACTTGATAATCTTCTAGCTATTAGTTTTGTCCGGCTTAATTTGAATATGTTTAACCCGGAGATAGCCGGAAACTTTTAGAATTGGGTCACATTAGCCCCCATGTGTCAAGTACCTTTACTTGTAAAGTGCTTGAGACTTAATATGTGTGACTTGGTAAAATAGACTAAAAATTCTTTAAACATACATTAGCCCCCAAGTGCCAAGTTTCTTTACTTGTAAAATACTTGGGACTTAAATGTTATCTTGAGAAGATTCTTACCATAACCTGATGTCAATGCAGGCCACCGTAAGTCAATTTGAGGCGGAGATTGCTGATTTGAAGAGCCAGTTGAAAACCCAAGAGCTCGAAGCTCAGAAAGCCAATTCCAAGTTTGAATTCAGTGTCTCTGAACAAGAGAAGCTGAAGAAAAATTTTGAATCGGAAAAGAAGGCTTGGGTGGATGAGAGGGCTTCACTGGTGACCCGGGCTGAAACAGCGGAGGCATCTCTTGCCGAGGCAACAAATGAGCTGTCCGACTTAAAGCGGCACATATCCCAAATGGTCTCAGCTATCTTTGGTAAGCCGCCCATAAATATTGTAATCCTTCAAGAGTTATTGTAATAGTTGTCTCCGGCTTACTGTTATACCTGTGAACATGCAGACCCCAGGAGTACCAATCTGAAGGAAAATATGCTTGTCAAGCTGAAGGCACTGTACACCTTGGTAGAGCAGTTGTACTCTGGGTCACAGCGTGCATTGACCGTTGTGGCTTTATCAAACACCTCTCCCCGGCTCCTGCAAGACGTGTTGAGACATCTATTGGTGCTACCTCAACGCATTCAAGACTTAAGGCGGGCATCCGCGAGAGCCGGAGCCGTGGCTGCGTTGAGTCGGGCAAAAGCATGGGTGCCAGAGCTTGACCTTGCTGACCTCTCTCTTGGATATCCAAGTCTTAAGGTGGATGGTTCTGCTTTTGGCGAACAGGACTTCACTGCCTGTGTTAAAGTCGTACGCCCTCTGGCGACTCTCATTGGGGAGGATACTGATCTCACCAAGTATTCGCCGGGTTATGATAGCGAGAACCAGAGAATCCCAAATGTCCCATATGACCAAGTCAGCCTGCTCCCTCCAACGCGTAAGCATACCTTTGCCCCTGAAGTGGACCCGGCCAGTTTAATAGATGATGAAGCTGAATTTGAAGCTTTGAGCGGCATTGACTGGGCCTCGTCCACCTTCGAGACACAACAACGAAGGAGAGGCGGGAAGGATAGCCGGAGTCATCAAGCGGTAGGAGGAATGAGCCGCCACCGGGTTATAACTTGGCAAAGAACAATGCTTCACTTATTCATACTCGGGGAGTCTTGTTATAGGATAGAAAAACTCCTTAATGCCTGTCATGCCTTCTGGTACCTATTGCTTTTGTTAAGCCGCCAATACTATTTTCATCTTGCTTATGTTATTCAAGTGTTTCCTTGATATTTCACCTTGCTCCTGTTTTATCCTGCATATAAAATAGGCAAGGTTTCCTGGACGGCTCTCTACGTCAGTGAGTTATAGAATATTGCTAACCCGGACATGATCAAAAAATCACATATATAAGCCGGTTTATGATTAGTTAAAACATAATCATAACAGCATACCTGCAACTCCTTTTGATAACCTCTTCGGCTTATATAGATTTTTACATGGCACTTTTTAGAACCCGACGTAACCAATATAAAACCGGAAGGATCAAGAACCATCTCCTCAAGAAGGTTTCAATGATAGTTAAAATAATTATACTTGCAATGTTCAGAGGCTCCTGATTCGAATACGATCAGAGAACCGTTCCAAAGGGGTTAAGCTAAGATTCGGATACGATCATATAGCCCCCAGTGGCTTTGGCGATGCCGATCAAGTGGGCATCGACAGCTATGTTCTCTTTGGTTCGAATACGACCTATGTTTGAACAGGAAGCCCCCAAGTGAATATAAGAGTTGTTTAATGACGCTGATTCGCATACGATCCACGTCAGACTGAAAGGGGTTAAGCTATGATTCAAATTTGATCAGGAAGCCCCCAAGTGGGTTTGGCAATATGCCGATCAAGTGGGTATCGACAGCTATGTTCTCTTTGGTTAGAATACGACCTATATTTGAACAGGAAGCCCCCAAGTGACCAAGGCTAGATTCAGATATGATCATAAGCTGGACCAAAGGGAAAGCCGGATTCAGATATGATCCGTCCCCTGTTGGCAGTGTCCATGACCTGATAAAGAAAACATGGAACATTTCTTTATGGGAAAAAAGGACAGAGGTCCTGCTTTATTGCTTTATATAATATGTACATTATAACAAGTATCTTAAAAAAGAAACTTAAGTATAGTAAGGCCGGAGATGAGCTATGTTCCACGGCCGGCGGGTCTCTTCCTCCGATTTAAATGAGTCCTTGTGCTCTCGAATATCGATGAGATAATATGACCCGTTGTGCGGATTCTTGCTGACCACAAAGGGCCCTTCCCAAGGTGGGGATAACTTGTGCATATAAGACTGATCCTGGATGAGCCGGAGCACCAAGTCACCTTCCTGAAAGGTTCTGCTCTTAACCCGGCGGCTGTGATAGCGGTGCAGGTCTTGCTGGTAAATCGCCGAGCGGGCTATCGCCAAGTCTCGCTCCTCGTCCAACAAGTCAAGTCCATCCTGACGAGCCTTTTCGTTATCCGCCTCAACGTAAGCCGCCACTCGGGGTGAGTCGTGTCGGATGTCACTTGGCAGGACCGCCTCTACTCCATAAACCATGAAGAAAGGTGTGTATCCCGTGGATCTGTTAGGCGTAGTGTTGATGCTCCATAACACGGAGGGTAACTCCTCCACCCAACAACCCGAGTCCGCCAAAGGGACCAAGAGCGAGGGCTTGATACCTTTTAGGATCTCTTGATTAGCTCTCTCTGTGACCATTGGATTGAGGGCGAGCAACGGCCAAACATCAAGCGGATATGTTCTCTTTGATGAACTCTTCCATTGCACCCTTAGAGATTAGTGCCATTATCGGTTATAATTCTATGTGGAAAGCCGAAACGAAAGATCACCTTTTTCATGAACTGAACCGCCGTGGCTGCATCACACTTACTGACCGGCTCTACCTCAACCCACTTGGTAAACTTGTCCACTGCCACCAGCAGATGTGTCTTTTTGTCCTTAGACCTTTTGAAAGGTCCAACCATGTCAAGCCCCCAAACTGCAAACGGCCAGGTGATTGGGATCATCCTTAACTCTTGAGCCGGCACATGAGCTCGTCGTGAGAACTTTTGACACCCATCACATTTACTGACCAGGTCCTTTGCATCAGCATGAACCGTCAACCAATAGAAACCATGACGAAAAGCCTTGGCCACGAGAGATTTTGACCCTGCATGATGGCCACAATCTCCTTCATGGATCTCACGGAGTATTTCTTGGCCTTCTGCAGGTGATACACAGCATTGAAACGCCCCAGTGATGCTGAGGTGATGTAACTCGCCGTTAACAATCGTCATGGATTTGGAGCGCCTAACGATTTGTCTCGCCAATGTCTCATCCTCCGGTAATTCACCCCGGGTCATATAAGCCAAGTAAGGCACCGTCCAATCCGGGATAACATGAAGAGCCACCACCAGCTGTGCCTCCGGGTCTGGCACTGCTAAGTCTTCCTCAGTAGGCACCTTGACAGAAGGTTTATGTAAGACATCTAGAAAGGTGTTGGGTGGCACCGGCTTACGTTGGGATCCCAACCGGCTTAAAGCATCAGCCGCCTCATTCTTCCTTCAATCAATGTGCTCCACTTGATAACCCGTGAAGTGACCAGCCACCGCATCTACCTCACGACGATAAGCTGCCATGAGGGGGTCTTTGGAATCCCACTTGCCTGACACTTGCTGAGCCACCAAATATGAGTCGCCCAAGCATCGGACCCGGCTTAAGTTCATATCCTTAGCCATCCGGAGACCATGGAGTAATGCCTCATATTCAGCTGCATTGTTAGTACATGGAAACATAAGCCGAGTACATAACAAAATTTTTCACCTCGAGGGGAAGTTAACACTACTCCAGCCCTCGAGCCTTCTAGCTGCCTGGACCCGTCAAAGTGAATAGTCCAATACGTGTTATCCGGCTTTTACTCAGGGGCCTGCAATTCTGTCCAATCATTGATGAAGTCTACCAAGGCCTGAGACTTAATAGCCGTCCGGGGCATGTATTTCAAGCCATGAGGCCCAAGCTCAATAGCCCACTTGGCGACTAGATCACCCGTGGCCTCCTGTTACGAATAATGTCTCCCAAAGGGGCAGAACTTACCACAGTTATAGGATGGCTTTGAAAATACTGCTTCAATTTCCGGTTTGCCATGAACACCCCATAAACAAGCTTCTGCCAATGAGGGTACCTTTGCTTGGATTCAATGAGCACCTCACTGATGTAGTAAACCGGCCGTTGAACCGGATGCTCCTTACCGACTTCCTTATGCTCCACCACGATGGCAACACCGACGGCTCGTGAATTGGCAGCCACATATAACAGCAAAGGCTCTTTGTCAATTGGAGTTGCAAGAATCGGCGGTTCAGACAGTTGTCTCTTTAAGTCCTCAAAAGCAGCATCAGCGGCCTCACTCCAAACAAAAGTGTCAGTTTTCTTCATCATCTGATACCATGGGAGGGCTTTCTCACCGAGCCGACTTATGAACCGACTTAAGGCGGCGACGCGACCCGCCAGTCGCTGAACATCATTGATGCACGCCAGTTTAGCCAAAGAGGTAATCGCCTTGATCTTCTCAGGGTTAGCTTAGATGCCTCTGTTGGACAGCAGAAAGCCCAAAAGCTTGCCTGCAGGGACACCAAACACGCATTTGGCCGGGTTAAGCATCATCTTGTAGACCCAGAGATTATCAAAGGTCTCCTTTAAGTCGGATATCAAGGTCCTTTTCTCGGGACTTCACCACAATGTCATCCACATAGGCATGGACATTACGCCCAATTTGGTCGTGCAAACAATTCTGCACACACCGCTGGTAAGTCGCCTGGGCACTCTTGAGCCCAAATGGCATAGATACATAGCAGACGGCTCCAAACGGAGTGATGAAAGCCGTCTTCTCCTGGTCCTTAACTGCCATTTTAATCTGATGATAACCGGAGTAAGCATCCAAAAAGCTCAAACGCTCACAACCCGTTGTAGCATCAATGATTTGATCAATACGGGGAAGAGCAAAAGGGTCAGCTGGACAAGCCTTGTTTAAGTCCGTGTAATCCACGCACATCCGCCAGCTGCCGTTCTTCTTGAGGACGAGCACCGGTTAATAACCACTCGGGTGAAAAACTTCAATGATAAACCCGGCCGCTAAGAGCCGGGCGACTTCTTCCCCAATAGCTTTCCGTCTTTCTTCATTAAAACGGTGAAGAAACTGCCTGACCGGCTTATACTTTGGATCAATATTGAGAGTGTGCTCAGCGAGTTCCCTCGGTACACCCAGCATGTCAGAAGGTTTCCATGCAAAGATGTCCCGGTTCTCACGGATGAACTCGATGAGCGCGCTTTCCTATTTGGGATCCAAGTTGCTGCTGATGCTGAATTGTTTAGAAGAATCACCTAGGGTAAAGTCAACAAGCTTTGTCTCAGCTGCCGACTTAAACTTCAACGACGGGTCATGCTCTGTAGTTGGCTTCTTCAGGGATGTCATATCCGCCGGGTCAACATTATCTTGATAAAACTTGAGCTCCTCTGCTGCACAGGCCGACTCAGCATAAGCTGCGTCACCTTCTTCACACTCCAATGCTACCTTACGACTGCCATGTACAGTGATGGTGCCCTTGTAACCCGGCATCTTGAGCTGTAAATAAACGTAACACGGCCGGGCCATAAACTTAGCATAAGCCGGCCGTCCAAACAGAGCGTGGTATGGGCTCCTGATCTTGACCACCTCAAACATCAACTTCTCAGCTCGGAGTCATGTTCATCTCCAAAAGCCACCTCTAGCTCAATCCGCCTTGGCCGGGTAAGCCGACTTACGGGGACAACTCCATGGAAAGCAGTGTTGGATGTTCTCGATTTTTATCATCAACCCCATCGCTTGAAAGGTCTCGTAGTAAAGGATGTTGATGCTACTACCCCATCCATGAGCACCTTGGTGAACTTATACCCACCAACCTGAGGCGCCACTACCAAAGCCAGCTGACCCGGATTATCGACCCGCGGAGGATGATCCTCTCTGCTCAATATGATGGGCTGCTCTGACCACCATAAATAACGAGGGATTGCCGGCTCAACAGAATTCACAGCCCTCTTATGAACCTTCTGGTCACGTTTCCACAAACTAGTGGTAAACACATGATACTGTCCGCCACTTAACTGCTTCGGATGGCTTTGATAACCCGGCTGTTGCTGCTGCTGTCCGCTTTGACCAAACTGCTGCTGACTGTGCCACCTGGATGCCCCTGAAAACCAGAATTTGAACCGCCGCCCGGGCCATGAAAGGCGCCGGCCCCTGAGCCGCCACCAGACCCTTGACCGCCGTCGAAGGTGTTGGAATTTTTAAACGCCTTCATGATCGCACAATCTTTCCATAGATGTGTGGCCGGCCGCTCCCGGGTGCCGTGTCTCAGGCAGGGCTCATTGAGTAGTTGCTCCAGCGATGGGCCTGACCCGCCGGATCGTGGCGGCTTACCTTTACGTCTTGGATTGTTACCTCATACGTTGGCATTGGCCACAAACTCCGGGTTACCGTCCGCCTTACGCTTATTGCCGCCTTGATTCCCCGGGTTATGCTGCTGACCCTTTCCATTGCCGTTCCGTTTTCCCTTCCCTGTCTTCTCATTGTCAGACGCAGGATCCTTGGTACTATCAGAATCGGCGTATTTGACTAAAGCTGCCATCAGCGTACCCATATCTATGAGGTCACGCTTAAGGCGCCCCAGTTTCATCCTCAGCGGCTCAAAACGGCAATTTTTCTCTAGCATAAGAACTGCAGATCCGGCGTCCATCTTATCGGAAGAATGAATTATCTCCTTGACCCGGCGTACCCAATGGGTGGTGGATTCACCTTCCTCTTGCTTACAATCCGTCAAGTCCACAATCGACATAGATTGTTTACAGGTGTCCTTGAAGTTCTGGATGAACCGGGCCTTTAACTCGCCCCATGAACTAATGGAATTGGGTGGTAAGCCTATTAGCCAAGACCAGGCTGTTCCATCCAACATCATGGTGAAATATTTAGCCATTGCCGCGTCACTGACCTCTAGCAGCTCCATGGCCATCTCATAGCTCTCAATCCACGCTCCGGGCTATAAATCAGCCGTGTAATTTGGCACCTTTCGAGGTACCTTAAAGTCCTTTGGCAGACGTACATCACGCAGAGCTGGCACCAGGCAAGGGACTCCACCGGTTCTAGTGGCTACTCCCGCCTCAACAGATGTCATTGGATACTCCGGGTGATCATTCTCCTGACGTACTTGGTCCTGCGCCGGATTATAGCCCCCGGGCTGGTCACGTCGTTGGGCATTGCTTGATAAAGCTTCCGACTCCATGCGTCTGCTGTAACTCGGGCTCCGGTTCTGGCGAGGTGGTGCTACCCAGGGCGGGGGAGTGGAATGAATCCTGCCCCGGCTATAAGAATAGGTCTCCTGCTGAGCCAGGGCTGTCTGGAGGAGCTCCCTGACCCTCCGGGTCTCCACCGCCGTGGGGTCATCTCCTTCCATAGGAAGAGCCGCTAAACGCGCTGAAGCTGCGATCAATTTCTCCATGGGGTTGGAAAAGTGACCCGGTGGAATCGGTACATAACGTGGTGGTGGCATGCTCACGTGAGGCGGTACCATATCCCTAGGCTGAGCCGGTCCTCCTGTTCCGGCTGTCACAAGCCGATCGGCCTCTGGCGGGTTACTAGGGCCGGCTCCGGGTGTAGCAAAGAGAACCCGGGGATCGTAATTCGGAGGTAAACGAGACTGCGTTTTCTCATGTCTCCTCCTCATCACCTCATTGGATGCGTTTAAGCTCATCGTGAGCTGGTAAGCTTCTCACTGCAAGCGCTGTGCCCGAGCGTCGAGAGCCGCCCGCTCCGCAGCTAGTCTGGTATCCTCAGCTGCCAAAGCCTCCTTGGCCTGAGCTATCTCCTCACGCACTCGCGCTACCACTGCGTCAGGGACATCTTTATCTGCAGGAATCACCGTGGTAGTTAACAGGGCCATAAGCTTGTCCATGAGATCCATCAGCACCTGAGCCGATGGGCGCACAGGGCCGCCTGCCTCGGCTGCTCCTGATCCGGACGTGATCGCTGCGGCTGTTGTAGAGTTTGAACCGGGCTGGGTTCCAGCCATGAAGATTCCGGCCCATCTTGGCGGCTCATCGGGGTCCGGAATACTGATGCCATCGGAACAGCCCCCAGCACGCCGTCTTGTACCTGATACAATGAATCTGTTGAGCCGGCGGACGAGTCACCATCTGAAAGGACGGCCATCTCACCCCCATCTTCAGATCCAAAAAGTTCTTTTCTGTGCACGCAGCCCAGGAAGGCACACCTCATGACCGGCTGAGTCCGGGTCTTCCTCGCACGCTGAGCCGTCTCGACGAGGTCGGTGCAGTTGTCCGGCTCAGGGCCCGGCTCACCGATCCGGCCGATGAAGACGTGGATTCTGCGAAGGGACCCGGTATCCGTACTCAATTGAGCGGCGTCGGGACCCCAGCCTTCATCATCGATGTAGATCTTGCGCGACGACTCTTGGTCATCCGGCCCTCGTACCCTTGAGCCCTTGAAGTTGCCCTTCAAGAACTCAAATCCACCGTGTGCTGGCCCCATGGTGTGCGCCAACTGTCGTGGAATAGTCACGTCAGATGTCCTCGTGAAAGGACTTAGTTGTGGAGCCATCGCAACTAGGAAGCTTGAAGGGTTAAATCGGGACAAGGGACACGAGAGAGTTTATACTAGTTCGGCCCCTTACGGTGAAGGTAAGGCCTCGTCTAGTTGGGTTGGTATTGATGTTTCGATAACCAGGGAGCGAGACACGCTATGCCCGGTTCTCGATGTGTTGTTTCTTGCCCTTAGACGCCAGCAGGTCGTCCCCTTATATACACGGGTTGACGCCCATCGGCTTACAGAGTCCCGGTCGGCTTATAAGCAGAGTCCGGCTCGGTGACCAGTTAAATCTACCTTACATTACAAGTCATGCCATCATGGCGGTTTAATACAATGGGCTTAAGCCGCCAGCTGGCCTTAAGCTCCTTATTGAACCGCCATCTTCATGCTTGGTCTTGGGCTTCCTCTGATGAGTACTCTTTGCGTAACCCGGCCCCTCCTGGGCGGCTTACACAAATAGTCATATCCCCAACATATGGTGAACCGCTTTGTGATGAAGTTGGAGCATAATTTTATTTATTGCTTGTCTTCCTTATGAGTGGTGGTCGGGGACGAGCGATGGTCTTTTCCTACCAATCTATCCCCCTAGGAGCATGCGCGTAGTACTTTGTTTTCAATGAGTTGTAGACTTTTGCAAAAATTATATGAGTTCTTCATGATTAATGATGAGTCCATGGATTATACGCACTCTCACCCTTCCACCATTGCTAGCCTCTCTTGTGTCGTGCAACTTTTGCTGGTACCATACACCCACCATATACCTTCCTCAAAACAGCCACCATACCTACCTATTATGGCATTTCCATAGTCATTCCGAGATATATTGCCATGCAACTTTCCACCATTCCGTTTATTATGACACGCATCATCATTGTCATATTGCTCTTTGCATGACATGTAGCTCACATCGTATTTGTGGCAAGGCCACCTTCATAATGTTCATACATGTCACTCTTGATTCATTGCATATCCCGATACACCGCCGAAGGCATTCATATAGAGCCATATCTTGTTCTAAGTATTGAGTTGTAATCTTGAGTTGTAAGTAAATAAAAGTGTGATGATCTTCATTATTAGAGCATTGTCCCAGTGAGGAAAGGATGATGGAGACTATGATTCCCCCACAAGTCGGGATGAGACTTCGGACTTTACAAAAAAAGAAAGGCCAAACAAAAAAATGAGAGAAAAAGAGAGAAGGGACAATACTACTATCCTTTTTACCACACTTGTGCTTCAAAGTAGCACCATGATCTTCATGATAGAGAGTCTCTTATGCTGTCACTTTCATATACCAGTGAGAATTTTTCATTATAGAACTTGGCTTGTATATTCCAATGATGGGCTTCCTCAAAATTCCCTAGGTCTTCGTGAGCGAGTTGGATGCACACCCACTTAATGTCTTTTGTTGAGCTTTCATACATTTATAGCTCTAGTGCATCCATTGCATGGCAATCCCTACTCACTCACATTGATATCTATTAATGGGCATCTCCATAGCCCGTCGATATGCCTAGTTGATGTGAGACTATCTTCTCCTTTTTTGTCTTCTTCACAACCACCATTCTATTCCACATATAGTGCTATGTCCATGGCTCACGCTCATGTATTGCATGGAAGTTGAAAAAGTTTGAGATTACTAAAGTATGAAACAATTGCTTGGCTTGTCATCGGGGTTGTGCATGATTAAATACTTTGTGTGATGAAGATAGAGCAACAGCCAGACTATATGATTTTGTAGGGATAACTTTATTTAGCCATGTTATTTTGAGAAGACATGATTACTTTGATTAGTATGCTTGAAGTATTACTATTTCTTATGTCAATATGAACTTTTATTTTGGATCATTTGGATCTGAACATTCATGCCACAATAAAGAAAATTACATTGAGAATTATGCTAGGTAGCATTCCACATCAAAAAAATCTGTTTTTATCATTTACCTACTCGAGGACGAGCAAGAATTAAGCATGGGGATGCTTGATATGTCTCCAACGTATCTATAATTTTTGATTGTTCCATGCTATTATATTACCCGTTTTGGATGTTTATGGGCTTTACTTTACAAATTTATATCATTTTGGGACTAACCTACTAACCGGAGGCCCAACCCGTATTGTTGTTTTTTTGCCTATTTCAGTGTTTCGAAGAAAAGGAATATCAAACGGAGTCCAAATGGAATGAAACCTTCGGAAGCGTGAGGTTTGGAACGAACGTGATCCAGAGGACTTGGAGTGCAAGTCAAGAAAGAAACAAGGCGGCCACGAGGGTGGAGGGCGCCCCCCATTGGGCGCGCCCCCCTATCTTGTGGGCCCTTCGGGTGTCCATCGACCTACTTCTTCCTCCTATATATACCCATGTAACCTGAAAACATCAGAAGCGACCACGAAAACCTAATTCCACCGCCACAACCTTCTGTATCCGGGAGATCCCATCTTGGAGCCTTCGCCGGTGCTCCATCGGAGGGGGAGTCGATCACGGAGGGCTTCTACATCAACACCATAGCCTCTCCGATGAGTTGTGAGTAGTTTACCACAGACCTTCGGGTCCATAGTTATTAGCTAGATGGCTTCTTCTTCTCTCTTTGGATCTCAATACCATGTTCTCCTTGATCTTCTTGGATATCTATTCGATGTAACTCTTTTTGTAGTGTGTTTGTCGAGATCCAATGAATTGTGGGTTTATGATCAAGTTTATCTATGAGAAATATTTGAATCTCCTCTGAATTCTTTTATGTGTGATTAAGTTATCTTTGCAAGTCTCTTTGAATTATCAGTTTGGTTTGGCCTACTAGATTGATCTTTCTTGGAATGGGAGAAGTGCTTAGCTTTGGTTTCAATCTTGCGGTGTCCTTTCCAGTGATAGCAGGGGCAGCAAGGCACGTATTGTATTGTTGCCATCGAGGATAAAAAGATGGGGTTTATATCATATTGCATGAGTTTATCCCTCTACATCATGTCATCTTTCTTAATGCGTTATTCTGTTCTTTATGAACTTAATACTCTAGATGCATGTTGGATAGCGGTCGATGTGTGGAGTAACACTAGTAGATGCAGGCAGGAGTCGGTCTACTTGTCACGGACGTGATGCCTATATACATGATCATGCCTAGATAATCTCATAATTATTCGCTTTTCTATCAATTGCTCGACAGTAAGTTGTCCACCCACTGTAATACTTATGCTATCTTGAGAGAAGCCACTAGTGAAATCTATGGCCCCCGGGTCTATCTCTTATCATATAAGATTTCAATCTACTTTTATTTGCATCTTTACTTTTTCTATCTATATTATAAAATACCAAAAATATTTATCTTATCATATTATCTCTATCAAATCTCACTTTTGCAAGTGGCCGTGAAGGGATTGACAACCCCTTTATTGCGTTGGTTGCGAGTTCTTGTTTGTTTGTGTAGGTGCGTGGGACTTTTGAGGAGCCTCCTATTGGATTGATACCTTTGTTCTCAAAAACTGAGGGAAATACTTACGCTACTATTGCTGCATCACCATTTCCTCTTCGAGGAAAACCAAAGCAAGCTCAAGACATAGCAGCCGCCATTGAAGAGGTACGGTTTAAAACATGCTCTGTGATTGTCATCTTAAAATATAACATTGTCCATTGTGTCTTGGCAGAAAGAACATCCGCCAGACTATATCTAGGGATCCTGCCCGTCACGGCTCTACCTGCCGAATTCCGGCACCGGTCTCGAGGGTAGAGGCTAACGCGGGGACGACACCGCACGGTCCTCCTATAGAAGATTCGGATAGAATTTCTGCTACGAATTCCGAGGTGGAGAGCGCTATGAATCATCAGCGTCGGCGGGCCGCGCTCCGTGACCCTAGTTTTTCCGAAGAGGCTTTCAATGCCTTCAACTCGGGAGACGCGTACATCCGAGCTGCTCAAGATGGGCTTGCTAGAGCCACAAACCAGTATTTAAAAGATATATGGGTAAGCCAAATCTGATAATTATGTATATCAGTAGCCCTGAGACTTGAAACAGTTGGTACAACTGATTTAAGGATCATTGTATGAACAAGTTCTTACAGAGAAGAATACCCTTTTATCTCAAGAGCTGGAGAAGTGTCAAGCCCAGCTAAGGGTCGCAGTTGCCGAAATGGAGGAATCCAAGAAGGCCTCATCTGGTAATATTTCTCTGATCGAGGAAAAACGTAATTACGTGTACCATTTAGTGTTCGGCACATTGCAGATCTAACAATATATTCCGCAGATAATCCCTAAGTGAATCTGGAGATCCTACAAGAGGATGAACAAAGAGCTCAACGATAACTAGACGCCGGCGAGCGTGTACTTACACGAGTCAGGCGGGAGAAAAATGATCTCTAGGATGCCAATACCCGGCTGAGCATAGAATTGAAACATGTTCGGGCCCAGCTAGCTGACTCCGTGAAGGAGAATAGAAGGCTTCAACGCGGCATTTTTAGTATGTGCTCAAACGAACCTTTATATAGTTAAGTGAAAAGCGGGCTATGAGTTATATCTATAGGTATGTTGGTGAGTGCGTCGAAGAGGAGATGCCGGATCTGAGCGATCTTACGCAAGAGTTTCTGGCTGCGAACAAGTTCGGCAGGTGATGCAGGGTGTTGCCAAGGCGTTGTGGCCATCCGCCTCCCTGCCAGGAAGCATGGGGAGCTTGTACAGTTGCTCAAGGGAGCGTGGTGGCGTTTCCGACTATGGAAGGTATCTGCCTGTCGACAAGGTGCGAGCGAAGCTTGGGCCATGGTAAAACATGATATACCAAGCTTGATCCGAATCACATGGCCCGGGTCGGACCTATAGGGTCAGATGGGAATGAGATTCATGTTAGTCTGGTATATGACCAGGTAGGATTAGCCGCAAAGTATTCCCAACAGGATTGTAGGCTAGACAGCCTGTTGGATGGCATAGAAGAAGATGTGAGTCTAAGTGACTATGTACTTCAATTGACATATTTGTCCCTAGCCGGATTGTAAATCATTTGTCGTGGTGGACCTTTTCACTTTCGCCTCCGGACTCGACAGTCCGGAGTGTTTCCGAATACCCGCTCAGTTATATAAACCGGGGTCCGCGTGGAAACCAGGCGTAGGGGTCATAATTGCATGGATAGTAAGAAACATCTTCCAGAGAGAATAGTTCCGTTAAGGGTTCCTTTCCCTGGGTACACATGCATTAATGTGCATGTCTAAACTGCGAGCAAGAACGCAGTATATGCAACATCTGGGGGTTTGTATTGTAATAGGTAAAAACATCTTTAGTTCACCGACCGAATATTCCCTTAAGAACGTTAGCTTTCGGCTTCACCCAGTCTGAGGTACACGTCCGGAGTACCCGGCAGTTACAATCGCAGAGGTGTTCCCCTTATGCCCTAGCAGAACTAACGGGAACGTAGGGCATAAACACAGGAGCCAGGCAACCCATCTTGGCCAAAATTTAAATCATATCGATGCATATAATGGTGAAGAAAAGGTACATATGGGAAAGGGACACATATGCAGTGGGCGTGATGCCTGGAAGATAATTATATTAAGCTTCTGTATAAGAAGCCCCCATGTATAATGAGCGCACATGCTTGAGGATTAGCGCGTCAAGAGTGTGTAGCAAGTCACACTTAAAGCCTTAGAGCCATAAAAAGAAAGAGAGAGGATGTAACTAAAAGTAAAAAAAGAGCAGAGGGAAGGAGACGAACAAAGAGTTCGGTGCTAGGCCTAGAATCTTTGGAGTCTGGCTGTGTTCCATGGGGTCGGCTCGAGTCGATTATCTGATGCATCACGCAGGCGGTACCTTCTTCGGTGATAACTTTATGAATGATGAAGGGACCCTCCCACTTGGGCTTCAGCTTGTCCTTTTTCTTCTCTGGTAGGCGTAGAACGAGCTCGCCAATGTTATAAGTTTTGGCTCGTACTTCTCTGCTTTGATACCTGCGAGCCTGTTGCTGATAAAATGCGGAACGGGCTTTTGCAACGTCGCGCTCCTCCTCCAGGGCATCTAAACTGTCCTGTCGATCAAGCTCGGCTTCTCTCTCTTCATACATGCGCACTCGAGGTGAGTCATGAATAATATCACAGGGCAATACCGCCTCTGCGCCGTGCACCATGAAGAAGGGTGTGTATCCGGTAGTGCTATTTGGCGTGGTCCGCAGCCCCCATAGTACGGAGTCAAGCTCCTCGACCCAGTGCGTGTCTGATTCCTTTAGAGATCGCACTAGTCTGGGTTTGATGCCTCTCATAATAAGACCGTTTGCTCGTTCAATTTGCCCGTTTGTTTTAGGATGATAGATAGAGGCGTAATCGAGCTTAATGCCCATATTGCCGCACAAAGTTTTCACCTTGACGGCTGTGAAATTGGAGCCATTATCGGTGATGATGTTGTGGGGGACACCATAGCGGTGCACGACCCCTGATACGAAGTATATCACTGGTCCGGATTCGGCCGTTTTAACTGGTTTGACCTCTATCCATTTGGTGAATTTATCCACCATGACCAACAGGTATTTTTTCTTATGGCTTCCTCCTTTAAGGGATCCGACCATATCGAGCCCCCAGACCTCAAAGGGCCAAGTTATGGGGATTGTTTGGAGAGCGGTGGGTGGCATATGGCTCTGGTTGGCGAAGAGCTGGCAACCAATGCAATGTTGGACGAGGTCCTGTGCGTCTGCTCGGGCTGTCGACCAGTAGAAACCTGTACGGAAGGCCTTGCTTACAAGGGCCCGAGCTGCAGCGTGGTCGCCGCCCAGTCAAGCATGAATTTCGGCCAAGAGTTTCCGCCCTTCCTCTTCGGAGATACATCTTTGAAGTACTCCGATAGCGCTTCTCTTATAAAGCTCTCCCTCGTGGACCTTGTAGGCTTTAGAGCGCCGCACAATGCAGCGTGCCTCATTTTGATCCTCGGGGAGTTCTTGCCTATTTAGGTAGGCTAAGAAGGGTTCGGTCCATGAGGCGATGACAGCCATGATCAAATGGGCTGAAGGTGTTATTTCGGTGGCAGAGCCTCCAATTATGTCAGTGTGTTAGGAATCTGGGGTTGTGGTTGGATTCGGACTAGTATTGACGGTCTCCCCTTGCCACACCACGAATGACTTTAACAGCCTTTCCAAGAAGATGTTAGGTGGGACGGGGTCGCGCTTAGCACCGATGCGGGCAAGGATATCCGCTGCTTGATTGTTTTCTCGAACCACATGATGAAATTCAAGCCCCTCGAATCGAGCTGATATTTGGAGGACGGCATTACGATAAGCCGCCATTTTCGGATCCTTGGCGTCAAAGTCTCCATTTATTTGAGATATTGCGAGGTTCGAATCCCCACGCACTTCTAGGCATTGGATGCCCATGGAGACAGCCATCCGAAGACCATGCAATAGAGCCTCGTATTCAGCTGCATTATTGGAGTCTGTGTATAGTATTTGGAGTACGTATTGGACTGTATATCCGGTGGGGGATGTCAAGACAACACCCGCTCCCAGACCAGCCAACATTTTAGAGCCGTCAAAGTGCATGATCCAATTGGAATATGCGCCGTACTCTTTAGGGAGTTTGGCTTCTGTCCATTCGGTGACGAAGTCATCCAGTACTTGTGATTTAATGGCTCGCCGTGGTTTATATGTAATGTCGAACGGGAGGAGCTCGATGGCCCACTTAGCAATCCGGCCCATGGCATCGCGGTTATTTATTTTATCGTTGAGTGGTACTTTGGAGGCCATCGTGATTGAACACTCTGGAAAGTAGTGTCGTAGTTTCCGGGATGCCATGAAGACCGCGTATGCTATCTTTTGATAATGTGGGTACCGTGACTTGCATGGTGTGAGGACAGTGGATACGTAGTATACCGGCTTTTGAAGCAGGAACTTATGTCCGTCCTCCTCTCGTTCGACGACGAGCACTGCGCTTACAACTTGGTGTGTTGCAGCTATATATAACAACATGGGTTCACCAACGTTTGGTGCGGCCAGGATTGGGTTGCCGGCCAGGAGGGCCTTTATTTCTTCCAGTCCGGCCGTCGCCGCATCCGTCCACTCAAAATGTTTGGTGCATCGAAGAAGGCGATAAAGAGGTAGTGCCTTTTCTCCCAATCGGGAGATAAAGCGGCTTAAGGCAACCATGCATCCAGTTAATTTCTAGATTTGTTTGAGGTCTATTTGGGTAGCCAACTGTGACAAAGATCGAATTTTAGCCGGGTTTGCTTCAATTCCTCTGTTGGAAACAATGAAACCCAGCAGCTTTCCAGCGGGAACGCCGAAAAAACAATTTTCCGGATTGAGCTTGATGTCATATGTTCGGAGGTTGTCGAACGTGAGCCTCAGGTTATCTATTAAAGATTCGACATGTCTGGTCTTGATGACCACGTCGTCCACGTATGCCTCAACTATTTTGCCAATTTATTTTTCCAGGCGTGTCTGAATCATGCGTTGGTAGGTTGCACCGGCATTTTTGAGCCCAAAAGGCATGGTGTTAAAACAGAAAGGGCCGTATGGGGTGATAAATGCCGTTGCGGCTTGATTGGACTCCGTCATCTTGATTTCATGGTATCCGGAGTATGCATCGAGGAAGCACAATGAGTCGTGTCCTGCAGTAGTGTTGATGATTTGATCGATGTGGGGGAGGGGAAGGGATTCTTGGGGCAAGCCTTATTGAGGTCCTTGAAATCGACACATAGGCGCCAGGATTTATCCTTCTTTGGTACCATCACCAGGTTTGCTAGCCAGTCCGGGTGTTTTATTTCTCTGATGAATCCGGCCTCGAGTAACTTGGCTAGCTCCTCTCCCATAGCTTGTCATTTAGGCTCTGAAAAGCACGGTAGTATCTGCTTGACCGGCTTGTATCCCTTTAATATGTTGAGACTATGCTCGGCCAGCCTGCGTGGGATCCCTAGCATATCTGAAGGATGCCAGGCGAAGATGTCCCAATTCTCGCGTAAGAACGCCCGCAGTGCAGCGTCGATTGTGGGGTTCAGCTATGCCCCGATGGATGCTGTTTTTGTAGAGTCCGTTGGGTGGACTTGGAATTTGACTATTTCGTCCGCTGGTTTGAAAGAGGTGGACTTGGATCGCTTATCGAGTATCACGTCGTCCCTATCCGCTATGGAGCGTAATGCAGTTAATTCTTCAGCCGCGAGGGCTTCGGATAATGCCTCAAGGGCCAGGGCGGTGGTTTTATTTTCGGCGCGAAGTGCTATGTCCGGATCACTTGCTAGAGTGATGATTCTGTTGGACCCGGGCATCGTGAGCTTCATGTACCCATAATGGGTATAGCTTGGAAGCTCGCGAATGCGTCCCGCCCTAAAAGGGCGCGGTATCCACTACTGAACGGGGCCACTTGGAATGTTATCTCTTCGGACCTGTAATTTTCTGGCATGCCTATACCACATCAAGTGTGATTTTTCCCGCACATCGTGCCTCCCGACTAGGGATAATTCCTCGGAAGGTCGTGCTGCTTTGCTCAATGCGGCTCTTGTCTATTTCCATTTTATTGAGAGTTTCCTCGTAGATGAGGTTTAATCCGCTACCGCTGTTCATAAGCACTTTAGTAAGCCGGAAGCCGTCCACAATTGGACTAAGGACCAAAGTGGCTGGTGCTCGGACTGCTCGGAATTGAGGTTCATCACTGGCATTAAAGGTTATAGATGTGTCGTTCCAGGCATTTATTGCTGCAACATGGCAGACTTCGGCGAGGCCGCGGAGTGCTCTCTTGCGCCTGTTATTCGAGGCAAAAGTCTCGAAGACTGTCAACACTGTATTGTTGTTTTCTACGGGATGATGCTATGCGGTATTGTTAATGAGGAGATCCTCACTGCTATTGGCCATCTGCCGAAGTATCCAACATGCTCTAAGGCTGTGTGTTGGTACGGTATCCGGTGTGGTGTGAATTTTGCATGGCCTATTGAGCCATCCCTCCAATACGGTTCCACGCCCTGTAATGGGCTTTGGTTTCTTTGTGATTGGATCGGGTGACTTGCGAGAGTGCACCCTGTTGGTTCGGACGAGGGGTTTAGTGAGAGCCAGAGGATCCCAGAATGTTGCCTGGGTTTTCCAGGCGCTTTCCATCGCACAATACTTCTATACTATGGCTGCCAAGTCAGCAAAGTGTGATATGTCACGGCGACTTATGGCGTTAAGGTTTCCTTTGTCCGTGCAATTTTTGCAAAAGAATGAGATTGCGTCTTCCTCGCGATAGTCCTTAACCTTGCTCATTACAAGGAGGAATCTGGCCCAAAAGTGATGTACTGTCTCTTGGGATTGTTGTCTGATGTGGGAAAGATCGCTTGTATCTGGGTGGGTGGGTGGATTTAAGTCCGAACCCTGACACGCTCCGGGACCCAGAGGCTGAGGAGCTTCCAAACTTGGTAGTTCGGGTTCCGGGATGTTACCCAATTTTTCTGGCCCGCTGTCTGATTCTAAATTCCGAGTTTGGGTCATGTCCTCCCGCGAGCAGGTATCCGGCTCAGAGAGCTCGGGAATCCGGACATAGTTCATCCTCAAAATAGAGGAAGAGTTGCTGCATTGCTCCTCCACCGCCGCTATGTGATGGGTGATTGGCGGAGAGTTAATCTCTCTTTGATCGGGTTTAAGCCCAATCCGATCATAGTTCATAGCGACTCCCAAAGCGGCGATGCGATCCAGGAGCTTGTTCAAGGACAAAAGTTCCATTGGATCCATCCGCTCGGCGTATTCCGAGCTGACATAGAGGCTGTTTTCGATGACCCGAGAAGCCATCGTCGGCACGGCGGCCGAACGGGCGGTCATGATGAAGCCGCCTAGTTGGTGGGTTTATCCTAAGGCCAGGGCTCCCCCGGAGGCGATGTTGTCCTTGATAACAAGGCAAGCCATCAAACCTTTTTTTCGACGTCACTGTGGAACTCTCAATGAAAGCACCAATGTCGGTGTCAAAACCGGTGTCCAGTCGGATTGAGGGCGGGGAGCCGGCTGGAGGGCTAGCCGGATTGAGGGTGTTGGCCGCCCCGATGTTTTGAAAAGTGGACTTGTGCTCCTGAGCCTACCTAAGGGTCATCCCCCAGCAACACTCCATAGGGCAAAGGACAGAGTCTCCTTGTTGAATTGTTCAGGCATCATTTCATAATCCTAGAAAGGTTGTGGATCCGACCATCAAATGGAAGTTCAAAAGGAAATTATTACCTTGTAAAGTGCATGATACCAACATAACTTGCATTCGGTAGTTGTTTATCTAGGATTGATGAACCGGGAAAGGGTGCCATGTCAAACTATCAACAAGTATTCTCAAGATATAAAATCTCACAACGTGTATCAGCCCTGACATAAGCAAATGAACTATTCACACTCAAACAAACATGCATGTCTCGGTTGTTATTCCTTAGACATGTCTCAAATATAAAATGTCTTTAGGATATCTAATGGCAACATTAAGATGTCTGGGCAGTCGGGCACTGATTGGAGGGAGTTCTCTATGCGTACTACCCATCAAGATGGAATGTGGTGTGCGATCTGGAAGGAGACATCCTCGGTGGGTGCTACCTTAGCGCTGATGTGGAGATTAACGAAGGTATGCGGTTGTTAATTGATGTTTTTATGTCACCATTAGTTTGTTTTTGCAGGAAGAACCAGATGTGCTTGATCATATTGGTATGGTCGGTCTCACAGAAGATCCCAAGCCCTCGAAACCATGGCTCGGGGGCCAATTTTGGGTTTTGGCTGACGAGGATAATGAGGTGATGCAGGTTGACGAGGAGTGCCCGGCGCGGCCAATGACACCACGACGTGTTACCTCACCGCAATTGAGGATCAGAGGCGGGCGCAAGAAGGATGGGGATTTTGGTCCCAGATCACCACTGCCGCAGCCGAAGATGAAGCTGTGGTGCGTCCCTCTTCCAAAGGTGAGTTCATCGATTGTTACTTTGTCTGATTTCTTTCCGTCGGATGTGTGGACGAAGGTCACATGGAGAAAGAAGAAAAAGGGGGCGCCGGCGCCGGGGTGCGGCGTGCCTTGCCAGATCAGGGAGATGCGGCAGGCGCGTTTGAATTGTTTGTTGGGCCTGGATGGGACGTCGTCTTGCATCACCGAGGTGGACCTCACTAGGACTGGGTATGAGGCCCAGGTTCCTAGTCAAGAAACCAATCGGAGGGTGGGCACCGCGATCGACATGCATGAGACTGCAGCGACGTGTGAGCCGCCGTCTCCTTGTCTCGTGAGATCGTTTGTTCGTTCATCTGCAAAAGCTAGGGTTCGCCGGGTTGCCACGACAGGATTTCCTAAGCTCTCTCAAGGTCGCGCTAAACGGATTCGATCGGCCACTGCGGGAAGGGCTGTTATGGCCGGGCAGGGCGCCGGGCCGCCTCCCAAGCCTGTGCCGCCGCCTCCCAAAGTTGTGTCGTCCCAGCCGAAGCCTGCTCTGAGGCCGGCTCCGCCGCCTCACCATGTGGCTCAACCGCACCAGCAGACGCAACACTGTGCAGCGCCCCCGCCTACGGCTAGGGCTGCGTCGGTGGCTGTCCAGATGCAAAACCTCCCGCCTATGGCTAGGGCTGCACCGACGGTGCCAATGCCCACGGCCAAGGCGGCTCCGGCAGCGCCAAGAGGGCCCGTCGGCATGGGGCAGCAGTGCTTTGCGGCAGGCCGTGGTCGGGATGGCGGTCGTGGTCCTCCGCATGGACAATGGGGTGACGATGGTTACCATGTGTATGGTGAGGGACAACATCGGGGCTCCTCGTCGTCGGGCGGTGGGCGTGGCTATGCCTAGCAAAGAGACGGGATGGCGGAACGCCCGTTCTATGGACCTCCGGGTGGTTTCGTGGAGGGTGCATCAGGCCCGGACTACCCACAGAGAGGTGGTTACCGTGGTCATCATGGTGGCCGGGGAGGCAACAACCGTCACCGGCAACCTCCACCGCCTGCCGCGACAGTTACTGATGTTGCCGAGCCGACTGCTACTTCGGAGGTGGTTGTTTCTACGCAGACTCCACTGTTGACTGGCCAGGTCATGGCCGCGGTGATGGCTTTGGCAAATGCGGCAGTGCCCGAGGCCGAGCCCAGTACAACGGGGACTGACAGAGGGGCTAAAAACTAGATGGAGATAGAGCTACCAAGTGGGCCCGTAAGAAGGAGAAAATGCTATGTTATCGCTGTGGAGAGCAGGGGCACTTTATTGCTGAGTGCGTTACTGAGCTCTGTGACACTTGCCTCAAACTGGTGCATGCTATGGGGGAGTGCCCGTTGTTGCGTGAACCGATGTCGGGGAGTCACTATGTACAGAGTTTGCTGCGCCGAATTGATGTCCTTTGAGTCTCCTGGTGCGATAGAGGTCCCAGAGGCACCACAGAGCGCGACTACGGGGATGGTCAAAGTGACTAAAGGAGACTTGTCTGGGGCACAGATTTTACAGAGGCTGAATGAGCTTGCTCCAGGCAACTTTCAATGGGAGCTTATTAGACTCGGGGCCAATGTTTACAAAGTTGACTTTCCATCAGCAGAGGACCTGAAGAAAATTCTGAGCTTTGGGATGTGTAGAGTTCCTGGCACAGAGTGCATACTCGAGTTTGATGAGTAGAAGAAGGTCAAGCCAAAGGGCAAACCTCTTACCCAAGTTTGGTTACATTTCTTGGGGGCGCCTTCGAAGCCTCTGAAGGATGTACGGGTCGTCGCTAGTTTGGGCACATTTGTTGGAAAGACCGAGCGGGTGGACATGCCGTTTACCCGTGCAAACGGGGTGGCGAGGTTGCTCGTGAGTGTCCTGGATATTGAGTTCGTACCAGATGTGTGTAGGACCTTGAAGTATGTCTAGAGGGGGGGTGATTAGACTACTTGACCAATTAAAAACTTAACCTTTTCCCAATTTTAGAGTTTGGCAGATTTTAGCTATCTTAGGACAAGTCAAGCAATCATCACACTATTCAAGCAAGCATGCAAAGACTATATAGGCAGCGGAAATTAAAGCATGCAAGTTGCAAGAAAGTAAAGGGAAGGGTTTGGAGGATTCAAATGCAATTGGAGACACGGATGTTTTTGGCGTGGTTCCGATAGGTGGTGCTATCGTACATCCACGTTGATGGAGACTTCAACCCACGAAGGGTAACGGTTGCGCGAGTCCACGGAGGGCTCCGCCCACAAAGGGTCCACGAAGAAGCAACCTTGTCTATCCCACCATGGCCGTCTCCCACGACGGACTTGCCTCACTAGCGGTAGATCTTCTCGAAGTAGGCGATCTCCTTGCCCTTACAAACTCCTTGGTTCAACTCCACAATCTTGTCGGAGGCTCCCAAGTGATACCTAGCCAATCTAGGAGACACCACTCTCCAAAAAGTAACAAATGGTGCGTTGATGATGAACTCCTTGCTCTTGTGCTTCAAATGATAGTCTCCCCAACACTCAACTCTCTCTCATAGGATTTGGATCTGGTGGAAAGAAGATTTGAGTGGAAAGCAACTTGGGGAAGGCTAGAGATCAAGATTCATATGGTAGGAATGGAATATCTTGGCCTCAACACATGAGTAGGTGGTTCTCTCTCAGAAATGGTAAGTTGGAAGTGTAGGTTTAGTCTGATGGCTCTCTCCATGAATGAAGAGGAGGTGGAGGGGTATATATAGCCTCCACACAAAATCTAACCGTTACACACAACTTACCAAACTCGGTGGGACCGATTCAACAGACTCGGTCGGACCGATTTAGTAAACCTAGTGACCGTTAGGATTTTCGATGGGGCCGACATGCAACTCGGTGAGACCGATTCAGTTAGGGTTAGGGCATAACGTAATCTCGGTAAGACCGATTACACAAACTTCGGTGAGACCGATTTTGGTAATAAGCTTTCGAGAGAGTTGGTCGAAGTAAACTCGGTGGGACCGATTTGCTCTTTTCGGTGAGACCAAAATGTTACAAAAGGGAAACAGTGAGTTTACATTGCAATCTCGGTGGGACCGATCGCTCACTTCGGTTAGACCGAAATGTTACGAAGGGAAACAGAGAGATTACAATCCCATCTCGGTGAGACTGAGATCCCTATCGGTAAGACCGATTTGCCTAGGTTTTGTGGTAGTGGCTATGACTTTGGAAATCGGTGGCGCCGGATAGGAAGAATCGGTGTGACCGATTTTGGCTTTAGGTTTAGGTCATTTGTGGGTGTGAGAAAGTAGCTGAGGGTTTTGGAGCATATCACTAAGGACATGAGGCAAGAGGCTCATTAAGCAACACCTCATCCCTCCTTGATAGTATTGGCTTTTCCTATAGAATCAATGTGATCTTGGATCACTAAAATATAAAATTAAGAGTCTTGAGCTTTTGAGCTTGAGCCAATCCTTTGTCTTTAGTATTTTGAGGGATCCACTTTCATCATCCATGCCATGCCATTCATTGAGCTTTCCTGAAACAATAGTCTTGGAATAGCATTAGCTCAATGATCTATATGTTGTTATGAATTACCAAAACCACCTAGGGATAGTTGCACTTTCAATCTCCCCCTTTTTCGTAATTGATGACAACATATAGATCAAAGCTTCGACAAATGATAATAAGATTAAAACATCATCGTCGCTTTGAGAAGTATGTGATAAGCAAGAGCTCCCCCCCTAAATTTGTGAATAGTTTAAGATTTGCTTTGGACTGCAAATGCACAAGGAATTAGGCTCATGGGTTACTCTTCCATGTCACATACATCTTGGTGGAGCGCTCAAAATGATAAATATTGAATACATGCACTCATCACCAAGCAAAGTGAATGATCACATAGGATAGATAAGATAATATCATCAAACGTGCATAAGTGTAGCTTATGATCAAACACATGATCATCAATGTCTCACAAGCATTGCATAGTATCTCAAGCAATCAAAAGCAAACAAGTTTAACCACCAAAGAAAGAGAGAATAAAAGCAACACTCTCTCTCTCTCGAAGCCTATGATCTATACATTTTTCTCCCCCTTTGGCAACAAGTTACCAAAAAGTTCATAGAAAATGCATAGTGCTAGATCGACTCTCAGGCTTGATCTTCAGGTGGTGGTGTCGGATAAATCCAAGGCGAAGGCTTGAGTTGAAGTAGAGGGTGATGGAGTTGATCTTTGGAGCTGGTTGCCTTTGGAGCTGTAGGAGCTGTAGCTGGTGCAGATGATGTGGCTCTGGTGTCATCACGAGCCTTGTGGCTGACCTCTGAGCTCTAGGCACTCTGGAAAAAACATTAGTGGTAGTCTTGCCCTGCCTCTCCTGCATGTCATCCTGTAGCTGCTCCACAACTGACTGAATCTCAGTTACTTTGACATCAAGATCATGAAATTTGAGTTCCATGATTCTTTCCAAGCTCTCCTGATTCTGAGTGAGGGTGGCCAATCCCTTCTCAATCCTCAGAGTTGATGCTATCAAGTAACCAAGCTGCTCCTGCTTGTTCTTCAAGAAATACTCAGATGCCTCCTCTTGAGTTGGCATCCTGGCAGCCTTCTCCTTCCTTGCCTTCTCCTTCTTCTCTTGAGCTTGAACTGATGATGGATCATTCTCATTCATGAAAACCTGATTGTCCTCAAAGTATGGATAGAGTGGAAAATGTTCCTTATCCAATTGATATTTCCCTGTGCCCATCTTTGAGTTAATCAACTCCTGAATCTTAGGGTCATATCCACAGCTCCTCTTCTGATCTACTGCAGTCCTCTTAATGGTTTCTATCATAAGGCTCATGACTTTGAACTTCTGTGGCACATCAAACAAATGCAACATGTTGATTGCATGCCCTCTGATCATGTTGTGGTCACCAGACTTAGGCAACAGAGTGTGCCTTAGGATCCAATTGATAGTTGGCAGCCAGCGGAAGGAAGTGGACTGATCCAAACTTATGTGTCTCAACAGCCTTGTCTGGGATCTCCTTGTACATGTGTGCCATGGAATTGTGGTCCATCTTCTTCTTGGCATAAATATCCAGGTCATCTTCATTCTCCTTTGGGGCCTTGATCAGACTTGCCCATTCCTCAACAGTGGACTGGTACCTTGTACCTTCAGACATCCAAACTATCCTCCCATCTGGATAGAAGTGTGATGTGGAGTAGAATTGCATGATAAGTTCATCATTCCAGTTGGTGAGCTTTTGCCCAACATAATCTGCAACTCCACAAGCAACAAAACTGTCTTGCACTCCAGGATAGTGCTCTTCCTTTTCTTTGATGTAGGTCCAGTCAACCCATCTCATATCACATATTATGGGCTTCTTGTCCAACAAGATTGTCTCGTAGAAGTCTTGTTGTTCCTTTGTATGGAACCTGTAATCAATAGCAGTTTTTCTCCTTGAGGCATATGGATCTGACATCCTCCATATCCTCAACCCTGAGTCCTTCCTGATCCTCATGTCATCAGCCACAGGATGGGCATCATTGTGGTCTGGTATCTTGGGCTTGAGCTTCCTTAGGACCTGTCCTTCTTCATCTTCCTCATCAGCAACATTTGGCACTGGGGCCTTGTTCTTCTCTGCAGCTGGAATACTCCTGGTATTCCTCTTTGGTCTAAGCTTGGCCTTGGGGCAGCTTTGGGTGCTTCCTTGGGCTTAGATGTTGCAGCCCCTGATCTAATAGCATCACCCATAAGCTTTGGTGCCTTGGGTGCTGGTGCAGCAACCTCTTCTTCCTCTTCAGAGTCTCTTCTCATTGAGGGCTTTCCAAGAACCTAGGCAGTTGTGGTTCTTGCTCTCTTCATCTTCTTATCCTGAGCAGCTTCATCCTCTGATTCAATGGTAAAATTCATAGTTTCTCCAGTAGGAACTTTCTTGGATTTGGAAGTTGTGACTTTCTTTGTAGGTGCCTCTTTGGGTTCTGTCTGTTATGGCACTTGAGTGGACCTTCTGACCTTGGACATAGGTGTCCTCTTGGCAGGAACTTTCTTGTTCAGTCCAGGCTTTGTGCTATGTGATGAGCCATACTCCTTTTTGAGCACTACTTTCTTGGAAGTAGCCTCATCTTCTTCTGCTCTGTAGTCCTCATCTTCAGAGTCTGAAGTTCTCTTCCTCCTTTGCCTGGTAGCAGCCTTAGGCAGATTACTAGGAGTGCTCCTGCTCCCATCATCTGAAGAACTTGAGGGACTAGTGCCCTTACTCATGTCAATCTGCTCTTCCGACCTGTTCTGGCTATCACTCAGTGCGACATCTTGCAAACAACATTGCTGACCCTGTGAAGAGTTATAGATGAGATAGAGTGGATGAGCATCACAAAAAGCAGATGTTTTTGCAAAAGAATGATTCAAAAATTCAGTTTTAGTTTTCCACAGAAAGCATTTCGGATCAACCAATTTTCAAACTCGGTGATACCGAAGCAGTTTTGGAACCTAAACTGATGAACTCGGTTGGACTGAGTCACAGTTCGGTGGCACCGAGACTGCTAGGGTTTCACAAAGTCCTAAAATCGGTCGCACCGATTAGCAATTCTCAGTCAGACCGAGAGTTACTAGTGCAATGGCATAAGCCAAATAGGTGGGACCGAGTTTTTCAACTCGGTGGGTCCAAGATAGTTTCGGCGGAAAGCTAACCCTAAAATTTCGAATCTCATCTAATCTACGGACTGCATTGACTGGATAGGAGTGTTTCAATCGTGGCAAGAATCAATAAGAACACAATGTGCTAGGAATCGGACGAGGATAGCACAGTGATCGAGTCCATACCCTAACTTGGCGATGAACACGCTACGGCAGCAACGGCGGGGTTGAAATCCGTTGACGGCGGCGGAGCCCAGCGACAGGAGGCGGCTGGCGACGAGGAGACGATCCGGAGACCTTGGAGGCGAGCGAGCTATTCTTGTGAGCGAAGGGGTTCGGAGGAATTTCAAATTTTGCCCGTGACTATATATAGCCCGACCTGTCGGTGTGACCGAAAGTGTAACAACTCGGTGGCACCGAGATGAATAACTTGTGTCTGATTCTGACAACTCGGTGTGACCGAAAAGTTCAAATCGGTTGCACCGAGATTAAAACTTAGATCAACTTAATGATCTCGGTAGGACCGAAATGGAGGAATCGGTCAGACCGAGAATCACAAAGAAGTTTTGGAAATTTAAGTCTATGACGAATCGGGGACTCCGAGTGCTCCTCACACAGAGTGGTTTGAATCTGAGTTGATCAAATTTTGTGATGTAGCATGAATAGAGTTTGAGACGAGAAAAGCATAGATAGATAGAGAAGGTTCTTAGGCATTCTTGTCCATCCACTTGGCAAAAAGAAAAGAAACCAAACAATCAAAACAACAAGTGGATGTCCTTTAATGAGTAAAATATGCACCACCATGCTCACACAATAAGATGGCAAATGAAATATGTGGCAAAACATGCACAACCAATTCTACCATCTATCAAACAATTGGCGATGACTAGGTCATCTATATATGAGTATATTGACTTAGGAGTCAAATGAAAAACATTTGATCATAGGTCATACTCATCGTTTAAGCTCGAGTGGGGTTACCACTTTTACATAATGCATTGATGTGTTCACACCATTAGAGTTGCTTTGACTCAATTCTTAGAGTTAAGCTCCCCCTAGATGTGAGATCCCCTTTTAGAGGGATGAACTAACATTGGGTTTTGTCGATGATTACTTCATGTAGGTGTTGAAGATGTGGATGCTCAATGTTGATGTAGATCATTTGGAGCAATCCTTTGGAGTGAGTTGCACTTTCAACTTACCTACATGGGTTAGTCCCACATGGAACAAACAAGGATATCCATAGACATAGAGTGAAGCACACATAAGATGATGTCCATAAAATCATTAGGTTACCTTGTCCCTTGTCTTACCAACATGAGGGTTTGTGACTCCTTGAACTAGTGCAAGATGTGGAAGTTGATTGCACTTGTTCTTGCCATAATGATATGAGTGAAGAATGTTGGCGGAGTCACCCTCAAGAACTCTCTAGTTCTTCTTCTTCGGGATCCACATCATCTTGATGGGAATCCTTGGAGTTGTAGTTGTACTTGATGAATTAGAACTTGACGTAGTCTTGGGAACCCACTTGAATGAGGCGTTAGGTGCTTCTTCAAATGCATCAATCTCTTCTTGAAGCTTGTCCTTGCCTTTGTTCTTGTGGTCTTGTGGTGGAAGATCATCTTGTGCTTGTGTTCCCTTGAAGGAAGTAGGATCATACTTCTCTTGTTGAGGAACAAACATTGTCTTGGGGTATTGATCTTCTTCCACTCAACTCCATTGGCATTGAACTTTCATTCAAAACCAACACCTTGATTCTTCCGGTGCCTTCCTTGCTTGCGTACAATTTCCTCGAATTGCTTACTCCTGACAAGGCTCTTGTAAACACCTTTCTCTATAATTCCCTTCAATAAGCTATTTTCTTGCTCAAGTGTAACTTGGCTAAGAGAATCATTAGTGGAATCAAGAGAACTACTAGAAGCAACAATATTGGATTTGACATTGTTATTGTTACTACTAGAGGAAGTATCTTTCTTGTACTTGTTACTAGACTTGACTTGAGGCATGTAAGTAGATAAGAGTAAACGCTTGGCAATGTAAGAAGAGCTTTTCTTACGGAGATCATCATTGATTGCTTGTAAGAACTCATGCTCTTGCTCAAGATTGAGCTTTTCAAAGCATAACTTCTCATGAGCCCTTAAAAGTTCTCGATGATCTTCGAAGATAGTTTCATGAGCCAACTTAAGAGTGTTTAGTTCTTTAGTTAGAAGCTCAATCTTCTCCTTATCATTCTCATTCGTTTTATCTTGATTAGCATGATTAATTGACGTTTCATCATAGTATTCATCACTAGAGTTGTCAACAAGTAAATCATCATCCACAAGCAAGTCATCTTCATCACTATTGAAATCAACATACTCAGGATGTGTTACCTTTGGACCTTTGGCCATGAAGCATCTTCAATTCCTTCATTTGGTGAATCAAATATGTCGTAGGAGTTGGTTGACACAAGTGCTAGACCGGCAACACCTTCATCTTGAGTATATTGAGTCGGAGTGATAGCTTCTCTCGGAGTGATTGTCGAGTCGGGCGGATATCCATTCACCAACATGAGCTTGATGTCTTCGTTTTGTGTAGCTCCTTGATGACTTGTCCTTCCTTTCCGAATCCTTGCTTCTCCGTGAGGGTCTTCGTTCATAACGATCATCTCTACTCCTCCTCTCTCTCTTGGTGGTGATTCTTCTCTTTTGCTTCTTCTTCTTGGAGAATCTTCTCTTCTTTTGTAGGGTGCCGTACACTCATTGGAATAGTGTCCGGGTCTCCCACAATTGTAGCAATTGCGCTCTCGACTAGAAGATCTTTTGTCATTGTAAGACCTTGACTTGGAGCTTCTTTCTTTCCTTCTACTCTTGTAGAATTTGTTGAAGTTCTTCACCATTAAGCTCAATTTTTCATTGAAGGTTTGTTTCTCACTTGATGATGTGGGGGCTTCACTTGAGGCTTTGTAAGAACCACTTGACTTGTTGTGAAGTTCCTCCTTATCCTTGAGTGACATCTCATGAGCAACAATTCTTCCAATGACTTCCGTTGGCTTGAGATCTTTGTAGTTTGGCATCATTTGGATCAATGTGCACACGGTATCATACTTTCCATCCAATGCTCTTAGGATCTTCTTGATGATGAATTTGTCGGTCATCTCTTCACTCCCTAAGCCGGCAATCTCATTTGTGATAAGAGCAAGCCTAGAGTACATTTCAGCGACACCTTCACCATCCTTCATTTTGAACTTGTCAAGCTGACTTTGGAGCACATCCAACTTGGATTCCTTGACGGATTCGGTACCTTCATGCATATCAATCAAAGTATCCCAAATTTCCTTTGCATTCTCAAGACGACTGATTTTGTTGAATTCTTTGGGGCACAATCCGTTGAAGATGATATCACAAGCTTGAGCGTTGTATTGCAGCATCTTCAATTCTTTCACATTAGCTTCACGGTTTGGTTCTCTCCCATCAAAGAATTCACCTTGCAACCCAATACAAATAATTGCCCAAACGGCGGGGTTATGTCTGAGAATATGCATTTTCATCTTATGCTTCCAACTAGCAAAATTAGTACCATCAAAGTAAGGACCTCTACGGTGATAATTTCCCTCGCTAGACGCCATACTCTCCTAGGTTGTGAAACCAAGGCTATGACCACCAAAAGCTATGGAAATCAAAGCAAATGGAGACCAAAGCTCTGATACCATTTGAGGACCTTGAAGTATGTCTAGAGGGGGGTGATTAGACTACTTGACCAATTAAAAACTTAACCTTTTCCCAATTTTAGAGTTTGGAAGATTTTAGCTATCTTAGGACAAGTCAAGCAATCATCACACTATTCAAGCAAGCATGCAAAGAGTATATAGGCAGCGGAAATTAAAGCATGCAACTTGCAAGAAAGTAAAGGGAAGGGTTTGGAGGATTCAAACACAATTGGAGACACGGATGTTTTTGGCGTGGTTCCGATAGGTGGTGCTATCGTACATCCACGTTGATGGAGACTTCAACCCACGAAGGGTAACGGTTGCGTGAGTCCACGGAGGGCTCCACCCATGAAGGGTCCACGAAGAGGCAACCTTGTCTATCCCACCATGGCCGTCGCCCACGAAGGACTTGCCTCACTAGCGGTAGATCTTCACGAAGTAGGTGATCTCCTTGCCCTTACAAACTCCTTGGTTCAACTCCACAATCTTGTCGGAGGCTCCCAAGTGACACCTAGCCAATCTAGGAGACACCACTCTCCAAGAAGTAACAAATGGTGCATTGATGATGAACTCCTTGCTCTTGTGCTTCAAATGATAGTCTCCCCAACACTCAACTCTCTCTCATAGGATTTGAATCTGGTGGAAAGAAGATTTGAGTGGAAAGCAACTTGGGGAAGGCTAGAGATCAAGATTCATATGGTAGGAATGGAATATCTTGGCCTCAACACATGAGTAGGTGGTTCTCTCTCAGAAATGGTAAGTTGGAAGTATAGGTTTAGTCTGATGGCTCTCTCCACGAATGAAGAGGAGGTGGAGGGGTATATATAGCCTCCACACAAAATCTAACCGTTACACACAATTTACCAAACTCGGTGGGACCAATTCAACAGACTCGGTTGGACCGATTTAGTAAACCTAGTGACCGTTAGGATTTTCGGTGGGACTAACATGTAACTCGGTGAGACCGATTTGGTTAGGGTTAGGGCATAACGTAATCTCAGTAAGACCGATTACCCAAACTCGGTGAGACCGATTTTGGTAATAAGCTTTCCAGGGAGTTGGTCAGGTAAACTCGGTGGGACCGATTTGCTTTTTTCGGTGAGACCGAAACGTTACAAAAGGGAACAGTGAGTTTACATTGAAATCTCGGTGGGACCGATCGCTCACTTCGGTTAGACCGAAATGTTACAAAGGGAAATAGAGAGATTACAATCCCATCTCGGTGAGACCGAGATCCCTATCGGTAAGACCGATTTGCCTAGGGTTTGTGGCAGTGGCTATGACTTTTGAAATCAGTGGCGCCGGATAGGAAGAATCGGTGTGACCGATTTTTGCTTTAGGTTTAGGTCATTTGTGGATGTGAGAAAGTAGCTGAGGGTTTTGGAGCATATCACTAAGCACATGAGGCAAGAGGCTCATTAAGCAACACATCATCCCTCCTTGATAGTATTGGCTTTTCCTATAGACTCAATGTGATCTTGGATCACTGTCGGTGTCAAAACCGGCGGATATCGGGTAGGGGGTCCCGAACTGTGTGTCTAGGCGGATGGTAACAGGAGACAAGGGACACGATGTTTTTACCAGTTGGGCCCTCTCGATGGAGGTAAAACCCTACTCTGCTTGATTGATATTGATGATATGGGTAGTACAAGAGTGGATCTACCACGAGATCAAGGAGGCTAAACCCTAGAAGCTAGCCTATGGTATGATTGTTGTCGTTGTTGTGTCCTACGGACTAAAACCCTCCGGTTTATATAGACACCAGAGAGGGCTAGGGTTACACAGAGTCGGTTACAATGGTAGGAGATCTACATATCCGTATTCCCAAGCTTGCCTTCCATGCCAAGGAAAGTCCCATCCGGACACGGGACGGAGTCTTCAATCTTGTATCTTCATAGTCTTGGAGTCCGGCCGATGATGATAGTTCGGCTATCCGGAGACCCCCTTGTCCAGGACTCCCTCAGTAGCCCTTGAACCAGGCTTCAATGACGTCGACTCCGGCGCGCATATTGTCTTCGGCATTGCAAGGCGGGTTCCTCCTCCGAATAATTTAGAGAAGATTGTGAACACCAGGATAGTGTCTGGCTCTGTAAAGTAAATTCCACATACCACCGTAGAGAGAATAATATTTACACAATTTCAATCTGCTGACGTATTTTGTGGCGTGATGTCACACCACTACCAAGCCTTTACTCAAATCTTTTTTATTATACCACCTCAACGCGTTTAGCGAAGCGGTTTCCTTGGCACGTCTTGTCGAAGCAGAGATCGTGTTCCCCTTATTCCGGGATTCCCATCAATACGGACGTGGGTAACCCAACCGCGCCATTGATTGTGGCGCTTGGGAGATAGCGAGTTTTACCGGGCGGTAAGGGGCCTTACAGTTTAAATCGCCCATATATAAGGGATAAGGATCCACCTCTTTTCGTCGCCTTCTTCCTCCTTTGCTTATCCATCTCCGCGCACTCGAGCTCCAGCGCCCAAGTCCACGCATCTCACCTCGACCTTCTCCAGCCATGTCCGGAGCGGGAGGCAAGTGGATGGCCTCCTTCGTTACGGAGGGGCACATCGAGAAGCTGCGCAACGCCGGATATCTGTCCAGCGATATCGCGCATCGGCTGCCCGATGAGGGGCAGCTCAGCCCCACCCCCAGGCGCCATGAGAGGGTGGTATTCCTTCCCCATTTCCTGGATTTCCACCCCTTTGTCCTGGGGCTCATGTACTACTACGGCCCGGATTTCCACGATCTGGCCCCAAATTTCATCCTCAATATCTCAGCGTTTATCATCATGTGTGAGGCCTTCCTCTGCATCCAGCCCCACTTTGGCTTGTGGCTAAAGACCTTCAATGTAAAGCCGAAGGTTGTGAAGGGCAGCCAAGCGGAGTGCGGAGGAGCCATGGTGGGCAAAATGCCCAACGTCACTTGGCTCGAGGGTGCCTTCGTGGAATCCATCAAAGGGTGGCAATCGGGGCGGTTCTACATCACCGAGCCGCGTGACCCTAAATGGGCAGCGGCCCCCGAATTCAGATCTGGCATCCCCATGCAGCTCACCTCTGGAAAGAGAAGGGCTTGCTTTGGGGTAGTTCGGTGGAGCTGACGGATTCGATCTGTCTCCAGGACCACTGGTGAACAAGAAGCTCAAGCTTGTCAGCGTGATCCAGTCATGCTCGTCTGCGGATTCTCCCCGCCAAAGAACGGGACTTCAATTTGTGGGAGTTTGATCGGCACAGACACGGACCTTGGCGGCCTCTTGACACTATGTACAAAGAGGCACGGAGGTCTTGTTCAAGGGCGCCTAAGCTCCGCATCCGCTACCAAAGATCGTGATTCAGCTCGCGGCGTCCAGTGGCGAGTAAGCAGAGTTATCCTTTATGGGACACTCGCTTTTCATAGTTTGACTTTATGTGGGATCTAAACTCCCAATACCTTTAACAGATCGGCGGAAGACGTCCGGACGGGTTAACTGTCCGACTCCCTTCGAAGACCCAGCAGATGCCCATTTGACAGGCTGCTGGTCCGACACTACGTAGTGCGGATAAAGAAACCAAGAAGAAGGCCACGGGAACCCGAAGGAGTTCCGGCGTCGAGTGATGTCGAACTCATCGTCCGATGACTCAGAGGTGGACTCCTCCCCGAGGATGAGGAGGAGGAGAAGAGGCCTCTCCCGGCGAGGGAGAGAAGAAGAGGAAGGCCTCCCCAGCAGAGGGCGAAAGAGGGTCAGAAGGAAGGACCCTTCCCCCGGACTGTTCCGCCAATGTTGGCGACAGCAACGAGGAGTGGCCCTCAAGGGCCAAGCCCCTGGCGAGATCGTAAGTATCTGGACTCCTAGATGGTTTATAATTTTTCTTTTTGCCACATGGTGTCTTTCTAATGCCGCATACAACATGTAGTCCGCCCAAGGACGATCTTCCCGCTTCATCAAGCGGGTCGTTGGGCACGTCGGATATGGAATCTCTTCCGACCGCCTCCACCCCCCGTGCCGCTGATGACGTCGAGGTGGGATCCCAGGAAGGGACCCGTCAGGAGGAGGAGGCCCCGGAGGTGCCGCAGGCCAACCTCCCGAACTTTGCACGGGACTCCGCACTGAACCTGCGGTGGTTCGGAGTCGGTGGCGGCCTTCGTAAGAAGGGCAAGATCTATGTTTCCGGGACCTTACGTCAACCGGCGCGGATAACTTGGGGGCGCTCAATGGCGCTTCCATCGAAGAAGAACACCGCCTTGTCATGAGTGCGGTGATTGAAAGGTTCGGCTTCGCCAAGGCGGGCTGACCAAGCTTGCAGCAGCCTTCTAACAGGTTTTGAGGTAAGAATTTTAAGATATGTAATATAATACCGCATAGAAAGTAGCCCCGATGCTCGGTTCGGTGTTAGGAAAGAAAAGCTGGGTGAGGATCTAAAAGATATCTGTGAGTCTTAACAAAAATATGTCAATATGGGAATGCAGGTGTCTTTGCCGACCTCTGCCGCGTGTTGTGGAGGTCAATACCTTGAAGCGAGCCTCGGCGGTCGAGGCGAGCTCGGCCGTGCCAAGAAGCAGCTCGAGGACAAGGAAGGTGAGTAACACCGTATTAAATTTGTACCTTCTGAGAAAAGGATTTGGTTGCAAGAGAAATAACAAGGATAACTTGGGTACTCCGGGGCCCGAGCGAGGTGGCAACCACGAAGGAGGCGGTGTCATGACGAGCATAATGCAGCCAGCGAGCAGGCCGAGCGAGAAGCGAGGCGGGGTGGCGGAGGTACAGCAAGAGCTCAGGGCTCTCGTGAAAAAGCACAAGAGTTTGGGCGTGACTCGAAGACTCGAGTCAGAGCTTGCCTCGGCTCTTGAGAGTGCCAAAGCCGCTAAGGCGAAGCCCACAAGGCCCTCTAGGAAATCGAGCGTTGAAGAAAATAGCGGCGGGTAAGGCATTTTTCATGCAAAGCAAGCATGTGAATGTGAATTACCTATTACTTACTCGAATTCGGAGCTCTCGGGAGCGTTCGCAGATCTGCCTTGCGGTGTGTCCGATCTGCCGCTTTCTACGGGCGAGGAGGGAGCTCGGCGGAGAAGGTCTTATGGTCTTAGTATCTTTGAGGCGGACATCCGTGCCCTTAGCGACTAGCTGAAGCAGCTGGTCGAGCTCCACAAGGTGGCGAATAGGCCATGAAGGGCCTCATAGTTATTTGTGGCCCAAGGAGGCCATGCACAGGAGCTACTTGACTGGTGCGGTGGCTGGTGGATCGTGTCCACAGGTTGAAGTCATCAAGCACTCCTTTGCATTGAAGGTGCCCGTCGGGCCTTGCCCGTGCTAAAGTGCCTTTGGGGCAGGATGGAGGCTGAGAAGCTTTTGACCAGACGCGCCACCGGGCGGGCAAGGAGTATCGCCGCCCGAAATGAACTATAAGAGTGTCTGAAGGGTGCCGCATGATTGCGGGTGAGTGCTCAAAGATGTAATATTTGAGTAGACTTCGCATTGTGTTATCTGTCGCTGAAAACTTTGTTCATATCGCTAAGCGGCGCTTATTAATTTAAAATATTACCTTACGTGCAGCCGTTTATCAAATCGAGAGATGGCAAGTCGTAAACTTCAGCCCCCATGCCACAGTCTTTGGGGTGTTAGGGATAAACTTGAGCACTCTTGTTCCCATTTTGGGTCCATCTAGGGGCGCTCAACACAACGAGCGAGGCAACGGGACTTATAATGCTTGAACACTCTCACTTAGCCATAGAATTCTATAATTTTAAATTTCGGCGAAGCCCCTAGTGTTCGGAAGACCGAGTTCGGGGCGCTATCCACGACTGGGCCGGACAAAGCCGGTTCCTCACTCTAAGCGGCATAAGTCTTTAAGGACTTGAAAAAACCTCTCGAACAGCGACCAGCTCTCGCAAACCCAACTATTGACCCAAGACATGATTCGGAGCCAATGCATATAATGTTATAAGTTCGGGGTGCCGCACTCGTGAAAGTGTACGGACTTATCACACCATAATGTGGGGAACTTAAGCCCCTAGTGTATTTAGCCGTACCAGAGTGTACGGATGCGACATGTCATAAATGAACATATGTATAAGAAAGGAATGCAATTATAAGCAAAAGCGATGCATTGTTTATTCAAGAAATCTGCCATGAATGCGAGCGATACAAATAGTCACGGTAAGCAAGGGATGTGACTATTAAACATGTCCCCCTCCGGGGTAGGCTGCGGAATGGTGTATAAAATAGGTATAATGCTCGAAATGGAGACCACACGGATACTCGTCGTAGCTTTTCTCCTTCCACAGCTATTGCATCGTGAGTTCAATGAGGTTTCTTTGCGGACGAGCCTCACAGTAAATGGAGTCTGTTGATAAGAAAAAAAAAGATGACATACTTAGGGAGCCCTGGTGTGGTTGAGCCGCACTCTGGGCTGTCGTGGTCGTGCCCTCCCCTATGCCCATGGTATCTCCAGGCGTAATGATGTCTGCGAAGGACCATTCTTACAATTTTGCAAGGGCTGGGGTTGGGGCCGCATTACTCTGGCGATGCTCGGGCGTGCGGTGGTCTTGTTGTATGTTACTCCGGTAGCGTTTAGCTGTCTCCGGTAAAACGGGCGGACGCGAGAATGCCTTAAGAGGCTGTTTGTACTTCGCGCGAGAGCATTGTGTGATCCTCCGTTCGGAGGGCGTTGATGTTTCCGTTGGCGGTGATGACTCCTCGAGGTGACATCTTGAGCTTGAGGTATGCGTGGTGCGGCACGCGTTGAACTTTAAAGCGCGGTTCGTCCGGCGAGCATGATAGCGCTGCTGAGCGGAACTAGGTCAAAGATTAACTCCTCGCCGGAAGTTGTCAGGGATCGAAGACCACTTCAAGTGTGGTGAGCTGTCTGAGTTGGCCTCTACACGGTATGGCGCCTTTGAAGGTCGTCCTTGTGGGTTTAATCCTTGAGGGTCTATGCCCATCTTGCGCCTTGTATCTGATAAAGCGAGTTCAGTTGCTGCCGCCGTCCATCGGGACTACGGTGAGTGAAATCCATCGGCGATTGGGTCTAAAACCAATGCGGCGAATCCGCCGTGGCGGATCTTGATGAGGTGGTCCCTTGATCAAAAGTGATCGGGCGGGAGGACCATGGGTTGAACTTCGGGCGGCGGCTCCATCAGCGTATCGTCCACGAGTGCGCTTCCGCTCCCTCTTGGGTATGTGGGTTGCGTATATCATGTTCACCATCCGCACTTGTGGGGGGAAACCCTTCTGCCCTCTATTGTTCGGCGGTCGGGTCTCTTCCTCGTCATCGCTATGCAGCCCCTTGTCATTGTTTTTGGCAATTAGCTTGCCTGCCTGCTTGAATACCCAACAGTCCCTATTGGTGTGATTAGCTGGCCTTTCGGGGGTGCCGTGTATCTGGCATGAGCGGTCGAGTATTCGGTCCAAATTGGACGGACCCGGAGTAGTTCTTTTGAATGGTTTTTTCCGTTGACCGGGTTTAGAGCCTCTGAATCCGGCGTTGACTGCCGTATCCTCAGTGTTATCGCTGTTAATGCGGCGTTTGTTCTTGTTGCGATGCGACCTGCCATTGTGGTCCTTGGTATCCGGACTGCGAAATTTTTCTTTGAGGTTATTCTGCGGGCTAGCCAGCTGTCCTCTCCCGTGCAGAAGCGGGTCATGAGTGATGTGAGGGCTGCCATGGATTTCGGCTTTTCCTGTCCTAGGTGCCGGGCTAGCCACTCGTCGCGGGTGTTATGTTTGAAGGCTGCGAGGGCCTCTGCATCCGGACAGTCGACGATTTGATTTTTCTTTGTTAAGAACCGTGTCCAGAATTGTCTGGCTGATTCATCTGGCTGCTGAATTATGTGGCTTAGGTCATCGGCGACTGGTGGTCGCACGTATGTGCCCTGGAAGTTGTCAAGGAATGCGGCTTCTAGGTCCTCCCAACACCCAATTGATTCTGCTGGCAAGCTGTTAAGCCAATGCCGAGCTGGTCCTTTAAGCTTGAGTGGGAGGTATTTGATGGCGTGAAGATCATCGCCGCGGGCCATGTGGATATGAAGGAGATAGTCTTCGATCCAAACCGCGGGGTCTGTTGTGCCATCGTAGGATTCAATATTCACGGGCTTAAACCCTTCGGGGATTTGATGATCCATTACTTCATTTGTGAAGCATAGTGGGTGTGTGGCGCCTCTATATTGGGCTATATCACGACGTAGCTCAAGCGAGCTTTGTCTACTGTGTTCGGTCCGGATGGAGTTCTTTGTATCCGTGCGACGGTCATCGTTAACGCATCGTGGGGCATACGCTATCCGTGAATCGATCTTGATTGTCTTGCCTTATCCTCAATATGTCTCGCAAGTCCGGCGCATTCCCGGTAACCGTGCTTGTCGGCGATCTTAAAATCACGGTTCTAGTGGAGGCCTAGAGGCCTCTCTGTCGCGACCCGAGGTGGTCGGTCGGCCGTATTGTCTTGCTGGTGATGCAGGTTTATATGCCTCCTCCTCTAATCGGGAGCGGCTTGCGTTTGGGGTAGCTTTTGGAGGCGTTGAGTTCATGCTCTTGACCGCAAGGACTTGGTCCATCTGTCGGCTAGCAGATCTTGATCAGCTCTAAGCTGTTCTTTGCTTTTCTTGAGGCTATTTGCCATGGCCATAAGCCTGCGTTTCGCGCTCTTGTTCAGCAGGATCCTCGAGCACAGCGAATTCATCGTCGTCGAGGCTTGCCTCGTCTCCCGAGGAGGCATGTAATTATCATCCTCTACCTCTTTGTCTGCCGCTCTCTCATGAGGGCTGGCCTCTTAAATCCTCTGTCTGAATCTTCTTTGGAGGGTTGTCTTCGCACCTTGTCTCTGGTGTTGTTGTCTCCGGTCTTGGAATCTCCATTCTTCTTTGTGGCGGGATTTAAATGGCGCTTGGCCGGCGCTTGGCGTTTAGGCTGTTTCTTGAGGATCCTCCTCCGCTATTCCATCGCCATTCCCATCCTTTGGGGTGCCCACCATGTATATGTTGTATGGCGAGGTGGCTTTCCGATTACTTGATGAAGCTGGTTCTTGGTAAATCTCGGCATCATCGTCCATACCGTTGATGTCTTGGTCGTAGTCTAACATGTCGGTTAGATAAATCGGCGGTGGCCACAAAGTGGGTGGTGGGTGGGCTTTGAATTTCTTTGTTGTCCGCATCCCAACCGTCTTGACCGATCCGGCGAGGCTCTCGATAACGAGAGATATTTTAGTGAATTCAGAATATCACCGAAAGCGAGTCTTTGAAAGATGTCGTGGCGGTGAACTCCATGATCGGCGTGTCGGATTGGATGGGTAGGGGCGCGGGAGGTTGAGTCCGCCGCGAGTCCGGCACCTCGAGTCACGAGCTTCACGAGGGACAAGGTCGATGTTCGCTCCATCGCCGTAGAGGTTGCAGCCCCCGAGGCGGTGTCTAGCCACCTATCCTCGATCTGCGCAGTCGGCTCCGAATTAGGGATCAGAGCGGACTCGTGTGCGGCCTCCAGGACACTATCCAGCAGCAGAGCTAAATCGTGCCCATCGCGACAGTGCGGCGCGCTTGGCTGTGGCTCGAATCCATCGAAGGTCAAGTCTCCGTGGATGTCTGCCGTGAAGTTTAAACTTCCAAATCTGACCTGACGGCCAGGGTGTAGCTTTCGATCTGCTCCAGATGGCCAAGCGAATTGGCCCGCAGTGCAAAGCCGCCGAATACAAAGATCTGTCCGGGGAGAAAAGTCTCACCCTGGACTGCGTCGTTGGTGATGATCGAAGGAGCCATCAAGCCTATCGGTGATGACACAGAGGAACTCTCAATGGAAGCACCAATGTCGGTGTCAAAACCGGCGGATCTCGAGTAGGGGGTCCCAAACTGTGCGTCTAGGCGGATGGTAACAGGAGACAAGGGACACGATGTTTTTACCCAGGTTCGGGCCCTCCCGATGGAGGTAAAACCCTACTCCTGCTTGATTGATATTGATGATATGGGTAGTACAAGAGTGGATCTACCACGAGATCAAGGAGGCTAAACCCTAGAAGCTAGCCTATGGTATGATTGTTGTCGTTGTTGTGTCCTACGGACTAAAACCCTCCGATTTATATAGACACTGGAGAGGGCTAGGGTTACACAGAGTCGGTTACAATGGTAGGAGATCTACATATCCGTATTGCCAAGCTTGCCTTCCACGCCAAGGAAAGTCCCATCTGGACATGGGACGGAGTCCTCAATCTTGTATCTTCATAGTCTTGGAGTCCGGCCGATGATGATAGTTCGGCTATCCGGACACCCCCTACTCCAGGACTCCCTCAATCACTAAAATATAAAATGAAGAGTCTTGAGATTTTGAGCTTGAGCCAATCCTTTGTCTTTAGTATTTTGAGGGATCCACTTTCATCATCCATGCCATGCCATTCATTGAGCTTTCCTGAAATAATAGTCTTGGAAAAGCATTAGCTCAATGAGCTATATGTTGTTATGAATTACCAAAACCACCTAGGGATAGTTGCACTTTCAATGTGGTTAGATGGATGCATGCCGGTATGATATACAACCTAGAGATTGAGTTTGAGGACACCGATCTTTTCACTAAGGCCATGGGTGAGGATGATGTGGATATGGTCAATAAGGATGACGGCTCGCGTAACAAGGAGCTATGAGAGGAAGACAGTGGGCGAGATATGTCCAAAACATTGGGTGCTAAGCACGCACCGGTGGCGCCAGGGAAAGGAGCTACACCATCAACCTCTGCACTGATGAACTCGCTGAGGTTTCATTCTTTTGAGCCTGCTTCTGCACCTCCTAGATTGTGGAGTGTTCGGGTGGAGCTGGATGATATGTTCGAGCGCTCGCTACCTCCTCTTGATCCTGTTGGGCTTGATGCTATAGTTAGTGGTTGCTCAGATATGCGAGCGACAGAGGTGACTCCGGTGGAGTGTTCACCTACTTTGGAGCTACTTGTGGCAGTGATCGGTCGGACTGCCGAGCTTGGCCCCGATGGTGGGGACTTACGTGGGCAGGCGGCCCCCGGTTCCCCCACTAGTCGCATTCAGAGGAGCACCTCGCAGTAGTGGATGAGCACTGCGACACCTTGCACGGTGGGTGGTGTGCCGCGCATCGGAGGGTGTGCCGGGTCGGGGGGTGCATGGGTAGGTGGCCCCCGCTCCTACCTCTCCCAAGGCGCCCTGGTGGAGAACGACTGATGCAACCTCCCCTATTTGCAGCCCTCGGTCGACACCGAAGGGCGCTTTGGGCCAGGCGACGGTGGTGGCTAATGGGGCTGCGTCGGTAGGGCCGACGGCAGAAGGCCGCGGCCCGACTATTTCAGCTCAGTTGAGCCCTGTTGGGGGTTGGGCAGGAGGCCTTAACCCGATCGGGGCGACGCGGGATGAGATCATCGCCTTCAGAGGGATTCCGAATCCTGTGTCCGAAGGCCGATGGATGAGCTGTCGCCTCCAGGATCAGCCGGATGTCAATGACATATAGCTACAGTGCACCATGCGGGCGGCCAAACTTCGTGACATTGAGGTCACTACCGGTATGTCTGTCAACACTTGAAATTCTATCTTGCATTTTTCAGATGATGAGATTATACATAAAGCAAATCAATTGAGAGTATCGTTGGGTAGTAATGATAGTGAAATATCTAATTCTATCAATGATATCCTTGATCTTGAGGCGGAACGTGCTTTAGAATTGATTCAAAACTTAGCGGCTATCAAACCTATGAATGATTCGGATATAGATGCGTTGGGGGACAGGGTACTTGATAGCTTTTGTGCAGATCTTGTTCCCTCACTCACCGAGACTGAGGAGGATGAGTCAAACACTGTAGAAACTCAGTCGGCTAGGTATACTGAACTTGGTTGTGAGGACCGGGTAGAGGACCAAAACAAGCCTAAGCGCAAGTGGAAACGAAATATTTATCCGGATTCGGCTCTGCGCAGAAGTGCTAGGATCCGGACCACTAAAAAATTTCATGATGAAATATGAAAGGAGTCTTTTGGAATAGCAGAGGTCTTAAGGACTTGGCTAAACGTAGGTTTCTAGCAAATGCTTCTATAGAGCACAAGTTAGATTTTATCGCCCTCTCTAAAACTGGAAGGGAAAACTTTACCCGTCAATTTCTTAGCACTTTATCAGGAGGAGTTAATTTTGATTGGCATTGCCTACCTCCAAGAGGAAGATCCGGTGGGATTTTACTTGGGGTTAAATGCGACACTTTGGAAGTCCAGAATGTGGTTATGGGAGATTTTGTGGTTAAGTTTCGGGTCAGATCGAAGATTGATGGGTTTCAATGGGCATTGTTGGCGGTGTATGGCGCCGCACAGCCTGAACTTAAACCTGATTTTTTTTGGCAGACTTAGTTCATATTTGTGGTAGCGAGCATCTCCCAATTCTGGTTGGGGGCAATTTTAACATTATTCGAAGACGGGAGGAAAAACAATGATAACTTTGACGACAGATGGTCGTTTATGTTTAATACTATCACTGAAAGCATGGATCTTCGAGAGATCGAGCTTTCCGGTAGAAAATTCATTTGGGCGAATACGTTACCAAATCAACGTTTGAGAAGTTGGATCGTGTCCTCGCCAGCGTCGAATGGGAGTAAAAGTTTCCTATGGTGATAGTCCAAGCGTTGTCACGCGCGCTCCGATCATACCCCATTGCTTGTTGACTCTAGAGAGGCAACTCACGTGAGAAACAAAAACACTTTCTCTTTCGAATTAGCATGGTTTGAAAGAGAAGCGTTCTTGGATCTAATACCATGGGAATGGGCTAAAGATTCAGGAGGGAGGTCGAATGTAGAAAGGTGGCAGAATAAAATTTGGCACCTCAGGCAGTTCTTACGTGGGTGGGCCAAACATTTGAGTGGGATATATAAGGCTGGAAAGGAAAGGCTCCTTGTCCTTATCAATTCCTTCGAATTAAAGGACGAGTCCTCCATTCTAGATACCAGGGAGCTGGAAACTAAAGTGGAGGAGGAAATGAGATTGAAAGAACTGCTCCGAGAGGAGGAATTGAAGTGGGCACTAAGAGCTAAAGTCCGCAAAGTCATCCAAGGGGACGATAATACTCAATTCTTCCACATGATAGCGAATGGAAATCATCAAAAGAAGAGAATCTTTCAATTAGAGCAAGATGAGGGGACGATTTTAGGTCAGGAGAACCTAAAACTTTACATCGGCAATTATTATAAGCAGCTTTTTGGGCCACCTGAGGATAATTTCGTGTCCTTAGATGAGTCGAGGATTGAGGATGTGCCTCAACTTGCAGCGGATGAGAATAATATTTTAACCGCCCCATTTTCGGAGAAAGAGGTGTTTGAGGCAATTTCACAAATGAAGAATAATAAAGCGCTGGGGCCAGATGACTTTCCAGCTGAGTTTTATAAAAAGTGCTGGCATATCATTAAGGGTGACTTGCTCCCGATGTTCTATGATTTGTTCGTCAGACATCTGCAGCTATTTCACCTCAATTTCGGAATGATTACGTTGCTTCCAAAGAAAACAGAGGCGCACAGGCCCATCTATCTTCTTAGTGTTAGTTTCAAAATTTTCACCAAAGTCGAAACTAATAGGCTTACGCAGATTGTACATTCTGTGGTGTAGCCATCTCAAATCTGCGAGAACGGGTTGTGGTCCTGCATGAAACGCTCCATGAAATCCACACGAAAAAACTAGATGGGGTGGTTTTTAAAGTGGATTTTGATAAAGCATATGATAAGATAAAATGGCCATTTCTTCAGCAGGCCTTACGGATGAAAGGATTCGACCAGGCCTGGAGAAACCAGGTAGATGCTTTCACGCAAAAAGGGAGTGTAGTAATCAAAGTGAATGATGACATAGGACATTATTTCCGGACACATAAGTGCGGCGGGGGAGATCGATGTCACCGATTACATTCAACATTGTGGTAGACATGTTGACGATCCTAATAGGAAGAGCCAAGGATGATGGCCAGATAGGCGGCCTTGTCCCACATTTAGTAGATGGAGGTGTGTCCATCTTACAGCAGGCGGATGATACTATCATCTTCATGGAGCATGATTTGGCAAAAGCAAGAAACATGAACCTTGTGTTATGCTTATTCGAACAGTTATCGGGGTTAAAGATTAACTTCCATAAAAGTGAATTGTTCTGCTTTGGAAGAGCTAGAGACGAACAAGAAGCTTATAAACAACTGTTCGGGTGTGAATTGAGGGTTTTGCCCTTTACGTAATTGGGTATTCCAATTCACCATCGCAAGCTTTCCAACGCAGAATGGAAGTGCAATGAGGATAGATTTGAAAAGAAACTAAGCTGTTGGAAGGGCAAGCTGATGTCATACGGAGGCCGACTTATTCTCATTAATTCGGTTCTCACGAGTATGCCTATGTTTCTCTTGTCCTTTTCCGAGGTATTAGTTGGAGTTCGGAAAAGACTAGATTTCTATCAATCGCATTTCTTCTAGCAGAGTGATGAATTAAAACGAAAGTACAGGCTCGCTAAATTGGACATTATTTGTAGACCAAAAGACCAAGGGGGCCTCGGCATAGAGAATCTAGAGGTGAAGAACAGATGTCTTCTCAGCAAGTGGTTGTATAAGCTATCTGTAGAGACCGATGCCACATGGGCCCAGATTCTGCGTAATAAGTACATACATTACAAAAATCTATCCCAGGTGACGGTCAGACCGACCGATTCACCATTTTGGAAGGGATTGATGTGAGTGAAATCAGTCTTCTTCAATAGGACAAATTTTTTAGTTGGAAATGGTACTACCACGAGATTCTAGGAGGATACATGGCTAGGGGAGACGCCCCTTGCTCTCCAATATCCTTCTCTCTATAATATTGTTCAGCGAAGAGACGCTTACATTGCAACAGTATTACAGTCCAACCCTCTCAATATTCAATTCAGGAGACTTTAGCAGGAAACCATTGGGAAGTTTGGCTCCATCTTGTGTGAAGATTGATGGATGTTCACCTCTCTCAACAACCAGATCAGTTACACTTGAAACTCACTAAGAATGGAGAGTTTTCGGTTAAGTCCATGTATCTGGATCTTACTAACACCGGCTATATTCCTTGATCGAAACATGTTTGGAAAGTCAAAGTTCCTTTAAAAGTTAAAGTGTTTCTGTGGTTTGTCCATAAACAAGTCATTCTAACTAAGGACAATTTGGCAAAATGCAACTGGACAGGATCTAGAAGATGTAGCTTCTGTGATCAGAACGAATCCATCAAACACCTCTTTCTTGATTGCCCAATGGCAAAAATACTATGGCGGTGTATCCACATAGCATTTAATATTACTTCTCCGAACACTATTAACATGTTGTTTGGGACGTGGTTAGATGGAATAGATTCGGAAACGGTGAGCTAGATTCGTGTAGGAGTGTGTGCTTTATTATGGGCACTATGGAACTACAGGAATGATATGGTTTTTAATAGAACAACAAGTTTTCATTTCTTGCAGGTTATTTTTCGGGCCACTGCATTGATCCGTATGTGGTCGCTACTCACTCCGACGGATGCCAGGGAGCGTATGGTTACTGGGTCTATCCGGTGGGAGACGGTAGCACGGGCTATCTTCAACCGGTTTGGATGGCAGTCATGTAATAGGATAGGTGCTTAGTTTCCTATCTTCTATATGCTAGCCGGTTGTGGCTTTTTCTGTTTATGCTCTTTGTGAGCTTTGTTTACCTTTGATACCTGAGGACTTTGTTGAACCTTTTACTTGTTTAATAATATGGTTGTATGCATAGTTCTGATGCAGAGGCCGGGGGATGACCTCCTTTTCAAAAAAAATTACAGTAAAGGTTCTAAAATCAAGATGAAAATGCCTCAAATATCAAATGTCGATGGGATATCAAATCATTAATTCTATTACATCAAGATGCACTCTCACAGATGTTGAGATCAAGATGTAGTGCAATAGGCTACCAACCTGACAGAAAAGAAGAACTAAATCTGAATCTACTCACTAAGATATTTTATCTGCAGTGTTGTCATCTCATGGTTATGCTACTGTTCTAATACTTATACCTTGAGAGATAGTTGGAGAAGAAATTACCTGACTAGTGAGGCTGAGCCTCCACCCAACCATCATCAAAGAAATATCTGTCGAGCAGCCAGGCGACCTCCTAAGCAATCACCAGGTCATTGTTGTTCTTTGCCAATTGGTGACCTTGGTCGGACGGGTCGGATCTTAGACCCATACAACCCTTCTCAATCTTACGTCAAATGGGTGTTTGGGAAGGGCAAAGGCCAAAATGATCCATGTAAGCCCTCCAAAAAAAATTCTTCACGACTTGGTTCAAAGATGGAGGGAGGGGGGCATGGTCCGCTCAGACTAACACGTAGACCCGCCTTTGCTTGCATCCCTAATAGAAATGTCGCCCAACAAGATCACTTAAAGTGTTCTGCACCCCAATGAAGCTCCAGTTATAGAATGCGGCTTTATCTCCGTTGATCTGCAAAGCGACTGTCGAGATAGGTGAAGCTACACTTGTAGAATGCAGCTCTGTCTTTGTTCATCTGCAAAGCAATTGTGATGACAGGTTCTCCCATGTACGTGTTCTACGTTAAAAATTGTCTGAATGTTTTAGAACACAAAGAAGGAGTCTAGTGTTTAGGTATATATGATCAAGGCTAAAACCACTAACTTAAGCTTATCCAATTGCTCAAGACAAAGATAGACTCATATTTAATGCCTTGAAGGTAAGCAACCTTGCCATGAAATTTCCTTCATCAATGTCCATGGTGGTTGTTTCATTGGTCACATGGGGACGATGCATGTGAGCATTCTTTGGCACCTGGTAGTCGTCCCACTTGATCGAGGAGTCGTTTAGGTTTGGAGTCAAAGTTAAGTCTTCGGACACCAAGGTTAAGTCTTTGTGTAGGAGTTGGATGTCTTGCCCCACAAGTCAGTCCACATATGCTATGATATGAAATTTGACCGTTAGTCACGTATTGTGTGTATGTTAGTGAATGTGCCCCCAACGGTCATATCAGTCATCTTGGGTTGCTCCCCAACTATAAATAGCCCCCTACCTCAATCCTTTTTGGTTGGTTGATCCGCGTGATTTGACAAGTGTTGTCTGAGAAACCCTTCCTGGCACTAACGCGAGGAGTCCTAAGTGAGGAAAACCCGCAAAGCCTAAGAACTAAAATTGTTATTGAGCATCAATGAAGAACTCAGTCAAAGCCTAGCTTGGATGTGCTACTCTTGAGGATTGCGCATCCTCTAGACGGTTAGGCGTTGTTCAAGAGCATCCATCATGTGGATTCGTCAAAGAACAAGTACGTACCGGTCCAAAGATCACCGCAAGATCTATCACGGGTGATTGGGTGAGTTCAAGGAACTTAGCTCACGGAGAACATGGCAAAGACTTGTGTGTTCACAATTGTGGCTCAGCCTCTTCAACCCAGACGTTGTACCATGTCGGGAGTTTGAACTGGGGTAAACAAATCTTGATGTCTTCGCCAAGCAACGAATTCTAATTCCTCGCTCACTTATACTTTCTATAATCTGTTGAGATCTGAAGAATTTCTCCTTCCTCCTTTCTCTGTGATTGGTGCGAAGACTACTGAGTACTTTCATTCTGTTCCACTGCTTAGACTTTTGCCAAGTGTTGTACTTTGTTCATTCCGCGAAGACTTTCGTATGTACTTAGATGGTTTGATTTACTCGCATCTATAGCATGTTTGTCTTCTGTTCATGTGATAGCATATTTTCCGTTAATTAAAAATTCTGTTGCATGCCCTTTAGTTTATCTAGTTGTTTCTACTATATTTTCTCTCGACTGCTGAGCCATGCAATGGCAGGGGGCTGGGGGGGATGACGGGACCGGAGTGGTCTCCACTGGTATCATGGCCTTTCGCGCTCTCCTTGATGACAACCTCGACGGTGCTTTCCTTCTCGGCAGCGTGTGCATCTTCATGTGGGTAGCGAGGTAGGCCGGTGTTAGGGCATCTCCAGCCACGCCCCCAAGAAGGCCTCCCCAGGCGTTTTTTCGCGTCGGCGCCAAAAAAATGGCCCAGTCGCGCCCCCAGGAGCCCGATTTTTGCCGGCTTGGGCCGAAAACAGCGCCGGCGGACCCAGCCCGAACCCGGCGCGCTGGGGGGCGCTCGGGGGCGCCGGGCGAACTTTTTTGGCGCGAAGAAGCCGCGGGCCCACCGCGTTAGCAACACGGCTCTCTTCTCGGCCCTTCGTCGTCCTCATCACCTCGTTTCCCGCGGCAAATCAATGCCAAAGCTGCTGCGCGCTGTCGCACCGGTCAGCCTGCGCCATTGATGCCTCACGGGCGGCACAGTGAAGACCGGACGACGTGCGTCCCTCGCCCTCCCTCGCCCGCCACACGTACACACGGTGCCACGCGTGTGGGCGGTGCCTCGGCCTATATATGACGCGCCCCGGCGCACTCGGCGACTCACACTCTCCCGCCATCGTCGTTCCTCCCTCTCCTCTCCTCTCTTTCGCCGTCTCAAGTTCACACCCATGGCCAAGCGCTTCCCAGGCGACGGCGCGGCGGCGAACGGCTTCGGCCGCCGCCATCTTCATGAAGACGAGGCTCGCCTCCTTTACGAGTGAGGGAGTCCTGGATTAGGGGGTGTCCGGATAGCCAGACTATCATCGTCAGCCGGACTCCAAGACTATGAAGATACAAGATTGAAGACTTCGTCCCGTGTCCGTATGGGACTTTCCTTAGCGTGGAAGGCTCGGTGTAACCCTAGCCCTCTCCGATGTGTATATAAACCGGAGGGTTTTAGTCCGTAGGACACACAACCATTACAACAATCATACCGTAGGCTAGCTTCTAGGGTTTAGCCTCCTTGATCTCGTGGTAGATCCACTCTTGTACTACCCATATCATCAATATCAAGCAAGCAGGAGTAGGGTTTTACCTCCATCAAGAGGGACCGAACCTGGGTAAAAACATCGTGTCCCTTGTCTCCTGTTACCATCTGCCTAGACGCACAGTTCGGGACCCCCTACCCGAGATCCGCCGGTTTTGACACCGACATTGGTGCTTTCATTGAGAGTTCCTATGTGTCGTCACCGATAGGCTTGATGGCTTCTTCAATCGACAACGCCGTCGGGTGAGACTTTCCTTCCGGACAGATCTTCGTGTTCGGCGGCCGCTCAAGGGCCAATTCACTTGGCCATCTGGAGCGAATCAAGCTACGCCCAGCCATCGTGTCAGGTTTGGAAGCCTAAACTTCACGGTGACATCCATTGGGACTTGATCTTGATGGAGTCGAGCCACGGCCGGCGTGCGGATCACACGATGGGCATGATCTAGCTCTGCCGCGGACGGTACCACGAGGCCGCACACAAGTCGCTCGACCCATAGTTCGGAGCCGACCGTGCGGATCGAGGACAGGTGGCTGGACACCGCCTCGGGCTGCAACTTCCATGGCGATTGAGCGAATCTGACCTTGTCCCTTATAAAGCTCGTGACTCAGGGCGCGGACTCCTTGCGGACTCGAACCTCCTGCGCCCGCCAATCGAATCCGATTGGGCGCCGATCATGGAGTTCACCGCGCGGACATCTTTCAGCACTCACCCTTTAGCGACATCCTAAATTCGCTGAAGCATCTCTCGTTATCAGGAGAACCCTGGCCGGACTGCGGTCAGGACGGTTGGGATGCGGATGACAAAGAAATTCAAAGCCCACCCACCACCCACTTTGTAGCCACTGTCAATGATTTAACCGACATGCTAGACTATGACTCCGAAGACATCGACGTTATGGACGACGATGCCGGAGACGATCAAGAACCAGCGCCTACAGGGCATTGGAAGACCACCTCATCATACGATATATATATATGGTGGACACCCCAAAGGATGGGGACGGCGAAGAAGCAGCGGAGGCGGATTCTTCTAAGAAACAGCCCAAGCGCCGACGTCAGCGGCGCCGCTCTAAATCCCGCCACAACAAGAATGGAGATTCCGGCACCGGAGATAATAACACCTTAGAGAGTGCCGAAGACAACCCCCTCCAGCAAGATTCAGCACGGGAGGATGAAGTTGCCAGCCCTCGAGAGAAAGCGGCAGACGAGGAGATAGAGGATGACAATTACATGCCTCCCTCCGGAGACGAGGCAAGCCTCAACGACGCATTTAATTTGTCGTGCGGAGGATCCGTCGAACAAGAGCGTTTCAAGCGCAGGCTAATAGCCACAACGAACAGCCTAAAGAAAAAGCAGCAACAGCTTGGGCTGATCAAGACCTGCTGGCCGACGGATGGACCGAGGTCCTCGCGGCGAAGAGTATGAACTCTAACGCCCTCAAAAGCTACCCAAAGCGCAAGTTGCTCCCCGACTAGAGGAGGAAGCATACAAACCTTCATCACCAGCGCTGTCTGGCGGACCGACCACCCCGTGGTCGCGACAGAGAGGCATCTAGGCCCTCCTTCAGGACCGTACCCCGGCACCGCTCGAAAAGCATGAAGCCACGAGGGAATGCGCCGGACTTGCGGGATATATTGGAGGACAAGGCAAGACAATCTAGATCTATTTACGGATCACGTGGGCGCCCCACGACCCATGACGACTACCGTCACGCCGGATACAACAACTCCGGTCGGGCCGAACACATCAGACAACGCTCTCTTGGGATACGTCGTGATATTGCTCAATATAGAGGCGCCGCACACCCACTATGCTTCACAGACGAAGTAATGGATCATCAAATCCCTGAAGGGTTTAAACCCGTGAACATTGAATCCTATGATGGCACAACAGACCCCGCGGTTTGGATCGAAGATTATCTTCTTCACATCCATATGGCCCGCGGCGACGATCTCCACGCCATCAAGTATCTCCCACTCAAGCTTAAAGGACCAGCTCGGCATTGGCTTAACAGCTTGCCCGCAAAGTCAATTGGGTGTTGGGAGGACCTGGAAGCCGCATTCCTCGACAACTTCCAGGGCACATATGTGCGACCACCGAGGCGATGACCTAAGCCACATAATCCAGCAGCAGACGAATCGGCGAACAGTTACGCACGGTTCTTAACAAAGAAAAATCAAATCGTCATTGTCCGGACGCAGAGGCTCTCGCAGCCTTCAAACATAACATCATGACGAGTGGCTGGCCCGGCACCTAGGGCAGGAAAAGCGAAATCCATGGCAGCCCTCACATCACTCATGACCCGCTTCGTGCGGGAGAGGACAGCTGGCTAGCTCGCGGCAACAACCTCGGCAAAAATCTGGCAGTCCGGATACTAAGGACCACAATGGCGGTCGCGTCGAAACAAAACAAACGCCCGCGTTAGCGGCGATAACAATGAGGATCTGGCGACAACGTCGGATTGAGCTCTAAACCCGGCCAGCGGAAGAAGCCATTCAAAAGAACTACCGGGTCCGTCAATTTGGACCGAATACTTGACCGCTCATGCGGATACATGGCACCCGAAAAGCCAGCTAATCACACCAGCGGATGTTGTTGGGTATTTAGCGAGAGCAAGTTAATTGCGAAAACAATGACAAGGGGCTGCTGGCGACGACGAGGAAGAGACCGGCCGCCCGAGCGAGAGGACGAAGGTTTCCCCCACAAGTGCGGACGGTAAATATGATATCGCAACCCACATACCCAAGAGGGAGCGGAGCGTGCGCCGGGGCGTATATGCGATGGAGCGATCGCCCAAGTTCAATCCATGGTCCTCTTGTCCGATCACTTTCGATCGAAGGACCACCCTACCGATATCCGCCATGGTGGATTCGCGCGTGGTTCTAGACCCAATCGCCGATGGCTTTCACCTCACTAGAGTCCTCATGGGCGGCGGTAGCAACTGAACCTGCTTTATCGAGGATACGGTCGCAAAATGGGCATAGACCCTCAAGGATTAAACCTACAAAGACGACCTTCAAAGCGTCATACCAGTGTCGAGGCCAATTGCACGAGCTCGGTCCGCGCTGAAGTGGTCTTGGATCCCGGATAATTTCGAAGCGAGAGTTAATCTTGACATAGTCCCGTTCATGATGGCTATCACGCCCTGCTTTCGGACGAACTGTGTTTACAAAGTTTAGCGCGGTGCCGCATTATGCATACCTCAAGCTCAAGATGCGAGGCCCTCATGGAGTCATCACGGTCAGCGGAAATCTTGAGCGCTCCCTCGAGCGGAGAACACACACGCTCTCGCGGCGAAATCTGAGCAGCCTCTTAAGGCAATTTTCGGGTCCGGCCGTTAAAAGACCAGACATGATTAAACGCGCCCGGAGCAACATACATCAAGACCACCTGGCACGTTCCGAGCACGCGTAGCAATGCGGCCCTAACCCCAGCTCTTGCATGATTGCAAGACAAACTCCCCACGTACATCATTACGCTCTGGAGATACCTTGGGCATAGGGGGAGGGGCACGACCACGACAGGCCCAGAGTGCGGCTCAACCACACCAGGGGCTCCTAAGTGTGTCGCTCTTTTTATTTTCCTTTTTTTATTTTATCTTATCTATAGGACTCCGTACAAGAGGTCCTGTCCGGCAGTAGATCGGCCGAACTCACGATGCAACAGCCAGGGAGGAACAAGGGCTACGACGAACACTCAGGTGGTCTCCATTACGAGCATTAAATCTGTTTATTACACCATTCCGCAGCCCACCCCTGGAGGGGGACATGTTTAAAATAGTCCACTCCCTTGCTTACCGCACTATTTGTATCGTTCTGCACTCATAGCAGAATTCCTTGAATAAACAATGCAGCACTTTTTGCCTATAATTGCATTACTTTTTTTACATATACGTTCATTAATGACATCTTGCACACGTACATTTTGGTACGGCCGAATACACCAGGGGCTTATGTTCCCCGCATTATGGTGTGATAAGTCCGAACACTTTCACAAGTGCGGCACCCCGAACTTATAGCATTATATGCATCGGCTCCTAATCATGTCTTGGGTCAATAGTTGGGTTTTCCCGGCTCCCATGTTTTGGTACCTTACGTTCCGTTCTGTCGGCTAAGGTAGCACTGGGAGAACCACTACGATTGCGTCCCGGTTGAGCTGGGCGAGCGCCTCAGTGGAGCTAAAACTGACTGTCATGATAAGGCGAGAGACTGGTCGCTGTTCGAGAGGTCTTTTCGAGTCCCTAAAGACTTGCGCCTCTTAGAGCGAGGAACCGGATAGTGTCCGGCCCAGGCGTGGATAGCGCCCCGAACTCGGTCTTCCGACACTAGGGGCTTCGCCGAAATTTAAAATTATAGAATTCTATGGCTAAGTGAGAGTGTTCAAGCATTATAAGTCCGGTTGCCTTGTTCGTTTTGTTGAGCGCCTCCCTAGATGAACCCAAAAATGGGAACAAGAGCGCTCAAGTTTATCCCGAACACCCCAAACTTTCGTGGCATGGGGGTTGAAGCCGACGACTTACCATCTCTCGATTTAATAAGCGGCCGCCTGAAGGTAATATTTTAAATCAAATAAGCGTTGCTTAGCGCATATGAACAATGTTTTCAGCGCACAGGATAACACATGGCGAGTTTACTCAATAATTACATCTCTGGGGCACTCATCCGCAATCTTGCGGGCACCCTTCAGGACAGTCTTATAGTACATTTCGGGCGTACGATACTCCTTGCCCGGCGGCGGCGCGTCCGTCAGAAGCCTCTCCGCATCCAGCCTGCCCCAATGCACCTTTGCGCGGGCAAGGGCCCGACGAGCACCTTCAATGCAGGCGGAGCGCTTGATGACCTCCACCCAGGGGCACGCATCCACCAGCCACCGCACGAGGCCGAAGTAGCTCCCAGGCATGGCCTGGAGGCCACAGCCGGACTATGAGGCCCTTTATGGCCTTCTCGGCTACCTTGTGGAGCTCGACCAGCTGCTTCAGCTGGACGCTAGGGGGCACCGAATGTCTGGCCTCGGCGTACTGAGACCAGAAGACCTTCTCCGTTGAGCTCCCCTCCTCAGCCCGGTATAATGTGGCGGCATCAGACACGCTGCGAGGCAGATCTGCAACGCCTCGAGAGCTCCGAATTCGGGTAAGTAACGTAATTTACATTCACATGCTTGCTTTGCATGAAAAATGCCTTACCGCCGCTATCTTCTTCATCGCCTCAATCTCTGGAGGGCCTTATGGGCCTCGGCCTTAGCGGTTTTGGCACTTTCAAGAGCGAGGCAAGCTCGGACTCTCGAGTCTTGAGTCGCGCCCAAACTCTCATGCTTTTCCATGAGCACGAGCTCTTGGCGCACCTCCGCCACCCGCGCCTCCTGCCTCTCTGCTCATTGTTCGCGGCCGCATTGCGTTGACGCGGACACGGCCTCCTTCGAGGCCGCCACCTCGTTCGTGGCCCTGCGGTACCACGTTATCCTTGTTATTTCTATTGCAACCAAAATCCTTTTACATAAGGTACAAATTTCAAAGTGGTGTTACTCACCTTCTTTGTCCTCGAGCTGCTTCTTGGCAAGGCGAGCTCTTGCTCGGACCGCTCGAGGTCTGCTTCAAAGCACCGACCTCCGCAATCGGTCTGGCGGAGAGGTCGGCAGCCGCGACTGCAAACCCATATTGACATATTTTTAGCACTCCTGCGTATATCTTTTATAGATCCTCAGTCCGGTTTTTCTTTCCGAACACCGAACCGAGCATCAGGGGCTACTGTCTATGCGGTATTACATTAGGCATTTTAAATCTTCTTACCTCAAAGCCTATTAGAAGGCTGCTGCAAGCTTCGGTCAGCCCGCTCTTGGCGAGCTGAACCTTCTGAATCACCGCACTCATAATAGTGCGGTGTTCTTCCTCGATGGAAGCGCCGTTGAGCGCCTCCAACAAGTTGTCCGGCGCCTCCGGTTGGACGGAGGCCGCCGGTGTCACGGTCTTGCCCTTCTTGCGAAGGGGCAGCCTGCCGGATTTCGGAACCACTGCGGGTTCCGGTGCGGAGTCCGGCACGAAGTCCGGGAGGCCTCCTTGTGGCACCTCCGGAGCCTCCCCCTCCTGGCGGGTCCCCTCCTGGGATCCCACCTTGGCGTCCTCAACATCGCGAGGGGTGGAGGCGGTTGGAATAGAATCTACATCCGACGGCGCCAAGGATCTGCTAGATGAAGCGGGAAGATCCTGCTCGGCCGGGCTACAGATAGTATGCGGCATTAGAAGGACACTACGTGGCACGAGAAAGAAATTACAAATCATTCAGGAGTCCGAATACTTACGATCTTGCCCGGGGCTTGGCCCTTGAGGGCCACTCCTCGTCGCTGTCGTTGGCGTGGGCGGTGTTGTCCGGAGGAAGGGTCCTTCCCCTCTTAGACCCTTGGCCTCCCCGTTAGAAAGCCTTCCTTTCCTCTCTCCCCCTCCGGGAGAGTCCTCTTCTCCTCCTCGTCTTGGGAGGAGTCATATGGATCCATCGGACGATGAGTCCGATATCACTTGGCGCCGGGAACTTCTTCGAGTTCCCGTGGCCTTCTTCTTGGCCTTCTTCTCCGGCACCACATAAAGTGTCAGGACTAGCAGCCCCGCTAAACGGGCGTCCGCTGGTTCTTCGGGAAGGGGAGCCGGACAGTCTACCTGTCCGGACGTCCTCTGCCAGTCCTGTCAAAGGCATTGGGAGTTTTAGATCCTCCATAAAATTAAATTGTGAAAGAAAATAAATGTCCCATAGAGGATAACGAAGCTTACCTCACCGGCCGGGCGCTTGGTGCTGAATCCGCGGTCTTCCGTCGCAGACGCGGGGGCTTCTCCGCCCTTGAACAACACCCTCCAGGCATCTTCGTATGTCGTGTCGAAGAGCCCGCTTAGGGTCCGGTGCTGTGCCGGCTCGAACTCCCACAAATTGAAGGCCCGCTGTTGGCAGGGGAGAATCCGGCGGACGAGCATGACCTGGATCACATTGACAAGCCTAAGCTTCTTGTTCACTAAGGTGCGGAGACAGGTCGGAGTCTGTCGGCTCCTCGAACTGCCCCATAGCAAGCCCTTCTCTTTCCGGAGGTGAGCTGCATGGGGATACCAGATCTGAACTTCGGGGCCGCTGCCCATTTAGGGTCACGCTGGCTCGGTGATGTAGAACCACCCGATTGCCACCCTTGATGGACTCCACGAAGGCCCCTTGAGCGGATGGCGTTGGGCATCTTGCCCAACATAAGCGCCTCCGCACTCGCTTGGGCGCCCTTCACTACCTTGACAGCGTTGAAGGTCTTGAGCCTAAGCGAAGTGGGGCTGGATGCGAAGGAAGGCCTCGCACCTGACGATAAACGCCGAGATGTTGAGGATGAAGTTTGGCGCCGGATCGTGGAAGTCGAGCCGTAGTAGTACATGAGCCCCGGACGAAGGGATGCAGCGGGAAGACCAGTCCAGCGGAGGAAGTGGGGAAGGAATCGACCCTCTCATGGGGCTGGGGGTGGGAATGAGCTGCCTTGTCGGGCGGCCGGTGCCGATGTCGCCCGACAGTATCCGGCGTCGCGCAGCTTCTTGATGTGCTCCTCCGTAACGGAGGAAGCCAACCACTGCCTCCGCTCCGGACATGGTGGAGAAGGTCGAGGCGAGATGTGCGGGCTTGGGCGCTGGAGCTCGAGTCTTGTGAGATGGATAAGCAAAGGAGGAAGAAGGCGTGGGTAAAAGGTGGATCCTTATCCCCTTATATATGGGCGGACGAAGACTATGCGTCCCTACCGGCCTGGTAAAACTCGCTTATCTCCCAAGCGCCACCATCAATGGCGCGGTTGGGTTACCCACGTCCGTATTGATGAGAATCCCGGAATAAGGGGAACACGATCTCTGCTTCGACAAGACGTGCCAAGGAAACCGCTTCGCTAAATACGCTGAGGTGGTATAATAAAAAACGATTCAAGTAAAGGCTTGGTAGTGGCATGACGTCACGCCACAGAGCACGTCAGCAGATTGAACTTGTGTGCATATTATTCTCTCTACGGTGGAATGTGAAATTTATTTTGCGAAGCCGGACACTATCCTGGTGTTCACAATCTTCTATGAGTTATTCGGAGGAGGAACCCGCCTTGCAATGCCGAACAATATGCGCACCGGACTCATCGTCATTGAAGCCTGGTTCGGGGACTCTTGAGGAGTCTGGATTAGGGGGTGTCCGGATAGCCGGACTATCATCGTCAGCCGGACTCCAAGACTATGAAGATACAAGATTGAAGACTTCGTCCCATGTCCGGATGGGACTTTCCTTGGCGTGGAAAGCAAGCTTGGCGATACGGATATGTAGATCTCCTACCATTGTAACCGACTCTGTGTAACCCTAGTCCTCTCCGGTGTCTATATAAACCGGAGGGTTTTAGTCCGTAGGACACACAACCATTACAACAATCATACCGTAGGCTAGCTTCTAGGGTTTAGCCTCCTTGATCTCGTGGTAGATCCACTCTTGTACTACCCATATCATCAATATCAATCAAGCGGGAGTAGGGTTTTACCTCCATCAAGAGGGCTCGAACACAGGTAAAACATCGTGTCCCTTGTCTCCTGTTACCATCCGCCTAGACGCACAGATTGGGACCCCTACGAGATCCGCGGTTTGACACAGGCAACGAGGCCGAGTACCCGTCCCGCGGACATGCAGGTGCCGGGCGTGGAGGATCGGCCTGGCGGCGTGCAGTGCCCCGATACCAGCGGCGCGCGGCGCGGGCGTGCGGAGATCGCCGCATCCGCTCGAACCTGCAGCGTCTGGCGAGGAAAACCACGCAGTCGTCCCGACAGCCCGCTTTGGGACCCGTACTTCCGCCGCCCGTCGCCCAATAGCTCGGGGCCGCCAGCGGCGTCGTGCCCTCCGGCGCGCGCATGGAGACCGGGGTCCTCCTCGCTCGTCCGGCTCGCCGTGCCTCCGCCCGTCAGCCGGAGCCCAGGGGCACACCGTCGCCGCGCCCCGTAGCTCCGGCGTCGCGCCGGCGCCAACGCCTCTCCACCCATCGCCGCCGTCCTCGTCGAGCCCAAGCGGAGCCCGCCTCCCATGAGTACGAGGAGATAGCCCGCGCAGCTTCTCGACGAGGCGCCATGCGGTGGCGCGGGGCGACTACCTCTCATGACGAGACGGTCCGCAACGCCGCCTCGAGAAGATCGCCGCCCGCAAGCATGGGCGCGAGGGCGAAACCGGCGTCGTGGTCCTCGGCAATGACAGCAGCGCCGCCCGGACCTTCAACCCGCCGCGCCAACCGGGAGGGATGCGGCGAGGGCGGCGGGGCGTGGCGGGCGGCGGCGACGACAACGACGACGACGACGACGGCACGAGGTTCTACAGCCTGCTCGGCATATAGAACCGCATGGGCGGGCGGCGGGGGTAGCCCGCGGTAGTTTTTTTTCCTTTTTTGTAAAATATGTTTAAGTTTGAACGAACTCGCCGATGTTTGCGTTAAATTTGAGTCGTTTTGCGCCGTGTTCGACTTTTTTGAACGAACCGTGGGCGCCGTGACTGGGGGCATCACGCCCCGGTCTTGTGATTTAAGCGCCAAATCGCCCCAGGCGATTTTTGCCCCTCTGGGGGGCCAACGGCTGGATATGCCCTTACCCGGTGTGGGCTATAATGACGTTCTTCACCCGATTTCCCACCAGTTACTTCTAAAGAGTTGAAGCAAACTTTGCCTCTGTTTCAAAAAGGAAAAATACATAGGACAGTCCACCAGAACCCGAGAATGATGACCCGCCACCCTTATGAAGGTCCTTCAATCAGGAAAGTTTTGCCTAAAGAGATGTTCCATTGACTGCCTCCAGAGCACATATGTTAATATGTAACTGAAAACTACAGGAATGGTGGCGTAGCAAAAGAGAGCACTATTAGTCGTTGCTTAAAATCTCATAATGTAACGCTGTAGCATGTGCACCGTCAATAGAATAAGAAAGCTAACTAATTGTGTCTACAACCATCATGGAATTAAGACCTGTAGGTTACAGTCAATCTAACTATTGCCATGTTGTTTCTTCTTCCTTCTGTGTTTTGGTTTGACAGCATCTATTAGACTCTTAGGTGATCTGCTTTCCTTGACCTCATCTGACTCTCCAGCCGTTCCAGAATTCGACACGCTTTTCACCTCTGGATTAGATTCAGTCAACATTGGCTTGGTATCCTCATGCTTGCCGTCATTTGGTATAGCTGGCGGATCTGCATATTCAAGGAAATTTCCAGAATTGAGAAGGATGGGCATGTGTGTCATATCAAAGAATCGTTCTTGTCCAGTTAGGTGAACAATAGTTTTCTACAGTAAAAACATGCAATAGTTCTGCTGACGGTTTAACTTTTAAAGAAATCTCCATGGTCTGAATAAATAGAGAATGTAACATGCCGCTGTTTGGTACATTCTCTCGGAAACAGGCATGTTCAACAAAAAAGAACCAACTAGAAGGATATTGGTTGACCGGAACAAGACAGACATATATACATATCAAAAAATGAAAAAGAATCATGTCATGTTTATGATTTTATTGGCTCACTTTGCCATGGAGAATAACTCCACCAAAGCATGCTTAGCATATGTAACACATGTTTCAGCACTTTTATAGAGCATATTTCATGGCTAGTGAGGACTATAATTGAAAGCTGAAGCATGAACCCAATGTTGGGGAAATTCATTGTAGGTAGTAAGCACTCAGATCATGCAAGTAGGAAAAAAATGAAAATAACAGGTGAACAAAATTCACAGTACCAGGAAACAGAGAGATTCTGAGGGAGCTTAACGAAACTCCTTTGGAGTATGGATCCCTACAATGCAAAAATCAGGGTGGTTGGCAAAACTTATATCAAGCAACTATTTAATGCACACATTTAGAAAGGTGCAGCACTCCAGTAGCTACCAATTTGATGGGCCACCAACGAATGTGGATGTTTGTTTGTGTTTAACGGTTCGGTCCACAGTCAAGGGAGGAATCCTTTTTATATTTTGATGATCATCATCACCTTTGCTTATCTGCTGACCATCATTGGGTGTCTTCGAGGCTCGGTTTTCCAATGCACTATGAGTGCTCTCCTCCATAGTTACATCAGGAACGTTAACTTTTTAGCCACTAATGCTGGAGTACGCTTTACTTTCTGCAATGCCTTTTCAGTAGTGTAATCATCGACCTGAAAAAAAAAAGAATAACATGGGTTTGATCCTTAGAATAACATGCATATATGATCGTCAAAACAGAACAAGGTTCAGAAAGTCACAGAATTTCTAGGCACCTGGCTCATTCAGAGAGCCACTCAACACACATGCTGATGGATTGATCCAGGGTTTGATTTGCTACTTTGAGACAAACCACCAAGAGGCCAAGATAGGGGTCAATTTGGTAGCAGATGGGTGTGGTAACCAGGCCCATGGCACCAATGGAAGTGCCATCCTAAGAAGCACCGATATGGAGATACGGACACGGGGCTACGGCAGGGTACATAAATATTTAGAAAGATAAATATCATGTAATAAAGATTAAATGATAATTTTTCGACGGGATATTTTTTAAGTTGAGAGTACTACATACATGTTGTCTCAGTTTCATTAATGAAGGACTTTGAGCAGGTGGATACGTAATAAGGCCCAGTTTCAGAAAACCCTAGACTAAGTCAGTTCCTCCACCTGTACCCATTCTCATTCTGCCTCCCTTTGCTCTAGCTGCTCGAGCGCTGCAGAACAGGAGATAACGACTGCGCCAGCGCATGTACCTTCTTGCCCGTCGGTAGCTTCTGTCAACATCTTCCTCTCCGCTTGAATCTTCCTCCCTGGCGGCCGCAGTCTCCATCTTTCTCCCTGCCCAGAGCTTCTTCCTTGTTGGCAGCCACCTTCCCATCTTCATCCCAGCCTGGATCTTCTTCTCGCCAATGGCCACCGTTCCCATCTCCCTCCCTGCCCATTATCACAGCCATATCTGCCCAGTGTCCCAGCCTATCCCTATTTATTTTAATTATTTAATATTGGAAAAAGAGGATACTTGGGGATACGCGTATCTCCACATATCCCAGTGATCCCTGTATTCCATATGTACCACAACAGGACACGACCAATGTCGCCATATCGGTGCTTTCTAGTGGCCACATGGCTGACCAGCACAATGTCAACTTTCTATTTTCCTATCATCTTTTGTTTCCCTTTTTTATGCTACACAGGGATCTTCAGCATGAAACTTTGTGGCTGGCTTTTGGCTTAGTGTTTTGATCTTCAATTATAGAGTTCATGAACGCATTCCCGATTCAGAACCCCTGCTATAGTTTCATATTTCATAGAACATTAAAGCAGATATCCAAATCGTAATGCCATATTAGTGATGCAACTTGACTCACCTCTCTCTTTATTTTGCTTGTTATATCAGCAGCTTTAACCGAAGCAATCCTTAAACACTGCATGATAACACTTGACATGACACCCTCTCCACCAGCTTTCTGAATGGCACAGACATCACCATTCGAGTTAATCGTAGCTGTCATCCTTCCTCCCATAACAGCTTCTTCCTTGTACGTTGGATCGATAACCTACATACAGAAATATAGCCAAAGACTGTCAGAAGAAGAGAGCAACAGGATGATTGCTAATAACACACCTTTCATGTTCAGAAATATTGAAATATACCATGATATTACCATCACCAAAATATGCAAAGGTGACAGCTATGGGGAGATGATGAATTGTTAGGGGAAGTGGGTCCCTGACCTGTAAAATACAATAAAGATAGAACATAAGATAAATTCGATGGCAGTGTAAACGACAGGACCAGCATCTGATAGTTAATAATGGGGTTGTTTTTGTGAGTACATATACAGGAAGCTCTGCAAGTCATGTATATTTGGTACTTCTCATTATAGCGACACAGCAAACTGGAGAATGTGGTGCTTTGTAGGTCCGGCTAGAACTTCGAAGAATGTGTAAGCAAGAGAATATACAATATAACCTTATATGCCTACCTCAGAGTCATGTACTGTAACTTGCTGACCATCATCCCCACCAACCGTACATTCAGGCCTCCGGAATGTAGACAAAGCTGCCAATGCAGCGATGTTAGCTGCATCAATGAGATTCCTGAGAGAAACGTCCATATCATTTCACGCGGTTAGCGCTCTACCCAGAAGTATTAACTCATTAATTACATTAGTAGGAAATATACAACCCATACCCCTCATTGTCCAAAATGTGAAGGTCAACACGCACCGACCAGACATGCTTCCCTGCAACAACACACAGGGATTCCATATCCACGGCTCTGCTCTCCCTGCGACACCACCGAGAATCCTCATTAAACTCCACACTTAAACTCTTTGACAAAAAAAGAACTACCAAACAGCCATCTGGAGACCTTAGGCCACGATCAATGACACGGCCCAACTCAATCGCTGCTTCCCCAGGTCGCCCCGGCTCAAAGGCAGGATCAGCCATGGGCGAGAACTCGGTGAATATGGCCAGCGTGCCCTCGTTAGGCCTGTCCTTGTACGGCTGGACCAATTGGGCAGTCACATAACCCATCACACGCGTTTCGCCGAGCTCCACCTCCGCCGAGCCATCCTCCCTACAGATTCCAACAGCAACTTTAGCCAAACATTGATGCGCGGGCAAAGAAGTTCCCTAGCTCAAAGGAAGGGATGGGGAGGGGATTAAGTCAAGGTACCTTCCGAATGCGATTTTGAGCTTGCGGAAATCGAAGGGGCGGCGGCCGTCGACGCGGAGGTCCGACTGGAGGGCTTGCTCGATGAACTCCCGCTCGTTCACCGTCGGGCGCCACCGCGGATCCATCATCTCGTTGCTCGCCGGCGGCGGAGCTAGGGTTTTAGACGCGGCCGAGGCGGGGGCGGGGGTGTTTCTGCCCTTTTTGAGTGAATTTGGGTAATGTTTGGTTGGTGCCCAAATTTGTGCTGCTCAAATTTTGGTACTCTTTTTTCTTTTGATAGAACGTCAGTTTTATGAAACACTTAGTGCAACTCTAGCAGACCCGCAAAAGACGCGAAACCGCAAAATTCCGTCAAATGCCGGTTCGGCCCAATTTTCCGGCCAAAACAGAGCCTGCATACTCGTCCGACCCGTAAAAAAATTTGCCGCGGCCCGCAAACCGCACGCCCCGACCACTATATCTACGGTTCCGCGGCGCGTTTGCAGGTCGAAACCCTATCCCCCGCCGCCGCCGAGCCACGCAATTCCCCACCCCCTTTCTCCACATTTCTCGCCGCCGGCGACCACCTTCCGCCTCCAGCCGCCATGTGGGGCCGCATGTGGAGCTCGACGCGGCCCCGGCAGCAAATCCGGCGGCGGAAGCGACCCCGCGCGCGAGTGGCGCGTCCGGTCGGACGGCGCGAGGAAGCGGGGCCGAGGAAATGGACCAACTGTGGCCTCTCGCCGCCGCCGAGCTTCAACCTCAGGGAGACGGAGGAGTACGACCGTCGACATGGCCGTACCCCGTCCTCTGCCGTGTCCTTCTCCTCCGCGGCGAGATCTTCCTACGCCGGGAGCTCCTTCTCTTTCGGCGCGGGCCTTCTCCCCGTGAAGAGGGAGTGGTCGGAGGAGCCGAAGGACATCGAGTTCGTCCCCGTCAAGGAGGAGCCTGAGGAGCTCGGCCGCCACGGAGTCGTCAGGCCGGAGGACTTCGTCGCCGACGTAGACGCGGTTGCGGCCGCCATTGCCGAGCGGAGCGTGCGCGAGAAGGTGGAGTGCCGGCGCCACACCGAGGAGCTCGAAGACCTCCAGTGACGGCAGGCGGTCGCGACCAACCTCGCCGCCAAGGAGAAGGACGACGAGTGGCGGCGCATCCGCGAGGAGCAGAGGGCGAAGTACATCGACCTCAGCAGCTCCAGCGAGGAGGATTGAGCTCCTCCACGGCGTCGTCCATGGCCGCGAGCTCGCCGCTGTGAGATCCCCACCCCCCTAGTACTAGTACTGATGTAGTATGTAGTATGAACTAGTGTTTGCGGTGCTTGATCATGTAGTATGTAGTATGAACTTCCCACGAAACTATATTTTCAAATTATGCAGTTTCATCTACGGTTTCTGTTCAGCCGCACTAGTTTTCGACCCGCAAACGAGATCTTCGTAAAACTGCAAACGCGTTTTGCGGGTCGAGATTTTGCGGGGTCTGCTAGAGTTGCTCTTAGACAAAGTTACAAAGGGTCTCCTGGATACATTCAGGAGTAGAATGGAAAACAACAACACTAGACAAATTTTTACAAGACTTAGCTAACAGATGAGCAGTTATATTTACTTGCCGACGGACATGCTTGAACACCACAGACACGAAGCTCGTTGAAGCAAACTTTATATCATTGACCATAGTACCATGGAGGAACGGTCAGATATACTTGAAATAATCCTAGTAACCAGCGACTGGCAATCTGAGCCAAATATCACTTTGGAGAGTTGTTCTTCTCGGACCAGATACATAACTCTTCGTAAAGCCAGAGCCTCTTCAAGTTTAGGCTCCAATGCCCCGTGGATAGGTTCAATACATTGCTATCATACATGTTCCTTCATGGTTCAGGGCCACCACCCCAGCCTCTGACATATTAATCTCTGAAAAAATTGCAGCGTCTGGATTCATGACAATCACACCTGGCGGCGACGGCGTCCACATAGTATTGGATGAGGAAGACTCGCGTGTGATAACAGGTACATGATTGAAAAGGTGCTGCAAAATCAGGTTAGTGTAAGCACGAGTTTTCTCCATCGTATGACGAGGATTAGGAATTTCCAGTGAGTGTCGCGCGTCGTTAAGCGCTTCCCAAATATACCAAAAGGACACAGCCAGTATTGTGATTTCTTTGTCCGAAAATCTGACAAGGAATTCAAATAGCCACTGCTTAGTATTTCTGAAAGTAGAACGACATAGTTGGATATCTGCCCACTACTTGATCGCATCTCATACGGCCCTTGCACGTGGAAATAATAGAAAATAATAGAAATGCATGTTTCACACTCTCCAGACAACCACATAAATAACAACACGCAGCATCGGGGATATGTCGTCGTTGTAATTGTGCTCCTGATGGAAGACAATCTTGAGCAAAACGCCATAGGATAACTTTCATTTTATTGGGAGCTTTTACAGACCAAATGGCCTTCCAGTTCTTCTCCTTAACAGCTATATTCGAGGATAGACCAGAGCCACTTTTGCTGCGAGTTTCAAGAAAACGAGCCGACCGCGCCATATTATATGCAGATCGTACTGTGTATTCACCATACTTAGTAAAAGGCCATCTTGCAAAGTCCATACCACCATGTCTATACTTGGTTGGTGCCAAAATTGTGATAGGTTGTAAAAAGTGCCCACTTATCTCAGGTCTTCTTTGTTTGGGATTCAACTTCATAGAATCAATTATGGATTGATTGTGCTGGGGAAACGGCTGCAGTAAAGATTGGTCATTTCTTATTTGGTAACAAAGCTGTGAAAATGACTTTGAGCTGATTATAGGACTAAGATGCCCCTAGAGTATTGAAATGGGTGTAACTTGTTGATTTTGTCTTAATAGACTCTTATAATGGTATTTTGCTTGACAGTGAAAGATTTGTTCTCTAATAATGTATAAAAATATATAATAATATTTCTTTCACTTTCTTGCTCATAGATACATAGACATATAGCAAAAGAATTATGTTTGTCATGCTACTAGGGCATGCAAGTAATTCATACAATAGAAAAGATAGTCCATATAATTATTAAACCATACAAAAAGGGAGCCAGAGGATTCGACCGTCCATATAATTAAATCCATCTATATAATTTGATGTTTGTATAGAAAGTAATCTATCTAGCTTGCCATTTGATAAATTAAGAGGCGTCTCGTTCATCTTGCCTTCATCGATGATGTTGAAACAATGTCCCCAAGAAATTGTGTCGCGCGTGCCACTGCATGCATGTAAATTTCATTATCATCATATTTATCAAATTGTGCAACGTTATACAATCATTGGTAATCATCGTCTAACTTCCCACCTTAAACTATGGCACATCCCTATGATGCATCGTTTCTTCTTGAGAATGCCAAATGACCGCTTAATCACATTCTAAAGAGAAGGAGGAGCATGATTTACACCTCAGACTTTTCACTCACTGGACGTCCAACCCGAAATCCCAGAAAGTAGTAGGTTTGGCCTTTCTAGGGAGCTATATATCCCACTCGAGTTGGATAACCGGAATCAACAAGGTAGTACATATCTACATACATAAAGAAGTTAGAACACATGTAGTAGTTAATAGAAACAAATTATACAAATTAGTTGACTCGTGTGCCTTTCGGAGGCGCATGATAAATAGTAGCATACTTCTCCGTACTTTGATGAAAAAAACAGTGTGCCATGTACTGACTCCGCCCATCCGGCAACCACAAAGGTAAATTTCATGTCGAAGTCACAAACATCCAACACATTTTGACTTGTGTAACTATGTCGTCTAGTAAAGTCCACAATACCTTTTGTGGGAACTATAATAGGAATGTTTGTTCCATCAATTACACCAATACAACCTTTGAAGTGAGGTCGTAAATGTTTGCGCCTAATTTTTTGATGTGCACGTACGAATGTAGGATCTATAGGTTTGATGATGCCTCTTCATAGAGGATATACATAGTGCAACACATGATTGATTTCCTATGAATTGTTTTAATTGATTGAACAAAGCAATCTTTGTCTTGACGAAATGATTGAGGGCCTCTAAGCATCCAGAACAACAAGCCTCGGCATTTCTGATGAGCTCACATCGTTAGTTGACTCAAAATGATAGTCACTAACTAAAAGACCGTGCAAACTCAATAAATCATATGGATACATTATAAACATTTTGTAGTAAGATTTAGGGCAGGCTAATTTTTCCATCACCCATTCATAAACAATTTGCACTACAATTGTCCTAGGTTGCTTATGCAAACAAGTCTTGTTGTAGTGCATAACCATTTGGCCTAAGGTTGCAAGATTGGTATTTAACTTGAGCAAGTCATGAAGTTGTGTTGTCTTCATGTTAGCATCAGGATCAAAACCAAACATTACATCCCCATCCCTCCCGCGTCGCCCCGCGTGCGACGGGGAGGGCGACCACGTCGCCGCCGCCAGAGGCCTCCTCCACCCCACTCCTCCTCCCTCGCCGCCCGCCACGAGTGCGGCCAGCAAAGCTTGGCCGCGCGCGGCAGCAGCGGGCGTTCATCTCCTCACGCGGTGGCCCGTCTGGGGCAGGCGGCCACGGCGAGATCTTGGCGCTGGCGGCGCGGCTGCTGCGCTGGCGCTCTCTGGCCGCAGATCTCGGTGGCGGCGAGCGTGGGCGTGTGTCGGCGGCGCGTGGTGGGGAAGCATGGCCGTGGGCGGCTCGCCCTCGTCTTCGATCTGGATCGGGCGGGAGGTGCACAGTGGGCGGTCGGGCTGGAGCTGGCGCGACGCCGGGGGCGGCCCGTGCGGTGGTCGCGGAGCGGGAGGTGCGGGCGAGGACGAGGAGGAAGCCGGGCGGCGGCCCGGCTGGGTGCCATGGCGTTTTGGCGTGGTGGCGTGTCGCTCGCTCCTCATTCGCAGCTTGAGGTGCTGCTGATGTGGGTGCTTGCGGTGAAGCTTGGTGGTCGGCGTTGGAAGTGCAAAGCGCGGCGGCAGCTCAATGATCTCCACGCTTACAGGTGGATCAGATCTGCGGGCCTCCATAGGGATGTGTGTGTTTGGTAAAGCCTTGACCCGACTTTGTCGGTGCCGTCGGCAATGGCGCTTTGGCGTCGTTCCCTCCTTGGGCGTCGTCGTGGAACTCATCTTCTTCTATGTGGGGCTCGGGCTCTCCGGGTGAAAACCTAAGCTCCAGATTTTTCGGAGCGGGCGACGGCGACGTCTTCGTTGTTTCCCTCTTGGGGGTGTTGCTTGGGAGAGTTAGCTTGTGCTTGGTGCGTTTGGTTCTCTCCTGCGTCGGGTTTGGTGGATGCCGGGGCAGCGGCCCCGGACGGCTGATGAACGCCGAGGCGGCGGCCTCAGAAAGTGATGTGCGGTGCGGCTCCATGTGGCGGGGCGGCGGCTCGGCCTTCACTTGGGTGGCAATCCTGGGCCACTTGGGTGGCAGGCTTGTCGGTCTGGTCGACGCGTTCCAGAGGGGGCGGTCTGACTTTGCGTCAGGGCGGCGGCCCCGGATGTGGTGCGACATTCGTGGTTTGCGGCGGTTGCCACTGAAAGGCGCGGCTGCGAGCAGCTGGGTTGTCTTGGCGTTGCTGCTCGAGCGGAGCGGTGAATACGTCGGCGGCGGCCGGAAGGTGGTGTCGGTTGATTCTTGTTGGCGCGCGACGGAGCGATGGATGTCGGGCGGCGGCCCGAAAAATCACTTGTGGCGTCCGGACTTACGTGGCAACGATGATGGTGGGAGCGATGTCGGTGACGCGTAATGGTTCGTTAATCGGCTCTTCTCCGGCGTGTCCGCGGTATTGCCTCGGTTTGTTTGTTCTTTGTGGAGTCGAAGCTGCGGCGGCGAGGCCTGTGGTATCGATGACTGGTTGCGGTGGCCTTTCGGCGATCTTCCGTGGCGCCCGGCCGTGCTGGTTTCGTTCTTCCGAGTTCTCCGTCGAGAATCGGAGCTGCGTTATCTGTCGCAGGTCGACATGTCGTCGAGGAGGTGGGCTTTGCCTGTGTGTTTCGATCTATGGGAGTGGGCTCGGCCCTTGTTGTTCGGTTTTGCCGGTTTTCCGTAATGCTCGGGCAATTCTCTTACCTTAATTAATAGATGAGGAAATCTTTGCCTCCGTTTCAAAAAAAAATGTTAGCATCAGCAACATCACCTCCGTTGTCAATTGCATTCGTTTACAAAATGTAACATGGCAACAACATTAGTTGTCATATCCATTGTTCATCGATAGTGAATGCCTCCTTGTCCAATGGTATCTCACGGAAGATAGCAAACTCGACACCAGTGATGTGATGATCATCAAAAATCACATGAATTTCTGCCAAGCTAGGTGGTCCTCCATTCCTATACCTTTCGTGCTTCGGTTGTTTTTGAAAAATTAGCAAGGAACAAAATGTAGACAATTATGATAAGATAATGATCTAGTGTGCATACAATGAGTAACATGAATGAGTATTCCATCAATCACTATCAGCATCTAGCTTAGCATTCAACCCAAGTCCAAATGCATCAATTTGCAATTGTTTCCATTGGCAATACAAAGTTTTGAGTGCACCCCAACAATTCTTGAATTGCAACCTTGAATGACTTTTCTTAATTATGTTTAACCAATTCCCCCTTTCCCCGTTCACCCCTCCCCCATTATTCCAATTTTTTGTCACCCCAAGATCTCATATGTTTGATGCCACAAGCCTTGAGTGCTTGACATGTTGCGCTTTACCATGTTGTGTGGTCGTGCTCGCCTTACTGTTGCGTCCTCCTTTGGCCATCATCGAGCTTATCCGAATAAGTAAGGTTAGGGCTCGGAACCCCCACACCTCATCCTAATCCCCTCCTCATCCTCGGTGTCGTTAGTGTCGTCAAGGTCGTGGAAGCCGCTACCGCCCTCCATCTTGTCATCCTCCTCATCCATCCCCTCCTCTTCTAACTCGGGCTAAGAGGAGCTCGGGTCAGCGGTCGCGGCCGCCACTCAAGCTGTGACCGCCTCCATGATTTGAGTTGTGCATAGTACATCGGGTGACAGCGGACAATGGCTCTGGTTGCGGCTCTGGCGGGTTTAGATCTGGACTTTGCAGGTGCTCCGGTGGCTAGGGTTAGGGGTGGCGCCAGATTCCGTTTATAGACGGTCGGGTACTCTTATAACCATCGTGTTCTTTTGAATTCGTCCACACTGCTTCAACTTCACTACAAAATGCAAATTGCTTCAACTTTTGTTATAGTGGGAGCGGCTTCAACTTCTGTTAATATGGAAATTGTTTCGAGTTCTGTCTTCATGAATGAAGTGGTATGTGGTTGATGCGTCTCCAACAAATCTATAGTTTATAAAGTATTCATGCTACATTTACATCAATTATATATGATTTTGGTGCACTTTTATATTGTTTTTATGGACTAACTCATTAATCTAGTGCCTAGTGGCAGTTGTTATTTTCTGCATGTTTTTTGTTTAAAGGAAAAAAATATCTAGGAAGGTCAAAACATAGTGGCGATTTAATATGATTTTTTATGGTATATATGTGATTTTGGGGAGAACGAATCAACGCAAAATAGTGTCTGAGGGCCCCACAAGCGCAGGTGGCGTCACCACCCCCTGGACGCGCCATGGGCCCAACCCTTAAGTCGGTTGGAGCTCTTATTTTGCCGCAAGAAAGCTAATTTCCGGAGGAAAATCCCCCCAAAATTTCAGCCCAGGCAGAGTTACAGATCTTTGGCTGTAAAAAACGGTGAAAGGCTAGATAAAAGAAGCGAAAAACAAAAGATGGAAGATAGATCCAATCTAGGGGAGAGCTTCCTCTCTCCTCGGAGGGCCAAAGAAGAAGAAAGAGGGGGCCCTTCACCCTCCCCAAATGGCGTCGGGACACCGCCGGAGACATCTCCTCCATCACCACCCCGAAGCCTCCTCCGACACCCATTCACGGAGGCCTCTTCATCAGCCTTGCTACCTCCATGGTAATGTGTGAGTAGTTCATCCTTGGGGCTGAGGGTATGTACTAGTAGCTATGTGTTTGATCTCTCTCCCTCTCTCTCATGTTCTTGATGGATTCGATCTTGATTGTGTCATGAGCTTTATTAATAAAGTTAAATCTTATGATGTTCATCTCTTTCTATTATTTTTGTGGTGAACTGATTCTTACTCTCTGAAGTTTCTTTATGTTGGATTGAATACTTTGGACTTGAGATCACTTGATGCATGTCTAGTAATTAACTTGCGGATAGCCAAGGTGTTGGGGACATAACCCCGAGGTGTGACCCGCCCAGGAGGGACCGAGTTACACCGTTGGCGACTTAATATGAAGAAGGCCTAAGGAGGCCCAAGAAGATGAAGTGTGAAGACGACGGCTCACAGAGGTGGGCCTGGCGGTGGCCCAGGACCTGGACGTGTGAACCACCATATGGTGGCTTGCCTGTTAGGGCAAGGTGACTTAGGAACCAGGCCGGTCACGTTGTGTGATCGGGCTCGGACTCTTGTAAGCCTCGGGCCTCGACCTGTGTATATAAAGGCGAGACCCGGCGGCGGGTTAACTCAAGAGACAATTGATCGATAGCTAGGTCAAGCGTAATCACTCCCTTGTAATCGAAACACAAGCAATACAACTAGAAGTAGGACGTAGGCTTTTACCTCGTTGTGAGGGGCCGAACCTGGATAAACTCTTGTGTCCTTTGTCCCGCTCAACCCCTTCGAGCTAACCTATGTCGCGATGGCTCCACACCTAAGTCCTTTCAAAAGGGCACATGTCATGACAAAACCACGACAGTTGGTGCCCACCATGGGGCCAGAGCATGGTGGTTTCGAGTTCTTGAAGAGCAATTTCTCAGGGATCTAAGGATACGCCGTTGGCCGGATGACCAAGAGTCGCCGCGGCAAGATCTACATCGACGATGCTGGCTGGGGCCCCGAGGTCGACTCAATCGAGTACGGGTATCGGGTCCCCTTTGACGGAGTTCACGTCTTCGTTGGCAATATCGGCGAGTGAGAGCCTGAGCCGGATGCCTGCATCGACATCATCGAGACGGCTCAGCGCGCACAACCCGCCAGGGATCAACCCGACCGGAAGCACGCCTTGGTTGGCTTTGTTCATGGGGCGGATCTTGAGGAAGGGTCTGCATCTGGTGGAGAGACGGCCATCTATTCAGGTGATGAGTCCTCAACTGGAGAAATCGAATCAATCTATCAGCTTCAAGATGGCGAGATTGGGGGCTGTTCTGACGGTGACAGTATTCTGGATCCATATGAGCCGCCTAGCAGGGCTGCTATTTTTATGGCTGGTATGCAACCAATTCTAAATTCGTCAACGGCCGCGGCTATGACATCCAGATCAGCTAACTGCGATAAATTTGGGCGAACTGACTCAACCGACCACCGACTCAAGTCTTATCTGAGCTCTTGGATGCTTTGGCAACTCATTGGTGTAGAGGTAACTCCAGCGAATCAACCGCGACATAATGCAGTGGTTGCAAAGGTGTGAGACGAGGTGGCCAAGGCCCGAGAGGATCTTAATGCAGAGAACACCGTGCTAGCAACAGAGCGGGCCTCCTTGGAGGCCGAGTCACAGCGGATAAGAGCAGAAGCTTTTCGCCCGAGTCTGCATCAGAACATGTCCAATGTTATTCTTCGAAGGAGGCATCAGAGCCGCTTACCTTCACAATTTGAGGGACAGAATCTTTTTAATTTTGGGAAACGTTGCATGGAAAACAAAAAAATTCTACGCACACACAATAGTCTATCCATGGAGATGCATAGCAACGAGGGGGAGAGTGTGTCTACGTACCCTCATAGACTTTAAGCGGAAGCGTTTAACAACACGGTCGATGTAGTCGAACTTCTTTGCGCTCCGACCGATCAAGTACCAAACATACGACACCTCCGAGTTCTGCACACGTTCAGGTCGGTGACGTCCTCGCCTTGTTGATCCAGCAAGACAGACGAAGTAGTAGATGAGTTCCGGCAGCATGACAGCATGGTGACAGTGATGGTGAAGTTATCTCTGCAGGGCTTCACTTAAGCACTACGAATATATGACCGAGGGACGGACTAGAGGAAGAGGGGCACCGACACGGCTAGGGAATCATGGTTGTCTATTTCCCCTCTCCTTCCTCTCGTATATATAGGTGGAGGGGGAGGGGAGGCAGCCCCTAGGGCGCCCCAAGTGGCCGTTGGCTGCCCTGGCCGAATCCCCCCTTTCCATATTTGTGTATGGGAAGGAAGGAAAGTGTTTGATCTCTCTCCCTCTCTCTCATGTTCTTGATGGATTCGATCTTGATTGTGTCATGAGCTTTATTAATAAAGTTGAATCTTATGATGTTCATCTCTTTCTATTATTTTTGTGGTGAACTGAGTCTTACTCTCTGAAGTTTCTTTATGTTGGATTGAATACTTTGGACTTGAGATCACTTGATGCATGTCTAGTAATTAACCTGCGGATAGCCAAGGTGTTGGTGACATAACCCCGAGGTGTGACCCGCCCAGGAGGGACCGGGTTACACCGTTGGCGACTTAATATGAAGAAGGCCTAAGGAGGCCCAAGAAGATGAAGTGTGAAGACGACGGCTCACAGAGGCGGGCCTGACGGTGGCCCAGGACCTGGACGTGTGAACCGCCATATGGTGGCTTGCCTGTTAGGGCAAGTGACTTAGAAACCAGGCCGGTCACGTTGTGTGATAGGGCTCGGACTCTTGTAAGCCTCGACTTGTGTATATAAAAGGCGAGACCCGGTGGCGGGTTAACTCAAGAAACAATTGATCGATAGCTAGGTCAAGCGTAATTGCTCCCTTGTAATCGAAATACAAGCAATACAACTAGAAGTAGGATGTAGGCTTTTACCTCGTTGTGAGGGGCCGAACCTGGGTAAACTCTTGTGTCCTTTGTCACGCTCAACCCCTTCGAGCTAACCTACGTCGCGATGGCTCCACACCTAAGTCCTTTCACAAGGGCATATGTCGTGACAAAACCACGACAGTATGTGCCCACCATGGGGCCAGAGCATGGTGGTTTCGAGTTCTTGAAGAGCAATTTCTCAGGGATCTAAGGATACGTCATTGGCCGGATGACCAAGAGTCGCTGCAGCAAGATCTACATTGACGATGCTGGCTGGGGCCCCAAGGTCGACTCAATCGAGTACGGGTACCGGGTCCCTTTGACGGAATTCACGTCTTCGTTGGCAAAATCGGCGAGTGAGAGACTGAGCCGAACGCCTGCATCGACATCATCGAGACGGCTCAGCACGCACAACCCGCCAGGGATCAACCTGGCTGGAAGCACGCCTTTGTTGGCTTTGTTCATGGGGCGGATCTTGAGGAAGGGTCTGCATCTGGTGGAGAGACGGCCATCTATTCAGGTGATGAGTCCTCAACTGGAGAAATTGAATCAATCTATCAGCTTCAAGATGGCGGGATTGGGGGTTGTTCTGACGGTGACCGTATTCTGGATCCATATGAGCCGCCTAGCAGGGCTGCTATTTTTATGGCTGGTATGCAACCAATTCTAAATTCGTCAACGGCCGCGGCTATGACATCCAGATCAACTGCTGCTGCGATAGCTGGGGCGAGCGGCTCAACACGGCCACCGACTCAAGTCTTATCTGAGCTCTTGGATGCTTTGGCAACTCTGTTAGCTGTAGAGGTAACTCCAGCGAATCAACCGCGACATAATGCAGTGGTTGCAAAGGTGTGAGACGAGGTGGCCAAGGCCCGAGAGGATCTTAATGCAGAGAACACCGTGCTAGCAACAGAGCGGGCCTCCTTGGAGGCCAAGTCACAGCGGATAAGAGCAGAAGCTTTCCGCCCGAGTCTGCATCAGAACATGTCCAATGTTGTTCTTTGAAGGAGGCATCAGAGCCGCTTACCTTCAGAGTTTGAGGGACAGAATCTTTTTAATTTTCGGAAACGTTGCATGGAAAACAAAAAAAATTCTATGCAGACACAATGGTCTATCCATGGAGATGCATAGCAACGAGGGGGAGAGTGTGTCTACGCACCCTCATAGACTGTAAGCGGAAGTGTTTAACAACGCGGTCGATGTAGTCGAACTTCTTTGCGCTGCAACCGATCAAGTACCGAACGTACGACACCTCCGAGTTCTGCACACGTTCAGGTCGGTGATGTCCTCGCCTTCTTGATCTAGCAAGACGGGCGAAGTAGTAGATGAGTTCCGGCAGCATGACGGCATGGTGACAGTGATGGTGAAGTTATCTCTGCAGGGCTTCGCTTAAGCACTACGAAAATATGACCGAGGGACGGACTAGAGGAAGAGGGGCACCGCACACGGCTAGGGAATCGTGGTGTCTGTTGCCCCTCTCCTTCCTCTCATATATATAGGTGGAGGGGGAGGGGAGGCAGCCCCTAGGGCGCCCCAAGTGGCCGTTGGCTTCCCTAGGGCGCCTGCCCTGGCCGAACCCCCCTTTCCATATTTGTGTATGGGGAGGAAGGAAAGGGGGGTTAGCTGCCTTTGGGGCGCCTTCCCCTTCCTTCCCTCCCTCTTTGGTACGTGGGCAAGGGGTGGAAGGGGCACACCAGCCCCTTGTGGGCTGGTGTGCTTTCCCCCTTTGGCCCATAAGGCCCATACACTTGCCAGGGGTGTCCGGAACCCGCTCTGGTGCCCCGATGACTACCCAGTGCACTCCAAAACTCCTTCGGTGTCCGAATACCATCGTACTATATATCTATCTTTACCTCTTGACCATTTATAGGATCCTCATCATGTCCATGATCTCATCCGGGACTCCGAACAACATTCGGTCACCAAATCATATAACTCATATAACACTATATCGTCAACGAACGTTAAGCGTGCAGACCCTACGGGTTTGAGAACTGTGTAGACATGATTCAGACACCTCTCCGGTCAATAACCAATAGCGGAACCTGGATGCCCATATTGGTTCCTACATATCCTATGAAGATCTTGATCGGCCGAACCGTTATGCCAACATACATAATTCCCTTTGTCCATCGGTACGTTACTTGCCCGAGATTCGATCGTCGGTATCGCTATACCTAGTTCAATCTCATTACCGGCAAGTCTCTTTACTCGTTTTGTAATACATCACCTTGTAACTAACTCTTTAGTCCTTTGCTTGCAAATTTATTATGTGTATTACCGAGAGGGCCCGGAGATACCTCTCCGAAAATCAGAGTGACAAATCCTAATCTTGATCTATGCCAACTTAACAAACACCTTCAGAGATACCTGTAGAGCATCTTTGTGATCACCCAGTAATGTTGTGATGTTTCATAGCACAAAAGGTATTCCTCCTGTATCGAGAAGTTGCATAATCTCATAGTCGAAGGAATAAGTATTTGGCATGAAGAAAGCAATAGCAATAAAGTGAACGATCATTATGCTAAGCTAACAGGTAGATCTTGTCCATCACATCATTCTCCTAATGATGTGATCCCATTATCAAATGACAACACATGTCCATGGTTAGGAAACCTTAACCATATTTGATCAATGAGCTAGTCTAGTTGTCGGGGCGTAGCGTGGCCTCGAACACCTATGGGGCCTTTGGGGCCCTTACGGTTCGACAAGGGAGGCGAGGGTCGTCTTGTGAGCGGATCGAGGTCGGCCAGGGGAGGCAGGCGATTTTACCCGGCCGAGGCTCTCGGAGAGATAAAACCCCTCTGCTGCTTTGGTGGTTATATTTGATCTAGCTCGGCCTTGAAATATCACGGTGTCTGGGTATCGGATGGATCGAACCCCTTTCTCGTGCGCATGGGCCTCCCTTTTATAGTCTGAAGGGGTACCCACGGTGGCGGCGTAGGAAGAGGGGTAGAAAGGTAAAACGCAGGTTGGTACAGCGATTACTGTGATGCCCTACCTAACTCGACGGCGGGGACAAGGGCATTAAATGCCCGTCCGGTCGCTAACGATCAGGAGGAGGACGTTAAGTGAGCCACGGTTGCCACGATGGCGCCTCTGTCGACTCCGTTTGCCACCTCGCTCCGCATGGCTGCGTGGCGCTCCGCCACGTGCCCTTGGGATGGCCTTGTGATGACCGTCGTTGGGCGCGGCTGGAGTGTGGTGGCAGCCTTGCGCGGCAAGTGCCTTGCCGCGCCCGTTCTTGTTGTGCGGCAAGCTTGCGGCCGCCAAGCTTGCTGGGCGGCGCGGGCGCCGCGACAAGTCTTCTGACGATGCCCTGGTTGGCCTTCCCGGCAAGCTCCTCTTGCGGGGCCTTCGTGTTCTTAGCTAGTACTTTGTTCTTGAATGGCGGTAATAAGGAGCGGCGGGGGGCCTTGGCGGGCGTCCGGCAAGCCTTGCTTGAAGTCTTTGAATTGCCGTGCACAAGTTCGGGTACTAAGGTACCCCTACTTTAGTACACCGGCACAGAGCCCTCGGGCTGGGCCATACAGTCTTTGGCGTTGTTGGGCGAGGCCCAAAAGCGTATCTGAACGCACGCGTGGCACAGGTCCGCATAGAATCGGGCTCCGTGTCCACCGCGCTCCCCCGCAACGGCACGCGTCGATTGCGGCGTCGTGGGAGACGTGGGGGGCGCGTGCGATATTTAAGGCATCCACCCCCTTGATCACGGTGCAGGGCGAGGTCATTTCACCCGTCGCTTCGGCTCCGCTTTTTCGCCACGCGGCTCCCATGCGTAGGGGGTCATGGGCGGCGAAGGTGCGAGACCGAGCCGTCACGGGCGAAGATGGCAGGTTGGCCCCGCTCCTCTGCCCTCCTGGCTCTCTGATTGGCTAAGCGGGGTGGCTGAGCCCCCACCTCGCCCTTTAAAAGGGACGGAAGGGGAGCACAATAGTATCGCACTTCCTCTTCTTCCTTCGTCTTCAACTTCCGTTACTCTTCCTCCCATACTCGCTATGGAGGGAGGAATCCTGGTCCTTCAGCGGTGGCGGCGAGGTTGCCTCCAGGCAGCGCGCCCCCCTATCCGCGCTGCTGGCGGCGGAGCCGGCCGTGAGGGGAAGAGGGAGGGGGCGAGGCCGCGGACGAGGTCGTGGACGTGGTCGAGGCGCTCGGGGGAGAGGCGGCTGGGGCGGTGCGCCTCCCCCGTCTCCGCCGGTGGCTCCTTTCCTCGAGGCGGTCCACACCGGAGACGATCCCTGGGAGTTCTTCATCAAGCTGCGCCGAGCACCTCATCGCCGCCTCCAGCTGCCGGCCCCGTTCGCGAGCGCGATGGAGCCGGATCCGATCGAGATGTTGGAGTTGCGCATGAGAGGCTGCGGGATCAGCGGCACTCGAGTCAGTGTCATATCCCCAGCCCCCGGCGTGATGTACTTCGATCGAGGGTGGAAGACGTTCGCCCGCATCCACAGCTTGACGGCGGGGTTTACCCTCCATTTTAAGTTAATGGAGGGCGACCTTCGCCGTCAAGGTCTTGAGGACTCCGGCACCGGGCGAGATCTTTGTGTGGACAGCTCCTCGATAGCAAAGGCCCCTCCTCGGCGAGTGGCGAGGAGGGAGCGGCAGCGACGGCGGCGTGGATGGCGGGTCCGACTAGGCGTCGGACGCTGCCTCGCGTGCCACCGGCGACCCCATCATCCGGTCGCCGGCCTTCAACTCCGGGGCCGTCTCCTTAGGCGGTGGCGCGAGAGGCTGCGGAAGAGGAAGAGGGTGGCGGCAAGGCCGTCAAGTCGAATCTGAGGCGAGAGCCCTCGGCAGCGGCTTGGCGTCCGCCGCCCGTCTTCAAGCTCGCCTCCGGCGCCTCCGTCTCCGCCAAGCTCTGGCGGCCCAGGAAGTTCTCTTGGTGTCTTCTGGCGCCCGTAGCTCTCCTAGGCGCCCTTTGCCCTCCCGGCAAGCTTCTCTTGCAGGGGCCTCCTGACCTACCTCTGAGCAGAGAAAGCAGGAGAGGATTACGGGCATCTTATCTTTTAATTTGTAAGCCTTGGGCCTTAGCTGTATTTAAGATCTGTAATCCTCTCTATTCATGTTTTCATCCTCTATGGACTTGTACTAAATGGGATGCTTTTAATGAAAAGAGGCAACGCTTGCGGACTAAGTCTTTTACTTGATTTTGTGCCTTATGCGCTCCCACCCTCGCTTCTAGGGGACTTGCGGAGCGAACACACTTGCTGAGTCTTGGGACATCAGCCATTGGCGGTGTTGCTTCCGGCAAGCAACCTTGCCGGGCGATTCTTGGCGCACTTGTATTTGTTGGCGGACTCGGAAACAAACCAAGGCGCAACTTGGCATGACTTCGATTCCTCCGCTGCAGTTTTTCCGTACAAAACACGAGCGTTCAAGGGCGCGGCCCCGCCTTCCCCGGTCCATAAGAGGATGCATGACGAGGGATGAAAAACTTATCTGACTCTGCAGCCCCCCGGCGACATTAGCTTGTCGGGGAGGAACCTTGGCCTTTGCAGCCTCCGGCAACTCTGGCTCCGCCAAGATCCAGGTGCTAGTGTGCCTTCTTTTGCCCTTGTCGCCGACGCCGCGGCCTCCGGGGGCCCCGGCTCGTCGCGAAGGAGCTTTGGCACTTGCAGCCCCCAGCGAAGCTGTCTTGCCGGGGCCCGTGCACCAGCGCGCCCTTCCGGCTTCTCCTTGTCACTGTGATTATAGTCACGAAAACAACTGAGACAGCGCTGTAATAAGCTACTCTTTCATGGCGCTGCTCTGCAGCGCGATGCCATGCTTTGCCCTTCGTATGTTTACACTCTCGCTGCTAGGGAACTTGCCGTCGCTAACACACTTCTTGAGTCTGGAACATCAAGCAGCCCATTGGGCGGTGTTGTTTCCGCAAGAAACCTTCTCGGGCTGATTGCGGCGCACTTGAATTGTTGGCGGACTCGAAACAAATCAAGGGCGCAACTCAGCCAGCGAGTTAGTTCCTCCGCGCACAAGTTTCTCATCTGAAGGCGCCCTATGGCAAGGCTTGCTACATTATGCCCTCCACTTCGTTATACCCTTTGTACGTTGTTACCCTACGCTTCTAGGGGACTTGCTGGCGCTAACACACTTGCTGAGTACGGGACATCAGCAGCCCGCTGACGGTGTTGTTTCCGGCAAGAAACCTCCTCGGGCCAGTTGCAGTGCACTTGTATCGTTGAGCGAACTCGGAAACAAAGCAAGGACGCAACTTAACCACGAGTTGGCTCCTCCGCGCACAGGTTTCTCGTACAAAGGACGAACGCACGAGGAACATAACATAAAAAAGCATAGGACTAAGAAGTGCTCTGTACAAAAACTCGGGTGACTTAGCTTTTCCGTCTTCAGCAATCCGTCGAGGCCGTGCTTCTTCCCTGATCCCCACCCCTTGTATGTTTTCATCCTCACGCTTCGAGGAGCCCCGGCGCAAACACACACTTGCTGAGTGCAGGACATCGACAGCCAGCGGGCGTGTTGCCTCCGGTGGGATGAACTCGTCGGGTTGGTTGCGGTGTACTTTTTTTTTACCGTCGAGCGGACTCGAAACGGATCATCGATGCAACCTAACCACGACTTGACCCCTCTGCGCGGATTCTTCATACAAGGTGCAGACTTTCGGAGAGCACAATTCAAAAGTTCGAAGCTTGTCAACTTTCTTTGCCTTACTGGCTGGCAGAGCTCGATGGCGCGTCCTCGGCAGCAGCGCGGCCCTCCGGAGAGGCGGGCTTGCCGGAGCGAACACCAGAGCCGTTCTTGCCGGGCTTAGTCTTTGGTTGGCCTGCCTTCTTGCACTTGCCGGCGGAGCTTGATGGCGCGTCCTCGACGGCAGCGCAGCGCTCCGGGAGGTGCGCTTGCGGAGTGGGCACGAGCTGTCCTTGCGGACTTGGCCTTCTTCTTCCCGGGGAGCTTCGGCGACAAGTGGCTCGCGCTCTGCTGCGGCTGCTTTGCTTCCGGTAGATCTTGTCGGCCGAGATGAGTGCATGCCTCTTGTCGCCTTGGGCGAAATGACGCTCATCGGGCGAGCATCTTGAGCACATTGTATGCATGGTGAGAGGCCGCCATGAACTTGGCGAGTCGCGGGTCGGCCGATTATCCGTTGTAGGGCGAGGGATATCAGCCACGTCAAGCGTGACCCTCTCGATCTGAAGTTCAACTCGCGCCAAGCGTCACCGGCAATGTGATCTTCCCTTGGGTTGGCTCCTTCCGGTTTATCCGTTGAAAAGTGCCGATCTCCTCAAGCTCGTTGTCGGGGATCTGGAGCTTCTTGAAATCTGCGGAGGAAATCAAGTTCAGGCCGGCCCCGCCATCAACTAGCATCTTCGTGACCTTGAGGTTGCGGATTGTTGGTGAAACCAACATCGGCAAGCACCCGACCGCAGTGACACGATCAGGGTGGTCCTCAACGTCGAAGACGATGGGCGTGCTAGACCACTTCAGAGGCTTGCGTGCCTCGACAGACGGCTCTGTGGCGTTCACTTCTCGCACCCATTGCTTGAGTTGGTGGTGCGAGGTGTGCAGAGAGGCGCCGCCGTCGATGCACAACACCTCTGTTGCCTTCTGAAACTCTTGGTCATCGATCTCATCTTCCTCCATCTCATCATCCTCATCTTCATCTTCGTCCTTGTCGCGGCGGGGAGGCTGTCTCCTGCAGCGTCTTGGCCTTGCCGCGTGCCCTCCCCGGCGAGCTTCTTGCGGATCCTCCGCCACCTCCTGGGCTCTCTCCTTGTCGCGGCGCCGTATTCAGCTTTACTGCAGCTCCGCCATCTGCTCCACTTTCTTGCAGTTTTGGAGACCATGGCCCTTGGTGCGGTGGATCTTGCAATACCGCTTGCGGAGCTATCACCTTGTCGGTGGCTACCACGGCCTCGCCCGAGTCATCGGTCTTGGCCTTGTCGGAGATGCCTCCGTTGCGGAATGCTCAACAGCTAGTACATCCTTAGCCTTTCTCTTCCTATTGTTCCGCCTCGGTTCTTCCTTGCGGGCGGCGTCCTCACCGTCGAGATCATACGCTCCGCAACCTCTCCGGGATTTTCCTTCCTTCCTCGGCCGTGCACACTTGTCGGCCCGGGCGTGAGCTCGGCGACATCTCGATTTTGCACATCGCCATCTCCTCCCTCATCCTGCGATTACGCGCGTTCGATAAACGACCGATAACCGCGGCGGGGTGGGCGTCAGGATGTTGCGCGCATAGCTAAATCTTTGTATATACTTGCGCGAGGCTCCCCCTCATACGGGCGAGCAAGTGGAGGTCACTCTCCGGCCATGAGGCTTGTGGCCACCCGTGAAGGTGCCGACAAAGCGATGACACAGCCCGCCCATGAAGAGATGGGCCGTCCGGCAGTGCATGAGCCAAGATCGGCGTTAGGCTTGAGTACCAGCGGGAAGTAGTTGGCGAGGATCTTCTCGTCGTGCCCTCCGGCAGCCTGCACCGCGATGGTGTAGATGCTGAGGAACTCCGACGGGTGTATCCTGCCGTCGTACTTCTCGGGCAGGTCGGGCTTGAAGTTCTTAGTTTTGGGCCACTGGACTTGCCGTAGCTCGCGGGTGAACGCAGGGCAACCTGCCACGTACGGCAAGTCACCTGGTTCCCCGGGTGCGTGCGTGTCGACGGCGGGCCCAGCGCGCTGGTCGGATTGATGTCGCGCTTCTCTCTGGCGCTCGATGCGAGTGCGAGCGTCTTCGTGTTGCCGTTCTTGGAGAACGTGGCACTGATCACGGTGAGTTCGCGGGTCCGACGACGCGGTGGAGTCGGCGTCAAGGTTGGTCCGGTGAGCTGACGATCTTGGCCTTTGGGGCTGGGAACGCACGGAAGCGGCAACCCCAGCGGTCCTGTCGGCGCCGGCCTGCGCCGGGGCGTCTTGCCGGGGCCTCGACGCGCTCGGTCGCTGGGGCTTGTTGCCGTTGGCGAAGCCGATAAGGCTGTATATGGTCATCCTCCAGTCGTCGATCTTGTAGGCGCCGGAGGGTAATCTAGAAGCAGCTAGGCTCGGGCCAGCGCTTCCTCTGCTGTCTTGGGTGGCGGTGGCGATGAGCGGCGCGAGGAGCGGGATGTGCTCGGACTCCCAACCGGATTGGGAGGAGCAACACCTCGTCCGAGCGACCGCACCTCACTCGCACCAGCATGCGGGCGTGCATGCTGACCTCGAGCGTCCCGCGACCCACCGGCTTGACCTTGCTCCAACGCGAGCACGGTGCTGGGAGCACCGGGGCATTGTTGACCTTGCACCTCCTGGGAAGGGTGCGGCGTCTGCACCGTCGCCGACGCTTGCGGGCCTTGTTCTTGGATCTGGTGACGACGCGAGACCCACCGGCGGCACCCGCTCCTCCGCCGGCGTCCACCTCTCCGCCTGCTTGCTCCAGCGGTGGTGGTGGGATTGATGTAGACGGAGCGGCCACCTCCGAAGGCTTCTTCTTCGGTGGCATGTTGACGATGACGCTGATGTAGCGCGCGTGGAGACCGGACCAGATGCTCACGACCTCGACGCCCCCCTACCTGGCGCGCCAAAGATGTCGGGGCGTAGTGTGGCCTCGAACACCTATGGGGCACTGGGGGCCCCTTCGGTTCGACAAGGAGCGAGGTCGTCTTGTGAGCGGATCGAGGTCGGCCGGGGGGAGGCAGGCGATTTTACCCGGCCGGGGCTCTCCGGAGAGATAAAACCCCTACTGCTGCTTTGGTGGTTATATTTGATCTAGCTCGAGCACGCGAGCGTATGCGGTGTCCTGGGTATCGGATGGATCGAACCCCTTTCTACGTGCGCATGGGCCTCCCTTTTATAGTCTGAAGGGGGTACCCACAGGTGGCAGCGTAGGAAGAGGGGGTAGAAAGGTAAAAACGCAGGTTGGTACAACAGTGCACAACAGTGCCCCTACCTAACTCTGACGGCAGGGGACAAGGGCATTAAATGCCCGTCCGGTCGCCCCAACAGTGCAGGAGGAGTGACCGTTAAGTGAGCCACCGGTTGCCACGATGGCGCCTCTGTCAGCTCCGTTTGCCACCTCGCTCCGCATGGCTGCGTAGCGCTCCGCCACGTGCCCTTGGGATGGCCTTGTGATGACACGTCGCTGGGCGCGCTGGAGTGTGGGTGGCAGCCTTGCCGCGGCAAGTGCCTTGCCATGTCCCGTTCTTGTTGTCTTGGCAAGCTTGCGGACACCGGCTTTCCGGGCGCTGCTGGCGCCAAGGCAAGTCTTCAACGATGCCCTGGTTGGCCTTCGAGCAAGCTCCTCTTCTTGGGGGCCTTCGTGTTCTTAGCTAGTACTTTGTTCTTGAATGGCGGTAATAAGGAGCGGCGGGGGGCCTTGGCGGGCGTCCGGCAAGCCTTGCTTAGAAGTCTTTGTCGCCCGTGCACAAGTTCGGGGTACTAAGGTACCCCTACTTTAGTACACCGACACTAGTAGAGGCTTACTAGGGACACGGTATTTGTTTATGTATTCATGCATGTATTTAAGTTTTCGATCAATACAATTCTAGCATGAATAATAAACCTTTATCATAAATAAGGAAATATAAAATAACAACTTTATTATTGCCTCTAGGGCATATTTCCTTCAGTCTCCCACTTGCACTAGAGTCAATAATCTAGCTCAGATCGCCATGTGATTTAACACCAATAGTTCACATCGTCATGCCGCCATGTGATTTAACACCAATAGTTCACATCGTCATGTGATTAACACCCATAGTTCACATCTCCATGTGACCAACAGCCGAAGAGTTTACTAGAGTCAATAATCTAGTTCACATCGCCATGTGATTCACACCAAAATAGTATTAAGGTGTCATCATATTTTGCTTGTGAGAGAAGTTTAGTCAACGGGTCTGTCACATTCAGATCCGTATGTATATTTGCAAATTTCTATGTCTACAATGCTCTGCATGGTGCTACTCTAGCAAATTGCTCCCACTATCAACATGTATCCAGATTGAGACTCTGAGTCATCTGAATTGGTGTCAAAGCTTCCATTGGCGTAACCCTTTACGACAAACTCTTTATCACCTCCATAACCGAGAAATATTTCCTTAGTCCTCTTAGGTAACTAAGGAGAATTTTGGCTGATGTTCAGTGATCTACTCCTGGATCACAATTGTACCCCCTTGCCAAACTCATGGCAAGGTACACAATAGGTCTGGTACACAACATGGCATACTTTTTAGAACCTATGGTTGAGGCATAGGGAATGACTTTCATTCTCTCTCTATCTTCTGTCGTGGTCGGGTTTTGAGTCTTACTCAACTTCATACCTTGTAATGCAGGCAAGAACCCTTTCTTTGACTGATCCAGTTTGAACTTCTTCAAAACTTTGTCAAGGTATGTGCTTTGTGAAAGTCCTATTAAGCGTCTCGATCTATCTCTATAGATCTTGATGCCCAATACATAAGTAGCTTTACCGAGGTCTTTTATTGAAAAATTCTTATTCAAGTATCCTTTTATGCTATCCAGAAATTGTATATCATTTCCAGTCAGTAATATGTTATCCACATATAATATAAAAAATGCTACAGAGCTCCCACTCACTCTCTTGTAAATACAGGTCACCATAAGTCTGTATAAAATCATATGCTTTGATCACCTCATCAAAGCGTATATTCCAACTCCGATATGCTTAAACCAATCCATAGATGGATCGCTGGAGCTTGCACACTTTTTTAGCACCTTTAGGATCAACAAAACCTTCTGATTGCATCATATACAACTCTTCTTTAAGAAATCCATTAAGGATTGCAGTTTTGACATCCATTTGCCAGATTTCATAAAATGGGGCAATTGCTAACATGATTCAGACAGACTTAAGCATCGCTACAGGTGAGAAACTCTCATCATAGTCAACCCCTTGAACTTGTCGAAAACCTTTTGCGACAAGTAGAGCTTTTGTAGACAATAACATTACCATCAGCGCCCGTCTTCTTCTTGAAGATCCATTTATTCTCTATGGCTTGCCGATCATCGGGCAAGTCCACCAAAGTCCACACTTTGTTCTCATAGATGGATCCTATCTCAAATTTCATGGCTTAAAGCCATCTATCGGAATCTGGGCTCATCATAGCTTCTTCATAGTTTGTAGGTTCAGCTTGGTCTAATAACATGACTTCCAGGACAAGATTACCGTACCACTCTAGAGCGCAATGTGTTCTAGTTGACCTACGAAGTTCAGTAGGAACTTGATCTGATGTTTTATGATCATCATCATTAGCTTCCTCTCTAGTTGATGTAGGCATCATGGGAACGGTTTTCTGTGATGTGCCACATTCCAAATTGAGAGAAGGTACAATTACCTCATTAAGTTCTACTTTCCTCTCACTGACTTTCTTTTGAGAGAAACTCTTTCTCTAGAAAGGACCCATTCTTAGCAAGAAAGATCTTGCCTTCGGGTCTGTGGTAGAAGGTGTACCCAATAGTTTCTTTAGGGTATCCTATGAAGACACACTTCTCCGATCTGGGCTCGAGCTTATCTGGCTGAAGCCTTTTGATATAAGCATCGCATCCCCAAACTTTAAGAAATGACAGCTTAGGTTTCTTGCCAAACCACAGTTCATACGGTGTCGTCTCAACAGATTTAGATGGTGCCCTATTTAACATGATTGCAACTATCTCTAATGCATAACCCCAAAATTATAGTGGTAAATCGGTAAGAGACATCATAGATCGCACCATATCTAATAGAGTACTGTTACGACGTTCATACACACCATTACGTTGTGGTGTTCTAGGTGGCGTGAGTTGTGAAATTATTCCACATTGTTTTTATGAAGGCCAAACTCGTAACTCAAATATTCGCCTCCACGATCAGATCGTAGAAACTTTATTTTCTTATTACGATGATTCTCCACTTCACTCTGAAATTCTTTGAACTTTTCAAATGTTTCAGACTTGTGTTTCGTCAAGTAGATATACTCATATATGCTTAAATAATCTGTGAAGGTCAGAAAATAATGATACATCCTGCATGCTTCAACACTCATCGGACCGCATACATCGGTATGTATTAATTCCAATAAGTCATTAGCTCACTCCATTGTTCCGGAGAACGGAGTTTTAGTCATCTTGCCCATGAGGCATGGTTCACAAGTATCAAATGATTCATAATCAAGTGATTCTAAAAGCCCATATGCATGGAGTTTCTTCATGTGTTTTACACCAATATGACATAAACGGCAGTACCACAAGTATGTTGCATTATCATTTTCAACTTTGCATCTTTTGGCATCAATATTATGAATATGTGTATCACTACGACGAAGATCCAATGAACCATTTACATTGGGTGTATGACCATAGAAGGTTTTATTCATGTAAACAGAATAACAATTATTCTCTAAATTAAATGAATAACTGTATTGCAATAAACATGATCTAATCATATTCATGCTCAACGCAAACACCAAATAATATTTATTTAGGTTCAACACTAATCCTGAAGGTAGAGTGAGTGTGCGATGGTGATCGTATCAACCTTGGAATCAATTCCAACACATATCGTCACCTCGCCCTTAACTAGTCTTTGTTTATTCTGCAACTCCTGTTTCGAGTTACTAATCCTAGCAACTGAACCGGTATCAAATACCCAGGGGCTACTATGAACACTAGTAAGGTACACATCAATAATCTGTATATCAAATATACCTTCGTTCACTTTGCCATCCTTCTTATCCGCCAAATGTTTGGGGCAGTTCCGCTTCCAGTGACCATTTCCTTTGGAGTAGAAGCACTCAGTTTCAGGCTTAGGTCCAGCTTTGGGCTTCTTCACGGGAGGGGAAATTTGCTTGCCATTCTTCTTGAAGTTCCCTTTCTTTCCCTTTGCCCTTTTTCTTGAAACTAGTTGTCTTGTTAACCATCAACACTTGATGCTCTTTCTTGATTTCTACCTTCGCCGATTTTAGCATCGTGAAGAGATCGGGAATCGTTTTTGTCATCCCTTGCATATTATAGTTCATCACGAAGTTCTAGTAGCTTGGTGATAGTGACTAGAGAACTTTGTTAATCATTGTCTTATCTGGAAGATTAACTCCCACTTGATTCAAGTGATTGTAGTACCCAGCCATTCTGAGCACATGCTCACTGGCTGAGCTATTCTCCTCCATCTTGTAGGCAAAGTACTTGTCAGAGGTCTCATACCTCTTCACACGAGCGTGAGTCTGAAATACCAATTTCAGCTCTTGGAACATCTCATATGCTCCATGGCATTCAAAAACGTTTTTGAAGTTTCGTTCTAAGCCGTAAAGCATGGTGCACTAAACTATTAAGTAGTCATCATATCTAGCTTTGCCAAACGTTTATAACGTCCGCATCACCTCCTACAACAGGTCTGTCACCTAGCGATGCATCAAGGACATAATTATTCTATGCAGCAATGAGGATAATCCTCAGATCACAGACCCAGTCCGCATTATTGCTACCAGCATCTTTCAACTTAGTTTTCTCTAGGAACATAACAAAATAGGGGAGCTAAATTGCGTACTATTGATCTACAACATAAATTTGCAAATACTATCAGGACTAGGTTCATGATAAATTAAGTTCAATTTAATCAAATTACTAATGAACTCCCACTTAAATAAACATCCCTCAAGTTTTCTAATTGATACATGATCCAAATCAACTAACCCATGTCCGATCATCTCGTGAGATGGGGTAGTCATCAATGGTGAACATCTCTATGTTGATCATATCTACTATATGACTCATGTCCGACCTTTAGGTCTCCAGTGTTCCGAGACCATGTCAGTACATGCTAGGCTCATCAAGTTTAACCCAAGTATTCTGCATGTGCAAAACTGTCTTACACCCATTGTATGTGAACGTAGAGTCTATCACACCCAATCATCACATGGTGTCTTGATACGTCTCCAACGTATCTATAATTTTTTTATTGTTACATGCTATTATATTATCCATCTTGGATTTTTATATACATTTTTATGCTATTTTATATTATTTTTGGGACTATCCTATTAACCTAGAGCCCAGTGCCAGTTTCTGATTTTCCTTGTTTTTGAGTTTCGCAGAAAAGGAATATCAAATGGAGTCCCACTGACCTGAAAAATTATGGAGAATATTTTTGGAAAATATAAAAAAATACTGGAACGAGAAGATATCGGAGAAGAGTCCCGAGGACACCACAAGGGTGGAGGGCGCCCCCATGCTACCTCTTGAGCATTGCGTTGGTTTTCCCTTGAAGAGAAAAGGGTGATGCAACAAAGTAGCGTAAGTATTTCCCTCAGTTTTTGAGAACCAAGGTATCAATCCAGTAGGAGGCTCCTCACAAGTCCCTCATACCTACACAAACAAACAAGAACCTTGCAACCAACGCGATAAAGGGGTTGTCAATCCCTTCACGGCCACTTGCAAAAGTGAGATTTGATAGACATAATAAGATAAGATAAATATTTTTGGTATTTTTATGATATAGATTGGAAAGTAAAGATTGCAAAATAAAGTAGATCAGAAACTTATATGATAAAAGATAGACCCGGGGGCCATAGGTTTCACTAGCGGCTTCTCTTAAGACAACATAAGTATTACAGCGGGTGAACAAATTATTGTCGAGCAATTGATAGAAAAGTGCATAGTTATGAGATTATCTAGGCATGATCATGTATATAGGCATCATGTCCGTGACAAGTAGACCGACTCCTGCCTGCATCTACTACTATTACTCCACACATCGACCGCTATCTAGCATGCATCACTACAAAAAAAAGACACATCCGTGACATTTTGGGCCGAACAATTTTTTTTTCTGTCATACATATGACACTTCTATGACGATAATTGTGACAAAACCCTGTATCATCATAGATGTGGTGGGATCCTACTTCTATGACAACAAATCAACAGAAAATGGGCTTTTTGTCCTGGGCGGACCGGAGACGCAGCTGCATGACATTCTTTGGGCCGTCCATGACGGAAAAAACCATGGTAGAAGCGAGGGCGAGGAAAATTTTGGGGAGTTGCCGGTTACGGTGGGAGGTCGGGGGCCGAGCGATGCGCGTTTCTCTTGTACACGTACGCGCGTGTGTGCGAGGCCTTGGCTCTAACTGAACCCGAGCGAGGCGTTGGGCTCTAAAATGAACCCGAGCGATCGATCGATGGCTGTTAACTGAACCCGATGGGCGATTCGCCGCTACTACCGCTAATCAAGCCGATCGATTGGATGAGCAGTGGCGTTGCGGGGGTTTGGATGAACAATGGCGGTGGCATTGCCTCTGGATGAACAGGACCCGTGGTGTGGAGGGCTGGATGAGCGATGAGCGGTGGAGGGTGGCCGTGAAGGGGTGGTTGAACAGGACCCCGTGGTGTGGAGGGCTGGATGAACAGTAGACGATGGAGGGGTGCCTGTGGAGGGGTGGTTGAACAGTATGTAGGACCTTGAAGTATGTCTAGAGGGGGGGTGATTAGACTACTTGACCAATTAAAAACTTAACCTTTTCCCAATTTTAGAGTTTGGCAGATTTTAGCTATCTTAGGACAAGTCAAGCAATCATCACACAATTCAAGCAAGCATGCAAAGAGTATATAGGCAGCGGAAATTAAAGCATGCAACTTGCAAGAAAGTAAAGGGAAGGGTTTGGAGGATTCAATCGCAATTGGAGACACGGATGTTTTTGGCGTGGTTCTGATAGGTGGTGCTATCGTACATCCACGTTGATGGAGACTTCAACCCACGAAGGGTAACGGTTGCGCGAGTCCACGGAGGGCTCCACCCACGAAGGGTCCACGAAGAAGCAACCTTGTCTATCCCACCATGGCCGTCGCCCACGAAGGACTTGCCTCACTAGCGGTAGATCTTCATGATCTCCTTGCCCTTACAAACTCCTTGGTTCAACTCCACAATCTTGTCGGAGGCTCCCAAGTGACACCTAGCCAATCTAGGAGACACCACTCTCCAAGAAGTAACAAATGGTGCGTTGATGATGAACTCCTTGCTCTTGTGCTTCAAATGATAGTCTCCCCAACACTCAACTCTCTCTCATAGGATTTGGATCTGGTGGAAAGAAGATTTGAGTGGAAAGCAACTTGGGGAAGGCTAGAGATCAAGATTCATATGGTAGGAATGGAATATCTTGGCCTCAACACATGAGTAGGTGGTTCTCTCTCAGAAACGGTAAGTTGGAAGTGTAGGTTTGTTCTGATGGCTCTCTCCACGAATGAAGAGGAGGTGGAGGGGTATATATAGCCTCCACACGAAATCTAACCGTTACACACAATTTACCAAACTCGGTGGGACCGATTCAACAGACTCGGTCGGACTGATTTAGCAAACCTAGTGACCGTTAGGATTTTCGGTGGGACTGACATGCAACTCGGTAGGACCAATTCGGTTAGGGTTAGGGCATCACGTAATCTCGGTAAGACCGATTACACAAACTCGGTGAGACTGATTTTGGTAATAATCTTTCCAGAGAGTTGGTCAGGTAAACTCAGGGGGACCGATTTGCTCTTTTCGGTGAGACCGAAATGTTACAAAAGGGAAACAGAGAATTTACATTGGAATCTCGGTAGGACCGATCGCTCACTTCGGTTAGACCGAAACGTTACGAAGGGAAACAAAGAGATTACAATCCCATCTCGGTGAGACCGAGATCCCTATCAGTAGAACTGATTTGCTTAGGGTTTGTGGCAGTGGCTATGACTTACAAACTCGGTGGCGCCGGATAGGAATAATCGGTGTGACCGATTTTGGCTTTGGGTTTAGGTCATTTGTGGATGTGGGAAAGTAGCTGAGGGTTTTGGAGCATATCACTAAGCACATGAAGCAAGAGGCTCATTAAGCAACACCTCATCCCTCCTTGATAGTATTGGCTTTTCCTATAGACTCAATGTGATCTTGGATCACTAAAATATAAAATGAAGAGTCTTGAGCTTTTGAGCTTGAGCCATTCCTTTGACCTTAGTATTTTGAGGGATGCACTTTCATCATCCATGCCATGCCATTCATTGAGCTTTCCTGAAATAATAGTCTTGGAATAGCATTAGCTCAATGAGCTATATGTTGTTATGAATTACCAAAACCACCTAGGGATAGTTGCACTTTCAATCTCCCCCTTTTTGGTAATTGATGACAACATATAGATCAAAGCTATGACAAAAGATAATAAGATTTAAGAACATCGTCGCTTTGAGAAGTATGTGATAAGCAAGAGCTCCCCCTAAATTTGTGCATAGTTTAAGATTTGCTTTGGACTGCAAATGCACAAGGAATTAGGCTCATGGGTTACTCTTCCATGTCACATACATCTTGGTGGAGCGCTCGAAATGATAAAGATTGAATACATGCACTCATCACCAAGCAAAGTGAATGATCACATAGGATAGATAAGATAATATCATCAAGCATGCATAAGTGTAGCTTATGATCAAACACATGATCATCAATGTCTCACAAGAATAGCATCTCAAGCACTCAAAAACAAGTTTAACCACCAAAGCAAGAGAGAACAAAAGCAACACTCTCTCTCTCGAAGCCTATGATCTAGACATTTTTCTCCCCCTTTGGCAACAAGTTACCAAAAAGTTCATAGAAAATGCATAGTGCTAGATCGACTCTCAGGCTTGATCTTCAGGTGGTGGTGTCCGGATAAATCCAAGAACGAAGGCTTGAGTTGAAGTAGAGGTCTTTGGAGTTGATCTTTGGAGCTGGTTGCCTTTGGAGCAGAGGGGCTGTAGTGGTGCAGATGATGTTGCTCTAGTGTCATCACGAGCCTTTGCGTGAATCGACCTCTAGGCTCTAGGCACTCTGGCAAACACATTAGTGGTAGTCTTGCCCTGCCTCTCCTGCATGTCATCCTGCAGCTGCTTCACAACTGACTGAATCTCGGTTACCTTGACATCTAGATCATGGAATTTGAGTTCCATGATTCTTTACAAGCTCTCCTGGTTTCGAGTGAGGGTGGCCAATCCCTTCTCAATCCTCAGTGTTGATGTTATTAAGTAACCAAGCTGCTCCTGCTTGTTCTTCAAGAAATACCTCCTCTTGAGTTAGCATCTTGGCAGCCTTCTCCTTCCTTGCCTTCTCCTTCTTCTCTTGAGCATGTACAGATGATGGATCATTCTCATTCATGACAACCTGATTGTCCTCAAAGTTTGGATAAAGTGGAAAATGTTCCTTATCCAATAGATATTTTCCTGTGCCCATCTTTGAGTTAATCAACTCCTGAATCTGAGGGGCATATCCACAGCTCCTCTTTTGATCTGCTGCAGTCCTCTTAATGGTTTCAACCATAAGGCTCATGACCTTAAATTTCTGTGGCACATAAAACACATGCAACATGTTGATTGCATGCCCTCTGATCATGTTGTGGTCACCATACTTAGGCAACAGAGTGTGCCTTAGGATATAGTTGATAGTTGGCAGCCCCGAAAGAAGGAAGTGGACTGATCCACACTTATGTGTCTCAACAGCTTTGTCTGGGATCTCCTTGTACATGTGTGCCATGGAATTGTGGTCCATCTTCTTCTTGGCATAAATATCCAAGTCATCTTCACTTTCCTTTGGGGCATTGATCGACTTGCCCACCTCAACAGTTGGTGGTACCTTGTGCCTTCTAACATCAAACTATCCTCCCATCTGGATAGAAGTGTCTTTGTGGAGTAGAATTGCATGATAAGTTCATCATTCCAGTTGGTGAGCTTTTGCCCAACATAATCTGCAACTCCACAAGCAACAAAACTGTCTTGCACTCCAGGATAGTGCTCTTCGTTGTCCTTCATGTAGGTCCAGTCGACCCACCTCATATCACATACTATGGGCTTCTTATCCAATAAGATTGTCTCATAGAAGTCCTGCTATTCCTTTGTGTGGAACCTGTAATCAACAGTTGTTCTTCTCCTTGAGGCATATGGATCTGACATCCTCCATATCCTCAACCGTGAGTCTCTCCTGATCCTCATGTCCTCAGCCACATGATGGGCATCATTGTGGTCTGGTATCTTGGGCCTGAGCTTCCTTAGGACCTGTCCTTCTTCATCTTCCTCATTAGCAACATTTGGCACTGGGGCCTTGTTCTTCTCAGCAGCTGGAATACTCCTGGTATTCCTCTTTGGTGCAAGCTTGGGCTTGGGGGCAGCTTTGGGTGCATCCTTGGGCTTAGATGTTACAGCCCCTGATCTAATGGCATCACCCATAAGCTTTGGTGCCTTGGGTGCTGGTGCAGCAGCCTCTTCTTCCTCAGAGTCTCTCCTCATTGAGGGCTTTCCAAGAACCTGGGCAGTTGTGGTTCTTGATCTCTTATTCTTCTTATCCTGAGCAGCTTCATCCTCTGATTCAATGGTAAACTTCATTGTTTCTCCAGTGGGAACTTTCTTGGATTTGGAAGTTGTGACTTTCTTTTCAGGTGCCTCTTTGGGTTTAGTCTATTCAGGCACTTGAGTGGACCTTCTAACCTTGGGCATAGGTGTCCTCTTGGCAGGAACCTTCTTATTCAGTCCAGGCTTTGTGCTATGTGCTGAGCCATACTCCTTTTTGAGTACTACTGAGGGAGTCCTGGACTAGGGGGTGTCCGGATAGCCGAACTATCACCATCGGCCGGACTCCAAGACTATGAAGATACAAGATTGAAGACTCCATCCTGTGTCCGGATGGGACTTTCCTTGGCGTGGAAGGCAAGCTTGGCGATACGGATATGTAGATCTCCTACCATTGTAACCGACTCTGTGTAACCCTAGCCCTCTCCATTGTCTATATAAACCGGAGGGTTTTAGTCCGTAGGACGAACAATAATCATACCATAGGCTAGCTTCTAGGGTTTAGCCTCCTTGATCTCGTGGTAGATCTACTCTTGTACTACCCATATTATCAATATTAATCAAGAA